>CM070728.1:7912727-8512727 GCA_036346275.1 Otatea glauca | reverse complement strand
CATTGACAAATTGTACCATTGTACATTTGCCTGTGTCAATATAAACACTTCTATGCCATGAGATATAATCTTTTTTACAGAATTGCAACAAAATGAGAGGTATGTTATTTTAGGAATCAGCATTTGATTGAAGTGAATTTATCTGACCAAAGTTTAGTAATGTGCAAGATAAAGTGATAAACCGAACCAAAGTGGTGCAACAAAAAGATCAGAGTGGAATTATTTCATATATGGTTATATATAGTATTTTTGAAAGAAAAAAAAGGATATCTAAAGTCTTACATAGCTATGTTAGATGCACTCGAAGAAGCAAAAATGAGCAGCATGAACATGTTAGTTCCATAATGCCGATCTCTATCTTCATGATGTTATTAACCTGTGGTTGTGTAAGCATATGAATGAGTCCTGTTCAAAATATAACGAAATATATAAGACAGGTTTTGAATAATAAGACATATCTGCATTTCCTCCTGACATTCTAGCAATTTGCACTTTTCTGTTGTTGCAAGAGCTACCAGACAATTAAGGGCCTGTTTGGGGGGAGTTGTAGCTTTTCTGAAAAAACTGTTTTTGGCTTTTTTTCCAGTGTTACCAGGACACGCGAGTCCGAAATTTTTTTGCCGTGTCGACATGTATCCCTGTGTCGACGCGCGTTAGACACTCGCTGACACGCATCAGACACCCTTAGCAGTGTCCTAGGTGAAGGAGGAAGAGACTAGATGGGAAAAAACTACGCTGACTCGACATCCCCTGTTCATGACCATGGCTAGGAAAAGCAAAGCTGGAGGAAGACTAGAAGAAAGAAAGAATGGTTGTTCTCCTTCTCTACCATGGTCTGCTATGACTTTGGTGGAGGACGAAGATCAGAAGAAGGGAAGGCTTTGAAGGGAAGAAATAATAGAGATAAAGATGTCAAGGATGGGAACATGCTCACGTGGGTTTGGAAGAGAAAAGTGCTACCTTTGTTTTGTTTATCGCTTTGCATTCTCATAGGCTGACAGCATGTAGCCATATCAAGGCAAGAGGTGGATCTTCTTTACTAAATATGTGTCATATGTTCAAAAACGTGACACGAGAGTGAGAGCGGACGCCGGCCGTCTTACGGGCCTACGTCCGAAAGAAAAAGAGAGTAGACACAAGGATTTATACAGGTTCAGGCGCCTAAGCAAGCGCTCTACTCCTGTCGGTGTGTTCCCCGGGGGGAGTAGGGAGGGGTTTCCTGATCCGGGCTCCCGAGGGACACACCAGTTGTATAGTTTTTGTATTCAATGAGAGCTCAGCTTACATGTATGGGTTACAGCAGGGTTTTATAGGCATCCAGCCTGTTACACAAAGTACCATCCTACCCCTACTACAGTGACTCAAACGGTCATCGTCCCATAGGGGTAGGCCTTTGACTCCGGGACCCCATAGGGAACTTTAGGACCCCACTTGGCGATTGGTCCAAAGCAGCTCGACTGTGCCCACGAACCTCCATGGACGTTTGGGGGAGCGCCCTCTTGAACCAGGAGCCTTGCCAAGCGCCCTGTGACCAGAGGGCTAGCCAAGTACCCTATGGTCAGGGGGCTTGGTAAGACCCCTTAGGGGACTGATGACTCCTCAGATACCTCCTCTAGAGAGCCCGCGAGGGGTCTAAGGGAGCCTCCCGCAGCACACCTGCGTGAGCATGAGGAAGCCTCCTGGAGTACGCCCGCGGGGGCAGGAGGGAGTCCTCCGTGGCACGCCCGCGAGGGCTTAAGGGTGTCTCCGTGAGACGCCGCAAGGCAGTGGTCTCTCGTGACGCCATGAGTAGGAGGAGCCTCCCAGACGCCATGGGTAGGCAGTGCCTCCGTGAGACGCCTGCATGGGTAGGAGGAGTCTCCGTAGACGCCATGGGGTAGGAGGGTGTGAGATGTCCTCCAACACCATGCATAAGTGTAGTATTGGAAAGGTATATTGAAGGGAGGGTATCAGCTTCCCTCCAACAATATATATCTTTTGTGCATCAGACCCTCCAACTTCAGTGATGAGAAGCTATTTGAGCATTTAATTAGTATTATTTGCAATATAAAATAAATAAATTCATTTATTTTTAATATTATATTAATATATAGTAGTCGAATCCCCCAATCCTATTTTTTCAAGTCTCCTGAATCGGACACCCGAATTCGAGTCGTATTCCGATTCCCATGTCCGTGTCCAGGTAACACTGTTTCTGGGCTAAAAATCGACGGGAGCTTTTTATAAGAGACCGTTTAACAAATAGCTAATTTCCCTCAGTAATAAACTGCAAAAGCAGGTCCAATCTAACTTTCAGCTTTTGACTTTTGCTAGTTATATATGGCTTCTAGCTTATACCAAAAACCGCTTAAAAGCTGAGCTGTTTTTTTTTGTGGTGTGGGGGGGGGGGGCAAACAGGGCCTAAGTGAAGTGCAAGAAAAATTGCGCAACTTAACTACATGAGGATGCGTCTATATAGATACCACTTGATATTTTGAGATCCTGCATACATGGAGCTAATATGAATTTACTGTATATCCATATTTCAGAACCAGATAGAACTATATACCACTCTATAATTGAGATTAGGTATGCATGAAGCTAACAGGAATGCACCCTATATCCATTTTCCAGACCGGTTAGGTTAGAACTACATAGCACTTGATATTTGAGACCCAGCATACATGAAGCTGGCAGGAACTCTGCCCTTTTTTAGAACTAATGTAGCAATTAATAGGTCATAACAGTTTTTTCTTCTAATTATCTTTTTCCCTGCTTGCAGGTTCACATGCATTGCTCATTGCAGGTAAAGCTACTATTCAAATATTTCCATTATGCATACATTTCTTATTGCTAAGTAATTCTTATATTCTCTTATTCCCATAAGAGAATGACTTCGTTTCAAAAAAACATGGGACAGTAAGTGTTGGCTTTTTATCTGAATGCAACTTGAGAAGTTCTTTTCTGTTTTTTCAGCAACATCATCTGTAGCAACTTTTGTAGTTCTTTTGTTGACGATGGCCACTGCACTCTTATCTTTTACTGAAGTCAAAGTATAACGAAGAGAGACATTTGAAGGCTGAAATGTTTCTGAAAACATATGGCACATCGAAACCCACAAGGTACACTTTATCTGAAGTTAAGAAGATAGCGAGACGGTTCAAAGATAATTTAGGCCAGGTTGGTTTTGGAAGTGTATACAAGGGTGAGCTACCAAATGGAGTGCCTGTTGCAGTTAAGACGCTAGAAAACTCCAAAGGAGATGGGCAGGACTTCATCAATGAAGTTGCAACCATTGGGAGAATCCACTGTTCCAATGTGCTCCGTTTTTTCGGTTTTTGCTCCGAAGGAACAAGACGTGCTCTTATTTATGAATTCATGCCTAATGAGTCATTGGAGAAATGCATATTCTTGGATGGTTCTAATGTTTTTCGAGAACTCCTAGCACCTGACAAAATGCTCGATATTGCTTTAGGCATTGTCTGAGGAATGGAGTACCTACATCAAGGATGCAATCAGCACATCCTCCACTTTGACATCAAGCCTCACAATATCTTGCTGGACTACAGCTTCAATCCAAAGATTTCAGATTTTGGCCTTGCAAAGCTGTGTGCAAGGGACCAAAGCATCGTTACCTTGACTGCAGAAAGAGGCACAATGGGCTATATTGCACGAGAACTATATTCTCGGAACTTTGGGGTGATATCCTACAAGGCAGATGTTTACAGTTTTGGCGTGCTGGTGTTAGAAATGGTGAGTGGAAGGAGGAATTCGGACCCAAATATTGAGAACCAAACTGAAATTTACTTTCCGGAGTGGATGTATGACAAAGTGATTGATGGACAGGACTTGGGACTTGCTAGGGAAATGACATGAGAAGAGAAAGAAAAGGTGAGACAACTGGCCATTGTAGCACTATTGTCCATTCAGTGGAACCCAAAAAACCGTCCCTCGACGACAAAGGTGGTAAACATGTTAACAGGGAGGTTGCAGAATCTAAAGATGTCCCCTAAACCCTGTCTCATCTCACAAGCATCCTATGCCGTAAACAATGGATAACATAACACCATACATATTTGAGCCGTTCATCGAAAACGAGGATAGTTTGCCGGGTAGGGATACCGTTGTTCGAAAGGAAACCAAAGATACCGCCGCCCTGGAAAAGATTAGGATTGGAACTACAGCCATATAATTTGCCCACTTGTTGCATGGTAATGCCTAGCCAGCACTAGCATGTAGAAATTTATGATAAATCAACTCTATCAGACATCTTAGGTATATGTTATAGCTTATAAGCTGTCATGATGAAATCTATTAATTAGCAACATATCACACTGGATTTGTATGCAGTTTAATATGTTCAAAGACAAGGACGTGTTAAGTACGTTATATGCCTTTGCTGTGATTTATCTCCACCCTTCATACTGTAGAGTGTTTTAATATTTGATTCTATTGGTCATCTGATATATAGCTTATAAGCCATCACCGGGTAATCCCTACTAATAATTACCGACATATCACACTGGATTTGTTTTGCAATGTAATATTTCAAAGGCGACAAGTTATCAATTACCTTTCTTCAGATGTAGCTGCAATCTATCTCGGCCCAACATTTTTTATCGCGTAGTCCACTAGTTCTCATTACTGAACACCTCAATACGGTGTTCTGTTTGTCAGTTGGATTCCATTCAACGAGTCGGTATCTGGTGGAAATCTCACAAGAGGATCCTGTAAGGGCGCAAGTAATCATGCCATGTTTATTCCCGGGTGCTACAAATTTGCAATGTGGATGGATGGATGGGCATGGGTTTGAGAAAAATTCTAAATTTAGAAAAAGAAAAAGTAAAACAATGAAAAGCAAAAGATTACCTTCATGAATGTCAAGCATAAGGATGATCTCGAAGGCAGAGAGGTGTAGCAGGAGGCCCTCGCAGGAACAGAGCGGCATAACCGGCGGTGGTGGCATTGGGAAAGATGCGAAATTTCATAGTAAATTCGCTCGGTGGCGCAAGGGCGAAGGAGACGCATGGTGGCGCGGGGCGCCCGGGCGGCGCGCGCTAACGGCGACGTGCAAAGCAGGAAAGCGCTCGGCGAACTTGTTGGATATGCCGCCAAAGCACAGTGGAAGCAGCGGGTCGCCGCCGGGGAGGGGGGAGATGGGATTAGCCTCGGTGGAAGCAGCGCCGCGCGTTAAGGGAGGCGGTGGCGGCATTAGGGTCGCGCAAGGCCAGATTGCCTTCTCCGCTGCCGCGGCCGGAGCATTGAGAAAAAAATAGGGCCTTTTGTTGGCAAAACCAGCCTCGCTAGTCGCAACCTTTTTCCCTAGGACAGGGATTGAATTTATTTACCTGCTGCTAGTGCTAGCCCTTAATAGAAGTCGACAAAGAAAAGATATCCAGAGAAATTCAGCTAGCCCTTAATAGAAGTCGACAAAGGAAAGATATCCAGAGAAATTCAGCTAGCCCTTAATAGAAGTCGACAAAGGAAAGATATCCAGAGAGAAGCTACAAGAGAGAAGCCGATGAAAGATGGCAAGTGAGCACTCTGAATTTCCAATATCGCTCCACGGCGGCCGCAAAATTCTCCAAACAGCCAAAGCCTTCCTTCCACTCTCAGGCTAAGAGCACAGGACTAAACACCGCATCACAGCATATGCTAGTGGTTCGGGCTATCTGAACCAAACTACGATCTGGGACCCAAGCCTTTCTTCAGATGATCCCCGGAGCAAGACATGCGAAACAAATGCGATTTCCGGTTACCGAGTAGTAGTATTTAACTACGCGAAAAAATATCACACATAAATCTCTTTAACATTCATGAACAAGAGTTTATCGACTAGGTAGGTTCACAAGCCTCTGGATCATGTGCACACCAAAAATACTGCAATAGGACCATGCCACTTCGCGCAATATAGCAAAACAGGAAGATCTAATCAAAGAGGGAGAAGCCCAGGTCGTCTTCGCTTTCTTCCTTCTCCTCTTCTTTCTCCTCGGCTTTGGGGGCCTCAGCGGCAGCTCCACCTGATGCAGCAGCACCGCCAGCTGCAGCACCTCCGCCAATCAATGCACCACCACCGATGGCACCAACAATCACCTGTGTGAGATTTCAGATCAACACTGTATAAAAGCTTAATTGAAGAAACAGGCAAGATGCAACAAAAGGTAGGACTAGCAGTAGCTACTAGCAAATGCTTAAACCATCGACACCAATAATGACATGTTAGGCGGCCTACTGAGTATTATGACTAACTTCTTATCATGTTAAATGCTCACTTTTGTGGCATAGATCACGAACAAAGAGTAAGAACACTGACTGCTGTACACCTCAAGGGTGTATTTGGTTGGTGGTATGAGGTTGAATGGGATGGGATGGCTCTGTACCATTTAGTTCCATTGTTTTAGGTTAATAGAATGGTTCAGCATCTATAGGGAATATTCCTCAAATTTGTATCCCACTATCCAGAATGAGATGATTCCATTCAAACAACCAAACACATAGATGACTTTTTTTCTTAAACCATCTAATGCATGTACTACTTGGTACAAGCAACCAAACACACCCTAAGATAACAAAGCCACATCCTACACACTGGTAACAGTGTTAACACAAATCTAAAACTCCAAACTCATCACCTGTGGTAAGTTTTTTAAAAAATCAAGCTGTACAAGTAGAGAATAACAAATCAAATGCTTCAGCTTGGCCATGCAAAAACTTTACCATGATTTATACAGTGTTACTCAGACCGTTATAACCATAGTTATCACGGCGACAAGGCGAGGCAAGGCGCCAGCCGAACGCTTGGGCGCTCGCCCTAGGCGACATTAGGCAACCAAAAGATGTTCAAGGTAGCAGCAACAGCACAGCATCAACACTAGTCTTTCTAGAATCTTGGCCCAGCCCATTACTGGGCGCTAGCCTCTCCCTCAAACCTAACACTCCCGGCTCCCCCTCCTCCCTCTCCATTCAGCGATGACAGCAAGAGGAGATGGCGACGACCGTCCGGGAGTCACGGGCAATGGCCAACCGAGAGGAACCACATCGCGTGCGGGACCTAAGGTCGACGGCGACGAGGTACTGGATTACCGGCGCCCAGCGGTTCGCCCAATGCCTTGCTCAGAAGCCTAGGCGTGCCGCCGCGACGCCTAGAAGTCCAGGCGGCCGCCTGGTCTCCTCCAGGCAAGGTGCCAGCCCATGGCGCACCCCTCCGGCCGCCGGGACGCCTAGGCGACGCCGTGATAACACTGGTTATAACATGTAATTACCTTACTAGGCAACTGTAGCTACAACTTTGTTAGACCAAGACACCTAAAAATTGTCCTTAATAACCTTTAAGGAGGATCCTGCTGCTGAAATAATCACACCCTGCAACTGTTACAAAGATCAGCTCACACCAGCTAACCAACTTTTCACCAGACCAATAGCAAAACAAAAACAAAAGGTAAGGATACCATCTAGATTGATCGACACAAAGGCAAATGCCCCCATCAACTACAAGACCCATCAATGAATATAAATCAGCAGAACAAATCACATCCTCCTAATACATTGCACAGCCCGTAAAACACACCAAAAGACTTGTTTGAAACTATCATATGCCCTAACAGAATTGGAGGGAATAAAATGCACTGCATGTGACGTGAACCGCTACAAACATTGTAATTCTGTGTGTGCCACAGAGTACAATACTATGAAAAACTACTCGTACTGACTATAAGAGCCGTAATACTATTCAGTAATATTGGAAATAGTAAAATGCTGGCTACGCTTAACGAGATCCTGACTACAATCAGATGGCCAGAAAATCCTCTGTACGATATAAGCATTTAGTCTTGTAATAGACCTAACAAGTGGCAGACTGACCAAAATTTACCAATGCAGAGAGCAATACAGAGCAACTAGGAGTCATCTATACACAAAAATAAACAACAAAACCCAAATCTAGCTAGTAACACATTCACACTTGTCCTATCAATGTCCAATACAAAGCTTCGATATACCATTTGTTTTTTTTTTTACTCAAAACTTTAATCAAAGAGCTAATCAATTTTAACTACAGAGATCTATCTAACTACCAAATGCACATGGTAAGAGGAAACTATAAAACCTAGAGAGCACTAACACCCCGGAATCATAGTGTATCACATAACTCATGAGGCTGCACCAGGCGATATAACAACTACCCAAGAGTACAAGCAAGAATCAGATCTGCAGGATGCCAGGGAGGTAGGACCTGGAAGACGGCGGAGCTGGGGTGATCATGGCAAAGGAGGACTGGACGCCGGAGGCAGAGTCCACGGCCGAGGCGGCGGCCACGAGGCGGCGCTGCAGCTCGTAGGGGGTGGCGGCGGAGGCCTCCAGCTCGCCTTTGAGCTGCTTGGCCGTCCACTCATCGCCGGAGGTCCGGCACACGAAGGTGTACACGCCCATGCCTGGCTGCGGTCGTCTCCTGGATGCGTGTCTGCGTGCGGTGTGGCGGCGGAGGAGGAGGCAAGCCTTCTGGAGATAGTAACGCCGTCAAACCCTAGCTTTTGTAGCGGTGCGTTCCTGAGTGCTTTTGACGGAAATACCCCTGGCATTGTTGGGGCCTTACTGGGCTGGGCATGAAATGCAGGGCTGGGCCTCCTGCTGAGCCCTCTTATTTTAGCTACCTTGAAATTTGAACCTCGAGATTTATGAAATCTTCTCAACCCATGTCAAATTTCTCAGCCTTTTGAATTTGATCATCGACATCTTCAAAATCTTTAAAGTACATGCATGCATCTCAGATGTCACTTTTGCCGTCCAATTCTGCCAACGAGTTCCAAAAATAAAGCCTATTTGAGAAGTAGAGCTGAACCAGGCACAAACGCAATTTCTCATCACCTGTGAACGAGCTGAACCATACCGACAACACAACATAATGAACAAATTATAAATCTGGTTTAAATTTGTCGATACAGAAATCATTAGCGTATATCCTCTGCATTTGTTGCACCGAAACAAAGGGTGATCTTCTGCTATTTCCTCAAAAAAAGGAAAAAAATCAAATAGAGGGATGCTGAGAACTGTAGCAAAAATAATGTGGCAATTCACTGTGCTGAAAATCTTACGCTGTTTTGTGCTGTAGAAATCGAGCTCGCTCCAAAGTCCAAATCCTACGGCTGAGAACCACCCAAAGGCTAGAGGGCACGATTCAACAATCACGGATGGCTACTTGTACAGTACAAACAGGAATTATTGTTCACTATTAAGATTGGTGCTATTGTAAAAATACTAATAAGCTTCGTGTATTATTCACATAGCCATATGGAGTACTAGTATGAGAATACATAGCCATATGGAGTACTAGTATGAGAATATAAGAAACGTACAAATCTTAGGCCCATCTTCTTGTACCCGTAACAACTGCTTCTCAGTCCTACCTTCTCCATTCTTGTCACCACTGTCTACATTAACAATTGGTTGGAATTATAAACCCGATGGTGTACCTGGAGCGGTCGACTTGGAAAGTGATGACGATGGAACCCCTTTGGATGCTGTTGGTTGTGGTGTTGGAAATGGAGCATAGGGTGCAGACCGCCAACAAAGTGGAATTTTTACGACATGGGTTGTTGATGAGGATGTTGCTGTGGAAGGGAGAAACTCAAATGGATTTTGAAAATAGTTCAAGAAACCACTGGGTGGACGAGGATCCTTCCCCTAGAAAGAAAAGAACACTTGCATACATCATGTGATAAGCAAACATGGGAAAATTATTTTAATACGTATCACACGAAGCTTGCTTAGCCTCAGCAGGATAAAAAAAGTAATAGACCATCCCCTCAGAATAAATAAATAAAGGCAATTCACTATAGGATCATTGGAAATAAAGAAAATGAACTAAAACTAACAACCTGAAAGTCATCACATGCTAGTCGATAATTTATCTCCATCGTTCAAAATGTTTGATCAAGAATGCTGAATTTATGTAAAAAAAATCTAAAAAAAGAATGCTGAATTTACCCTTCAAGTATCATCATAGCTAGTGGCTCAGAAAGTGCACCTAACGTTTCGGTCCCATGGGAAGTAGTTGCCTATGACAAAGTACTAGTACTACCACTAATTTAATGTCTAGTAACAAGAATTAAAACCCCAAGTCACATAGTATTTCAAGAGACTAAAAGAAAAGGCATATAATCCAAAGTAGGATTAGCATTTAGCACACTCATATAGCATATTCAATTATATCCCTTGCTTTGCTTTGCCATCTATCAAGATTGTGAGGTACTAGCCTTTTGTTTTGAACAAAAAAGCCAAGAGTAAAAATAGTTGGAACAATAGCTAAGTACTCCAATCCATCATTATTAGCAACCTTTGAAAGCAAACCAACAGTCAATCCATCACGCATGTATCCTTTAGTTGTCTTAAATTAACCTTCGCTTCATGATCCAATGAACCCCCTCCTTATATCACAGACTTTTCATGATGAGTGTTTACTAGATCAAGTTCAGGGTTGGATTCATACTGACAATATTAGTTTCTTTCAATAATGTTGGTTTGTTGGATTACTACTATAGTCCCTAGAATATTCTTGGTGAAAACATGCTAGATCATTTTTTCAGAGCTATGACGAACACTTAGCAGTTTCTTAAGTGCCTTGTAAGATCCATTACAAGCAAAGCATTCAAATGCTCAACCATTCAGGAATTAAAGAGAAGCCAAGTCACTAGACATCCCTAATCAATCAAACCTCATAAAGGAACACACCAAATCTCTTATGCTAGATCACGAAATAGTGGGCTTCAATCATTACTAGAGCTACACATCTATGTACGAACGAGAAATAGCCCATGATGCTGGATCTGAGCACCTTTCACTCCGTAGCCCTAAAGAATACAAATCTGAGCTGTAAGCGACAGTGGAGGTAGAGGCGTCTTCGGCAATGGGCTGCGGAGGTGTAGGTTTCTCCGGTGGCACATCCTTCCTAGAAGGTTGTCTGGCCATGCATCCTTCCTAGGAGGTTGTTGTGGCATCCTTGGGTTACTGTGGCTGGCGCAGGTGACGGCAACGGGCACAGTTGATGGATGCGGTGTAGGTTTTGGCTATTGTGCAAAAAAGAAATTGGGTTGGACGTAGGAAGATATGGGGTTGGATGGGGAATGAAATGAGGTTGCGCGGGAGTTTGGAGATGGATGGCACCATGGTTTTGGCGAGAGCTCGCGTATGGATAACCTCAGTACAACGTTGATTGCGGTGTTGATTCCTTTTATTTTCTCGTAGCTCAACCTATCTGTTTGCGAAAGGATTACTACTCTCCCTCCTGCCTCTTCCGCCTCATCAAAAATCCTAGATAGCATCTTTTATAGATAGCTGATGTAAGCACACTGTATATGCTCTAATGGATGTGATGTAATGCCAATATTGCATACCTGAGGTGCAGAGGATGGTTGATAAGTGAGAAAGAAATCTCCCCACAGACTCGGGTGGAAGGTAGGAGCCGTTCGTAGCACCTCTTCTTTGTTGGAACAAATTGTAGGTGTTATTGCATACCTGAGGTGCAGAGTATGGTTGATAAGTGAGAAAGAAATCTCCCCACAGACTCGGGTGGAAGGTAGGAGCCGTTCGTAGCACCTCTTCTTTGCGGGAACAAATTGTAGGTGTTGATGCCATATTCTCAATATTAATCTTGATAAACCTTGTATTTTATATGTATATTTCTCTTGCCTGTTGTAGATTTGAGACTATGTGGTAGTCTATCCATATTTGTGATGAGTAATTGACTGTGTTTAGCTTGTGGTGCTCAAGTTTGAGTTTGATATAAGCTTGCTTTGTCATGGGCAATTTGGTTTGAGAGGTCTTGGCTTTGTCCATAGTGGTTATGACCTTGTTCAGAGTGGTCGTGTCTTTACCACTAAGTGGTCATGATGCTCCTAGAGAGATCGTGCTCGTGGGTTTTATGACCTCTAGGGTGATCGTTTCCTAAAATAGTCATGGTCTGTGACCTCTAGAGTGGTCGCGGGCTTTGTGACCTCTAGGGTAATTGTTTCCTAGAGTGGTCTAGACCTCTAAGGACTACTTGAAAAATGGACGTGACCTCTATTGAAGTGGTCTAGACCTTTAAGGAACACTTAGAAAGTGGTTGTGACTTCTGTTGGAGTGGTCTAGACCTCTAAGGATCACTATAGAAGTGATTGTGACCTATATTGAAGTGGTTTAGAGCTCTAAAGGCCACTTGGGAAGTGATCGTGAACTCTGTTGGAATGATCTAGACCACTGTGGTAGTGGTCTAGACCTCTAAGAACCCCACCTTGGAAGTGGTCGTGACCTCTGTTGGAGTAGTCTATACCACTGTGTGAGTGGTTTAGACTTATAAGGATCTCTATGGGAGTGGTCTAGACCTCTAAGGAGCACTAGCAAAGTGGTCGTGAACCCTTGTGATCACTTGAGGAGTGGTCTAGACCTCTATAGAAGTGGTTGTGACCTCTCAGTGAGTGATCTTGAGTGATATAGACCTCTATATGAGTGGTTGTGATCTCTTGGAGAGTGGTTCTGACCACTTAAAAAGTGGTCATGGACCTGAATAGTCATGGACCAAAGTGGTCACAACCAAGAGTAGTCTTTGTCTTTGAGGGGTCATGGCCTAGAGAGGTCATGACTTGAAGAGTGGTCGTGGACTAAGGTGGTCATGGTCTAATTGATCTTAGGTTGGATTTTTTGACGTTTGACCAAGTTACTGATCTTTGTCTGGTTTTTGTTACATGTTATTATGGAACAATGCTATGTCATGGTTTGCTCATCTGTGTTGGTTGCAGGACTCCAGGGCTTGGTCATGGTGAGGCGATGGCGAGACCGAGACTAGGCTAGGAGGGCTGAGGTCCAGAACAGTCAAGAGACGCCGGAAGATGACTGAGGCCAGGAAGTGGTTGCAAACCGGGAAGACAAGGAATTGGAGCATAAAGCATTGGTGATGGACATGACGGGCAATGGCAAGGTGGAATGGGACTAGCCTCAGGGAGGAGTTAAGGCCCAAAATGATCAAGGAACCGAAGCAGTCATGGTGCAATGGACAAGGATATGTGGTGTGCCAAGTGATTTGAATCCGTTTACAAGCGAGAATAGTTTGGGGGAGTCCAAACGTGTGAGAGGCTTGACGGCAAGTTATTAGGGCCACATGGAAGGTGATGAAGCATAGGCGATGCTTCAAGTGGAGGGATGTGATGCTAACTAAAGCCCTACTAGAGCAAAGGAGGATTGTTCAATCAAGTGTTCCTGGGTTGAGTAGCGGTTAAGTTAGTATGGTCAAAACTCTCGATGTTGTTAGGTTTCGAGTTAGCCCATGTATGAGTAAGTGAGTTAATCCCAGCCCTTGATGAGGTTCCTTATGAGAGAAGGAAGTCATCTAAAGGTGGAGATTGACTCATCTATGCTATAAATGGAGCGCTGGAGTAAAGTCTCCAGTACCTTCGTGGGTACCTTGGTCGGTACCTAGGTTGGAACTAAGGATGAAACCAAATCTTAGAGAAGGGTTCTTTGGTTTCTTTATGCTCTATTGAGCTTTGCCCACCAGGAGGTGTAGCTTTATAACCATCCCTCTCTAAGCAATACAAGATCCCAGTTTATCTATGTTCTGAAATCTATTTCTGTTCTTGCATTTTTGCTTGGTTCTTTTATGCAACTTGAACTGTGCTTCACCTCCTTCTACTTGCTCTGTTTCTACTAGATCTAGGACGTATAAGAGGTTAAGGAACTCATCTAGAGTATGTTCCAACCGAGCAAGATCCACTAGAACTTACCTTTGCTTAAGTTTTTGGTCTCCCTTCTTTTTGAGTCTTTAATCTCCTTTTGGTTTCTTTATCTTTATCTTATACTGCCAAGGATAAATGATTGATGGTGCAGATCATATCCCAATTATCTAGGGAAGCATTGAACAAGATCTCAGATTCTTCTCAAGAAACCGATAGATCTTTTCTTAGCTCATTTAAGGGGTGTTTCCTTAGGGCACTTGCTTGCTGTGACATGTGGGAGATCATCTAAGATTATCTTGTTCATCAAAATCCCCACAAGCAAGCTCAGGGTGAAGTAGGTGGGCTTTATCCTCATCTTGGTGCATCCTTCCTTCAAACTGAAAAATATCAAAACTTTGACATCAATCATTGTGATTTAAGGTTGGAATAGGTTCCTAACATCTATGGAAGGTGCGTGCAAAGTTTCACATGATTTGAATTAGCTGATCAAAAGTTATCTCGATTCTTGTTTTTGAAATCGTGTTGTTTTTTACCGTTCATCCTGATCCTACTGTTCACCCGAGAGCACTGGACGTTTGCCTAGTGCTTGCCTGGCTGCGCCCTTTAGTTGGCTCTCTTAGAAAGTGGATTGAATGCTCTTTTGTCCAGTGCTGGCCTGGTTGAGCCTTTCAGTGAGCTCTTTTATAAAAGAGGCTTGAATACTTTAATGAAAAATTTTATTTGGCTCTTATTCAACCCTCCCGCCCCCGCGCTAGTCGCCTTTTTTGGTCCTTCAAGATTTCTGGGTGGCGATGTCTTCTGCGTTGCCCCCACACTTATATAGACGATGGAAGCCATGCCATGTTGGAATGTGAGGCATGTTTGTTCCAACAAACTGGGAGTCGATGATGAAAACTAAGGATTGGTGGCTCAAACGGGTGCGCTTTCTACCAAATTTCACAAAGGTAGCAAGCACATTGATCATCCTTGTTTTCTGGCAATGGTGGAAAGAGAGGAACAGAAGTGTCACCCAAAACAAAATATCGACCCACCGTGAGATCATAGCTCTCATCAAGGAGGCCAAGTTTTGGGAGATGGCTGGAGCAAAACGATTGAAAGAGTTAACAGCAAAGGCAAACAACACCAAGTAGATATTAGTGCCCAACTAGTCTAGTCCCCTCATCTCTCCTGTAAAGAGCGTCGTCCTTTTCATCATAAGTGCATCTTATGTTACCTATAAAATATGTGTATGGCTCTTGTAATATATGTCCCGACAATTGTTGTTGTTTTTTTTTAAAAAAAGATGAGTGGTCTTCATCATATTGACCCTGTCTCTTCTAATTTACACACTGGGACTGAAGTCTATGTTTTTCAACGTCTCCATAAAATGTCCTATAGGTGGTTCTCCGTTACCTAGTAGTTTGTCAAAGGTTGATGTAGATATTCCACCGTTACCTAGTAGTTTGTCAAAGGTTGATGTAGATATTCCAGATTTTTTTAAAATAATATTTAAAAATAAAAAATTACAGAAATAATATGTCAAAATTAAAAATTGCAAACATACCTCCCTATCGTCGTTCCAAATGGCGACAAAGTCCTGTCACCAAATCTCCCTTCCTTTCTCCTGCGCTTGCTCGGTGGAGATGAAGCTCTCTGTCACCAATTTTAGAATGACTAAAGGAAAATATATTTGCAATTTTTAATTTTAGCATATTATTTTTGTAAATTTTTATTTTTAAAATATTATTTAAAAATAATTCGATATTTCTGCACCATTATAACTAAAGTCAACTAGTATAGTACCCTGTCTTCCGATTTTATTTTCCCAGCACGTAATATATGGTCTTTTCATTTTCTAGAACGTTTGTTTCCTTTTCCTTAATTCCAGGATATTTGTTTCATTTTCCTTGAGATGATGCTGGAGGTGGGGGGAGATCTGTTGTGGGCCACAGGGATGAGTTAGACACATTAAACAATGGCCATCGGATGTGGGTGAGTAAAGCTGAGGAAAGATCTGAGAGGTTAATTTTGATGGAGTCAAGTTTCTGGGGACGTTTCGCTGGGTGCATGAAGATTAGGTCATCTCTAGTGGGGTGCATTATTTGGGGTGAATATAGAAAAAATACTTAGATGTATTATAAAATGGTATAGATAAATGGACGACGTATATGCACATGTTTTGTGTGCCACTCTCGTCACTCACGAGCACGTCATCCTCTAATCACCTGCCCCGCGGCCCACCAGCCACATTGGTGGTGACGCTTGTTGGCTGTGGGCCTGTGGCCACTGCCATAGTTCGAAATTCCAACTTTCAGCTCAAGATTTTAAGATTTCACTGAAAGCCGGAGTTGGACATGTATAGGATACCTATTTCTTCCTTTCAAATTCACCGTGAAAACTTTCGGTTGGTCGGAGGGACATATTATCGGCTCTGTTTGCACTTCTATACGGGACATTGGATAGTAAGGATGTAATCGGAGCGAATACAGACAAATATCGCTCATCATATATGCTATTCTACATTTTTTTCGAATAGGAGTTTGACATGGATAGCGTTGGATATCTATTTCTCCCTTTTGAATCCACTTCGAAAGCATTCGGTAGGTGGGATAAAAATTATCTTCTCTGTTTGCACCCGAGATGTACACGTGGTTGTATTAATTATTCTGGAACATTCTTTTTGTCGTGCCCTGTGCATTTTGTCAGTTCTGAAATTTAGTTGGTATGCATCATCCATCTACTATATTTGGTGGAATCTGGGCAACTCATTCATTTGAGTCGGCTCGGCTCGCGGCTCGAGCCGAGCCGCCAATTTTTTTTTGTATTTTGGTCCTTTTCTAATAAAAATTATGGTTAAATCCTTTTTGGAAAAAATTATGTTCATATCCTATTTCGGAAAAAAAAAGATTATATTACGTTTATGCCATTTAGGCCTTTTTAAGCGTTACGTTTAGGTCCTTTTTATGTCCTTTTCCGTAAAAAAACATTTAGATCATTTTTTCCCATTTTTTACGTGCAGAGCGGCGCACGCCACGATAGCTTAGATATATTTATATCCTTTCAACCGTTCCGCCGAATAAATGCGAAAAAAACGCGATTACGTTTGTATCCTTTCAACCGTTTCGTGTGTCTCCTTGATTTGCTCGTGTAGAGAGCAGCGGTAGCGCGTTTTCTCGATTTGCTCGCGTGGGTAGCGACGGTAACTAGTGATGCTTGATACGTGGTGCGACTCAACAATGTGAGAGCGAACCCAACCAGATTCAAGCGGCCCTACAAATACTACGTCAACAGAGGCATAGGCATCGCGGCCCACTCAGTTTCGACCTCTGCGTTTGCGCGTGGTGGCGTCGAGGAGTCAGCGACGGCGGCAGGACGGGCTAGGCTCAGACTGCACGTTGGATGTCGACCAGGCGCTCGACGTAATGGCTCGCACGTGGAGGTAATATAAGCTGCTGCTGCTTCTTCAATTGGTTCTAGGGATGGCAACGGGGAAAATCCCCGCGGGAAATGCCCTCCCATCCTCGATCCCCGATGAGCAAAATTTCCCTGCCTCCGTCTCCGTCCCCGTACACGGGGCTTAATTCTCCCCCGTCCCCGATCCCCGTCGGGGCCCCGGGAACTAATCCCCGAAAATGCTATATAAAAGATCACATGCTACATGAATGAATCTCTAGAGTAATGGTGCATGTGTGGTTGAAGTGTGAGTGAATCACTAGAGTAATTCATATTTAGCATATTTATTAATAATGACCTCACATATATATTTTTTCTTTTGAGAATGATCATTTACTTCCACCTATTAGTGATAACACGGGGACGAGGATGAGGATCGGGGACGGGGAACAGTGGACCCGTCCCCGCGATCCCCGACGGGGGCAATATTTTCCCCGATAAACCCCCGCAGGAGAGATTTCTCCCGTCCCCGTCCCCCCCGTCCCCTAATAGAGGAATTCTCGGCGGGAAATAGGAATCGAGGCCATTGCCATCCCTAATTGGTTCCTTTTTCAGTTGGGGTAAATCTCGGAGTGCTGAACTCATGGCAACGAGAAACGCGGGTTAAGATACAAGATTTTCGGGCGGTTGTTTAGTGGAGTGCCCGCGGCACAACACGTCGCGCAGACAGTGACATTGCCATCGCCTGCCATGACTAGGGAAGTGAGCTCATCGGTCAATTTAGTCACCAGTTCTTGCCACCGAGACAGGATTGAGACAGGCCTGTCAGAGATTGGGCACTTTTGAACTTATGAGGAGAGGATCGGGCTGCTGTCCGGGTCCAGGCATGCCTTAACTTCACATGGCTTGACAATTTCATCGTCATCACGACTGTGTAATTAAAAGGTAAACTCAAATTGTTTAGCTGTGGAGGGAGCCATTCCACAAATATATGTGGAACTCATATGGCCGAGTCGCCGAGAGAAATAAATCAGCAGGCACATAATTAATTACAAAACACCATCATATGTTGTGAAAATTAAACAATATGTGAAAACAGCAGATAATATTACTTGAGAGGAAAACGCGACACAATATAAGGTGATGATGATAACACTTAATTATTACATTGCCCATACATTCGTGTAACTGAACTACAGATATTCGGTGGTGTCAGTAGTCAACACTTTATTCAATATATATAGCTCGAGGTTGCTATTGCCAGTCTATAGTCGGAAGCATAAAGTAGCTGGTAAAATATTTGTTGTTCCTTCCTCGTAATTTTATAAAGGTAATGATTCCACATAGAGTGATGTTATCATATCTTTGATTGTGTGGGAAAAAGTGAATGCATCGGTTTGCTTGTACATGTAATCCCCAGTCCTGGCAAAGTCAACAACTGTTCGTGCCACAACTGTAGGCTGTTCTGTTGGTGTAAGGTTTTGTTTTACCATATCCTTCCATGAATCTTCTATCAACTCCTTTATCTTCTCACATGCATCATGCATTGTTGTCCCGTGCTGTAACATGTAGCATTGCACAGTAGAAGCATGGTGCTCCCCTGTTTGCTCACGCTGCAATATTTTGATAGCAAGAAATAGTAAATAGATTCAGTTAGCAGTTATTATGACAATGCTTTTAATTAGTTAGGCAGTTTTGGGCTACAATCGCTAAATTAAAGATTGAAAATGGTACTAAGATGCATGAATACACGAAATGGTGGCTATGGATATGTAAAGACAGAGAAAGACCTTTGTTGATGCGATATCGTTGGAGAGTCGTACAAATGTTGTGAAAGACTTGAGAAGATCTGGATAGGACAAAAGCCAGTCAAGAGTTCCCTTTGTTATGATGTCACCCATCCCAACAAATGAAGAACATGCTAGTTGAAAAGCTCCAACAGTTTGTCTTGAAAGTTCTAGATGTTCCTTGATTGTTTTTGGAACATGATGTTCGTCTCGCCATTTTATCTCCTGAGAGTATCCCCGAACTAACATCTTTAACTGCAATGAAGATAGAAATGTGGACTTCATCTTATATGTTCATATAAAAATTGTCAAGAAATATCGATTTCTTCAAGGAAAAAAAGGATTGAGCCAAATGAAGATACTAAATTCATGATACTTTTTGTTATCATGTGTGACTACTGTTAGATAAATTCTCCATCAAGTCGATAGACTTACTTTGCAGAATTGTCATTGAAGGCTAAAGCAATACTAGATATTACGCTTTGAATAAATGTTACAGTATTATTAAATTTTATTCAAGAGAAGATAACGATATCACAAATAGTGTATTCTTCTTCTATCCTGTTTATGGTTCACTGGACAATGTTTTAGGCCTTGCAAGAGGATATGTATTTACTCTTATAAAGTGCATGTTTTTTGCCCACTAACTCGTTTGATGAGAAGAAATAGAATACTTGCCACTTCTTTGAGATACAGCACCCGGTAACTTTTGTTTGGTTCTAGCTCATCCTCACATGAATCAAATGTCTTCAATAAATATAAATATAAATCCTTCATGTATTCTGGGAGCAGCGCTGCTGCATTTTCATTGCACCTGTATTTTACAATATTCTACTGAGAACATTTGATAGTTGACGATAACTAAGGATCATCATGCAGGGAGTTTTATATTTCAATTCAAAATATTTATATTGATGTAAATATTTATACATATACGAAGTTATTTATAAATAAGTTTTGCATTGTAGAGAATTTTTTAATTTCTAAATGCAATAAGATTTGAAAAACTACAGCAATGTGCACTAAAATAATGTCTTCATGAAATTAGTTTTTAAATACTACTTGAGAATTGGATAGAAGAACATTATACTTTGACTAACTTCGTAGGAATATATTGGCATGTAATCATGAATCATGATGCATATTATGAATAAGCAATCATTATTAAAGTACTCACCAATGCATCTGTAACGTAGTGTAAAATTTCTTGATTCCATTCTATGCTAATTTTTATACTAGTCCATCGATTACTAATGTCTGCATATGCAATAAATGTGAACTAGGAATACAAATTTAAATTATAGAGGGATGAACTAGAAGACGAAGTTGCAATATCAAGAGAGTCGAGAGACTTACCTGCACACTGCTTCTGCAAGTATCATACTCTCCTCAGTTGTACCGTAGGAATCAAATATATCATCTAGTACGGTGATATAGGCTGTCATCTTAGTAAGTATAATTCGTGAAAGAGAATAGTGGGGCTCAGAGCATGCTCCTGTCATCCAAAAATGCATTTCCACTATTCTGTCTCGAATGAAACTAAGATTTGATTCGATGTTAAGCTGCTTCCACCACCTATAAAGTATACAAAGATAAATATGCTTCTCTAAAATTGATGTATGCATGCGAAAGAAAACTATAAATTTCAAACTATGAAGTTTGAAGTAACTTACAGTGTGACCTTTTTTAACTCCTCACAATAAAGAAGTTGAAGGAGGTTAAAGTTCAGTTTTGCGAGCTCTAATATGGCTTCATCTCGTGTAGCCTCCTTTTCATAAATTGGGATGTAGTTTCGTGTTTCTAATATTCTAACTCTTCGGAAAAGGGGTGTTTCAAGGGCAAGAGATACTTCGTCTCTTAGTGGAGACTTTAGGTGTACTTCTAATGCTTCTTCGAGGTGGCTTCTAGTGAATACAATGGCTTCGTCAAGGACTTTCTCCCCATGAGTCCGAAGGTATGATGCATTATATAAGCTTAGGAGACTCCTTATGTCAACAGCAACAAAATTTCCTTCCGTATCTTTAAAATTTAGAAACACATCTGCAAAGTTGATAAAGTAATGAATATTAACTATTTTTGTTTGAAACCACACTTTACAATATATCAATTACATATCTTATGAAAACCACAGTTTACCATGATGCGATGCATCCAATTAAAAAGAAAATTGTGTTATATATTGCCTTACCAGATGACACATCGTAGCCGTTCTTTCGAAGAAGATAAAATCGAAGTGAGACCAAATTGAGATCATCCTTATTGTAACCCGAGTTGTAAACCAAGCGCAGCAGCTCATCGATCTCGTTCTCATAGTGGTAGTCCAGACCAAGCCGTTGTAGCGTGAGTATAAGATCCAAGATTTTGGGTATCTCATGTGAGTCCTTCACACTCTTCCTAACTTCTTCCCTCAACTCTCCGGCCCTTTTCTCCATGGATGCTCTCTGCCAACCAAGATCAAGTAAGTACAGGTCATGGGCAACAAGATAGTTTTAACTCAAGTATGATGACATTGCTAGTACCTGAGGTGCAGTGGGCGGCTGGTAAGTGAGGAAGAAATCACCCCACAGACTCGGGTGGAAGGTGGCAGCTTTTCTCAGCACCTGATCTTCATTGTTGCAACCAACTGCAGGTGTTCGCGCCATCTTCTCCATATCAACCTTCGTTTTTTCGGCCGGTCTCTTTGATCTGGAGGCCGATGTCTGCTGCCCTTCACCGCTACGGTTCATATTTATAGGCCAACCAGGCCAGCATGAATGGTAATGTACTGGTTTTTATGCTTGATAGAGATGGTCAAATCCGACGGTATTACCTCTATCAGGGCCTGCGAAGATAATTGTCTTTTTGAACCTAGGTATAGTCAAACTTTCGAAACTTTGATTGCCAATATCTTTTTAAACATTTAAATTGGATACATCACTACTATAAAAAGACTTATATTAGACTCCTCATCACTGACAGTTTTCAAAAACTATCTGTGATGAAGTGTCATCACAGACGGGTTTTTTTGCAAAAACAGTTAGTGATAAGTCTTGGGCATATCACAGACAGTTTTATCCAAAAACCGTTTGTGATATTGCCCCCCTCATCACAGACGGTTTTAGTCCACATCACAGACGGTTTTAGCCAAAAACCATCTGTGATTTGAATCTCAATATATATTTACCCGCTCGCATCGTCTTCCATTGGCCCAAACCCTAGCCTAGCCCCACACGCGCCGTCTCTCCCCCGGGAGTCCCCCTGACCTCACCCCCGCCGGCTGCTGCTTGACGCCCTAGCCGACGCAGCGCTGCTTTCCTTCCTCCTCCTCGCGCCGACTGATAGCATCTTCCTCTTCCCCTTTGCTGGATCCTACTCACCCTACACGCACCGCCCCTGGTAATTGGGATCATGTCGTGCGCTGTGGGAGGCACCAGGATCTGAATGCGGGGCAAGGGCCAGCTGCTCTACAGGCCGTCGTCGCCAGGATGCACGCCACGGTGGCGGACAGCGGCGGGACGGTCGGCACCGTGTTGTAGTTCCTGGGGGAGTACGACACCATCGAGCTGAATGATGCGTTATCGTATGGCGCCAAGATGGAGCGCCTGGTCACCGATCTCATCTTGCCCTATCTGCTCATCATCCAGGTAAAAGGAGGGGATTCAATAGCGTTAACTTCAATTCAGCTCCTCGTTATTTCTTGGACAAATCAATCTACGCATAATTGAGCTTAAAGTTGGCTATTTTATGACTAGCATCAATGTGAATACTAATGGATGGCGTAATGTTGGTCATTCGTGTACTCACTAGAGTAATTTGATGGAATCTTTGTCATTTTGGGGGGGGAGGGGGCAATTTTACTTCTATGCTCATGTATTTGCTAGATCTAGTTGTTTTATGGACCATATGGTTCCACATAAGCATGGAATGATTCAATCACTCGACCGACCTAGATGCTGCAAGAATCTCAACATGGGGAGGGAATGATAGAACAGAATTTTGGCAAAGATTTACATGATATGTAAGTATTGAAATTAATATGCTTAGATTGATTATGTCATTTGAATACATCAGAGTTCGTATCTGTTTTGTTTCAGAAAATTTGATGATGTATGTGTTCATGCTGATAAATTGCCATGCTCTTGAATTGTTTCTCATCAAAAGAAAGATCAAGGGCCCTTCATGGTTATCGATTTCTAAATTTGTTATGTGTCCATCTACTCAAAGGATATATCATCAACTTGACTATGTTACTCTGTCCTGTTTCATATCAAGTTATTTAATATTCTATTAGTTCCTGCCTGCTGTTGCAATTCTCTGGTAATCTGTTGTTTGAGCCTCATGACTTGGATAACTGAAATTTTGCTAAGTGTCCAATTTTACCATGAGTTGGGATAGCCGGAATTTTAGCTAAGTGTCCAATTTTACCGTGAGTTGGATAGCCAAAATTTAGCTAAGTGTCCAATTTTACCATATGTTGACTAAAATCCTTTATTGTATTCTGTTCATTACATCTTAATATAGTGTTTTCATTACATTATACAACTTTAGACAGTATCTTGAATAATAAGGCATATATTGTTCTATATTTTTATTTAATCTTTTTGTTTCAGAGGGCATATCATCTAGTGTGACAAGGGCATATTACAGACGGATCTAGGCTAGAACTCATCACAGACTGTTCTAGCCTAGAACCGTCTGTGATGATCCCACATCACATACGGTTCTAGACTAGAACCGTTTGTGATTAGCCCTCATTACAGACGGTTCTAGGATAGAACCGTATGTGATGTTAATTTTCACTGAAGTTTCAAAAATTGTCTGTGATGACCTATTGTCATCACTAACACTTCGATACAGACGGTTCACAAAACCGTCTGTGATGTGATTTATGAACCGTCTGTGATGTGCGGTTATCCAAAAGTGCATGAAAATTATATATATTGATTTGTCTCTAAAAGTACTTTCATAATATTATAATTTTATTAGGTTATATAAATATGTTATGAAGACCGTATCGATGTTTAGAACGATAACTCTTTATGATCGGATAGAATAGTATACGACACCTCCTTCTCGTTAAATCGGAGCAGTAAGCTGTAAACTTATGTGGGCTATGGTGTCTCTAAATTGTACCTTGCATGCTGATATTTGCAGTGCTGAACTGCTGATCACACCAACGTACGATCATCCATTTCTGTCATTCTTTTCGACGGTCTCAGCGATTCAACTTTTTCCGCAGTAGTTGTCTTTTGAACCTTCATTCATTTCTTCTTTCATTCTTTCTAGGAACGAGCACTGGCGATTTTTCCT
This sequence comes from Otatea glauca, assembly GCA_036346275.1. Classification (NCBI taxonomy): domain Eukaryota; kingdom Viridiplantae; phylum Streptophyta; class Magnoliopsida; order Poales; family Poaceae; genus Otatea; species Otatea glauca. The sequence continues at coordinate 8,488,597 of CM070728.1, read as the reverse complement.
AGTCGCAGACTCGCAGTCAGTCTTGGCCTTTTGAATTTTCGTTCGCTCATGTATGTCGCGATCCGTTTTTTTTTAATTAGTAGTTTCAGTATCGGCGTCACTGCTCTAATGTCGATGGCTACTAATTACTAATGGCATACATTACCAAAATTACGGTGTTTGACTTCTCCAGAAAGAAATATATAGCGCTTCAGCATAAACTTCTAGCTACACTTCATCCCTTAGCGTCTAAACTGGATTTAGCGCATATACAATAAAGCCACATCAGCTGGCTCTTAGCCTATACATATCAGCTTTGGTCTATGTGGAGGAGTGAGAAAATAGAAGAGAGCTGGCTCTTATTTAGTAGACAGCTTTGCACAGGAGCATAAGTAGATCATTTATGTACAAGAGAGAAAAGATAGTTATTGCACAACATTTAGAAACAGTTATTGTACAAGCTGGCTTTTAGTTTACTATTAGCCAGTAGTTGGCTTTGCTATTGTACTTAGTAAGCTAAAAGTCAGCTTGTATAATAACTGTCTCTAAATGCTGTCTCTAGATGTTGTGCAAAAACTATCTTTTCTCTCTTGTACATAAATGATCTACCTATACTCCCGTGCAAAGCTGGCTACTAAATAAGAGCCAGCTCTCTTCTCTCTCCTTTTTTCTCACTCCTCTTTTCTCACTCCTCCACATAGACCAAAACTGATGTGTACAGACTAAGAGCCAGCTGACGTGACCTTATTGTACATGCTCTTATGTGGTGTGCTAGCTAGGCGGGTCATCCACCACTCTCTCTCCAAAATACTATTGTTAGCTACTTTTTTTTGTAATACTGTTATGCCAAACTTTTTTAATTTATTTATAATTTTGAACAGTAAATGAGTTAGCACTAGCAGTAGAGCTTTTAGCTTTGGTGCCATGCATTCCAACCTTAGCAATCATGCCTACAGCACTTAGCAGCGATACTAACCAGATTCTCACACCTGGTATTGTCTTAGCGACCATCGTGTTCGCGTGGAAAGATACACACCAACCACGATGTACAGGAAGCATGACAAATTTCTAAGCTCACATTGAGAGCGATAGCTCCACATATACAACCATTTATGATATTACGTGCACGGCAGAAATTAATGCTGCTAATACTCTCTTCGGTTGCAAATAATTGTCGTTTTGAACATAAGTTCGATCAAAATTTTAAAACTTTGACTATCAATATTTTTTAAATATTTAAATTAGATACATGAAAATTATATGGGTAGATTTGTCTCGAAAAATACTTTCATTATATTATAATCTTATTGGTTTTATAAATACATTATAATAAAAATTAGTAGTCAAAACTTTATTTTAAAGATCGTATCAATATCCAAAACAAAGAGGGAATACATACATATATACCTGGCATATTCCACACAGCTCGCCTCGCACTCACCCAGTGCAGCGGAAGTCATACCTATACCTACTGACCACAGTACCCGTAGTCAGTCAAAGTTCGCCGTTCAAGTTAGTCTAGCTAGTGTTCACTGGCCGTTCAAACTTCAAAGACGTACGTGCAACTGCACTTGGTCAAAGTCCAAAACACATGCATGGAATGATGTGTCTGAGGGCCGGGTTTCCTTAGGGTTGAAGAGGGGTGGACGGGACTTCCTTCCATGCGGGTTGACTCGATGCTAATTGCTAAGTTAACTACTGAAGTGTTTTCTCTGGTATGTACAGGCCAGTGCGTTTTAGTTGACAAACGTGTACGTACGCTTATGCATGGAATGAATGTTGTTCATCCCGCATTCATTATCCGTACAGAACATCAATTTGTTTGTACTGTAACTAATTCTATTCTGCTAGGTTTCTTTGTATAGAATATGTTTTGCTATGCCATAATTAAGTCTCGGTCTCTGCTTGCACTTTCAACTTAAGGAGCTTGAGAAGTTGGGTCGTGTGATCAGTCAGTCCGAGAGGGATGTTGTGCAAAGCCTAGTGGATGATGACACTACCATACAAAGGTCTATATAAGATTACTCGTCACATACGGTTTTTAAAAACCGTATATGTTAAAATTAATCACAAACTGTTTTGTAATAACACTTCCGTATTATATATATCGTACTAAGGTTTGTACGCACCACATTATTCACCTAAACGAAATCTTACAAACGATGATCGGTCTCATCCCCGAGCCCGTCGCCGGTCGCCTCATCCCCGAGCCAATTGGGGTACTCACATACCATAGGTACTTGACCAAGTCCTATGACCGAAATGGAATTGAGAGATGGCTAATGAACCGAGCTGTCGTGGGTGAAAGAAAATCTAACTTGAAATCCATCTGAGCTAACGAGAGATATAGTTCAGTTGGCACAATCTATGCAACCTTTGTGCTTAGACAACCAATCCATCCCAAGAATTACATTTGAGCCTAAGGTATCTATCAAAATAAAGTCAGCAAGGAATACTATCTCATTTATTTCAATATCAACCTTGGAACATATGCTTGATGTAAATGACTAGGTTGAGATGGAAAAAGGATGCCAACTCTTGTAGTTAGGATTCACGAGTGTCATTGCTCCGCATGGGCTCACTCATGGACTTAGTTGCCGGCATCAGCACATCCTACCAATTTATAGGGATAATGAAGATTGAGAGATGCTTGATATAGTTTAGAAGAAGGTAACGTTCCCTTCATTAAAGATTTATCATAAGAAATTTCATAGATTAAGGGTTAGCTCAAAGTGAACACTTTAACCTAAGGGTTAAGTTTTCACGAGAGTAACCCGAAAAGCAGTACATAAAATTTCACATCTAAAAGCCCAACAACTAAAATGGTTACATATTCTTTCTAATACATAAGGGTTTTATACATCTTCCTATTCTAACTTACTTCCTATATTACAGCTAGTTTTGTTACTCTATCTTACTACTTTATGAGCATATCTTCAATCCTAGAAGCAAGAGGCTCGACTGAAGGACCCGCGGTAGAAGTGCTCTCCATTGTAGTAGTAGAAGTAGTCTTGCGGCATCGGTACACCTGAGGAACTCGAGGACGATAAGTGTTGGTACTTCCTGGATTGATCCCCTTGTCATTGACGAGGCGAGGACGACTGCCAATGACCGACATACGGGCTTGGCGAGGTTGTTTGGTGGATGGTGTAAGGGTTGCTAAGGCAGGGCGTTCAATAGATGGTATCTGAGAAGGTCCACTATTCAACATCGAACGTGGAACAATTCCCTCAGCCACACTAGGTGCGATATGCCTTTCCAGAAATGCTACCCGACGGTGAGTTTCCACTAACTCTCTGGCCATCTGATGGTAGTGCTTGTCCAAGGCAATCACAAACTCTAGAGGCTGTGAAAAGTTCCATCCCGAATGAAAAGTTCCATCCCGAATGTTGGTGAGATCCTGGTAAGTGTTCTCCCCATATAGTGGTGTCGGCGTTTCGAGCGCCGGCAAGTAAATTTGTAAGTCTAAGGGGCTGCGCGTTCCCGCTCCCTGAATGGTTAGACCACAGAGTCCAAGATGTATACTTGGTTCGGGCGAAGGTCCTACTCATTCGTGCGCTGGTATTGTATTCATCAAAAGCGGATGATCGCACCGAGTTTTTTTACAAGCGAGAGGTGGAGCCTCAACACTAGAATGATCTAAACTTAGCTCTCAGAAGGAGAAGAAAAAGAAGAAGAGGAAAAAAGCTCTCCTGTAGTTCTTACTCCTTGCCTGTTAGGAGGTTCCCGCCTCCTTTATTCAAGATCTGAAGGCGGGTTACATCGAGAATTGGCGGCGTGCGTGCGAGCTACTTCTAGGGCTTCGGCCTTGCCCGCCGTCGACCAATCGCTCACCCGATCGTCGCCGCCGCTTGAGCCTTTGCTTTGGGTCGGTGGTCTAGCCGGTCGAGCGGTTAGGTAATCCTCCGGAAGTGGCGAGCCGCTCTGTGATCCATGTGGGTGCCGACGTAGTCGCGTGTGACGTTGGAGTTGCCTCGGAGAGAGCGTGTCCTTGCACCGTGGGTGGCCGGTTGATGGGACAGAGACGGGCTTGCAGCTTATCAAATCGTTTTGGGAAGGGACCACCGCCTCGCCGACCACTTCAATGACCGTTCGTGGGACACGTGGCCTTAGGTTGACACGGACTCCGATGCGCGACGCGCGGCTCGAAGTCGGAGTCGCGGGATCCCGCCCCGCCGCGGGGTCGGGAACCCGCTGAAGTCGAGCCGCGGATCCCGCCCCACAAGCGGGGTCGGGAACCTCGCTGAAGTCGGAGTCGGGGATCCGCCCCGCCGCGGGGTCGGGAACCTCGCTGAGTCGGAGTCGGGACCGGCCGGGAATGGTCTCCCGAATGGTCTCGAGGCATTTGGGTAGCAGGCCGGGACGGCTGCTTAGGCCGGGCCGTGATTCGAGGCCGCCGCTTGCGCTCTGGGCTTTGCTTGTTGCAATTGGGCGTTGGTGCACCTGCTTTATGAGTATTCGCCAAGAGCCTCGAACCTCCAATCGAGTTCGGCATTCGGCCAGGGGTTGAGCTTGATCGATCCGCTCAACCAGGTGGGCCAACGGGCCTACCGCTTTTTGCCGGGCGTGCCCCCAACGCATCCGACGCCCGCCCGGGATTACGCTCTCGAGGTATGCGAACCGCGGAGCCTCTTAATTGCTTTGTTAGTGCGCAACGCACGGCTAGGTGTGTTTTTGCTCGTTCGCCTTCTTGACCGCTTGGGTTCCGGTGGTGGGCGCCGTCGCTTTCTACGCTACGCATTTATTCCTCGAGTCGCTTGATCTTCCTTCGAATGGGTATATAAGGGCGCCACGGGTTGCTCGAGCGGCGGACTCTTAGACGAGACTCCTTTCCTTCTTGAAATGTGTTCAAGACACCCTTTAGTCTTCGCCGGTGATGACATCGTGGTGGAAGAGGAAGACCCTTTGAACGAAGTTTTGGGTTAAATATGATCAGCGATAGCCGAACTCCCAAAGAGAGAAGAAGTAGCTCGCGACGTTGTCGCCGCTGACGCGCTTACTCAGTGCAGTCCCGAGGCTTGGAGTGGCAAGGGGCCCTCCTAGAGGCAATGGCGCGAGGGCGCCGATTGCGAGGGCGCGCCGCGTCGATGTCATGTGAACGGCAGCAGCGGCATGCCATTCCGGTGTGTGGCTTCACTTTGACGACGGGCAAGGGCCTACCAGAAGTCATCTCCAATGACCTCAGTCCACCGACTTAAAAGTCTGTCCCGTCGGCGTGCAAGGGCCTACCGCCGGCGTTGTTGTAGGGAGTTTTTAGAGTCCGTGTAGATAGAGAGTCTTGCGTGTGCCTCATGTAAAGTGGTGTAAAGTTTTTGAGCCCGCCGGCTTTTAATGAAATCCCTTTTTTCTCTCTATGAATGACTTCGTGAAGGAGTTAGCTTCGCTTGTTTCGCTTTGATCACCGCTCGCTAGAAAGTTCGGCGATCGGTTTCGAGTGGCCTGACGTGCGAACTCGCGTTTGTTCCTCAAGAAATCTTCCTTTGCGCTGCTTGGCCAGAGCTAGTCGGTGCCTTGGTCGGCAAGGATGAGCGGGTGCCTTCTAAGTTTTAGTGCCGAGTGCCTTGGTCGACAAGGACGACGGATGCCTCCGCGAGGTTCCGTGTCCGAGTGCTTTGGTCGGCAAGGACGACCGGATGCCTCCGCGAGGTTCCGGTGTCCGAGTGCTCGCTTAACGCCATAGCCGGACGCCGCTTAGTCGGCAAGGACGGCCGGATGCCTCGCGAGGTTCCGGCGTCCGAGTGCCTTGGTCGGCAAGGACGACCGGATGCCTCCGCGAGGTTCCGGTGTCCGAGTGCCTTGGTCGGCAAGGACGACCGGATGCCTCCGCGAGGTTCCGGTGTCCGAGTGCTCGCTTAACGCCATAGCCGGACGCCGCCTTAGTCGGCAAGGACGCCGGATGCCTCCGCGAGGTTCCGGCGTCCGAGTGCCTTGGTCGGCAAGGACGCACCGGATGCCTCCGCGAGGTTCCGGTGTCCGAGTGCTCGCTTAACGTCGTGGCCGGACGCTTTGGTCGGCAAGGACGACCGGATGCCTCCGCGAGGTTCCGGTGTCCGAGTGCTCGCTTAACGTCGTAGCCGACGCTTTCCGTCGGCAAGGACGACCGGATGCCTCCGCGAGGTTCCGTGTCGAGTGCCTTGGTCGGCAAGCGACAATCGGATGCCTCCGCGAGGTTCCGGTGTCCGAGTGTTTTGGTCGGCAAGGACGCACCGGATGCTTCCGCGAGGTTCCGGTGTCCGAGTGCTCGCTTAACGCCGTAGCCGGACGCCGCCGTCGGCAGCGACGCACGGATGCCTCCGCGAGGTTCCGGTGTCCGAGTGCCTTGGTCGGCAAGGACGACGGATGCCTCCGCGAGGTTCCGTGTCCGAGTGCCTTGGTCGGCAAGGACGACCGGATGCCTCCGCGAGGTTCCGGTGTCCGAGTGCTCGCTTAACGTCAGAGCCGACGCCGCTTTCGGCAAGGCGACGACCGGATGCCTCCGCGAGGTTCCGGTGTCCGAGTGCCTTGGTCGGCAAGGACGCACCGGATGCCTCCGCGAGGTTCCGTGTCCGAAAGTGCTCGCTTAACGCCATAGCCGACGCCGCTTAGTCGGCAAGGACGACGGATGCCTCCGCGAGGTTCCGATGTCCGAGTGCCTTGGTCGGCAGGACGACCGGATGCCTCCGCGAGGTTCCGGTGTCCGAAGTGCTCGCTTAACGTCGAGCCGACGCCGCTTTGGTCGGCAGTGACGACCGATGCCTCCGCGAGGTTTCGGTGTCCGAGTGCTCGCTTAACGCCGTGGCCGGACGCCGCCGCCGTGGCAGGGCGACGCACCATGCCTCCGCGAGGTTCCGGTGTCCGAGTGCCTTGGTCGCAGACGACCACGGATGCCTCCGCGAGGTTCCGTGTCCGAGTGCTCGCTTAACGTCGTAGCTGACGCCGCTTCCGTCGGCAGCGACGACCGGATGCCTCCGCGAGGTTCCGGTGTCCGAGTGCCTTGGTCGGCAAGGACGACGGATGCCTCCGCGAGGTTCCGGTGTCCGAGTGCCTTGGTCGGCAAGGACGCACCGATGCCTCCGCGAGGTTCCGGTGTCCGAGTGCTCGCTTAACGCCGTAGCCGACGCCGCCTTCGCGGCAGGCGACGCACGGATGCCTCCGCGAGGTTCCGGTGTCCGAGTGTGCCTGGTCGGCAAGGACGATCGGATGCCTCCGCGAGGTTCCGGTGTCCGGAGTGCCTTGGTCGGCAAGGACGACCGGATGCCTCCGCGAGGTTCCGTGTCCGAGTGCTCGCTTAACGCCGCCATTGCCGGACGCCGCTGTCGGCGCAGCGGGACGCACCGGATGCCTCCGCGAGGTTCCGGTGTCCGAGTGCTCGCTTAACGTCGAGGCGGACGCGGGCATCCTTCGAGTCCTCGCTCGGGCGAGGGTAGTCGCAGAGGAATGGCCGCCGCCTATCCCACATGTATACCCCATCCGCAGTGTGGGACTCGAGGGGATGAGCGCGCGCACTCGCGTTGGTTTGAACGCCGTGCTCGTGGAGCTAATAGCGGTAGTCCGAGTGGGTCCCGGGAGGTCCCGCCAGGGGGACCCTTCCAGCGACGGTCCCAGTAGGGTGTCCCAGCCTGCCATGGGCGACCCATAAAAACCTTTCTCTACTCAATCCCAGATGGACTCTAGGTCGTCAACACCTGCCGAGCACACTGGCCGCCGCTCATTGATGAGCTCGGAGAGTGTGAAGTATGGTCTCGGACGCGAGTAGAGGTGATTAGGCTGTCACCGACCTAACCGAGGGCCCACCGTGGGGCTCACCTCATACCGCCCCTTGCCTGCTCAAGTTTTGCTGGGCGGCTTTATACCCATCTGGTAGGGTAGGCCTTTTGAACCCACAGCTCCCGCTGGGCCCTCGCGCAAGCCACAAAGCTTTTGCCGCCTTGGGCCGCAGCTGCCCAATGGTTTCACAAGGCGCCGAGCAACTGCTCCGCCTAAAGGCTGAGACCGAGAGGTTACGGACACGTTGTTGGGGCGCGCTTTATGGCCCTTCGACGCCGACAAGACAGGATTAAAAGCGGTGGTATTGGAAATTCGGAGTTACCAGTGGGCGCGACAGACGAGGGTGGTCGCGACGCTCGCTTGACGGGCGCACCTTGGCGGCGCTCGCTCGCTCCTCTATCCTACGCCTGCTGGTGCTTTCGAGTGGTCACGCTTTCTTGCCCTCTCGTCTCGCCCTCAAACAAGAAGAGCACCGAGAGCTAAGGAAAGAAAACCCCACCTTTCTTTCACCTTCCACCGTCCCCCTGTGAAGATGTCGTGGCCGAGTGCTCCGCGCCAAGACGACAAGGCGCTCGGCTTGGTGAAGAAGGGCTTCCTCATGCCACAGACCTTCCACCGGAGGGTGCCGACCGGGCTACCACCCCTGCGCCGGGCGGGCGAGATCGTGGTGCCCGCCTGTTCTTCGAGCGCGGCTTTGGCTCGGCCGCACTCCGCTCGTCCGGGGCTGCTGTTTCATTACAAGGTGGAGGTGCACCATCTCAACCCCAATGGGGTCCTCCACATCGCCATCTTCATCACGTATAAGCCTTCTTGGGGATCGAAACGCACTTGGCGTTAGGGAGGCACTTCTTCGAGCAAGGCTCGAAGGACAGTCGGATGTGAGCGCCGCTGCAGGTGGCTCGCCTCCAGCCGCCCGGTCGAGCACGGAGTACACGGAGGTAAAGCTGCCTCGTCTAACAAGGGCTGGCGTTCGAATGGCTCCCACGCTCAAACGTCGGCGATAAACGCCTCGCTTCACCGAGAGCTTCCTATGGCGGAGGAACGGAAACTGGGCGCCGAAAAGAGGGAGAAGAACAAGCTGGCCCTGATCGTGGAGCAGATCAGGGCTCAAAGGAGGCGGGGGCTCACCGGGGACGTGGTTGTGCGCGCCTTCATGGGGATGCGCGTGCAACCACTTGTGCACAGCCGCACTTCGCTCCGTATCGCGAGGGCCGTCCGGCCGGGCGAGATGGCGAACCCGAGCCGGTCAAGGCCGAGGTGGAGGCTCGGGTGGCGGCCGCATGGCGGAAGCGCCATCGTGGGTCAGCGGATGGCCACCCGAGCCATTCTCGCGGCTTTTCACGAATCCGTGAAGCCGTGAAATTCCTTTCTGCTTCTCTTTTCTTTGTCCTTCGCACTTGACCGACATTCCTGCATCCTCTCAGGGGCTCATGGGGATGTCTTCCCAGGCGCCGCTCCCGGGGGATAAGGAAGCGCGGGCGGCCGCCCGGGCGAGGACGGCAGAGGCTGACTCCTCCCGCAAGAAGCGGAAGGAGGAAAGGAGGAGGAAGAAAAGTAAGGAACGCTTGGCAAGTGCGCGAGGATGTGTCGAGACCACCGTAGTGGGGACAACCTCCATCGACAATGGCGGGAGTGCCTCCGCCACCCCTATGGTGGGTTTTTCGACCGCCGATCGGCGGCCGGCGTGGGACTCGGCCGAGGCGGCATCACGGGCCCCGTGGCCACGGATCCCAGTGGGGTGATCTGGCGCTTGCGGTCGCCGCAGCTGCTCGGCCGAGGTGGCTTGAGGAAGCGACCGTCGACTGACTTTGGCGGGGGCCCGCAGAAAGAGCGCGCGTGCCACGCACCCGCCGCCTTGTAAGTGTATTATTATTTTATTTTTGGAGCATTTTTCTTTTGGCAAAGCCGCCCGAGCGACTCTTGAATCTTTTGCAACGTGCGCGCTTATACTGGGTGATCGTGGGGCGTGCCACATCGGCCCGCAAGTAACGGCGCCGGATTTCATGTGAATCCCGTTGTGGGCGAAGGTCGCGGCGCTGCGTTCGAGGGCGCGTCGCCGAGGGGACAGAGCCCACCCGGAGGTCGTGTCTCAAGAAGAATCTTCGCGCCTGCCCCGTAGGGATTCTCCGACGACGTGATCGCCGTTTCGGAGGATGAGACAATGGCGTCGCCGGTGATCGCGCCAGCCGTGGCGAGCCGGCGACGAGGTGCCGACCCCCTCCCAGGGGAGGTGTTGATCGATGCCCTCAGCGCAGTCGCCGAGGGGATTTCAAGGGTTGACCTCGTACCCTTGCCCATGGTGCTTGACGGGTGGCGCCCGCCTGAATCCGGCGAAGCCAGAAGCCACGGGTGTAATTCCTGGTCGGGCATCATGGGTGAGGCGGAGGAGAGCGAGTGGGCCACCTTCTAAGGCAAGGCGCTACCGACGCGAAGCCGGGATATAGGCGATCCGCGGAAGGTCCGCCCTTGCTCAAGTCTTCCACCGTATGCTACCGATATGATGGTCGGGGAGTCCACCAATCGCCTGTAGGTCACCAAAAAGTTCGATTCGCTGCACATTTTTGATAGTTCTTCCGCGCGACTAATGGAGTGTCCACATTTTGCAAAGACTTATGGCTCGCCAGGCGTCAGTGTCGAGCTCGCAGCGGCGCTCCGACGATAATGGCCAAGGCAGCCCGTGAGGCTGGTCAGTTGCGCCTTGAGTGCGCTTAGCCAGAGGCCCGGGCATTAGGCGGTCGGGCGGTGGTGATCCGCCAAGGATTTGAAGAGGCCACAAAGGCCCTTCATGATGAGCCTAGGAGCCGAGGCTTTGAGGCGAAAGTGGCGGAACTGAGTCCTCCCGATGGAGGTCATCGAGGCCAAGGATGCCGCCGCTGTCGCTGAGGGGATCGCGCAGACGCAGTAACACGCCTCGCGACCGAGCGGAACAAGGCTCGTGGGCGCCGCCCGAGTTCGCCCGGAGCGCGCGATCGCTGAAGGAGCCGCCGAGTCAAGACTTCATACGAGGCGCCAAGTCGAAGCCGGCAATCGACCAACTCCGCTGGCCGTGTGTCTCAATTCTTCAATTAAGTTTGGGGTCGACCCACGTGGCGAACTTATCCAAAATCTCCGCAACCTGCAGAGGCGCAGAAGAATCGAGCGTCGCCGCCGGAGGCGCAGAGAACGGCTTCGGACGCTCGCGACGTGGTGATCGTGGCCCGGACGAGGCCCGGCGGCGTTGAAGGTTGCCGAGGACGGCCGGGCCGAGATGAGCGCCGAGTGGGAGGCCTCCGCAAGGCCGGCTTGGGAGTCCGCGACCGCCTCCTTAGAGCCGGGCAGCCCGAGTGCCTTTGCCCCGCTCGGCCGCCCGAAAAGCGACTTCAGAAGAGGCGGTGGTCACCGCGCCGCGCTTTGGAGTTTCATCGGCGCCGGTCAACACCATCTCGTACTACGACGGCATCGACCTCGCGGTGGTGAGTAGCGGCATCGCCGGAACCGACCGACGACGAGGTCGACAGTTCGAGCCGTGTCGAGCCGCATGCTCGGAGATCGCCAGCCACGCCCCGCCCGAGGTCGCCTTCCAAGATGCTGTGTCCTTCTCTCCGTGCGGCCGGCCACGGTGAAGAAGAGGAAGAAAGAAGTTAGCCTTTTTTTTTTTTGCAAAGATCATGTGTAAACGATCGTAAGTAATTGTAAGCTCTGGGTTTGCCTCTTTGCTCTCCTTATGCGTTGGGTTTGACCGACCATAGCCTCAAGGACCACGGGTCGCTTATCGCGAGGTCGGGTCAATTTGAGAGGGCCAAGAGGATAGGAGTCTTGTTTATGCGGTAGTTACGCCGCACTCATGGGGTTCGAGTGTTCCCATCGGCCAAGGGTTTTTCCACTGGCACTTCCTTCTTCCGCAAAGTGCTACTTAGCAACCATAGCCCGGGCGAGGCCGTGGCGCCGGGTCGAGAGGGTTACCGCTTGGGATAGACTCGTGACTAGTCGGGTCACCGACCCACATGAGTACGTGAGTTAGCCGAGTTCGTGTGGGGAAGATTGTTCCCAATCGATCAAGAGGTCATCCCACTCAGTGCTTCCTTCTTCCGCGGAGTGCACCGGGCAACCATAGCCGGGTGGGCGTAGGCCGAGCACTCGGGTCGAGAGGGTTACCGCTCGGGATAGACCTCGCGGGTCGGTCTGGTCACCGACCGCACGCACACCATCCGGAGCGGCTCAACTGGGCGCCACGGGCGCCCCGAAGTCGTCACGTACGACTCGTGTGCTCGATTGGGAGAAAGGCAAAGACTTATACCAGAAAAAGAAAAGAGCTTAGGGATAGAATCGCCTTAACTTTTCAATGTTCCGGCATTAGGGAGGATGAGACCATCGGCGCCCTTGAGTTCGGAAGGTGCTGGTCGGAGAACTTCCACGACGGTGAAAGGACCTCCAGTGGGCGCCACCAGGCTTATCTTTGGTTGTCCGACCGACGCAGAACCAAGTCGCCAAGTACCAAGGATCGCCCTCGAACTTGGCGGTACGTGGTAGCGCGCAGGCTTGTTGATATCCGCCGACCGCAGACGCCACGCCGCGCGCTCGCCGAAATGGTCGATGGCGCCTTGTTGCGGCGAGCCCCGAGCCTCATCAAGGCTTGCAATCTCGGGAGCCGATTCGTGTCGATGGGCAAAAGCGGCTTCAGCGCGAACACCATAAAGAAGGGTGTGAACCCGTCCGCCGGTCGGCGTGGTCCGCAGACCAGAGGACGGAGGGCGGCTCGGCTACCCAAATACCGCGAAACGCTTTGAGCCGATCGAAGATCCGCGCTTGAGTCCTCGAAGGATCATGCCGTTAGTGCGCCGACCGCCGTTAGTCCGCGGATGGGCTATCGCGCCCAATCGACACCGGATGTTGAAGTCGCCACAGAACTCGAGAAATTCCTTCCCCGTGAACTGTGTTCGTTGTCGGTGATGATGGAGTTTGGGACTCCAAACCTAAAACGATGTCGCGAAAGAAGATGGCCGCTTGTACCGACGCGGCGCCACGGTCGCTTGGCCTCTATCCACTTGGTGAACTTATCTACCGCGACGAGCGGTGGGTGAAGCCTCCGGCGCTTCTGAAAGGTCCGACCAAATCGAGTCCCCAGACGGCAAAAGGCCACGGATGGGGATCGCCTGCGAAGCTTGGCCGGCATGCGCTCGCCGAGCAAAGAATCGCATCCTTCGCAGTCGCACGATATGCTCGGCGGCCCCGGCGGCGTTGGCCAAGAGAAACCTTGTCGAAAGGCCTTTCCCACAAGAGATCGGGTGTTGCGTGGTGACCGCAGACTACCGTATGTCGCCCGAAGAATGCTTTTCCTTGGTCGGTCAAGATACATTTTTGGAGGACCCCAGAGGGACTCCTTTTGTAGAGGTCTGGGCCGATCAGGACGAAGGATTTTGCCCGCCGGGCGAGGCGCCGGGCCTCGGTCGGGTCGGGGGGAAGTGACCCGTCCACAAACGGCCGATGTAGGGCCTCCTCCAATGGACTCAAGTGCTAGCACACCACGGGCGATCCGCCAAGTCTACGCCCGACCAAGGCTTCGTCGGGCGACCGCGGCCGGATTGGTCGGGTGGCCGCCCACCACCGAGTCCACCGACAAGGGGCGCAGGAGGTCGGAGACGAAGATCCCGGCGGATGTAGGCTCTCACGGAGGCAAGATTGGCCAGTGATCGGCCTCGCCATTGTAGCGTCGGTAGCTATGGTGGCTCAAACCCTTGAACCGCTTCTCGAGCCGGCGTACTTCTCGACAAGACGCTGCCATGCGGGCGCTCTGGCCCGCAGCCTTCATGACTTGGTCGACGACAAGCTTGAGTCCCCGGGCGAGTCGGCGGGCACCGAGGTCGGCAATGATCCGGAGACCGCTGACGAGCCTCAGACTTCGGCAATGTTGTTGGTCGCGCCAAGAGCAACCTAATGGCGATTGAGTCTGTTCCCGAGTGGGAGATGATGACGACTCGGCGCCAGCGCCATTCTTGGTGTAAGACCCGCCAAGTACATTGTCCAAGACTCGGGTCTTCACCACCGGTGGTGCCTGGCTTGATCCACTCGGCGACGAAGTCGCCGAGAGCTCGCGACTTGATCGCCGTCCGAGGACGATATTATGCCATGGCCGCTAAGCTCGAGCGCCCATTTGGCTATCCTTCCCGAGGCATCGCGATTGTGGATGATCTCGCCTAGTGGGACGTGGTCACCATGTTGATGGCGTGGTCGATCAAGTAGTGAACGAGTTTCCTCTTTGCGATGAGCACCGCGTAGAGTAACTCTCGCGACTGTGGGTACCGAGTCTTGGACTCAAAGTACCTCACCGATGAAGTAGACCGCCGCTGTACCTTGAGCTCACGGCTTTCTTCGCCGCTTCCACCACGAGGGCCGCACCGACGACTTGAGTAGTGGCGCGGCGTAGAGGAGCAGCCGTTCACCGGTGCCAGGCGACTCAGGATCGAGGCGAGGAAAGGAAGGCCTTCAAGCGGGTGAGGGCCTCCCGAGCCTCGTGTCCAATCAAGCGGTCGGATTTCTTGAGCACCAGAGCGGCATTCGCGTCACGAGGCGAGACACGAACGCTCAAAGCCGCCAGCATCCGGTCACCTCTGACCCCTTTGAGGTTGGCCGACCGCCCCATCCTTGCGATCGCCGAGATCTTCTCCCGATTGGCCTCGATGCCTCGCTCGTAGACGATGAAGCCTAAGAGCTTTCCTTTGGGGACCCCAAGACGCACTTCTGCAGGTTGAGCTTTATGCGAAACCGCCGAAGGTTCGCGAAAGTCTCTTCTAGGTCGGGCGATAAGGTCGTCGCCTTCCCGGTCTTTACGACAATATCGCCGACATATCGCCTCAACGCTATGCGCCGATCCGGTCATTGAAGCACGCTTGCATACATCGCGCGTATGTAGCGCCGCGTTCTTCAGCCGAAGGGCATTGTGACATAGCGTAACGAGCCGAACGGAGTGATGAAGGAAGTCGAAATGGTCGGACTCCTTTAGCGCAACTGGTGGTAGCCCGAGTAGGCATCCAGAAGGAAAGAGACTCGCACCAGCCGTGGAGTCGATGACTTGGTCGATGCGGGTAAGGGAATGGGTCCTTGGGGCATGCTTTGTTGAGACTCGTATAGTCAACACACATTCTCCATTGCCCGTTCTTCTTTTTACAAGTATTGTGGTTGGCTAGCCACTGGTGGCGCACTCTCTTTATTTAACCCCGCCGCCAAGAGTTTGGCGATCTCTCCCCTATAACCTCGCGCCTTTCCTCGTCCGGCGGCGCAGCGCTGGGCGATCGGCTTTGAGCTTGGTCTGACGCTCAGGAGTGCTCGGCGACCTCCTTTGAATGCCCGCATGTCGGAGGACCTCCATGCGAAGACATCTTTGTTAGTGCGAGGAAGTCGACGAGCGCGCTTCCTATTTGGCGGGAGCGTGGTTCGACCCGCACGGGTCTTGGTCGGATCATTGGATCGACCGTGACCTCCTTCGTGTCCCTCGGCGATTTGAAGGATCCCACCGATTTGTCGGATTCGTGGACGGACTCGACGGCTTCCCTCCCGAGCTTGTTGAGTTCCGCAGAGGCAACGATCGCCCGAGGCGAGCTCGCAGCTGCCGCGCCGCGAGCTTGAAGGCAGCCTGAAAGACGATGCCGCAGTAATGACTCCATGCGGTCCGGCATCTTCACTGAGGTAAGCGTAGGCGGGATCGCCATGAACTTGGCGTAGCATGGCCTCCCGGAGATGGCGTGGTAGGCGCCGGGAAATCCACGACCTCGGGTGAGGGTCTCGCTGCGGAAGTTTCCGCTCCCGAAGGTGACGGGCAGTCGACCGCCGGCGGATGGGCTTGTCGCGGGATGACGCCATGGAAAGGTGCCTTGCTTGGCCGGAGGCTTGAGCGCGGACCCTATAGCGTCGAACGCCTCAACGTAGAGGATGTTAAGGCCGCCGCCCGTCCATCGGACCTTCGTGAGGCGCCGTTCGCCCGACGACGGCCGACCACCACCGGTACCTCCCTACCGTGGACGCGATCGGGTGATCGGTCGATCAAAGGTGATCGAACTCCACCACCGAAGATATTGGGGACGCCGGCTAGCGACGATGTGGACCTCGCGAAGCGAGCTTGAGCCGACGCTTGTCCTGCCAGAGCGGTGCCGTCCTCCAAAGATCATGAGGCGCCGTCGGGTTCGTGGAACTCATCGCCTACCTTTTTCTACGGCCGCGGGCGCAGCAGTTTCTTCCTTGCCACGCGGCGTTATGGGACGCTGGAGAGGTAACGCCAGACCTCGCAATCCCGGTGATTTGTGTTTGACGGAGAACCCGTGGTTTGGACACGGGCCGTCCATCAATTTCTCGAGTGGTCGGGCGCGACGGTCACGACACGCCGCTTGGCGTAGGCGGCCGACGGTGGCGACCACTTGGGGCTCGCGGATCTCAGCTTCGCGCCGCTTAGCTTGTCTGAGCGGTCGAGAAGGGGACCCGGCGCGGATGCCGGGTTCGTCAGGCCTTTCCTCCTCGAAGATGGCTCCCACACCTCCCTCGCCGAGGCGTGGTTGGTGGCGATATCGAGGAGCTCCTTGGTAGTTCGGGCTTGAGACAACCTAGTTTGTGTACCAAGGCCTTGCAGAGGTGCCAGATGAATGCTCCCACGACATCGGCGTCGGAGATGTCGGGAGCTCGTTAATCGCGGAAAACCGCCGGATGTAGTCCCTGAGAGTCTCCCGGGCTGCGCTGCTGACCTTTCGAGTCTCAGGAGTTACTGTGGCGCTTAGTGCCTCCGAAGTTGCCGACGAAGAGGGCCTTCAAGTCGGTCCATCCTCGATGGTTTTGGCCGCAAGTACTGAGCCGTGCTCGCCGAGTCCGCGAGGTAGATGGGAAGGTATTGATGATGAAGAGGTCATCCAGTAGCTCCTCCCGCCGACATGCGCGAGCCAGTAATCTTGAGCCGCACACACGGGTTTGTGGCCCGGTGTATTTGGCAATGTTGGTAGGCGCTCGGACCGGGCGAGAAGTCCGCCGGCGGATCCTCGGCAGAACGCCCGCGTCCAGACCGCCGGGGCTCGGGCCGCGATGGTGGTGCCCGCCCGCAACCCGTGGAGTGGGCGGCCTCTTCCGCCATCTTTCTCCGCGCCTCAAGGGTAGCGCGAATGTCGAGGCATCACCGCGTTAGGCGCTGGCAAGCACCGGCGCGAGGCTCGCTGTGGCTCGCGGCGGCGACGCTGTGCGGACCCATCCGGCCGCCTGACAATACGGGCCCGATGGCCGGAGGTGGCTCCGAGCGATAGGAGCCGAGGCGCATGTCTTTACGCACGGCCGCGTGCTCTACCACCCGGAGGTTTTGGTAGGTGGCCTTGGCCTCCGGCTCGATCGGCCCGGAGGCCTCGGCGGCATTGCGGCGCGCCACGCTTTTGACCGGCGTGGGGAAGAAGTGAGACCGTCGGACCCTTCCGCTGGGTGGTGTGCTCGACGCCGCGCGTATGCTTGCTCGCCAGCAGCATGCGGGCCTCGAGCCCTCCCCGCTCCAAGTTGGCCCGAGCCGGTCGAGCTTCGATCTTCGCTCCTCCAACTCTTTGCGCTGTTGTTGGAGCTCGCGCGTTTCTTCCAAAGAACGATGCGGCGCAAGTAAATTTGTAAGTCTAAGGGAGCACTCTGCCGCGTTCGCGCCTCCCTCGAATGGTTAGACCACAGGTCCAAGATGTATCTTGGTTCGGGCCAAGGTCCTACTCCGATTCGTGCGTTGGTATTGTATTCATCAAGTGCGGATGATTCGCACCGAGTTTTTTTTCACAAGCGAGAGGTGGAGCCTCAACACTAGAATGATCTAAACTTAGCTCTCGGAAGGAGAAGAAAAAGAAGAAGAGGAAAAAGCTCTCCGTAGTTCTTACTCCCTTGCCTGTTAGGAGGTTCCCGCCTCCTTTTATTCAAGACTGAAGGCGGGTTACATCGAGAATTGGCGAAGTGCCGGCGAGCTACTTCTAGGGCTTTGGTCTTGCCCGCCGTCGACCAATCGTTCACGACCGGTCGGTCGCCGCCGCTTGAGCCTATGCGCTGGGTCGGTGGTCTAGCCGGTCGAGCGGTTAGGTAATCCTCCGGAAGTGGCGAGCCGCTCTCGTGATCCATGTGGTGCCGACGTAGTCGCGTGTGACGTTGGAGTTGCCTCGGGAGAGCGTGTCCTTGCACCGTGGGTGGTGGTTGATGGGACGGAGACGTGGCTTCAGCAGCCTTATCAAATCGTTTTGGGAAGGGACCACCGCCTCGCCGATCACTTCAATGACCGTTCGTGGGACACGTGGCCTTAGGTTGACACGGGACTCCGATCGCGCGCGCGCGCTCGAAGTCGGAGTCGCGGGATCCCGCCCCGCCGCGGGGTCGGGAACCTCGCTGAAGTCGGAGCCGCGGGATCCGCCCCGCCGCGGGGTCGGGAACCTCGCTGAAGTCGGTCGGGGATCCGCCCCGCCGCGGGGTCGGGAACCTCGCTGAGTCGGAGTCGGGACCGGCGGGAATGGTCTCCTGAATGGTCTCGTAGGCATTTGGGTAGCAGTCGGGGGCGGCTGTTTAGGCCGGGGCCGTATTCGAGGCCGCCTGCTTGCTGCTCTGGGCTTTGCTTGTTGCAATTGGGCCGTTGGTGCACCCCTGTTTTATGAGTATTCGTCAGTGGATGTGAAGGGTAATGGTGATATGTCACACCAAGGTCGGGGAGGGCATGGCGAAGGCGAACGATAGCCATGTAGGTGGCCTCGTTCATAGCAGCATTGACCGAAGAGCCGTATCTATCGAAAGAACGCTCTCCATCATTAAAGGCAGGTCGGGGCAGAATGTTTGATGAACTGACACTAGTTTATTTGTTTCATTATTTTCAAAAACGTATGTTTTGGAAAGCTTACCCTACAGATGATTCAATAATATACCATGAGTTGGCGAGTATTGGTATTAGCTGTTGTTTTATGTGTTTGCAAGAACTGGATTTATGCCTTGTGTTGGCAATAGACGATTCGAAGCTCATATCATGGAGGACTGTGAGTTGTTACATTATACTTTACATACTTGTTATTTTCATATCAGTCAATCTTGCTTTTACAAATTCCGTTTGTAAATTACTACTTGATTTCCAAATTCAATCTCGCTTTATGCAAAAGAACCATAGAAGCCTCCTTTGAAATAACCTGCATTACTGCATTTTGCAAATACCACCTTAAATCTTGATGAGTACGAAAGTACTTACCCTTACTTATTTGTTGATTTAGGTGAAGATAGCGAACCTCCAGATGACATATACCTTGACGTAGGTTACGGGAATTATGTTAGCGAGTTTTTCTATGGTTTATGCCTTGTCAGTTGCATGAGGGTTGGATGGACACACTACAAGATTTCTTCTTCTTTCCGCTACAGTATACTCTACTTTGTAAGATATTATTGTATAAATTAATATTATCATATGTAATATTGAGTATAGATGTGCTATCAATTGTTGTATATGTACGTACTAGCCACTAATCATGGGATTAGTACTGTATGTACATAGATTCTTATTTTAGCATTTTATGCCAAAATGAGTGTCGTTACACCTGAGCTCGCCGAAGACGAGTCGAGCCGATATGGTTTAGACACGCAGCCCGACACGACACCCACCTCTACGCAAGTCACAAGACTCCCTACCAAGCACGTGATGTGGTTTTCGTTGTGGCCACACATCACGTCGTTGTCGTTGCTTCTGATTTTTTTCCTTCATCTCGAGTCCTGGTTTGCTTAGGACTTGATGAACTTATCGACTCGCCACAGAAGCGACGAGATTTTCTTAGTCAGCGTAGTCACTGACTTGATGTTGGGTGAAACCTCCTCGTGCCGTCCATTGTACGTCGTACCGTAGTTGCCGTGCGATGACCGCCCCTCGAGTCTCCTCCTCCTGAGGGCCCTCTCGGATCTTGAATCCTAAACTCTGATACCACTTGTTACAAAACATATAGCAAGAATATATGATTAAAGGAACGGGAGACACGAGTTTAACGTGGAAAACTTTTTCGAGAAAAACCACGGGCATACAATGGGTATATTAATATATGAGAAGATGTGTACAATGAAGCATTTTTTCTTCTATGGACTACAGGGCATATTTATAGTGGTTCATAACAGACTTCGTATAGCAGTAGATTTGAGATGAAATAGGAAACGAATTCGTATCACACTCAACATAGAATTCCAGTTCAAGTTTGTTTATCTGTTTTTAGGTGGTTATGATCGCAGTATGTCGTTTGGTATGTAGTTTAGACAAAGTTGAAAAAGAAATCAAAGTATATATGGGCGACAAACACAATGAGAAGTGTTCATCTGTAAGTTAATTAAGGATTTAGCTGGTTCGTTTTTCCTGGAGCAATCCTGGATATATATATATATATATATATATATATATATATATATATATATATATATATATATATATATATATATAACTCAGAATGAGGACACGCACAAGCTTACTGAGTGAAACAAGCACCATGTTTCAGAGGAAACATCCTTCCTTAAAGAGTGGCATCCCAACTGGAACATAAGCTACATGGGCTCATTAAATAAATCACATCCAGATCTCTTCCATTCTAATTCAAATTAATTTAAAGGGTTATGTGGTCAGAAACATCAGCTAGTTGACATGCATATGAGGAGCATATCCCACCATCAGATTTCAGAAGCACTGTGAATTATGGGGAGCCACTACCTTGTATATATGCAAACGAAAGACCTTCATTGGCGACAGTATGGATGCCTTAGACTTCTACACAAATTAGCCTCTCTTATCTTTTGGAGATTTACTTCACCCGACTTAGCACTTGCAATGAGGATTTCCATGATATTGGCTTCTCTCATCCTCCTGATAATGGTAGCAAGAGCTCATGGTAATGCTTAAGGAGTAATTATCCAATAATACTCATTTATAATTGAGTTGTCAGTTATGTTTCATTTCTTATCTCTCATTTTAGTGTAGTATATGTTGAAGTACGGATTCTTGCAGTTCCATTACATTAGTTTTCCTTCATGTCTAGGAATTAGAAGGCTTGACATGCAGTTGCAGCATGCAACAATGAACAAGAAGGTTAGTATGTGAACCAGCAGGTTAGGTTAGGTATAGTAGTATTTCATTTCCACGCTAGACGTATAGTGAGTGACAACTTACTGAAATTATATTTTCATGTGTAACAAGGAGTTGATCATGAACTCCAAGTGGCAAGCATCTGGTGGCCGTCGGACGAACAGGCGCCGCGCTTCTGACGACGGATATGGCTCAGGCGGAAGGAAGCAGCTGAAGTCGACGAGCTCTCACGCGGTGGCGCCAAGGTTCAGTGAAGACTACACTGGGCCCAGTGGTCATTCACCGAATCACCATCGAACAAAACCATGCGGTCCATGCTAGCATACTAGCATATATGTAGTATGTTTAGCTTAAGCGACCTGTTCGGTTTCCTCTGAACATGCTACGTACGTCCATCTTTGAGTGAGAATTAGTAAGAAATGAACTGAACTGTGGGTTATGTATTGTACCTTAGCTTGCTAGTTCTAGCACATTAGCTAGCTCTGTTAATAAATTTCTTGTCTAATGTTAATTCTGTTCCAGTTGAGTTGAGTTTCAGTCTCTAGTGAGCTGAAGTTGCCACAGGAAAAGGCAGCTTTTCTATACCATTTAGCCGTATGTGCAGTCTAAGCTCTGGTCACAGTCGGTTATGCCGTGCCGTGTCACCCATCGTGCTGAGTTTCTAGACTCGATACGATCTAAAGACATCCGTGTTGTACCATATTTTGAGCCGTGCTGAGTGGCCGTGCTCAGGGCCAGCCCAAAAAGGCAGTGCCGATTGCCCAGGTCTGCTCAACACTGAGAATTGATCAAGGCAGTTCTAACTGTACCAGACGTCTGCCTACACGTCTTTCGACCGTCCAACCAAACAATCAATAGTTCAGACCATGGATCCAAAGAGCGGAATGCATTAGGCCCTATTTTCCACCATGTTAACACGAAGCCTTGAAAATATTTTGTTCCAACGGCTTGGACGCACGTCCAGGCTAAGCCAGACAGCGTTGCTGGAAACGCTGCGCCTTTTCATGGAGGAGTTTGTGCTACGAGTTAGTAGCTAGCTTTGACCACTAAATGGCATTGCACTGCTGAGACCACTAGTACCAGGAGAGTAGTGACTAGTGAGGCGATTACAATTATTATATATGATCCTTTTGATGACGTTGTCGGATGCTTCCAAGCTAGACAGACGAGCAGACACCAACAACGATAAGGGGAGATTCTTGTCAGAACCCCGCTTGGTTGTTGCGCATTAGAGCAACACGACAGAACAAAATCTCATCGCCATCGAATAAAAATTTCGATTTCTGTAGTGCACTATTTACATCTTGATTGACTTTTTCCAACCAGATGAATAAAATGAAAATAGTTCTGTATGATATCTATTCTTCGCCCATTCTTTCGGTTGCGTAGATTCATGAAGTACCAACAAGGTATTTGTCCATCAAGTCGAATAATTCATCTCCTATGCCAAAACCGAGCATCCTGGCCATATCAGCCGTCTTCAATCCGGGCTTGGGATGATCCTGCTGCTTTAGCCACGAGTAGACGATGAACACCTTCTTCATCACAAACAACTCTAGTGTTGGAACACCGGTAAATAAGATTTCGTTTTTTATGTGAAAACTGCCCACGTCCTTTTCTTGTTTCTCCTCAATTTATACACAATGCTTATATGTGTTCGGATTACAATCCAACGGACCAAAATGAAAATAATAACTACCTAAACCAGAACAACAAACCGACTTGGACACTATTCCACATCCGAAACCAAAGCAACAACGCTTCATACTCTGACAACTAAACAATAAAACTGACTGACTTCTAAAACTGAAACTTATACTACCCGGACGTCTGCACTTTCCAAAACCAAAACCTTTCTAATTACAAGATTAATTTCTATCAATCACCCCCTTAATCTTGTAACGCAACTCTAACTCATTGAGGCAATCAGTCTCAATTACGATTTGCCCAACTCATACTCAACACAGGATGGTGAACGCATCTCCAAAAAATTCCGCCTTCGTCTCGCTGGCCATACCACCGGTGACACACCTCGTGGACGATTACGACATTTGCCTCGACTCCAATTGTCTTTTCACCGGTAACGCAACTTGACGGTGACGCAGACTCGGATTAGAGTTTACCCACGAGAGAACTTGGACACACCTGCAAGAACTCTCATGTGCACACACAATTAGAACGACGACCACAACTTCTCAACATCCTGAACTTATCTTCGACGGACTTGACTTTGGACGACGAACGCATCTTCTCAATATCCCGGAGTCAACTTTGACAAACTCGACTTTGCACACGTAGCGGCTTCCTTATAATCTTCTCGTGCAGCATGATCTCTTATAATGTGCACGATATTTCAGAAGGGACTCGTATACATTTACCTTGTGGGCACAACTCGCACAAAAAAAAAAACTCTTTTTTTTTTCTCTTCACGGCCACCACCAGTGAGCTATCTGCCGCTACTACTGCACCTTGTGCTGCATGTCACGACGTCTGGATTTCTCCACTGTTGCACGCACTCCCTTATGGCTTATACTGTTGTAGGGACTCACTCTACCTTCGCTTCCTCGCGTACGTGTCACTCTTCACGTACGTGACGACGTCTTTGGCCTTCACGTGATTTTGCACGAGACTTCTAGAGCTTGGCTTTTGTTTTTGCACAGCTGCATGCAACGCAGCCTCCCAGCCGCATGTACGGAGCTTTCCTTGCTGCTCCTTGATTGCCGCGGCCTTGGAGACTAGAATCTTGCCGGCTTGGCTCCCTTCCACACCAGCGGCATCGCCGCCTCCAGCACCCCCACGGGCACGGGCTGCTCCGCGACCTGCAACATCTTCTCGCACCAGCTCATACCAGCCTCTGGCGAGATGTAGTAGCGCCAACACCCGAGCGCTTTCTTCAGCTCCTACTTCATGGCGTCGTACACTCGCCGCGACTTGTTCAGGTTGTTGACGAACGTGACGGCCTTTCTCCGACAGCCAGCCAATCATCCCCGGCGCCTTGCCGTCCTCAGGTGCCACCCCGAGATGGCCACCCGAAGCTCCTCAACACCGCATCGCTTCGTGACGATAGCCCGCACCGAGGCACAGCAGTGGTGGTCTCCCCCGGAGCAAGCGTGGTACTAAGGTTAGAACCTCGCTCTGATACCAATTGTTGGAACACCAGTAAATAAGATTTCGTTTTTTGATGTGAAAACTGCCCACGTCCTTTTCTTGTTTCTCCTCAATTTATACACAATGATTACATGTGTTTGGATTACAATCCAGCTAGACCAAAATGGAAATAGTAACTACCTAAACCAGAACAAGAAACCGACTCGGACACTATTCCACATCCGAAACCAAAGCAACAACGTTTCATACTCTGACAACTAAACAATGAAACTGACTGACTTCTAAAACTGAAACTTGTACCACTCAAACGTCTGCACTTTCCAAAACCAAAACCTTTTAATTACAAGATTAATTTCTATCATCCAGCTCCTCCGGGTTGAAGATGACGCCGAGCCGCATACTCATCTGCAGTTCATGAGCACTGCAAACGTTAAATATCCTTCTGACAAATTCAGAATTGGGATGGCCTGGAAGAAGTATGTAGCACTTTATGAGAAGATTTACATATGTTGGTTTCAGATTTTTTTTTTAAGAAATTAGTTTCTCAGATGACTACCTGGTGAGGGACCAGCATTGCGGCGTATCTTGCGAGCTCACCGGCTCTCCAATCAAGCACTACTGGAAACCAGGGGTAACAAGCATCAAGCCTCACAAACCATAGCCTTATATCAGGGTACTCTGACAGCTCTCGCGTGTCGCACGGGTCCTCTCTCTCATAGTTTATAGTGAACCCGACTGTTCTATCCAAAAGATTGCTGGATTGAGGTGAGCAATGTGCACAGGATTCTTGTTAATTAGAGCATGAAATTGTTGTGTAGAAAATGCTGTGACATGATGTTTCCAGATATGGCTGTGAACCTGACGTCAAGGAATTCAAGTCACCAAGTACTTCTTGAACAGGCGATAGGTCGAGTGTCCGGATGATATCGTTGTTGATGACAATCTCAAACCGCCCTTCTGTAGATGGAGGAGGAGGTTCGACTTGTGGGGAATCTAACAGCAAACCGGCTTGTTGGGACGGGAGTCGGGAGCAGAGGAAAGCAGGATGAAGCGACGAGCTAGTGCTGCTAAGCCGCCTGGGTGTAAGGCGTTGCGAAGCCACGGAAAGGTGGTGGGCGGCGGCAATGGTTGCCCGCGGTCGTAGATATACCGAGCGAGTCTTTTGACGGATTAGATTTTGATATTTCACAAATAGTTTAAGAAAAATGGTTTGTGAAATTATGTGCTGAAAAATTGGCTGAGTAATGAAATTGGCATTGCAATGTGGTTGTGCTCATGGCATGTGTGGTGCTTTGGCATGTGCTGTTTCAGATGTTTACTTGATATGCTTGTGATAGCATGATAATAGTTTGGCTGGATGCAATGCGCTCGTGTGAGTGGTTGCATAGACTGATGTTGAGTCAAGTCGTGGACTTGTGCTCGGAATTGTTTCTTGTTTATTCATGTGCAGGTATTGCTTGAGGGCGAACGTGGTCGATGACGGGACTGGAACTAGGTTCATGGAGGAACTGAGGTTCGAGACTAGATTCAAAGAAGGAATCGAGGTCTTGGTGGTCAAGGATGTCATACGGAACGTTCGAGCTAGAGAACATGCACATGGAGGCTGGTTAGTCACGTATTTACAGCATGTGGGCTGTACATGTGTGCAAGAATTGTTTTTGATCATGTTGGGCCAGGTTGAGATGTATACAAACTCTTTCCATGTTGAAAGTGGAGCTGTATTCAATCTCTTTATGTTTGCTCAGTATAAATAGGGGGAGGTGTCTCCTGTTTATTTTAGAGCGCTGAGGTTTTAGGATTTGTACTCTTTTGTTTGGAGTCTCAGAACTGCACTAGACAAAAAGAAATAAAGATCGATTTCTTTACTACCAAAAGTTTCCTGCGATGATTTTTCCTCATGCTCGGAAGTACAAAGTAGCGACACCGAGCGAAGGAAAAATTAACGATCTGATTCAGTAGCAGCTACAAAGAAACGGCGTGCTACAATATTTCGTTTCTACAGTAAATCGTGGATTACTGTTCATGCGCGTTTTGATTCAGTGATCGTCTTCTGGTTTGTTTGCACTGTTCTTGTTTTTATAGATTGATTCATTGTTTCTCTTGTTTCAACAAGTTTACTATTGATTTGATTCATACAAAACCTTCCTAGAGTATCAACTTAGAGTTCTTGAAAGTTTCGTTGGTTAATCTTTTGTAGATTGTGATTAATCACGAAATTAGGTTTTGATCAGTTCTCGTCATAATCTGTCATAACATGCTTGCGAGGTTAATAACTTTTGATCTGTAGGTCCGATCGAGTTGATTCTTGTTGGGTTAGATTCATAATTGAATCTGGTTTCTTCAGTTAAAACTTCACACTAATCCAACGGTGGGATCTTTGGTTAATCTCATTGTTTGAGTTTGGTCCGTCGCTAGTTTGATTTTGGTCCGTCGCTGTTAGATCGTTTTTGTTTTAGTCGTCTTGCAAAGAATATAACTCTAGATCCATATGTCCGATTGAGTTAATTCTTTTTGTTTTAGCTTTGGAATTGAATCTAGTTTCTACAGCTAAAATTTCATATCAATCTAATGGTTAGATCTTCAGAAATCTTAGTTTTAGTGAACATATATCAGTCTGTCTCGTTTGGTCCGGCGTGAATTGATTTGGTTTTGCTACAGTGGAAATTTGGTCCGTAGTGCATGTGAAAATTTGGTCTGGCACGAAGTTTGGTCCGGCGTACAAGTAAAAGTTTGGTCCGGCGCAATAAGGTTTCTGTTGAATACAAATTAAGCGATCTGAGTTTGTTTGGGGTGGGGTGTTTCAAAAATCATAAAAAATTTATTTTAGCTTCCGCGCAATCATTCACCCCTCTCTGATTGCTAGATTAGTATATTTCGATCCTACAAGTGGTATCAGAGCAAGGTTTTTCTAAACTATTCTTAACCGGTGATTAGAATTCATATCAATGGATCGTTATTCGACAAAACCTTGTATTTTCGATGGTGTTGATTTTCAGTTTTGGAAGGCCAAGATGGAGGCGTACATCCAAGCACAGGGCTTCGCAATTTGGGAGAAGGTTTACAAGACGTATGAAGTCCCTGAGAACGACAACGTCAACGACGCTAATCGCGCACATGTTGAAGCAAACAGCAAAGCACGCAACTTGATCATCCAGGGCTTGGGACGCAGCGACTTCGATCGAGTGGTTCATCTTCGATCCACATATGAGGTATGTAAATCTCTTTGTGACTATCACGAGGGATCAAACACTGTCAAAGAGGTTCGCCAAGATATTTACAAAAAAGAATATATGCGTTTCGAGATGAAACCTGGTGAGTCTGTAAATGACTTTTTTGCACGCTTTAATAAAATTCTTAGCAATCTATGTGCTGTTGGGGTTAGCTATGACGATGCTGCTAATGCTAGACAAATGCTTAGTGCTTTGGACATGTCAGTGTGGGAGATGAAGGTAACATCTATACAAGAATCTACTATCATGAGCACACTCACATTAGATGTTCTTTATTCTAAGTTGAAGACTCATGAATTAGATGTTCTTGCTAGGAAAGGTAATTCTAAATCAATTGCTTTGATTTCTAACCCTAACATGTCAAATGCTAATTCTTCTTCTAGCTTTGCTTTGTCCTCCTTATCGTCTTTAACAGATGAACAAATTGAAGAATTTCCTAAAGAAGATTTGGCACTACTCTCTTCTCGCTTTAATAAAGCTTTGCAGAATGTCAGAATGAGAAAGAGAGTAGGTGGTAGTCCTCCTAGGTGCTACGAGTGTGGCGATCTCAACCACATTCGTCCGAATTATCCAAAAATTTCAGGTAAAAATTCAAAAGAAGAAAAGGACAGGAGGAACGACAAGAATAAAGCTTCTCCAAGCAAAGCAGAATAAGAAAAGAAGCTTTACGAACCAAGAAGTTGTTCACCGAGTTCTTTCCGCTCTTGAACAAGTCAATTTGAGCGATGTGGACTCGGAAGTAGCGAAGAAGACACAACAACGCCAACCAAGCGTGAACTTACCGGTTTGTGTCTTATGGCAAGAAGTGATGAAAGCCTTCATCAAGATGACAAATGACTTCAATGAGGTAGAGCCTTCTTATGATGAATTAGCCATAGTGTTGCTCATCTTGGTAAATTGCTTGATAAACGCGACAAGAAAATCAAGAAACATGATTTTATTGTTGAATCATTGAATGCTGAAATTTCTAGACTTAAATCCTTGATTCCTGATGATGATGCTTGCAAATCATGTGACTTAATTTACAATGAGCTCACTTTGCTTAGGAAAGAACATGCTTCCTTGATTGAGCAAAATAAGAAAAATGAGAAACATGTTAGACATGCTAGCTATTTCACTGATGATTTGCATGATTCAACTTCTTGTTCTAAATGTTCAATTCTTGAATTGAAATTGAAAGATGCAAATGCTAGAGTTTCTCAAATGATTAATGATATGCTTACTCATGAGGTTCTTTCATGCTCAAATTGTCGCAAACAAAAGGCTAAAGTGGACGTTCCATGCAATAATTGTTTAACTCTTGCTAAGAAGGTTGATTACTTGCAAAATTCTTTAGAACGTTTCACTAATGGCAAGAAAAATTTGAACATGATTTTGGACCAATCTAAGGTTAGCTCAAACAAGAAAGGTTTAGGTTTTGATTCTTATGCTTCATATGAAACTAAACCTCCCATCACTGCTCGTGCTCTTTGCAATGATAAAATTGAGATTATTAATGAGCCTAAGAAAATTATCTTTAAGTCTGCTGGAGTTTTATCTTCTACTATAATGAATGCAAATGTTGCTTCTGCCTCTAAAGCTAAACATCGTGTTAAGTACACTTGCACTCATTGTGGTAGAGATAGACACTTAGTAGATTTTTGCTTTAGACTAGCCAAACAACAAAAGAAAGAAAAGGCTAAGGCTAGGTCTAATTTCAGACAGGCACGCTTTACTCCTCATTATGTGCCTAGGGTGATGCAAACACCTTTTGTTGCTAGAAACACGGGAAAGGGCAAATCTGATTTTGTGCATAAGAATACTCGTGTTGTGCCTACTACTGTATGTCGTGTGTCTCACTACTGGATTCCTAAACATCTTATTTCTAACCCCAGTACTGAGGTCTCGACATTTTCTGCTTTTATGTAGGCTTCTCGCGCGAGGAAGGAGAACATATGGCTAGTGGATTCCGGATGCTCACGCCACATGTTCGGTGATGAAAATTGGTTCTCCTCCCTCACTCGTGCATCTCGTGCTGAAAGTGTGACTTTTGGAGATGCTTCGTCAAGCTCAGTTGTGGCAAAAGGTACAGTGCTGGTAAATAACAAGTTTATGTTTAAAGATGTGGCTCTTGTTGAAAACCTGAAATATAACTTGCTGTCTGTATCTCAAATGATTGATGAAGATCTTGAGGTATGCTTTAAGAAAAATGAATGCAAAGTGTTAGATGCTTCAGGTGAACTTGTTTTTCGGATTTCTCGATTTGGAAGAGTGTTTAAAGCTGATTTTGATGTATCACCTTCTTCTAAGCATAGGTGTCTAGTTGCCAATATTTCTAAAGATTTATTCTTTTGGCATCGTAAACTTGGTCACGTTGGTTTTGATCATCTAACACGTGTTAGTGGTTTAGACCTCATTCGTGGTTTGCCTAAGCTTAAGGGTGATAGCGATATAGTATGCTCTTCTTGTAGACATGGTAAAATGATGGCAGGTTCACATCCACCTCTTACTATAGTGATGACAAACGCGCCCGGACAACTACTACATCTTGACATGGTTGGACCTTCTCGAGTTCAGTCATATGGAGGTAAATGGTACGTTCTTGTGATTGTTGATGATTATTCAAGATACTCTTGGGTCTATTTTATGGCATGTAAAGATGAGGCTTTTAGTCATTTTAGAAGTCTTGTTTTTAGATTATCTATTGATCACCCAGGGTCTCTTAGAGCAATTAGAAGTGATAATGGAACTAAATTTAAAAATTCTTCATTTGATCACTTTTGTGCTAAAAAAGGAATTGATCATCAATTTTCATCTCCTAGAGTACCTCAACAAAACGGTGTAGTTGAACGGAAAAATAGAACTTTGGTGGAAATGGCTAGGACCATGCTAGACGAATATCAAACTCCTAGAAAGTTTTGGGCTGAAGCGATATCAACTGCATGTTATGTTTCAAATCATGTTTACTTAAGATCAAAATTGGGTAAAACTGCTTATGAACTTCGGTTTGGACATAGGCCTAGTGTTTCTCATTTCAGAGTTTTTGGATGCAAATGCTTTGTCTTGAAATCTGGAAATCTTGATAAATTTGAGGCTAGATCGTTGGATGGCATTTTTCTTGGATATCCTCCTCATACACGTGGCTACCGTGCACTTGTTTTGGAGACTAACAAAATTGTAGAAACTAGTGAAGTTACTTTTGATGAGACTAGTCCAGGCACTAGTCCAAATAATGCAGGTACAGGTTCATATGTTCAGGGGGAGAGTATTTTTGTTCATGAGGACGATGATGATGTTGAGGATGAGGTATTGGTTCCTACTGTACAACCAACTGTAGCACCTTTGGCACCTACTGCTTACATCACATACAATGAGCATCCTCAAGCTACAACCTCATCTGTACATGCCGAAAATGAAGATGAAGAAGGAGAAGTTTCTGAAATTACAGCTCCCTTGCATATTCAAAGGAGGCATCCACCTGAACAGATGATTGGAGATTTAAATGAGAGAGTCACCCGGTCCAGGTTTATTGCTTCTGATACTCATGCTCATTCTGCTTTTGTTGCTTCTTTTGAACCGAAGATATATCTCATGCATTAATCGACGAATCTTGGATCAATGCCATGCATGAGGAATTAGAGAATTTTGAACGCAATAAAGTCCGAAACTTGTTTCTCCACCTCCGATTTTAATATTATTGGAACAAGATGGGTTTTCAAAAATAAACAAAGTGAGGATGGTGTTGTTGTTAGAAACAAAGCTAGATTGGTTGCTCAAGGTTTTTCACAAATTGAAGGTTTAGATTTTGATGAAACCTTTGCTCTGTTGCTAGAATTGAAGCCATTAGAATTCTTTTAGCATTTGTCTGTATCTAAAGGTTTTAGATTGTATCAAATGGATGTGAAAAGTGCTTTTCTAAATGGCTATATCAATGAGGAAGTTTATGTTAAACAACCACCGGTTTTGAAAATCCAAAGTTTCAGATCATGTTTACAAATTGTCAAAAGCTTTGTATGGTTTAAAACAAGCCCTAGAGCATGGTATGATAGGCTAAAACTTTTTACTTGAAAAGGGTTTTCAATGGGAAAAGTTGACAAAACTCTTTTTTTACTCAAGCAAGGCAATGATCAATTATTTGTTCAGATTTATGTTGATGATATTATCTTTGGTGGTTCCTCTCATGTTTTAGTGTCTGAGTTTTCAGAAATCATGAAGAAGGAATTTGAGATGAGTATGATGGGTGAATTAACTTACTTTTTGGGACTGCAAATCAAACAAGTAACGGAAGGTACTTTTGTTCATCAAAGCAAGTACACAAAAGATTTGCTTCGTCGCTTTGGGATGAAAAACTGCAAGCCAATCATGACACCGATGGGAGGCACTTGCACACTTGATCCGGATGAAGATGGTGAGCCGGTTGATCAAAAGGAATATAGAAGCATGATAGGTTCACTTTTGTACCTCACTGCATCAAGGCCGGATATACAATTTGCTGTGTGCTTGTGTGCACGTTTTCAAGCTTTCCCACGTGCTTCACATCGCCAAGTCGCTGCGAATTTTCGTGTATCTTCATGGTACTCAAGAATTTGGCATATGGCTTTCGCTTCCTCATGTATTAGTTTAAGAGCATTTTCTGATGCTGACTTTGGAGGTTGTAGAATTGATAGAAAAAGTACATCTGGTACATGTCACTTCTTGGGTAATTCTCTTATTGCATGGTTATCTAGAAAACAATCTTCTGTTGCACAATCAACTGCTGAATTTGAATATGTAGCTGCTGCTAGTTATTGTTCTCAAATTCTTTGGATAGTAGCTACACTTAAAGATTATGGGGTTAATTTGGATAGTGTGCCTCTTTTATGTGATAACACTAGTGCAATTTGTATTGCTAAAAACCCTGTGCAACATTCTAGAACCAAACATATTGAGATCAGATTTCACTTTCTTAGGGATCATGTAGAAAAGGGAAATATTGTGCTTCATCATGTGGATACTGAACATCAATTGGCGGATATTTTCACAAAACTTTTATCTTCTTCTCGTTTTGCTTTTATTCGGGGAGAACTTGGGGTCGTTCATCCAATGGGTTTGTTTTGAGGGGGAGTTTTTGAAAACTTTGTAATATTTTGCAACATACTTTTTATTTTGTGTGTCTCTTAAATAAAAACAAAAAAAATGAGAAAAACAATGAAAAAGTAATGAGCATTGTATTTAATACACATATGTCATTTGAAGCCATGTTTATGCTACAACGTCTTTGCAACTTCATATTTATGCATATATGGTGTAGTTTATGTCATGACTATTTTATTGGAATGATAACTTGAATTAAATCTTGTCATGGTTGAACTTTCTTGGCTATCTTGATCCTGCTCAAAAAATGCTAAATATGAAATTTATCAAAGTTAAGAGCTAAAGCTCAAAGAATGATTGTTGATAAATGCAAGATCAAGGTTATGTACTATCGCACTTCTTCTTTACGAGATTGCTTATCATTGCACTTTGATATGAACTTGGAAGAGGTTGTGTGTGACCAAAACCATGAAACCTTAAGCTTATGAAATGAGGCTTGGCATGGTTGAAAAGTAAGGCTGATGGTGCATATAATTCCTTGCAATTGTTATTGTTGCAATCAATCAATGAATCAATTTTCAAGCATAAATAAAGTGCACAAAAATTCAATGTTTTTAGGTTTTGAGATTGTTTCATGCCATGCAATAAATTGTTAACAGTACTTGTTTTCTAATTATGCTTACTCTACATTGTCTTTGTGTAGATTTGAGGGTGCAAGTATTTTTGATAGCATGGCTTGGTGATGAATTTGCTACATTTGTGGATGACTTATAATGCTCATTACATAAAGAAAATGAAAAACTAAAAACAAGCAAAAATATTTTGTTTTCTCTCTTTTGTATTCTTGATGAATCCATTGTCAAAGGGGGAGAACTTTGCCACTCTAGAGAATTTATACATGCACTTTACACATGCACATGTTCTTGTATAAGTGGTATTCATTACATTTACATATTTGTCAAAGGGGGAGATTTTGTGTTTTTCACTTTGGCTTTTGATTTTAGAACTTTTTTATTTCAAAAAACTTTTCTTGTGAGATGAATGCCAATGTTCAATTCTAAGTGGTGTTGCCAATGTTTTCATCAAGGGGGAGATTGTGAAATCATGTGCTGAAAAATTGGCTGAGTAATGAAATTGGCATTGCAATGTGGTTGTGCTCATGGCATGTGTGGTGCTTTGGCATGTGCTGTTTCAGATGTTTACTTGATATGCTTGTGATAGCATGATAATAGTTTGGTTGGATGCAATGCACTCGTGTGAGTGGTTGCATAGACTGATGTTGAGTCAAGTCGTGAACTTGTGCTCGGAATTGTTTCTTGTTTATTCATGTGCAGGTGTTGCTTGAGGGCGAACGTGGTCGAGACGGGACTGGAACTAGGTTCATGGAGGAACTGAGGTTCGAGACTAGATTCAAAGAAGGAATCGAGGTCTTGGTGGTCAAGGATGTCATACGGAACGTTCGGGCTAGAGAACATGCACATGGAGGCTGGTTAGTCACGTATTTGTTAGTGTTATGCCCTTGAGGCAATCATTTAGATGATTGTAACATGATTATGTTTATGAATAATAATATGATTATTGGTCCAATGAATGTATATCATTGTATTGATCAACAAGTATGTGACTTGCTTATGAAGCTCTTTACTTAATGATGTAATTCGATAAATATCTCTGATCGGATATCATCGTATAGGACAACGATGAATAGTTCAGCACATGTAGTGATCGATGATCATGCTTCATAGATCATGGGATATGGAGATATCATCTATAAATTGTGGACGCATGTTGAAGAACATGGGTTAGATAGACCCGCAATGGGACACTGCGAGAATGTTTCATTCTTATATGTCATCGATGTATCTCATACCTAGTAGATGTATGATCCTTAGACCGAGATTGTCATATTCCTACATGTGTAATAGTTTTCCTTGGGGCTATCAAACACTACTTCCTAACCGGATAGTTATAAAGGTAGCTTTCATGTTTACTATGAAACGTGCGAGAGAAAATAAGCAGTCAAGATGGAATTTGCCACTCCAATGAAACGGAGATATATGACAAGGCCACTCGTGTGATATGATTAAGGAAGTGCATGGCCATGCCGTGATTGAGGAGTCAATCACAACTTATTAATATATCACGGATACGAGAGATGGATTGAATCATCAAAGGATGACATGTTTCTCGCCTTGAGATCAATCTTCATATACTTGGCAAAGGGATTATTACATGAGTACTTTTGATAGGTTTTGTCCGATTTGATCATAGTATGTTTGGGAGTTGGTATACTTTGCAAGAAGCCACTACCAACTATTGGATTGAAAAGGAGTTTTCCGAATCCATGTCCAAACGTATGTGAACCTCGCAGGTCACACACTTAATGGGTCGGGACGCATTAATTTGGATTGATCCGTAATTAATGAACCTCGTGGGCTTAGCACGATGGGCCCTAGTTTAGGGTTTCATCTCGTGGCTATATAAGGAGGGAGGAGGGAGGTGCGGGTGTGCTTTCCCACGGTTTAGGAGTGATTCACTCGAAACCCTAGCCTACTTCTTTCGCCGCCTCGCCGAGCGACCAGTGCTTGCACACGACGCATCGGCGTTCCATCTCGGACGTGTGGACTCATCGGTGTGACGCTGCGGCTCGCGGCGTGGGAGGACGATCCACGACAAGGCGAGGACGATCCACTACATCGACGCAACGATCGCGGCGAGGACGATCCACTACATCGACGCGCGAAGGATTCCGCAACTGCGCGTCTAGTGGTAATCTTATCTATGATCCCCTTCTTGCGAGTAGCTTTCTGGTTTCGCGGTAGTTTTTTTTTTGTGCTAGCGTAGCATACCGCGTTCCTCTTCAGTATTTACAGCATGTGGGCTATACATGCGTGAAAGAGTTGTTTTTGGTCATGTTGGGCCAGGTTGAGATGTATACAAACTCTTTCCACGTTGGAAGTGGAGTTGTATTCAATCTCTTTATGTTTGCTCAGTATAAATAGGGGGAGGTGTCTCCTGTTTATTTTAGAGCGCTGAGGTTTTAGGGTTTGTACTCTTTTGTTTGGAATGCTGTAACCAGACTAGACAAAAAGAAATAAAGATCGATTTCTTTACGGCTGAAAAGTTTCCCTACGGCTGATTTTTCCTCATGCTCAGAAGTACAGGCGACGACACCCGAGCGAAGGAAAAATTAACGATACAGTATCCAGCGCAGCTACAGTAAACGGCGTGCTACAATATTTCGTTTCTACAGTAAATCGTGGATTACTGTTCATGCGCGTTTTGATTCAGTGATCGTCTTCTGGTTTGTTTGCACGATTCTTGTTTTTATAGATTGATTCATTGTCTCTCTTGTTTCAACAAGTTTAATATTGATTTGATTCATACA
This sequence comes from Otatea glauca, assembly GCA_036346275.1. Lineage (NCBI taxonomy): Eukaryota > Viridiplantae > Streptophyta > Magnoliopsida > Poales > Poaceae > Otatea > Otatea glauca. The sequence continues at coordinate 8,453,043 of CM070728.1, read as the reverse complement.
AAACCTTCCTAGAGTATCAACTTAGAGTTCTTGAAAGTTTCGTTGGTTAATATTTTGTAGATTGTGGTTAATCACGAAATTAGGTTTTGATCAGTTCTCGTCATAATCTGTCATAGCATGCTTGCGAGGTTAATAACTTTTGATCTGTAGGTCCGATCGAGTTGATTCTTGTTGGGTTAGATTCATAATTTAATCTGGTTTCTTCAGTTAAAATTTCACACTAATCCAACGGTGGGATCTTCGGTTAATCTCATTGTTTGAGTTTGGTCCGTCGCTAGTTTGATTTTGGTCCGTCGCTGTTAGATCGTTTTTGTTTCAGTCATCTTGCAAAGAATATAACTCTAGATCCATATGTCAGATTGAGTTCATTCTTTTTGTGTTAGCTTCAGAATTGAATCTAGTTTCTACATCTAACATTTCATATCAATCTAACGGTTAGATCTTCAGAAATATTAGTTTTAGTGAACATATATCAGTCTATCTAGTTTGGTCCGGCGTGAATTGATTTGGTTTTGCTACAGTAGAAATTTGGTCCGTAGTGCATGTGAAAATTTGGTCTGGCACGAAGTTTGGTCCGACGTACAAGTAAAAGTTTGTTCCGGCGCAATAAGGTTTCTGTTGAATACAAATTAAGCGATCTGAGTTTGTTTGGGGTAGGGTGTTTCAAAAATCATAAAAAATTTATTTTAGCTTCCGCGCAATCATTCACCTCCCCTCTGATTGCTAGATTAGTATATTTCGATCCTACATGGTTTATAACCATCTTTTTAAAGTTATTTTTGAAAACTTTAAAATCTAATTCGTGAAAGGCTTGCTCGGCATTCCCATAACCACAGGCGCGACTAATCGATTAGTTTTACACTCTGCAGAGGTTGTACAACTTTACCCATACTCTGCAGAGAGTGTACAACTTTACACTCCATTTGAGTATAATTGATTAGTTTTACACTCACCAGTTGCCCAAATACACACTTCTTTTGATGTGTTGGCAGAGAAAAATCATGACAAAACCCCTACAAAGCTCTATCCACGTAGTCATGCCCACTAAGGTTTCACCACTGGCAGGGTTAAACCGCCCAGTCTAGAAGCCCACTTTTGCGCCGAGTGGCAGCCTTACACCCTTCTCACTTTCAACCTAATGACATGACTGTCCATGGTATGTTGCAATACGGATAGCCAGGTCTGTCTCATTCCAAACTTATGGTAGTATGATATAACTTTACATTTAGCATAATACAGACCGGTCCTTAATTGACTGGGCGAGCTTTCAACAACCCTCGTGCCTCACCCGACGGATGGCGAATTAAACTTAACTAACTTTGTTAAAAACTCAGAGGCAAATCTTGCCATATATTCTCCGGATCCTGATGTTACCGCACCCAAACCTGCATGAAAACACCATAATTAAAGAAAATCACACCCAAACTACCTATCTTCTTAGGAAGACCAGGAGAGAAATTAAAACTTGGTCCCTTCCATTTATCGATAAGCCTCACCATTGCTAGATTAGTTTCACTTTCATTAATACAGTGAACGTCATTGCAAAGGATTGCAGCGGCCTCTCCTAAGAAAACAGTTGCTTACTTTCAGCCGGCAAAAACTATATGTGCGCGTGTCATCAGCTTCTGTATTATAATAGGGAAATTAACCAGTTCAATTTAGGTAAAGGGAGCAATCGCCTTATGTTAAATTACAGAAGAGGGGAGAAAGAAAATTATTGGATTGACTGCATATATGCCTTGTGCTTCAATTCAGGGGTAAAACCATTTCTTCCGGTTTCACATTTTTTCCATGATATAGTTGACTATTGGTTGATGGAACCTCTTGAATATATTCTATGCTTTTGCTAGCAAGGAAGTCGACCCCAGACATTTTCTCCATTTTGATTCGCTCGCAGGAGCTAGCAACATACACCGGTCCAGACACTACAACGATATATATGGCTGTATCCCATGTGTCAGATATCTTTGGGACACGATTCTGGCAGTGATATATACGGCCTCCTGTAAAAAAAAATTGACATTGTTTTACTTTTAAAAATCAACCAAATACAATTTCATTGATTATTAGATTTTACTACTTTATATTAGAAAAAAATATAAAATAATAATTATATGAAGCGAAAGTATTTTTAGTGGTAAACTTACTGATTTCACTTTAATACATCGAGCCACTATGATATCTTCTTTTATCAAAACTATAAATGGTTTGACTGCACTGACTTTTTTTAGTGCAGGGGCGGTTTAAGAGGTATTTTTTGAAATGCCATCAAATCAATATTAAAGAGGGACCGTGTGCTACTAGGTCATGGACCTGCTAGGTGTTTGTAAGTGCTTTTTTCATTTGTGCTTTTTCTTTTGAGATAACAAAGGACGCACATACATCTATCGTCCCTGAAGTTGCTTATTTGTGATAGTAGGAGGCAGGAACTAGGAAGGCCCGCATAATAGCAGTGGCAGTAGTTCAATTTCGCCATTGATAAGACGATCGAAAGGAACACACCTTAATATGACACCAACCTAGTCGGAACAGGAGTGACTGCGTGCACTCATTTCTGTGGTTCAGATCAATTCCACCATGCACATGATGTTCCTGTCGAGGATGTGGGCACATCACATTGTAGTGAGTAGTGACATCTTTCTTGTATTTTCTTCTCTTATATATTAATGAATTGGAAATTGAGGAAAAATAATTAATCCATGTGTTTCACAGGTCCCAGCCTGCCGTGCATCTAGAGGTCGATCAATTCGTCCGGAGAAGGCAGATAGCATGTGAGGTGAATCTTTCAATGCTTTCCCTTCTAATACAAGTTACACGAATTTTGAAGCAAGCGAATAGGTAAGTAATCATTATCTATCCTTTATTTATGCTTTAATATTTATATAGCTGTAAAAAAAGAAAAATATGGAATTACCTCTCTCGAACTTATAAACAAGAGGATCTGTCGATATGGATCCCAATTCTGTACCATATACTTCGTGTGGAGACAAGTAACCCATAGGCGAGAGATAAATAAGGGTGCAAACATTTTAGTCCATAATTTTTATCAACCCTATCTATACTGAGGAAAGATTTTTTCATCTACGCTCCACATCGCTAGAAGGTCCTGAAATAAGGGTCTTTAGCTCTGACATGACATTAAGAGTTTTATGTACAAATCAGTTCATTCAAAAGTTTAAACAATTTGAGAAAAGAAACATATTCATATTCCAAAGAATCTTTATCTCATTCCTACCAGCGACTGTCCAATTAATCCCCTTCAGCCGAGTAATCCATGCCTGAAACCCACCGAACTGATCTTTCCTAATAAATTCAACCTGGCCTACTTCAGTCATCATTGAAGCTGCACCGATCGCGCTATGATATCATTATGAGTAGTGCTTGGGTACTTTTAATTCCTCCTAATACAAGCACAAATCTTGAAACAAACGGAGGGGTAAATAATTATTATCTACTTTTTATTTATGTTTTAATATTTATATAACTGTCAAAAAGAAGAAAAAAATAGAAGCATCTCTTATCCCGGGCACTGTCCCCCTCTCTCTCTCTTACACACGTATATGACAAGTTCATCATTAATTGCATTGCCAAGTCTTGGCTTTCTTCACCCGGTGACGACGACCCAAACTTCACAATTCCTACTAGATGCGTATATGCATGTTTCACGCTGTCTAAACCCTCTTTTAACCAAGTTTATCACAGCCCATGGCTTGGCCTAACTAAGCAACTCCAAGTAGCCATACAACTCTACAGCAATATATATACTGGATTCATTTAATCCTAGCTAGCTTGGATCAGGAGAAGCAGATCAGCTAGCGATTTGATCGCCATGGCATTGTCGCAGCTTCAGGAGCGGGAGCGGTTCGTGGGGACGGCAGCGGCGAACGCAGGCGTGCAGTTCGATGAGGAGCGGTGGCTGAGCCGGGTGCGGCAGACCATGGAGCGGGCCTCGGCGGAGGAGCTGGGCGCGGTGGCCAAGGTCTTCGACGTGCCGCGCGCGCTACGGGCGACCAGGCCCGAGGCGTACGTGCCGCAGTACTTCGCGCTGGGGCCCTACCACCACCACCGCGCCGAGCTCAGGGACATGGAGTGCTACAAGCTCGCCGCCGCCAAGCGCGCCGAGAACCTCTTCGCCGCCAACCGCAAGTTCGACCACCTCGTCCAGCGCTTCAACGAGCTGCAGGGCAAGATCCGCGCGCCCTACCACAGGTACAGTATTAATTGTACACTGTGTGAGCTTTTAACATCTCATACTTGCGTGCTCCTGTAGAATGTAATTAAGCTCCCTCCTGGCACCTGCGATTTAATTTGTGAATTATGCTGTGCTCGTGCGTGTATATATTTCCCAAGCAAATTCCTACTTGGAGTTGGTGGACGTTTACCACATATAGGAAACTAGGCGGACACTTGTCGTCTCCGGTTACTAGGCGGCGGTCGATGGTAGCACGAGAGGGCACAGCTGACCACACATGTTTGTCACTAGGTAGTGGATGGGGACAGAGGGAGGTACGATCATGGCGTGTGTACGACAACTCCGGTGACGCTGCAACCGCCATCATAAATCGAAAGGGAGACAGAGGTTGGTGAACCGATAGGGCAATAGGGCTGGAGAGAACGATGAGCAACAAAGCCAACAAGGCAGTGGAGGTACGTACCCCCAGTCGCAGGTGTGGCAGTAGCTAGCTAGCTTAGCGATCAATGTAGCAACAAGAAACACCGTACCGAATAGGTATCACCATTAGGCAATGTATCTTAACATACTTAGTTCTCAGTGTGCCAATTAACCTTGCCACATCTACACTGTTTTGGTTAGTGTAATATCCCAAAAACATGTGTAGCGAGGGGAGAAAAGAACAGAAAATAAAAGGAACTTGTAGTGTGGATCTACAGTGTTTTGACAGGTCAAGCGACACCAGCGCTCTCTAACTCAACCTATGTAACCCCCTTAGTGTATAAGCATATAACCCTCTTATTAAAAGCACATATTAGGGTTCCGAGTGTATAATAACCCCGGTGACCTTTTTTCTTGGATCCGTCTCTAGGAAATTGGGCCAGGCCAGTTGAGGTCGCAGCAAAGCCTGTCTCAACATATGCGTCCTTACTTATTTATTGTTTTAGGTGATCGTTGATAGCAATATACATGGGATGGGAGCTACACTTACCCATCACATGCATCACCGTTTATTGAATGAGCACCTCTATATAATTTATTCAATCTTAGTAATTTTGCTCATCTATTTGGAATTTAGTTAATGGAACTTTTGAGTATATTGGTAGTTGTGTGGAACATGGTTAGCCTCAAGTGTTTTTGTAAAAGTTTGGATTATTTGAGTTATCTTGGTTTTTGTTAACCATTGTCTTCAACACTAATGGTAATTAAGATGCTCCCGGATGCATGGTCTTGAATGTTCTTGGGCGCATGGTCCCGATCATTCTTGGATGCGAGGTTCTAAGTTTACGTTTGTGCAATGTTTGTTCTTATCCTTATCTTCAATCATGTTTATTAATGAATAGTTTCTTTGGGGAGAAATAGTTAGGAAAATTATTGTCCAAAGTCTTGGTAAATATGATTTAAATTTATAGAGAAAATGGTAGAGGTGATATTCTAGGCCCTATGTTATGTAGGGGTGTTACCACTGGTATTGGATCCGTAGTGGATGAGTTGACAACTTGGCTAGATTAAAAATAAAATAAAATTTTGAATTAGAATTGGCTGATTAATGAATTTAGATTTGATTTGATTAATTACTAAAATTTGACTTAGGATACTTAATTAACTTAAAACAAAAACTTCACACACTGGTGCACCGTAGCATGGGTTTGAATCAAGCATTTGCATTTGCCATTCCGCTAGTTTACTTTGTTGTTGAGGTAATACGAGATGTTGCTTATGTTTTGGATGCTGACCGTTTGATTGTGATTAATAGCTACGCCAAGAGGTTGAGATTGATGCTGTAGGCATGGCCGCGATCATGACCAATTAAACTGCGCCACTGCTTGAGCACATGTTTAGCGATGAGCTTTCATTCATTAATCATGTTACAATTAATGGTGATGAGTTTTAATGGTTTTTTCTATGAAAAAATTATTGCTTTTCCATGTGTTTACCCATTTGTGTTGCTTATAAAAGTTGCCAAAATTGCAAGTTCACCCATTTTGTGGAATTTCTATGTGTCATTTTATCGAGTTTTTATTTCCTTTGAAAAAATATTATGAAGTCCAGTTTTTTTTTAAAATTCAAATTCAAATTCGAGAGATTAAGTCCAGTTTTTTAAAAAAAATTCAAATTCGGTAACCGACCGAGATTTCTGGTAATCAGCTTGAATTTAAATTCAGCCTCTTTTCTTACTGTTTGAAAACTAACCGGGGTCAAGGTTCTGGTCACCAACCAGCCGGGATTTATTTTTTGAGCAATGCTTCAATGCTTTCTCTTCTAATACAAGTTGCACAAATTTTGAAGCAAACGAAGAGGTAAGTAATCTCCATCTACCTTTTATTCATACTTTAATATTTGTGCGACTGTAAAAAAGAAAAGCATTGAAGCACCTCTCTTATTTTTTTCTTTCTCCTGATTATCCCTAATTTACACATTTTTGTGTTTTCTGGTTCTGTAATTCAAGTGCTCCTAATTATCTCAATTAAGCTACGTACATCAATTCAACCATATGTACACTGTAGGTTCCTGGAGCTGAACGAGCAGACGCTGGCATGGATGATGGCCATCGACACGAGCTTCCTCCTCGACTTCCTCGAGGGCTACCACCGCGACGAGGCCACCGACATGGTGTCGTCGGCGACCAACTGGATCAACGCCGTCGTGCGCGACGCCATGATGCTCGAGAACCAGATCCCGCTCTTCCTCTTCGCCAGGGCGCTCGAGCTCCGCCACGCCTCCGAGCAGGCCGCCGCCGACGCCCTGCGCGTCGTCTTCGACCGCTTCATCAAGGAGGTGTCCCCCATCAAGACCAGCGCCGCAGCGCTGGACATCGTCGACGACTTCGCCAGGCACGCGCACATGCTCGACCTGCTCTACCACTTCCTCGTCCCTGCGGCGGCCTTCGCCGAAGACGGCGGGGCCCAAGAGCCGCCGCCCCTTTCCCCTGAGGAGCACTCCCTCGACATGCTCGAGCAGCAGCCCCCGGACTACGACAAGGTGAAGCAGGCGTGCATGCAGGTGTCCAGCCTCGACGCGGCGCCGGTGCGGTTCATCAAAAAGAACCTCATCTCCCGGCCGATGAACCTGGCGTCGAACCTCCCGGGGCGGATCATGAGCAAGGTGCCGCTGCTCTCCGCGGTGGCGCCGCTCTTCGGGAAGCTTATGGCCTTGACGGACGTGGAGGCTCGGCTCATGGGGGTGAACCTGGGCAGCATCATCAACTCGCCGCTGGCGCAGGAGATCAAGATCCCGTCGGTGGCGCAGCTGGCCGTGTGCGGCGTGCGGTTCGCTCCGGCGCCAAAGGGCATCGCGGGGATCGCCTTCGACGCAGCGACAGCGACGCTGAGCCTCCCCATCATCACCTTGGACGGCAACACGGAGGTGATCCTCCGCAACCTGGTGGCCTACGAGGCCGTGGCGGTGCGCGGGCCGCTGGTGCTGGCGCGGTACTCGGAGCTGATGAACGGCATCATCGACACGGCGAAGGACGTGAAGATCCTGCGGCAGTCCGGCATCGTGCTGAACCGCATGAAGAGCGACAGGGAGGCGGCGGACATGTGGAACGGGATGTGCCGGGCGATCCGGCTGAGCAAGGTGCCGCGGCTGGACGGCGTGATCCTGGAGGTGAACGCGTACCGGAGCCGGAGGGCGGCGGTGCGGGCGCGGAAGCTCCTCAAGAAGTACGTGTTCCGGTCGTGGAGGGTGCTGACGCTGCTCGCCGCCGTCGTGCTGCTGCTCATGACGGCGCTGCAGACCTTCTGCTCCGTCTACGAGTGCAGCCGCTGGTTCGGCGCCGTGATGCAGCTACCTCAGCCCGGACCCGGAGGAGGAGGGCACTAGCCTAGTTTCGTTGCAAAGTGGTTGATCATGCACATCACATGGCGAAATCGCTACCAAGTGTGCAAGTTGGTGACTTGGTGTGCTTCTTCAAATTGTGCATTTGGGTTCTCTGTTTCAGTAGTCTCCTTATCCTTAGTTCCTTACATACGTACATGTATTGTCGGTTTGGTCATGTAAATTCTTGTGGATATATATTTCTTCGTGCTTTATTACCTACAGTTAATCGGTCCGGTCATTCATCGGTTTACTGATAGTCTGAAGCTCTGAACAAGACACGATGAAAGGACAAAGGTCTCTGCTTTCTTTCTTTTTTTCCAACGTAAGTTTGGGTTCTCCTCTACTTTAGGTCAAGAACTCTTTTCTTTTTTGATGAGAGGGGAATTTGGCCTACAATATAGGGCGACCTCAGCCCAACCTAGCTCCAAATCAGATGTCCTCCATGCTTAACAAATGAATCCAGGCTGAAACCTGTACTGCACGGTCTGAAAATGCTTACCTTTGGTCCAGCCCACAGAAAGCAACATTTCGTCCCTGCACATTTTTTTTCCAACCCAAAACCAGTATATATTGTAATATTATGGCGTATGGACGCCTACCTAAACTCAGAGTCTACTTGTCTTGCAAGAAAAGTACTCTTTCTAGATCTATATAAATTCACATCTCCTAGGTCCATATAAAAGGGGAGTGCGGGCTGCATATTGATTGAATATATATATATATATATATATATATATATATATATATATATATATATATATATATATATATATATATATATATATATATATATATTCCATACTCTATGTACGTACTCCCACCTCTAGTATACCGTTTAAATGATGTTGTTATACCTCTTTATCCTTTTGAGTATACTCTAATACTGATTCTAAGATACTCCAAAATGAGTTTCATGAAAAATTTCATTAAAGTCCACCATTTATAGCATAATTTGTTTATATATTTGTTTTACATATGGAAAATGGTATGTAGCAAAAAAAAATAAAGTGTTATGATGAATTTTTTTTAACCATGTCGAATTGGAGTATATTAGAATTATTATTGGAGTATACCGAAAGTGATAAATGTGTGTAAAGCGTTCATTTAAGTGGTATATTAGAGGTGGGAGTATGTACTCCCGGAAGTACGAAAAGGCTCTATATATATATATTATCCACCGAATAATAAAGTTGAGAGATCGTTGAGGCTATATATATTAGAGTAAGTGCATAAGGTCACATCAGCTTATTATTATCGTATACAATTTTGTTATGTATGAAAGAGGAAAGAGAAGAGAGTCAACTCTTATTTAGTAGTAAGTATCGTACGGAAACATAGGCGCTATTGTCGGCTAAAAGCAGGTGTTGTTATTGTACAAGCTGTCTTTTATTGCAGACTCTAAAGATAACCTTTAGAGATAGTCATTATACAAACTAGCTTTATTGTTTACTCTAGATAATATAGACAAGAGATAAAATAAGTAGCGGACTTTGTTGTTGTATCTGCTCTTATGTTCGAATTTTTTACCTTTTTGGCCTCATGCCTTTCGCTTTTTTCGAAACTAGCCCCCTGCTCCATTCAATTTCAGATATAGCCCTGTAACAGTGTATTCCAGCGGACACCGATCGCGTGATAATATTTGGAATTTTTTTAATCCGATTCCAGCGGGCGCCGATCGCAGGAAATTTTGGGAAATATTTAATTTAGCCGGGAAACATTATTTTTTTTTCAGCGGAGGTCGTGTGCGGGAAATAGCTGGAATCAAGCGTTCGCAGCGCAGAATTCGCGAAATCCAGTACTGCTACGACCATTGGATTCCGCGCGACGTGGCAGCGGCGGAGTTCGCGCCGACCGGCGGAGGAGGAGAGGCGACGACGGCGCGACGCGTGGAAAGAAAGCGCGGGCCGGCTGGAGGAGAACTCCGACGACGCGACGCGTGGAAAGAAAAAGCGGCGGGGCCGGCCAGAGAAATGAGGTCCGGTTGACGCACGGAGGAAAAAAAGACTGGGGGCGTGGGGCAGTACAAATTAGTCGGGTTTCGCGCAAAAAGACTACAGTATAGGAATTGTTATGTCTTGTCCGTGCGCCAAAAGCAATGACAAACAGCCGCTTCTTCGGTGCATTCACGCAGGGAAGTGCTATAAATCGTAGCTGTGTTGCGATGATCTGCATTGAGCATTCAACGTGAGGAAAAAAGCAGAGGAAGAGCGAGGTAGTGCGAGCGCGGGTAACTGAGAGGAAGAGGAGAGGAGGGAAAAACAGAGAGGAAAACAAGGTGGAAAAGAAAATTTGGAAGCATATTTCTGGAGGAATTTTATGATATTCATATTTTGTAGTAGTTTTGTTGGAATTTTTATTTTCGATCATTTAACGAGGGATCTGTTGTATGTTGCAGGTATTGTCCAGAACGTTGGTTCGTACATCCGTCGGGATATTTAATCTCTAGGAGAGCTTCCGGAAGGTTAGTTCGAAATTGTCATGAAGATTAGTATTTTGTTATTATAGTAGTAGTATAATTAGTACAACATTAGTGCCATTTGTAGTGTACGAAATGCTGTTATTAGTATAATCAGATGGACGGGTTTAGTCTAAGGAATTGGAGTATAATAGCGCATTAGCCCGTAAAATAACCGTAGTATTTGTATGATATTAAAGGAATATAAGTTCGTAGTAATGAAGTTTCTGTAGTATCAGAACAAATAGCACAATGACTTTTAATAATTAATGCTTTTTTCCTGAATTATCATTGACAAATACGATTTTTTCCTGAATTTATTGACTATACTTTGAACTATACTATTCTAGCAACCGTCAAAATAACACTGACTTTTAATAATTAATGCTCATAGGTTGCAGCGATTTTTTGAATTTTAATAATTAATGCTCATAGGTTACAGCGATTTTTTGAATAAAATCAATGCGAAATACTTCCTCAAAAATTAAATTTCCTCCAAAAAAATATTGTGCATTAAGTCCGGTTAATTTCCGAAATTTCATTGCGACCATATTTCCGATTATGGCTAATACACTAAAAAATTCGAATTTTTTACTGTTTTAGCCTGGCGCGTATAATTTTTCCCGCGATTAGCCGTTCATCGGATACAAAAATAGAAATGGCCTCTAAACAGTACAATCCAGCGGACGTGGATCGTGGTATTTTTTTTTGCAATTTCCAGCTGTCCAGATCCTCGGTTTATTTTCCCCCCGCTATTTCTGTTATTTTATCTGATGAACGGCTAATCGTGGAAAAAATTATACGTGCCGAACTAGAACAGTGAAAAATTCCAAAAATTTATAGTGCATCACAAAATATTTTTTATTTTTTTCTTCATAAATACATATAAAAAAATATTAGCCGCACCCTCCGAAAAAATGAAAAAAATAAAAACCGCCGCCATTGTTTTTCTCCACGCGCCGCGCCTCCAGCCGGCCCTCGCACTCGAAATTGCCGCTGCCCGCCATGTCGCGCGGAATCCAGCGGTCGGGCAGCACTGGATTCCGGCATTTTTAAAAAAAATTCCGGCGATCGGCGCCTGCGGGAATGCACTGTTGCATGGCTATTTCTGAAAATTGCATGGAGCAGGGGCTAGTTTCGGAAAAAGCGATAGGCATGAGGCCAAAAAGGTAAAAAATTCCTTATGTTCTCCTATTCATTTATTTTCTCCTCCTCATGTCATTGATTGCCCATCGGCAATACGGGCCAGACCCTGCGACAGTGTGAATCGCGACTCGAAGAGTTGGGGCTTTGGCGCGCCACTCTTTCCACTGTCCAAGAATGGAAAACGAACGGAAGGGAGGCCTCAACCACTGCTCCGTCTCCACGCCCGACCAGCTAGCCTCTCTCTCTCTCTCTCTCTCTCTCTCTGCGTTCCTTCAACGCAAACCACGGCAGAAAGTCAAGAGCAACACTCGCATCTATGCGGTTTCACATGGGAAGGCTGCACTGCACCCTCAGCTCGTTGACCTTCGAATCAACGGAGGAACCGGCAATCTCAATGTCACTCTAACCCCTCGCACACGAAATCGGCGCGACTTAATTCTGTTCGAAACTACGTCTAGATTCATCCATATTTGCATGCTAAAATGACCAACTAAGACGTAGAACAATGGTGTAAATTGTTGTCACCGAGTATGGCGCTTATTTGAAAATTAGGAATTTCATAAAAAGCAGTTAAATTTTTTACTGTAGTCAAGGAAAAAATCGAATGTTGCCAAAATTTTTGAAGCCTTGGCTTAACCGGCTCCCTTACGTACTATTTTTTTTTAAATTTGAAATATATGAATAAAAATACAAAACTAGTCCATCTCCTAACGGTAGAAGTTATTTTTGTAAATTTTTCCGTACGGTCATATTTGCAAAAAAAAAAAAACGCAACAGAGGTGAAAAAGCTCGTACTTATAAAATTCCTACATCGGCCGCAGTCCTGTTGGACATGTGCAATGGGAGGTCACATTTAGCACTGTAGCCTCTTATCTATGGGAATGGGAATGGATCCTATATCTGATTTTACTCTTGTTTAAAAAAACTGTGGTGAATTTCCTTCTAAACCTTATAATTGAATCGCCCAATTAGTAGCCGCTTTTCATGTGGCGGGTGAATTGTTTCGGCAATTTGATTGCAATTATAGCATGATTCCATTCTACAACTGGCCTGGGTCAGTTTTTCCAAGGAATCTATGCCAACGAAGAACTGACTACTTCATGGATGCATCAGCTTCAATAATCCATCAACGGCCTCCATGAAAGTAGGACGAAACGTATGCAATGCATGTAATGCTAGCAATTCACAGTGTATCGAGAATCAAGTGAGCTCTGTTATGTCCAATAGAAACGGAAATCTCCCGCTAAAAAAAGCAGAGTAACATGCAAATTCCAACAATGAATGGATTACAAAGAGAATGACAACAAAATTTGTCGCCGCGACCCGCAGGGAATCAATCGAGGAGCGACGCCCATCGGTAATGGTGCTCGGTCATCGTTGACGGCGGCCGTGGACATGGCGGAGAGGCGGCTGGGCCGCGGGCGGAAGGCAGCGCGGCGGCGCTGGTGATGCGAGGACGGGCGGATGAGGGCCGCGAGCGCTCGCCGGACGTGGGCGCCCCCCTCCACCGCGGTGATGCGCACCAGCGAGTTGGCCATCGCCGACCGCCTCGCGTGCTGGCTGCTCGAAGCCGACGCGGCGGACTGATGCGCCAGCCCCCTGTGCAGCGCGCAGCGGAAGGAGCCCGGGTGCGTCGTCGGCGAGCACGCGCACGCCCTCTTGGCGCCGCCTCCGACCGTCGGGGCGGGGCTGCGGCGGCCGTAGGAGACGGCGGCGAGGCGGACGGACGGGAGGTTGCTCGTCTGGTGCGACGAGCAGGCAACGGCGGAGGCGGCGAGGCTGACGCGGCGGGGCTGGAACGTCGCCGGCGCGGAGGATGAGGAGGCCGCCGCCATGCCGATGGCGGCCGCTCGCCTGGTCGGCGTGGTCGATCTCGCCATGGAAAGCAAACGCGGAGGCGGGGCGGCGTTTCGGGTGGCGTTGGGCCAAACCTAAGGCGGCGGTGGCGGTGCGTATTTATAAGCGGAAGGACTACGGGAGAAGTTAGAGAAGCGGTCCAAGTCCAACCGAGCGTGGTTGGGCCGGCCGACACGACCGTTCTGTTGGAATCTTCAACTTGGACTGGTCTCCTCCTTTCCCTGGCCCTGCTTGTGTGGTCTCATGTATATCAACCAGTCTCCAGCATTCTCTTCTACCATATTGTAAATTTAATATAGATCGGTCATTCTCTATGGTCCGATAGATCAGATAAATCAGTATTTATTTATAGTTCTTTCAATAGTATAGTAGTAAGAATACTCTTAACAAGCCAACGGTTAAATCGGATTTCAACTACCTATCATATACAACCAGTATAATGCACGTTAAATTTTTGAATAACAAAACTCAAAGCATACGTTCGTGATTTCGGACCCTGTTCAGAGTATGATACGCCGTATTAACTTTGATTTCACTAACTACCCCTCTAACGCACAATGATGTTACTCTAAAAAAACCCACCATGGTGTTCAAGCAGAGATGCTGCAAGAAGATGCTCACTTACCATTTCTGATTTTACAAACGATTCTTCTGTTGGCTTAATCATGCATTGGGTGTCCCTCATGATTTTGCTGCACCCAGGCCCCATGGTTACAAGTCATCAAGATCAAGCAATTCATCAAAGGTAAGATATTGGAGGAAAACTACAAACTAGACAAGACAGACATATCTGGCATTTCTGCCTTCGAGTTTGATTTCCTCCCATTCTCACGTCGGGTGACTGCATCCCTGCCAATTTTCGTGTGTGGGCAATCAAAGCGTTTAACTTCCCAAAATGGATCATTCAAGCTGAAATATTACAGAAGCTGAACCCTGATCCCTCCAATTCTATCTAATTCTCACTCCCAATGGCGCGTCTACGATCCTAGCCTGTTGGTATGTTGTTGTCTGTACCCACCAAGCGATCGACTGAAGGTGAGACATTGGAGAAAAATATGCTGATAACTTGATAAGTGACCATGTTTGTTTGCCCATCCATTTCAAACTCTGACGATCAGTCGGTTTGTTTCCCTCCAATCCTCACCTTCAGTGCCTGACAAACAACCAGTTGGAAACTGGTACAAGAGGCGGCATGTGAAGCTTTTGCTTCAGCTAGAAGCAGATTTATAGCCATCCTGACAAGAAGATAACCACCGTTCAAAGTTCAGAAAGAGCAGCTGCATCTGTTTCTGTTACACCTGCCCATTGTGCTCTGTCCTGAACTCTGTTTAAAAAGCTGTAGAACTTACTACCCTGTACTGCCTGCACTAGTGTTCCTGTTACACGCGACTGGTCGGGCTTCAGTAACTTCAACCTGATCTTTTTTTCCGTGCAACCTTTTCGTGTTCTCGACAAAAAAAAAGATCTTTTCATAGGACAGAAATTTTAGTCAGTCACTAGCTGTGCCTATCTCTGATCTTTTGGAAACTCATGAAAAAAATGTTGGATACTCTAGTACTGAAAAATTACTGCATGCATGAATGACACAACAGATTAATTACTGAATTATCAGTGGCCTAAAAAATTGTTGGTCAGAGCCAAGCTGCAGCTGCAGGTTTGTATTGTATTTCCTTGTACTATTACACGGGGTTATTAATTCCCAAGTGCTTCTTCCTTCCCAGGGTTCGTGGCAGGTTAATAGTACTAGTACTTATTACAGATCGCAACTAGTCATTAATCTTCTCTTCCATTCTCTTAATCACTCGATTAAGTATGTCTCAGTCTCAGTCTGACCATCCATCCAAGAAACGGCAAAAAGAACAAGAAGTTGCTAACTTATCCGGTCAATTAATCCGTTTTGGCTTTGCCATTGATGGATAAGCGCTAGTTGATCGAGTCCTACTCCATGGATGGCTAGCTTCACCTCGGCTTCAGGCGGTCCAGGGCGAGGTAGGCGACGACGCGGTAGCCTAGGAGCAGCAGCGCCATGACGCAGACGTCGACCCAGTGGTTGGTCAGCCCGACGGCCTTGATTGCCGGGAACTCGGCCACCGGGCAGAGCGAGCCGCCGCACTCGTAGTAGCCGCCGTCGCGGAACTGTATGCCCAGGAGGAGGCGATAGCAGTAGAAGCTGTAGTTGAGCCACCTGAGCCAGCCGACGAACGGCGGGATGTGCTGCACGTAGTAGCCGCCGGCGATGAGGAAGACCATGGTGATGACGGAGGCGAGCGTAGTCCCCTGCTTGACGTCCATGAGCACGGCGCCGATGGCGAGCCCGAGGCTCTGGGCGACGAGCACGCTGTAGAGCACGACGAGGAGGGAGAGGAAGAAGGACGCCGGCCGCGGGTCGAGGCCGCCCATCCAGTAGAGGATGAGCACGAAGGCGGTGGGTAGGCCGAGCTCCATGGGTAGGTCGGCGGCGGTGCGTGCGGCAAAGTAGGAGGAGAGGCGGTACATCCCCGACGAGCGCTCCTTGAGCAGCATGGGGCGCTCGAGCGGGAAGGTGAACACGGCGTTGTAAAGCGGGAAGAAGCCCCAGAAGACGGAGAAGAAGAAGATGAGCGCCGTCCGGTCCTGCAGGTGCCCCGCCGGCGTGCGCCACCACAGCAGCCCTGCGAGGCTCGCCACGCTCAGCACCTGGAAGATGCGCAGCTTGTTGAAAGACTCGTGGCGCCGCTCCTTGAGCCCGCGCCGGAGCAGCACCGAGAACTGCGCCCACCACCCCGTCGTCCACTGTGCTGAGCCCCGGCGCGCCGCCGCCGCCGCCTGCCCTCCACCTCCCACCGCCGCAGCCTCCCTTGAACATATATCCAGCTTCACCGCCGGCGCAATGTGGCGCTCGTACGCGGCCGCCAGCTTGCCCCTCACCTCCTTCTGCTCACCCTCACTCCCACCGCCCGTCACCACCACCACCCCACCACCGTCTTCGTCACCACCACCGCCGCCCATCTGCGGCATGATACCTGCATGCACAATGCACGTCGTCAGTCAGCCAGTCACTCGATCACTCACTCACAGTGAATTAACCCCGCACGAGCGAGAGAGAGCTCGACAAGTGTCCGCCATTGTTCACAAAGATTCAAGATCAGAATGGAGGAGGGAATGATGAGGAGGACAATATCGGAGGCGGTCGACTCGACCCGGTGGAGTGGTCTCCATGATTGGGAGTGGACGGAGCAGTGTGTCCCTGTCCATGTCTCTCCCCCTCCTCTCCACTCCACCCCACCCAACCCGATCATTGCCATTGCCACGGCTCCTCGGTGCGCGCCCGCTCTCGTCTCCTCTCAGTGGCCGCCGATGCTGGCGTGCGTGTCCGTATATACCCAATCAATCACAAGCGCAACGCAACGGTGATGGAGATGGTGATCGGTGCTGATGCAGATGCAGGGAAAGGGAAGAGGCGTCGCCATCGTCAGGGCCCCCATGGGCCAGGCGAGCCGCTGCATGCGCGCACCGTATCAAGCACACAATCTAAACACACATTTGGTTGTGCTGTGCTGCTCACCCTCCCTCCTCATTTCTTTTTGTTTCTTTATTTATTCATTTCGGAGCCCATGGTATCGTTTACTGCTTTATTTTATTTTATTTTATTTTATTTTATTTTTAGCTTTTATGTGAGGTGGTTCACAGTAAGGGATCGGTTGCATGCGCTTCCTTCCTTTATCCAGGACCGTTTGGAATTTCACAGAGAACACAATTCAACTCTCACGTTCCAAATGGGATCTAATTACATATACATTACCGTTTCGGTGCTACTGTCGTATCTAGTTTCAGATGAGAAACCGGACGGCCAAATAGTGCTAGGCCAGGAAATTGAATGTATGGCCGTATATCTAGAAGAAGTTGGTCTCGATCAAATGTGATCCGTAGGTAGCATGAGGTTTTATCGTCCTAAACTTAGGAGGTGTCAAGACTCACCAGGTACCACCAAATTATCGTTAAATTCTTGTACCTCTTGGTATATCTACCTTTTAAACTTTTAATACCTCTTAGTACTAACTCAAAAAAGTCTCCGTAGGTACGAACCACCGATGATGATACGGAGTTACCAATTACTGTTTGCAATGTCCGAGGGTCGCCCAATCGAAAAATCAATCGGGCCTAATCAAGAATGAGAAGTGAGAAACTGAATTTCTCGCTCACCTTGAGTGTGGCTGGCTAGGGGATCGAAAGGGATTCCGGTAGGATGACGTGAGCATCAGCAATGGAATGGCACATGTCAATATGCCATATGAATTGGAAGGCATCACAGAAAGGTGGGGGGGGCAGAGAATATGGATGGTGAGTGGGTTGTGCGTGCAGTACCGTTGGCGAGGTCGAGCATGAGGTCGGCGGGGTTGAGGGAGAGCGGCGAGGCGAAACCGACGGAGGCGAAGTAGGAGAGCGCGTCAGTGGCGCGGCCGTAGTAGATGGGGCACCCGTCGGCGGACAGCAGGAGCACCTTGTCGAACATGTGGTAGAGGCGCGACGACGGCTGGTGGATGGTCACCACCACGGTGCGGTGGCCGTCGGCCGCCATGCGCCGGAGCGTGCCGACGATCCTGGCCGCGGTGGTCGAGTCGAGCCCGGAGGTGGGCTCGTCGAGGAGCAGCAGACTGGGGTCGACGAGCATCTCGAGCCCTATGCTGACGCGCTTGCGCTCGCCGCCGGACAGCCCGCGCACGCCGCGGACGCCGCCTATCATGCTGTGCGCCACCTTGGTGAGCCCCAGCTCCAGCATAACCGCGTCCGCCTGCGCCCGCTTCTCGCCGGCGCCGAGCGCGCGCGGCAGCCGGAGCAGCGCCGTGTACCACAGCGTCTCCGACACGGTCAGGTGCGGGTACAGCACGTCGTGCTGCGTCACGAAGCCGGTGCGCCGCTTCACCGCGCCGCAGAAGGGCTGGCCGTTGTAGGTGATCTTCCCGGACAGCAGCGCCCTCCGCGGCGTGCGCCCGCCCAGCGCCGTCAGCAGCGTCGTCTTGCCGCTCCCGGACGGGCCCAGCATCGCCAGCATCTCCCCCGGCCGCACCACCCCGGACATCCCGCTGATGATCGTCTTCTCCCGCGGCGGCGCCACCGCCACCTTCTTCTTCTTCCCCTCCCAGCCGCCGATCGGCGCGCACGCCGACGATAGCCTCGCGCACCATCCGCCCGCCGGCTGCCCGACCTTCACCCTGTACACCACCTCCTCAAACTGCACCAGCACATATATATGCATGCATGCACACGTCTCATCAGTCATCACTCATCATGCATAAATGTGCATGCACGTGTACACTAATACACATATGGGTGTATATGCATGAATACGAAATTTACCTTGAGGACGAGAGGGAAGGAGTTGGCGGTGGCGGGGCGGCGGCGGGCGGGGGCAGACGAGGGGCTGGAGGTGGTGGGATGGACAGCTCCGGATGGGTTGGTGGCGGCGGCGGTGATACCAGCAGTAGAAGAAGGGGGAGGAGTACTAAAAGTGAGCATGCTAGCAGGAGGCGTTCGGCGGCCACCACCTCCTGCTATCTGGTGCTGCTCATCACCATCGTGCAAGTCGAGAGGCGGCATGGTGGTCTTTCGATCTGTCTCTCGCTCCCCTGCTGTTGTCACTGCAGCAGCTACCAGCTATAGGTTATGATGGAGGAGATGAAATGGAGCAAGGACAGAAGAGCCAGGGAGGCTTTGGTTTGCTAGCTGCTCCTACTACTTGGTTGCAAGTACTGTCATGCTGCCTTGTTGGGTGGCTGGCTGATTGCAAGGTATTTATCATGGAAGGGAGGGGGGAGTGTGTGTGTGTGTGTGGGGTGGGAATTGAGATGGGCAAAGGCAAAAGCAGAGAGAGGAAGGGGGGAGGACCTACCAAATGGGGCAGGGGCCAACACTTGTTTTTTAATAGCTAGGATGGCACACCTAGTTAGTTAGTACTACTTCTTAGTTCTTAGTGTATTGTTTACCGATTTGTAGCTAACAATTTGTGCGAAAGTAACATCACTGGCTGTTGGTCTAGCAGTTACAACTTACAAGTGGTAGTTATTGTTAAAACTTAAAGGAAGTTTACAGATGTCAATGTAGTCTTAGCGTGGGGGGAGTGCATGATGGGTGGATGTGTGTGCGTCTCTATATATATATATATATATATATATATATATTCAGTATATCTCTTCCTTTGCAGACAATACAAATTGTGATGTAGTGTGCTTGTTGATTTAAACTGGGCGCTTGGTTTGCGATTGGGATTATCTGGTTTCAATCCTAATTCTTATTTGATGGGATCCAAAATACTCATAGGGAATTCTTTGAAAAATAGGGGAGGTAGAGTAAACAGCCTATCGAGTAAGAAGTAGGATTAAAGAGGGAAAGTCACAACAATAAAAATTGAAAAGAAAAAACAAAATAATCTAATACTCGCTATGAATTCTCCTGTGGTGCGCAGTTAAGCTAGAATTGAAGTTCTGTATAATAACACTAATGAGGACAAAGTTCCTCCGATTGAGCGAACGATCGGTTCAGATCTTCCAATAGTGTATTGCTACAGTAAAAAATAGGCACAATAATATTACTGTAGTATCTCCGTAGATCTAGACTGTTTTTTTTTATCCAACAATCCACTTACAACTACTTAAGTTGTAGTCGTCCCTCCTCTTTCTCACTCACGAAGACCTCCTAGTTAAAATATGAAAAGATGGCACCTGCAAGCCTAGCACGGATCAAATAAGTGGTTTTGGGCACTTGTCTCGTAGCGCGACAACTTAACCCTTTTGAGCAAAATGAGGAGGAAACATTAAGCTGTTGGTGTGTTTTAGCCTTTGCGGCGTGTGTTACATACATTTGTGACCCGTTAATGAGTGAATTTAGTGGGGACGAAACATTAGCTGATTGTGGAGGCTGACATAAGGAGATCTCAACCCTCGTTTTCAAAATGTTAGGAATAAGATCCTAGGTCTCTAGTGTTTCCCTCTTCTCTAGCTTCTCTGTGCTAGCTCTCCATCTTATTATACTTAGCCACGTACCTTCTAGGCCATGATCTCTAGTGTTTCCTCCCTTAATTTACATAACCAGCATGAATAATTTTCTTAATTATAAGATATATATATATATATATATATATATATATATATTTACTTGCAAGATCGATGCATTGTTTGCACAAAGTACCAAATATCAGTGAGTGTACAATACATATATAGGAGCGCAAGATTCATTGACACCCTAGCTTATATATATACATGTGAGAACCATAAGGTGAAAAATCATAATTATATAGAAAATGCAGAAAACTCATGCATGCATATTTGTACTAAAAGTGGTACATATATAGGTATAAATACGAGACTTTTTGTCATCCTTATGAGATATCAAAATTTATATTGAGATAGTAATAAAAGTTGGTACCTTCATCCTTTGAATTTTTTTATACCTCTTAATACTACTTCAATTTAAATTTTAATTCCTCCTAGTAAAAAGCCTATGTAAATACGTGGTCACCTTAGACAATCAAACTGGGTGCATGCCACCTCAGGTGCTCCACACGGCCTCCAAATTACGTCTAGTCTTCTTTTATATGTAAATTGCAACATATTATATTTAGAGGGTATATTATCTATAATTACTACCTACTTTCTGCACTACCCATCTCTTGTCAAGAGTCTTGACGTACTTGAACGAACCCAACAATTCAGATCTAGAGTACATTAATTGGACCTCTCAAGTGAATTTTTATATTGCTTGAAAAAGCCAAAGAAAGTCATAAATTAAGTTAATTTTTTTACAAAAACTTCACTATTTAGGCTAATTTGGTCATGCGCGTGATTAATCACAGGCAGAATGAGAGACAAGGAATGCCTTCTTTTCACCTAGCTATGATATTATGTGTGTCTGAAGGGAAGCATAGTTAGAGGTTGCGGCTTTGGAGAGCACACTAATTAAAGATGATGCAAATATATTATATGAACTCGACATGGAGATGATTATGATGTCCGGCTGTTGGGTGCGCTCTGACCCAAAATTAATTCTGGAAAAATATATACAATGCAAGTACATGTACACACTGATCCATCTTTTCCCTTTTCCATTCTTTATTTATTTCTTAAAAGTTTTAAAAACACTTCATCTTCTTCATACACAATCCATCCATTCTTGTGTGCAATCTAATCTAGCGCACCAGCACCTGACACCTTTCCTTTCCTTTTTCCTCTCTTTGTTCCCTTTGTTCATTTCATTGTTTATTTCTTCAACATTTCAACTACAAGATCACTATGTATTATAGACTATAAAATAAAGAGAGATGCTTCTATGTATCTCCCCTCAATATGAGTTGCATAAATTTTGAAGCAAGTGAAGGGGTTCTCATAAATAAAAATGTAGCCACCTGACTAGCTCCAAATTAATTAATCCATTTGGAACAGAAATACTTGTGTTGATTTATGTAACTAGCTCATGGGTTAATATCATTGACTAGAAAGCATATTACTGTTGAGAATCAGCTGTGAAATAAGAGAGATCTTGAAACAAGATTTGCCTTTGGCCAGTGATGTCACATTAACATTAAAGCCCATAACTTTGGCTACTTGCTGCACAATTGCAGGCCCCATCACCTTTACTTGCAGCACAAAGCTAGCTACCATGCAAAGCAGATCAAATCACTGATCATACAGTACAGTCATGCACTGATGGGAGTGAGTAAGAAGAAGCCCCTGTTGCTGTTGCTGCTACTGATGCATGGGTAATTAGAAACACTGAAAGAACATGCATGCGGCAATTGCAATTCCTTCTTGCTCTAAGTATTTAGGTGCGGCAAAATAAAAGCCAGAGCTAGCCATATGCACCTTTAGCTAGTAACATGTCACTAGTTTTGTTCAGGGAGGTGAATCTGTGCCACTCATGTCGAATTGTCATATGTACTTATGCTGCCACCACTAGCTTCCCCCTCTCCTTCTTTCCCTTTCTTTCTTTCTCATCTTCTTCCTTTTCTCTCTTTTTCTTTGTTTTTTCTTGATTGCTTGCCTGCACTAGGTGGCCATAACCTGATGATAGCTCCTACAGATTTGTAAAGGCTGCCAATTTGAGATCTCTGGTAGATCAACTGTTTTGTTTCGTGGGCGTTTGCATAAGCATGTGCAGCAATGATACATCTGAGGACTAAAACCAGCCACATCAAAACTACATGTAGTACAACCAAATCAGCTAGTTACCTTTGCATGACATGAAAAAAGCATAGTGGTACTTGTTCAGTTTTTGCCCAACAGCTGACATCCATTGGCCGACTTGGCTGCGATAATCATGATGCGAGCCCTCGCAAAGTTCAGTAGTGACTGCACATAAAGAGAGGGGGTTAATTTTTATGTTTCTAGGTGCTTGCTTTACTAAAGGAAAACTGTATAGATCGTAACAGGTGATTCGCACCTTAGTGACTATATAAGTTGTTTAGAGATCTGTACAGTTTTCTTTTTCGCGACAGAGTACAAAGCATAAGCACTCCTTTAATTCGTAATGTAATGAAGTTGACTACCATGTGCTGAGCCTGAGATATTGTAGACTAACGAGCCGGTAAAATTTAAGATGGCATTGCACGATTTGAAATGCAGCAGTTGTAATCTAGCCTTAAATATAGAGGAGATTCTTTTCTGCGGATGAAGTACTTTGGGCTAGTTTATTGGTTGAGCATATATGGTGGTGATCGTGAGTAGAGGGGGGAGAGCCGGGAGACCCAACTGCTACCTTCAGAATCTAGTGAGGCAATTGAGGGTACTTGATTTGTTGCATCCATATGTGTGCAAGTGTGCAACTACTCTCTCAGCTCCAATATCATGTGTTGTTATTCCAGCATCAACTAACATTATTTTGTTGCCTTCAGATATATGCCCAAGAGATCTCATACATAGCTCAGCTAGTGTGGTCCACTTGTCCATTGGGCATTTGCTCATGAGCTAGCCCTTTTACACATATCAAGCTTGCAAATTGGGGGTAGTTTGTACGCATTTTGCAATCGAATAAGAGTGCGGAATGATGGATATACATAATGCAGCAGCATGGCCTGATGGCGATGCGTCAATGTCGATCTGCTAGCTAAGCTAGCACTTGTGTTCTTCGTGATCATCCTCCATCCAGTGCCCAAGGAATAAATGTCAAGTCGACGATCGATGGATCAACGGACCGATATCGATCCCCACAAACACAATCCAGTTTGGTTATAATTGCATCCCCTTTATGGACTATGTGATTCCTACATCGATTGGTCACATCATGCAATCGCGATTAGCTTTGGAGAATCCCATGCAATGCGCATGCTCTGATCATCGGTGTTAATAATGGAAGGCTAGTGTGAGTGCACATATCTGCGCTAATGCTCCTGCATCTAAAAGATCTGATTAATTCCTTTCTTCCATGACCGGCATAGGCATCTGGCGGGAAGAACATGCTAATTAGTAGGTAGAGAAACGTGTATGTGTTACGCTTTGCATATATTGACTGACCTTTAGCTAATTCTTTCCGGATGTATATGTTCTCAAAGAACATAGCTAGGGGACAATAATTCCAAGGGAATATCGACTTTCTTTTGGGTTTGTAGGAACAATTTAAAGGAGTTGGACCGAAAAGGTCTGGAGATAGATAGATAGCTGGATGGATGGATACTTATGTTTGCTTGTGTACATGTAATCTAATGTCTCTGATGTGTCTTTAGGGCTTGGCCCCTAGCAGGGTATCTTTCTTTCTTCACACTTCATGCATGCCACTGATGGAACTGAATTGGCAAGAATGTATCCTTTTGGTGGTGGTGGTTGTATAACTATAATCAACTAGATGCATATATGCTGCCAAGAAACATGCATGAAGGCACATGCTGCCCACCACTATATGCATATATGTGCATGTATCACAGTGTAAATGTAGTAGCATATAGGGTATATATATGAGACATATTACATATATAGGACATCACAGGCAACAAAAGGCAGCCCGATGGAAAAGACTTTTGGGTTGTGAGGTGTCTGTGTCCAGAGGGGAAGGGAATGATGGAAGGAAATCAACTCCTCAAATCCATGTGCTCACTCAGAGCCGAGCATCCCTCCTTTGTGCAAGGGCAGTAGCTAGCAAGCAACAATGAGACAGAAAGCCTAACAAAAAGGAGGAAAAGAGGGGAAAAGGGCGGCTATTGTTTATGAGTGGTGCAGGGAAGATGAGTCAATTGGGTTCTCAAGTACATTGTAAGAAGAAGAATGGTTTAGCTAGCCAGCCAGAGAAAGAGGCATCAATTCAGTACATTATTTGCATATATTTGTATATACATATATATATATATATACACACATACATATACACACATATATACATATATACATACGTATGCATATATACATATATATATATATATATATATATATATATATATATATATATATATATATACACGTATATATATATATATATATATACATATATACATACGTATACATATACATACATATATATATACATATATATATACGTATATATATATATACACGTATATATATATATACACGTATATATATATATATATATATATATATGCATACATACATACATATATATATAGAAATGCTATTCTACACCTGCGCGTAGAATAGCATATTTTACGCGTCGGCCGGTTTTGCAGTCCGATCAAACCGAGCGTTGCACTAATTAGCGCTACATGACTGAGCCTTGGAATATTAATTGTCTGGAATTAATGCATGCTTGTGTGTGACCGAGAGATGCAAAAAGACGTATTCATGAATCTCATTTCTATTTGTTTTGGCCATAACTTTTGATTTGCATGTCCGATTCATGAACAAATTTCACCATTAGGTTAGTGATGACGAGATGAATAACATGATATAAGTCTCTCTAATAAACATCATATAAATCAAATTTTACTACCAAATGTACATCAATTTACTACTAATAGCTCCGATTCATGAACAGTTTTCACTAATAGCTTACTTACGTAAAGAGCAACATAATAATATAAGTCTCGCTAATAAACGCTGCACGAATGTAATTTTCTTGACAGTAAATGGTAACATATGTTGCTGTTTGGCACTTTGTTATTTTCATATCTCTTAAATCCGATTGAGTTTGGTTTTCAAGTTTTGCAGGGTCATAGAAAACTTATACGTATGATTTTCAAAGATATTACACTATATAGCTGCTATGTATAGCATGTAGTAACACATTGAGTAATAAGCAGTAAAATGCAGTTTTCTTGGCAGTAACAGGTAGTATATGCTGCTATTTGATACTTTGTTATTTTCATATCTCTAAATCCTATTAAATTTGGTCTTCAAATTTTATAGGGTTATAAAATATTACCTCCCCTACGTGTGATAATTTTTGGAGAATTTTTTGCAGTAAAATGTTATTTTTTTAACAGTAAAAGATAGTATATGCTGCTGTTTGCCACATTGTTATTTTTGTATCTCTCAAGTCCGATTGAGTTTGGTCTTCAAATTTTATAGCATTGTAGAAGCAGAACTCCCCTACATGTGGTATTTTTTTGAGAATTTTTAAAATATTTTACTGCTGGTTCGATAAACAGAACCAATTTTTTATTCATGAAAACCAATAGTAAACATTTTCAAAAATTCTAAAAAAATACTATAGATCTGGGAGGTGAGATTTTACAATCCTAAAAAATTTAAAGATAAAAATCAATACCATCTGAAAGATAAGAAAAAGATAAATTCGGTTGATTAGTGATTTTTTACGGTCTAGTGCTTTGTCAATTTCATATCTTTCAAATGCAATTGAGCTTGGTTTTAAAATTTTGTAAAGTTGTAGAAGCTCATCTATCCTACATATGGTAATTTTTTAAGATATTTTGAAAACGTATACGTATGATTTTTATGGATATTACACCATATAGCTACTGTGTACATCATGCAGTAACACATTGAGTAATAAGCAGTAAAATGTAGTTTTCTTGGAAGTAAAAAGTAGTATATGCTACTGTTTGACACTTTGTTATTTTTATATCTCTCAAATCTAATTGAGTTTGGTCTTTAAATTTTATAGGGTTGTAAAATATTACCTCCCCTACGTGTGATAATTTTTTGAGAATTTTTTGCAGTAAAATGTTATTTTTTGACAATAAAAGATAGCATATGCTCCTGTTTGGCACTTTGTTATTTTCATATCTCTTAAGTCCAATTGAGTTTGGTCTTCAAATTTTATAGCATTGTAGATACTCAATCCCCCTACGTGTGGTAATTTTTTGATAAATTTTCAAATATTTTACTGCTGGTCCAGCAAACAGAATGAAATTCTTATTCATGAAAACCAATGGTACACTTTTTTGAAAATTCTGAAGAAATTACTATAGATTGGGAAGGTGAGATTATATAACCTTGTAAAATTTGAATATCAAAATCAATACCATCTGAAAAATATAAAAAAGACAAAAAAAAGATTTATGTACAAACTACAATACGCATTAACTAGCTATGTTCAGCAACACATGAACTAGTAACAAATTCGGCAGTAATTCTATCTTTTATTCTATAGTAAAACGTGTTTGTGATTTACTATTGAATTGGATTCAGGTGTGCTTTGCATGCGCTTTGCTAGTAAATTCATCTGTTGTTCTGTAGTAAAATATTTTGTGATTTACTACCAGACTGCATGTACTGGTGTTGTTTGAAATGCATTAACTCACTACGTTTCGACGAGCGCGTAGATTTTACTTCTCTAGCCAGAGCGCAGAATAGCTATTCTACGCTCGGGAGTAGAATAGTGCCATATATATATATATATATATATATATATATATATATATATATACACACACATATATATATATACACATATATATATATACATATATATATATATACATATATATATATACACACACATACACATACACATACATACACATACATACATACATACATATACATATACATATATATATATATATATATATATATTCATGTGCCCTAGCTTTGCTTTTGCAGTGAAGGGGAAAAAAAGAAAAAGAAAAAGACACAGACAATGGATGGCCGATCGGTCCCGTCAGAGATGCTGCCTGCCCCTCGCTATCTCTCTTAATTTCTTCTTAAACTAGCATATTTACTCGTATAATTGTATGGCTAGATATTACGATACAGTTTTCTTTGATATACAACTCTACTTGCTATAATTGAAATACAATTGTATTTGTTATACAACTCTAATATCTATGAATGATTAATCTACACCGTTATAATCTAGCCCTACCAAAA
The DNA here is from genome assembly GCA_036346275.1 of Otatea glauca. NCBI lineage: Eukaryota > Viridiplantae > Streptophyta > Magnoliopsida > Poales > Poaceae > Otatea > Otatea glauca. The sequence continues at coordinate 8,425,343 of CM070728.1, read as the reverse complement.
TAAGGGTAAAAATCCTTCTCTTTTTCTTTTTTTCGATTAACGTGAGAATTTCTAGGATTTTTTTAGAATTATTATAAGATTTTCTTGCCCTTAAAACGAAGAATGTGTCTTGGATTGTTTTTATTTATATAGATTTGTGGGCAAGAAAATTGTGCATCGATCGATCTCCAATCACACCATTGCCAGTTTAGATGAAGGCATAAAAAAAAAAGAGGAGCAGTGTTTCTATGATTTTTCTTCCAATATAAATTGTATAAATTTTGAAACGAGTGAAAGAGTAAATAACCACCATCTATCTTTTATTCATTCTTTAATATTTACAAAACTTTTAAAAAAATAGAGAACCCCTTAAAAAGAAAATCGAGAACACGCAGCAGATATATCGACCGCATGCAGCAAATCTAGGATATATATATTGATCTTCGCCGTTGCCCGCAGGTATACAGACAGATTGATTGGTAGTGTCTAATGGGGTTGGTCAGTACTCAGTAGATAGCTGATGGAAGAATAAGATTAGATAGGAGATATGAAGGTACATACATATATAATGGGGTTGCAGAGTAGATGGTATGGTGATGCCCACCAGATCTTGTACTTGTGATCTGCACTTGCTTCTGTTGGCCCAAATGCCACTGTGGACAAGCCACCATCTGCACCCCTCCATCACACACCGGCCCTCTCCTCACGCCTTCATTATTTTCCATGTTATCCTTAGCTTGTTGCATGATTAGCTACTCCTGTTCTGTGCATACATACACACATGCACAGTGACACGCATCATCAAGCTGCATGCATGCCAACTTAAGTGGCATGCACTCGGGGAACAGGCGTGGGTCACGTATATCCTCACTGATCTTATCTAGATGTCGTTTTAGCTCCATGCACACAGAACGTCGACGAGTGACAATGTGGTTAATTAATAGTGTGTTAGCCATTTTGTTTTCTTAGGGATAGTGCTTTGGGCGGCCTTAGGCTATATTTTGGTTGCTCCTGTGCACGAGTGGTGCAGTTACAGGAGTACTGTTTGTGATCGGAGGGGTAATATTCTCTGGGCGGTGAATAAAGGGAAGATTATATTCTATAGGGCATGAAATGCAAGGAGAGGGGAGGTGTATGTACTTACCGAATCGACACGTCGACCGAAGCCACGTGTCGGCCCACAGCACAACTTTTTTTCTTAAGGAGATCAAATCTCATAAACCATCAATTAGACGTACGGCAAAGTAACTCGTAAATAATCAGAGCAAGTCGATGTTGTCCATTGGATTACAGATGTTTATAGGATCCAAATATGATGGTGCATGCATCATTGCATGAGCACATGTTCCTTATTCTCTTAAAAAGTTTGAGAGCTAGACAAGTATTGCTACTTTTTCTACCAAGTCGAGAATTAAAAAGCACTCCCTGAGTTCAAAATAAATAAATAAATAAATGTATTTGTAAGCGTTAAGGTTAGCCATGAGAAAATAGCATATATAGGTATGTATATATCCGTCGCAAAAAAAAAAGTACTTCCAAAACATCGTGGTTTTATAAAATTTTAATAAGAAGAAGTTCATATAACAGCTTGAACTTTGGTCGAAAGTTCATCCAGCGACTGACCACCCAAAAAAAATTTTGTAATTTGGCTCAAATAACACCCTGACTCGGTTTTGGTATAGTAGTATTGCTTGTGTGACGCAATAAATGGGTGGTCTTGCTATGTAGGATGACACATTAACTAAGTTAGATTAATGACAGGTAAGGTCCACATGGGCTTCTCCCATGTTGAGCTCTCAATCAAGCTTTCATGGTTGTTGGCTCTGTAGCTCTCCCCTCTCTATTTTGATTTAGAAGAGAAGCATATCTGAGCCTCATATGTCATTCACCTAAACTTGCATAACATGTCATCCTATGTTGCAGAACCGTCCACTCATCACGCTATACGGGCAATACCACTATACGAAACCAGGTCAATGTGTTATCTGAACCGACTGAATGCAAAATTTGGAGGGTCAAATGTATGATTTCATAGTTTAAAGTGTCGGACGAACTTTTAAGCAAAGTTTAGAGTGTTATAGGGACTTTTTCCTTTTTAATATATAACACAAAAATTTAACGGTCAAAATTGTACTTGAAGACCACACCAAGTCAAAAAAAATATTTTTTCTAGAATAGATGTAGCACAATTTTGCCACGGTATTTTACACCATGCATGTGTAAAACCACAGCATCTATGACCATGTTTACTCAATTAATTGCCATTTTTACCATAAATATATTTGGAAATTACCATAGCACACTTATTTGAACTGTTTAGCCTCTGTTGAAAAAGGACTGGTGAGTAAAGTTGAAATAATATTTCTGACCAGGTTAATTAATCGGTGGCCATTCAATCCATTTAAACAGGCTGCAGTGTGGTTGAGCCTAACCTAACCTACATGTACAACTCCACAAGATCAGAGAATCAGGCCATATCTAGAAACCAAGCTGGATCTACTTAGAGACTTTAGTGTGCATATATGGTGGAACATTGATTAGAACCTACACGTCATAGATAGTGTTAAAATATATATATATATATATATATATTCAAATTAGTTAACATTTTGTACGTGCTGTCATTTTGTACCAGTAAAAACTCTTTCAGGGCTGCTTTTCTTCTTTTGATTTCTGGATCATGGAATCATACAAAGACCAGAGGCATCAATCCTTAGTCGACACATGTAGCTTTAGCCAGAAGGGCTGAATAAAGTTAAACAAAGATACGACCGCCCTAAGCATCTAAAGCTAGCTAGACCAATGCAACTCGATCGATCGACCAGTGCAGCTTTTAGAATCTATTACTTGCGTTAGCATCAAGGCACCATCTTGTAACATTAACCATCCCTTTGAACAGGAGCTCGAATTGAAAGAAATGTGTTCTATAGGAGTACACTACTACTGTGGCCGACAAAAGTTGTGACTTTTGGATTTACACAGCTTCGATCGATCGGCATCGCAAATCTCAGGTAAGTTCGTAGTGTTGAAAATTGGTGCAATGTTTTTATTCTAGATTTTATATTGAGACAAAAGTAACACAAGATTAGAGATGCATAAAATAACAGGTAACACATTGTACTCCAGAAAATACTCAAGAATTGTATATTAACGTAGTTGATCTGTCACACGAATTACTTACAGTGGGGCTTGCTGAAGAAAAGGAAGCAGTGCAGTCGTGGAAGTCGTCGAGGATGACGCGGAGCGTAGAGCGGTCACGCTGATGCGCTGCCCAGAAACCTTATTACCGCCCTCGTGCAGGTGAACTCTGCGACAATGGTTCGGAGATACCGCTCACCCTCCTTCACGGTGCACGCCGAGGAGGAAGGCCGGCGCGGTTCAACAGCACAACACAATAGTACAACACTTAGAGTTGAGGAGGAAGAATGGAGGAGGAATACTGTGTTCCTGTCCTGGACGTCTCCAGGAGTTTATATACACTCGCACAAGAAACTGACCTCATGATGTCGAGAAAATGCGGCGATTACTAATGCGATAACATAATGTCAATTAACTCACTAGTAACTGACTGCATAATGACACAGAATTCAAATATATGTTTAAATCGCATTTAAACAGATTGAATAGAGAGATAAATGCAGGGTTCAGCAAAGCAAAAAGGTGAATTCAAAGTGTCAGGATACGCAAGTCACAAGTCACGCGAAAATACGCGAACGCGTGTGTGTGTTTAGCCACTATCCACCTTATACCATTCTCATGCCAAGTGTAATTAATCAAGAGGTGGCAAGGACTCCACCTTTTAAATTACCTTTCCTTCACTTGGCTAGGCAATATGGTACTAAACCATGCATGCTTTGGAATTAAAGGGAATGGGCCACCCAATGGACCAATTTCTAACACATAGTACATACCTAGGCGTGCTCCGTCTGGATGGAAATCAAATTGGAATTTCAGAGGATGTATACTATTTTACAAAGTTCTTGTGAAATTTCTATATGCCCCTAACATTTGTGAAAGAAAAGGACGTTAAAGTACTAGTATATCTTTGGACACTCCGGCTCTTTCTAAGTTTATTTCATCATATATAGGTCTCTGTATATTTTTTATGCAGAACTTCAGTTGGCTAGCTTGTATATGCATAGACTTTTTACTGTCCTTGTGTGACATCCTAAATCTTGCCATAAAATAAATAATGGGATACTAAATTATTTATCTGCATTTACTGTGGATTTTCTGAATTTTCTGGCTCTACTGGAATTTGTGGCGTTTAAACAAAAACACCTTTTCATTTCCTAGCTGTTGTTCCTAATTTTTAAATTTAAATTCGGAACAGTAAAAGTCTGGAAATAATTTATTTAGGTCCTAAATAGTCTCAAGAGCCTCTCTAAAAAGTTTCATTAAATTTTGAGCTAAGTTTGTATTTTTGCAAAATCAAATACTACACCTTATATTAAAAATTGAAACAAAAAAATAATTATAAGAAAAACCTAGAGCTGATAAAATGATTAAATTTCACAGAAACATTAGTGGCACCTCAAGAACACACACAATTTTTTTTTATAAATTTTAGGGTAAGTTTGATATTTCTACAAACTACAGAAATGCCTAGCAGCAATTAAAGGCCAGTTTAAAATTTGTTTTAAATCCAAAAATGGGAAGCTGCCCTGCAACCTAGCACCACCTTTTCAAGTGAGGAAACATACTCTAACCAAATATGATTTCCCTTCGTAGCATCTCTCTTTCAAATCTCTCTCTAGTGTGCGGGGCCCGCGTGCTAGCCTCCCCTGGTTGGCTCGTGCCCATGTCATGCCCATGCCACGCCGTACTCGCCCAGACCGTGCCAGCTCGCGCACCAGGCCACACATGCCTATGCTGTGACACTGCATGCACACAAGCAAGGTTAGAAAATTCGGTGATTTTTCATCGAAATCTCGGATTTTGGACCCCACGAGATTAGAAATACTGGCTAAATTTAAAATTTTGAAAAAAACTTGAAAATGCTACAGTGATTTCGATAATTTCGGCAAAATTTCAGGTAAAACCGCATAAAATTCGGCATAATTAACCGATTTTACAAATTTTATGGCCGGATTTCACCAGAATGGCATCAATAACATATAAGAAAGTGATCTTCAATGATAATTTGTCCAAAAAGTTAATTTTTTGAGACATTTTAAAGTTTCGATAGAAACATTGTCGGAATTGTATAAAATTGAGGAAGCCTTTTCATTCTATAAAAAATTTATGGTACCATCATAAGACACCTAGGATCATACAAAAAAAATTCGAAAATATTTTAGCTTTTTTTGTTATGTTTTAAAAATAAAAAAACAAAATTAGCATAAACAAGGCAGTAACCGTGTTAGAATTTTATAAATTTCTTCATGCTTGATAATCACATTAAAATTTTATTATAAGTTAATAATTCTCTCATAACCCTTCTGTAAAAGTTTCAGAAAATTTGAACCTGTTTTGGCTACTCAATCAAAAATTGTAAACGGTATAAACATGCGCTCTGAAGTCCGAAAACTATGAAGTACCACATTCATATTTCTTGGGAATTTTTTATGTTTTATCATGATCTCAAAATTTTATGAGAATATCATTGATGCTTTCCAACTATGCACAAATTTTTTTATAATTTTTGCATGCTCAAAACTATTGAAAAAATGTAATGTGAAGTAGCACTTCCACATTTTTTGAGATTTTTTTATGGTTGATCATGATCTCAAAATTTTATACGAACATTAATGTTACATCAAGACCATCTACCAAAATTTTCAAAAATTTCTAACGCGGTTAAAACCATTTTTCATTTTGTTTGAATGTGCCGGTAAGCCTTTTAACAGGACAGTAGCACTGTTCGAATTTTCAAAACTTCATGAAGCTTTATAATCATTTGAATTTTTTTTGAGAACATTAGTTATGGATAATAACCATTCAAAAAAAATTCAACGGTTTCCAACTTGATTTGTACCATTTTTCATTCGGATCAAACTTGTCGATCAGTGTCTTATCTGGACAGTACCACTCTCCGAATTTTTAAAAATTCCTCAGATGTGATAATCAATTGAAATTTTTGTGAGAACATCAGTAATGTGTCAGAAACCTCCAAAAATAATTTCAAAATTTTTCGTTAACGTTTGGACCATTTTCTGCCGGTGCAAAAAACCCAAAATTTCGGGTATTTTACCCGAATTTTCGGTATTTTTCGTTACTACATGGACCGGATTTGAATTTTCAAATTCAAATTTCGTCCGAATTTTTTTCGAAATTTCAAAATTTTGGTGAAATCTCATGATCCGGCTAAAGACGAAATTTATTCCGAAACCGAATTTTCAAACCTTGCACACAAGAATCAGCTGCCACGCCACCGCATTTCATCGGCTGTTATCGCTAGCTCCCTCCACATCGCTTCGCGCCAGTCACGTTGTGACAACCGGTCGTGACACACCACTCCCCATCCTGTCTGCCAGACCTCTACCCTCACCACATCGCCGCTTGCACAAGGCTTCTCCGTCGAGCCGTCACCCCTTTACTGCCATCATCGCCTCTGCATAGGTTGCAAAGCTGCTAAAAGCCGACAATGGCGTTGTGTCATTGTCCTCTCTCGCTTGGCCACGGCACCCACTCACGAGCTTGAGCTGAAGGTCTCGCCATACACCTATAAAAGGGGATCGCATGTCATCTTCCACCTCACGTGCTCCCCCTGCTGCTCTACCTCCATGCACCTAGTGCCATTGCCCTTCCAGGAGCTCCATTGCCGCTATGAGCCAAGGAATCGAGCAGAGCTCTATTCCTTTCTGTTGACGTCAAAAACTTGAGGTAGGGTTTATGACAACAGCACACCAGACGAACACCGGGTTCAGAGCGTGCCAGTCGATTTGACCTGTAATCGACAAGGAAAAATTCACTCAAGCCGATCGTCAAGATCAATCGGCTTAGACTCAATCAGCTTGAAGCCGATCAAGATTAAAGTAACAAGGTAAATCTAATTAGCCGATTAAGGCTAATCAGAGGATAAAGGCAGATCGATTCTGAAGAAGGCGATGCGCAACAAAATCGAAATAAATCGAACACAGGCGTAATTGACGAAGATCAACAATTGGCGATCGCAACTTTATTGATCAAGATCGATTACAAAGGCTAAATTACAAGAACTACTCCTAGTCGACAGGAAAAATAGATGAAAAGTAAAGCTGATTGTTTGTATGTGTTGGATTGATTATCTCCCGCAACTTGCTTTGGCTCTTCTTTTATACCCTTCGACCGATCGTGTCCTACTACAACACGCTTCAGAGTCCGTATCTGCGTCGGCCTTATCTTGGACGATTGTTTCCTTAAAAACCTTGCAGTTACCAAATATCTTGGATTCTTTCCAATCCTTAATTTGTTTCCATACCTTTGATTTTATTGCCTGATTTGGATATATTGCCGAATTTTGGTGCAAACATATGCCCCCCATTTTTGAAAGATGAATTGTCATCTATAAAAATCACAATTATAGGTTTGTTAAATCGCTAACGTTTAAACTTCACCCATTAATCTTTGCTTTATTCTCGCCAGTAAATCTCGACATGCGGGTAGTGCGCTTTAATTACTATGTCCTTTGAAATTCACTTCCGCCGTTTCAAAAATTTTATCGTGCTATAAATATATAGCCTCCCGGGACCCATTCCTCACGCGTACAAGCTTTCAATTCATCCACAATCGGCTTTGTTTGTCAAGGTTCCAATCGGCTTTTGCACACTGCTTCCAATCGGCTGCCAGAATTGCTTCTATGGATCCTTCCCAGGTATTGATTCCGATCCCAAACAGCAAAGACCAATTTTATCTGGGTCCAGTAGGAAATTTAGAGTCTGATTCAGTAATAAACGAAGAAATCCCTCGTCTTCCTTTGTCGGCTTCGGGGCACAACATAGAGGGTTGGACTAAGAGTTTCAGGGCTTGGCCGACGGCTCTTAAAGGGTGGAGATCATGGTATATTCGTGTAGCAGCTCAAAAGAGGGTTGAATGGGAAAAAAATGGGCATAGCTGAATGTCTCCCCCTTTCTTTAGCCGATCCGGAGGCCAATGAGCCCTTAGTGGCCACGACTTGTTACTTCTGGTCGGACACTTTTAATGCCTTCATGTTCCGCACCGGTCTTGTCGGCCCAACCCTTTTGGATGTTGCTTAATTATGTTGCTTGAGACCTGATGGAGATCAAGTATCGGCTACGATGCAAGCCCAAGTATAAACTTATTAAATCCAAGGGTGAAGGATGGGTGAAATATATCAGAAATAACAACAAGGTCAATGGGATAGTGTCGGATGAGGAGCATGTTGCTTTCTTGAATCTCTGGCTAGACCGATTTTTATTTTGTGGCGCTTCTCTAGGACCAACTCAAGTATATCAAACCATAGCAGAACAACTGGTAGAGGGGCGTCGGCTGGCACTTGGAAAGATATTCCTAGGCGCAGTTTATCAGATGATGCACATAATAAGGTGTCGGCTGTTCACTGGGTTTTCAAAATTCATCGTCGGAAATGTAGGAGGACCTCTCGGTTTATTCAGATTTGGTTATATTGCTTATTCACCGATCGTTTGAGTTAAATCCTTCGAAGATACGGCTTTCCCAGAAGATACCCGGAAGGTATGATACCTCGGTTCATAGCTAGCCGATCGTCTGGAAAGGTTCATGATGTGCTCGAAATGAGACAAAGGTTACCCTATCGGCTCTAAGAAATATCATTATATTTTTTCGCAACTTGATAGCAATGAATTCAAATGAATGATTTCTTGATTATACAAGTACTGACCGATTTTCCGCACCTTCTTTTCTTCACCTTGAAGCCGACAGCTCTCGATGCCGCATGATACTTTAGATTTGTTCAAGATTTTCATATCGCCCGACATTCTACATGTCGATTACGCACACCAGAATCGGACGTTCCAACCTTCATATGAATTCTATAATCCTTGATTTATGCTCGGCGATTAGGCTTCGTCGAGTCATCCCGATCGCCATTGCTTGATCGGCTTCAACCAAGAGCTAGGGTCCGCAATGCCACCGCAGCCCGACCTTGTAATTGAGATTGCCGACGAGCTCGGATCAAATACTTGCCTCATTTTGTGTTGAATACCCGTCGCTCAGAGCGTTTCTCTTTATGGTGGTCATCCGTTGCAAGTGCGTTATATTCGACAAGTCACCGGTCGGCTATTGTTAATGAGTTTCTTCCAAATCTTTCTGAACCGACCGGTAGAGACTAACAGCGATTCAAGTGATGAAACTAACTCTTCGGGTTATACTAACACAAGTCTTATAGATACTGATAAGGTATCAGATCGATTAATACTCTTCTGTATATTAATTTCTTTAAGTATACTCTTAATCTTTGTTTCTTATTTTCAGACTAAAGCTGCTGGCAAAAAGCCGATTTCTGGCCAATCAAGTAGTGGCCAAGCAAAGAGGTCACTTCAGATGACTGGCCTTACAGGGTATACCTCAGGTACCCTGGGAATTCAAAGTCCATCTCTATCGGACATTGAGAAGAAGCAACCAAGTAAGTAAAAATAATCGGCTGATATTTTATCCTTGTTTTTTTTAACTAACTTATAGCCGATTATGTTTCCAGAAAAGAAGAAAACGAAGTATACTAAAGCTCCAGCAAAGAAAGGGCCTAAACCTCAGGAGCAAAGTGGTGAGAGCTCTCATACTTCGGCCACTGTACAGGTGAACTTGTCATATTATCAATAGGCTATATGTGTCGGCTATTATTTCTTCGAATATATAAACTAACCGTCCGTGCATCTCCTGCAGCCGACTCAATCTGCCCAGGTTGCAAACATTTTAGCAAACCTTCCAAGCATCACAACTCCTGTCTCCCCACCAAAGCCGATGTCGAGCCCTGTAGTCACTCTCTCTCGAGTCATCGGACCCGACCGATCTATTAGGCTTTTCTTTGGTGATCTTGAAGATCCAGAAATCATGGCGTCCGACCCTGGTGCTGAATTCAGAAAAATTCTTCAAGTATCAGAAAAAGCATCGGCTGCCATTACCTCTGCCCCGGGCATGAAAGAAAAACTTAACAAGCTTTTCGACTTGGTTACAAGGCCTCAGTCGGAAATTCTGTCAAATAACCAGCCGATCCGAGACGCCATGGCCTCCGTTGAAGCCGACTTACCCCCAGAAGCCATGGCAGCTCTCCTCAATGTTTGCCATCTAGACGACAGAAGATCTGAAGTGGAAGCAGCCCAGGCAAGGATCAACCAGCGTGAAGCCCAAAAAGCCGACAAGAAACTCCTGGATGAACGGTCGCGGATGCAAAGGCAAAGAAACGCAAATTTGATGCCAGCGCGCAGTGAAATCGACCAAGGAGTTCCTCTCTAAACTTGAAGTTCTGAAGAAATTTCTTACGGAAGAATTGGCCAAAACAGAGAAACAAATTCAAGAAGGCCAAGTCTCCATGGAAGAAATAATATCGAAATACTGGTGAAAAATTGAGATTACAACGGTGTGGCACGCGTGAAGGATCAATCGACTAAAGTGGTACCGATCCGGGTAGCGCCAAAGAAGACGAGCGAATCCTTGATGATATCCAAGACGTGATTGCAAGGGCTGCAGGCGCGTTGTCGGCTTTAGGCGCAACTCTCCTGGATCGGGCATTCTATGATCGAACTTCGATCTGTCAAACTTTCTTGATTGTTTTGAAAACACTTTGTTACGAATGTTTATGGAATGTTTTGTAACTCGTTATGTTTATAATCAATTGTTTAACCAATTTATATTTTGCTCATCTTTGAGTTTGCAATCCTTTCAACCGATTAACGGCATCGTGTTAACCTCGGTTTTTGAACAAGACCTTTAGTCGGCTAGGCTCGATCCAAACGCTAGGATAGTATTTCTTTAGATATTTCCCATTAATTGCTTTAGGCAAGACATGCCCTTCTAGCGTTTCCGAGAAGTACGAGTTTCCACCGACTAGCCGATTAATTTTATATGGCCCTTCCCATGTAGGCGACCATTTTCCAAATCGGTTATCTTTAGAACCAACATGTAGTATAGTTTTCCATATTAAATCGGCTTGATCGAAAGATTTAGGCATTACCTTTTTATTATGCGCCTTCTACTCGATCTTGTTCTTCTTAAGTCGATCAAGTGTAGACAAACGTAACTCGCTAACTCGTCCGGGTTGTCGACCACTAAATCATTGTAATCTTGAGCCGACAAACCATTTTGTCGGCTATTCGATATCGACTCAATATTGATCTCTACGCGAGCGGCTTCTTGTCCATACACCAATTGGTAAGGTGAAAGTTTTGTCACTCGTGATAAGATAACCGATAAGCCCAAAGTGACTCGATAGAGTCGAATGCCAATTCCTTGGCTTCTCATCAATTTTTCGTTTGATCAATTTGATTAGCGTTTTATTAGACGACTCGGCTTGTCCATTAGCTTTGAGCATAGTATGGCGAAGAGTTTAACAATTTGATCCCTAAACTCGTTGCGTAACTCGAAACTCATTTGACATGAATACTGTACCTTGGTGGGTCGTGATTGTTTGCGGTATTCCAAACCGATGGACGATATGTTCATTCACAAAACTAATCGCTTCAATCTGGTCACCTTTTTAAGTGGTATAGCCTCGACCCACTTTGAGAAATAATCGGTTCGCCAAAATAAACTTATGGCCTTTACTCGAGGCGAAAATATTTGGCCGATTATATCTATTCCCCAACCTCTGAACGGCCAAGGTTTGATAATTGGATGCAAAGCCGATGCTGGTGCTAGTTGTACGTTGCCAAACTTTTGACATGTCTGACATCCTTTGTAATATTTGAAACAATCCTCTAGCATTGTCGGCCAAAAATAACTTTGTCGCCTAAGCATCCATTTCATTTTATGTGCCGATTGATGAGAACCACAAATGCCTTCATGCACTTCACCCATCGCCACTCGGGCTTCTTCAGCCTCAAGACATCTTAACAACAAGCCCTCCATAGTCCGATAATACAGTATATCGTCCATAACAACATACTTCAATGCTTGTTGCCGTATCCTTCGTTTCGTCGGCTTAGATGGGTCGACCAGATAATCTTTAATCTGCGTTCTCCAGTCGGCAACATCCGTGCACATTATTGCTTTATCTACCAGTTCAGTTTCTTGACTTCGGCCAACATCTTTATACCCTGATGCTTGTTGGGCCAAAGCATTAGCTCTATCGTTCAATTTTCGAGGAATATGACCGATAGAAAATGATGTAAAAGAGCCGATGATTTCTAAGCACTGTTCTAAGTAATTTACTAACACTTCATCTCGACATTGGTATTCCCCTTTTATTTGTTGTACTACTAATAGTGAATCACCATATGCCTCAATAGCACTCACTCCAATATTTTCCGATAACTGTAAGCCTTTGAGTAATGCTTCATACTCGGCCTGGTTGTTTGAACATCGGCTATTTAGCCGGAATGCAAATTCGAAGCTATGTCCTCTAGGTGAAGTGAGTACAATACCGACACCATATCCTTCCTCGCATACCGATCCATCAAAGAACAATTTCCATGGTGCCACCAAGACTAAGTTTGCCGCTGTGTCATGTCCTGTTATGAAATCGGCTAGGACTTGTCCTTTAACTGCTTTGGCCGATTCGTATGATAAGTCGAACTCGACCAAGGCGTAAGCCCATTTGCCCAGTCGACCTCGCAAAATTGGAGCTGACAATATATACTTTATGACATCGGTTTTGCAGATAACTTTACAAGCCGATGCTAGTATGTAGTGCCTTAGCTTTGTGCATGAGAAGTACAATGATAAACATAATTTTTCGACAAAAGGATACCTGACTTCTGCGTCTAGCAACCGTCGGCTTAAATAAAAGATAACCTTCTCTTTACCATGTACCTCTTGCGCCAAAACAGCTCCAATAGTATCTTCTTGGTGAGACATATAATCAAGGGAATACCTTTTTCGGTGCGGCCAGATCGGAGGGTTGGATAAATACCCTTTTACTTCATCAAAAGCTTTCACGATCGGCTCCCATATAAATTCCTCGTTTTCTTTTAACTTCACAATGGGGTAAAAGCACGGATCCTACCGAGAGGTTCGAGATGAACCGACGGAGGTAGTTAATTTTGCCGATCAACTTTTGTAATTCGTTTTTGCATGTTGGCGGCTTAGTATTGGCTATGGCCTTGACCCTTGTTTGGCTAACTTGATCCCTCTTTCATGTACCATAAAGCCTAAGAATTGCCCACCGACACACCAAGCGCGCACTTGTAAGGATTCATCTTCAAACCGTGCGATCTTATGTTTTTAAATACCCTTTCTAAGTCGGCGGATGTTGGAGATCTTCTGCAGATTTTACCACTACATCATCTATATAAATTTCAACAATGTGGCCGATTAAATCGTGAAAGATCGATTCATTGCTCATTGGTAGGTTGCTCCAGCGTTTTCAAGCCGAAAGTCATTCTGATCCACTCGAATAGCCCTATTGCACCGGACATCCGAAGGCTGTTTTTGGTATATCGGCCGCCATGAGTATCTGGTTATACCGGCATTGCCATCCGAAAGCTTATGATCTTGTTTCGATGCATCGTCGATAAGCATATCGGCTATTGGCATGGGGTATTCGTCTTTTAGGCGTCGCCTTGTTCAAATCTCTGAAGTCGGCGCACACTCAAGTTTTCCATTTTCTTCATTATCGAACGATGTTGGAAACCCATTCATTGTATCGGCAAGGCACGATAAACTTTGCTTCCAACAATCGTTCTATCTCCTCTTTATGACTTGGTACAAGGTGGATTAAAACGCTCGATATCTTGTTTAAATGGTCGATAGCCCGATTTTATGGGTAGCCGATGTTCCACCGATTGACGGCTTAATCCGGGCATTTCATGATACTCCCAAGCGAAACAATCTTTATAATTTCTAAGTATTTTTATTAGCTTTTCTTTGTATTTCATATCTAGATTTGCACTAACAAAAGTTGGTCTTTTTCTATCATCGCTTCCTATATCGACTTCTTCAAGCAAATCGGTGGATGTGAACCCTTGACCTAACTTTTCGATTTCTTCGAAGTCTTCTATGGCTTCATGGCTATCCGTTGTTTGCCGATAGCTTTGCATTTTGTCTGTAGCGCCTTCAATGTTTTTCTTGTCCCCATCTGCGCAATACTTCATTTGCCGATCAAAGGTGCCAGCTTGACAGCGATCGACATAAGTCGGTTTGCTTACGCATATGAAATCGCGATCGTCCCAAAGACCTTGCCCGATATCTGACCCGGCTTCTTCGTGTTGCCAATTCGCGCCGAGCTAGCCATGGCAATATGGGCGATGTATCGGCCGTGATGACTTCAACTTCTTCTCCGTTCCATTGAACGAGCGCTTGATGCATGGTCGACGAGATACAACAGTTTGCATGAATCCAATCCCGTCCGAGCAGCACACTGTAATTTCCTTTGGCATCAATTACAAAGAACACTGTCGGCAAGGTCTTGCTACCGACAGTCAGCTCTGTGACCATGACACCTTTTGCTTCTGTAGGGTCGCCTGTGAAGTCATTCAGAACCATGTTAGTTTTGATTAAGTCTTCGTCAGACTTACCCGCTTTTTACATGTTGTGTATGGCATTAGATTCACTGTGGCGCCTCGTCTACCAAAGATCCTTGATATCGGCTTGCCATTTATATATCGTTTGTCAGAGGTTTCAGATGCCGGTGATCGTCTTTGGGTTTTTCAAAGATGGCGCTCTGTACTCCGGAGCATAACTGAGCAACTGCCTCTTTGGCCGATTCAGTCCTGACTTTGAACTCGGCCGGTAATGTGAACACCATGTTGACATCCATGGGAGGTGTGTCATCCCGAATCATGGGAGAACCCAAGTCGTCAGCCGATTCGAAATCTTCTTCGACTTGCTCTTTTCTTCTCCACTCTTTCTTGACGCATCTCATTGGACGAAGTTCATTAAACACTTCGTCTCTCTCTTTCTCGGCATCGGCTTCACGAATTTCTTGCGTCCTTAGCCTCTGAAGCCGTCGTCGTTGTGATTTGCTCAGGCCTGATGGGCACCACACAGATTTAGGTTCCACCGGCTTCGTATCGCCGCTAAGTCTCCTTGATCGAATCGGTCTTGTGTGTCTTGGCTTGGCTTTGCTCTTGATTCGGTTTAGATAATCTTTCATGGACCGCCTTCAGTGGCTTCGTCTTGCTCTCTAATCGGCCCGATAGCCTTTATGTCCGGCCGATTCGTTAATAATCGTCTCGGGATAATGTTCCATCAGGCGGTGTATGGTGATGGCAATGCTACTCCTCTTTCCAAAGAAAAGCGCCAAAGGGACATCTTCTATGTGCCCTTTCCACATTCTCGGTGCGGTACAAGTTATCCGACCGGCGGGTATGATACCGTGGTCATTGTTCATCCTTTCATATTTCTCCATTAATTGCGAGAACGTCGGACCTAACTTTTCATTGGGTGAATTGGAGATTTTTCCGCTTTGTACCATTTACCCACTTGGGATTCCCTTGGGTTTAATGGTCCTTGAATTTTTCCTTCTCGATCGGCTTCTATTTGTAAGGAGCCGATGGTAATCTTCGATGTCCGGTGCCGTCCGAGCTTGATCGTCGTCGACTTGTCGATCTTTTTCTCGTCGCCTTGCATCGGCTCTTTTCCTTTAGCGAGTAATGCACCATATTGATAGGAAGCGGATCGACATCCACCGCATGGTCGGCTCATCGGCAAACTTCAACCGACCGTCTTCAATAGCGATCGGATCTGCTGACGGAAGATATTGCGATCATTAGTGTTATGTGAATAAGAATGATGCCACTTGCAATACTGCGTTTTTGATCTCATCGGCGACGGTATCACATGTCCCTCCGGCAATCGTATTATCTTTTCTTGCGAGTAAATCAAAAATACGATCGCACTTGGAAACATCGAAAGAGTATTTGACCTCCGATTTGTTCCTAGTCGGCTTAAGCCAAGAAACAGACTAAGGATTTTTGGATCCTTTTACCCATTCGGCTATATTTATTTCTGCTTCCTCGTCTTCCGACGAATCACTAGGACAATATTCAACCATATTGACCTTAGCCTTATCCTTTTCCTTGTTGTTACTATTTTTAAATCTACCATTAAACACCTTATTGTCGTGAATCGGCTTTCTTGAGCCGATCACGCGATGCAATAAGTGGCTAAGGTCGGCGAATTCACCTTGCGAATTTCTCCCTAAAGGAGGATCAAACCTTGAAATGCTAAATCGGCGAGTTGATTGTCGTGTAACGTAACGCTAAAACACCGATTCTGATTTCTCTAAACCTTTTGATGTAATCCGTTACGATTCTCCAAACTTTTGGCGACGTAACTCGGATCCAAATTCTTAACTCTAAACTGCCCGAAAAGAAGTATTCGTGGAATCGGCTTTCCAAATCGTTCCATAAATGGACCGAATTCGGAGGCAAACAAGTGAACCAAGTAAATGCTGCCCCAGATAAAGATAACGGAAATAACCTAATTTTTAGCCCGTCGGACTGGGCCGCTTCACCGCATTGTGCGATAAAGCGTCCAACATGCTCCGAGTAGTGATAGAATCATCCCGAGAATTTGGCAATGTCCGGACTCAAATTATGAGGGTAAGGCATGCGATCTATGTAATCGAGTACGGCTTTCTATAGCCGATCACTTTTCCTTTTGGTTGTATGCCAAATCGATCCTCAAAACGATCTGATCGATCGGTCCAATTGGCATTATCGGCCACCGCACAGCGAGGCCCTTGATAATGTCGATCATAATCAGATCCTGCCCCGAGTGCAAGCTCGGGTTGCCAATTATGCCGCGTCGTCGGCATTCGATTATCTTGATCGTGCGATTATGCCTAATTTGTGGTTCCGCACCGGATAAATGGTTCGAGTATGTTACTACCTGTGTGGACCCGGGTTTCTAAGCGGGGTAGGCTCTTGGGATATCTCGAGCCAATCGGTGTGAAACCGATTGGGAAAAGCGTAAAAGGAGCCGACGGTGGTAGATTGATGGATGGATCATACTTAGCGGCGTCGGTATAGGCGTGGTAATGGCTCACCCCACTTGATCGAGGATCCTAGGCAATATGACCGTAGGTCGTGTGGGCATCATCGTGGGAGGTGAGGTCATAGCCGATGGTTTAGGATCGGTTTGGTGTGCTCTGCGTGTTTTGTGATCTTGAAAAAGCAGGATAATTTGGCGAGCTTGTAGTGGGTCATGCAGAGCTTCTGACGAGGCTAACTCTGGGCAATAGATTTAACGCTATTTGCTATCATCGGCTTAAGAGTCGTTACGAGCCGATGATTGGTTTATTAAAGCATGGTGCATGATTGGTTAATCATAGCCGATAATTCGGCTGGCGGAGTAGATATCGACTTACAGTTTCTGCTTTTTGGTCTCCTGTGGTATTGACCGTCGGCAGGCGGATTTACGTAACGCCACGTCTAGTCTTTTGGTAGCAATTTAGCATCATCTCTTCTAACGCGGCTTTCCGATCTTTAATCTCTTGACGTTGTTCTGCGGTTAAA
This sequence comes from Otatea glauca, assembly GCA_036346275.1. NCBI lineage: Eukaryota > Viridiplantae > Streptophyta > Magnoliopsida > Poales > Poaceae > Otatea > Otatea glauca. The sequence goes on along the minus strand of CM070728.1, from coordinate 8,407,833 downwards.
TCGTCCATTGTTGGGACGATTATAGCTTCCGTGTTGAGATCAGACGGCGGAATCGACTTCCCTGACGTAGACATTGTCCCACCGGGCGTGCCAAGAGTGTGTTGGCGTCAAAAACTTGAGGTAGGGTTTCTGACAACAAGACACCGCATTTAACACCGGTTCAGAGCGTGCGGTCGATTTGACTCAGAATCGACAAGGAAAAATTCACTCAAGCCGATCGTCAAGATCAATCGGCTTAGACTCAATCAGCTTGAAGCCGATCAAGATTAAAGTAACAAGGTAAATCTAATTAGCCGATTAAGGCTAATCGAGGATAAAGGCGGTCGATTCAAGAAGGCGATGCGCAACAAAATCGTAATAAATCGAACACAGGCGTAATTGGCGAAGATCAACAATTGGCGATGCGCAACTTTATTGATCAAGATCGATTACAAAGGCTAAATTACAAGAACTACTCCTAGTCGACAGGAAAAATAGATGAAAAGTAAAGCTGATTGTTTGTATGTGTTGGATTGATTATCTCCCGCAACTTGCTTTGGCTCTTCTTTTATACCCTTCGACCGATCGTGTCCTACTATAACACGCTTCAGAGTCCGTATCTGCGTCGGCCTTATCTTGGATGATTGTTTCCTTAAAAACCTTGCAGTTACCAAATATCTTGGATTCTTTCCAATCCTTAATTTGTTTCCATACCTTTGATTTTATTGCCTGATTTGGATATATTGCCGAATTTTGGTGCAAACACTTTCCCTATTGAGTCATTCTTGAATCCCATGAGTTGAAGCATCCTTAGAGTGCCCAGATCGCATCCCTCTCTCTTTGTAGCCCTGCCCCCTGAGAATGTCGCTGTCATAGTCACCTTCTTCCTCTGCCACAGCCGTCATTGCCAAGCTTCTCTGGTGAGCTTCAACTATCACTGACCCCCAAAATGAGACCCTACTGCCTCCTTGATGCTTTCCCCTTTGTCGATTTAGCATCATCACCTCCACACTTTCCTCCCTACTATCCACCATGGGCGTTGCTACAGAGCTCCACCGCCAGCCTACTCCGGCCATCCCTGATCGTCGTATACCCTTCCCTAAGCACCTCCTCCACTCCCCCTTACTATCCCAAGCTTCACCACCACAAAAATTGCCGTCGTTCACCATCGGTAGCTTCAATCGAGGGCTCTATTTTGAGTCACTGACAAGTGGGCTCAGCACTCACAGTCCACTCCCTCTCTCATGCAATCGCTGACAAGTTGGCCCCACCTGTCAGTTTTTCTTTTAAAAACCAAATTCAAAAACTCTGTCACTAACATGTGGACCCAGGTGAAAATAATAAGGTATTTTTAATTTAAACCAGTATTTAGTTATGAGTCACTGATATGTAGACCCCACATGTTAGCTATTTTTAAAAATAATAAAACCCTCACATATAGGTACTACCTATTAGTCTCGGTAAAAGGAAAATAAAATAACCAAAAATGAGAAATACACTTTCAGTTCAAAGGAAAATATGCCTTCTTTGTTAGAAGACGCATTCTCTTAAAATACGTCTTTGACGTCGCCCTCCTTTCCATTTTAGGGAATTTTCAGCCGATTTAAATTCAAATACTCATAATGTTTGCAAATAAACTCCAAATTGAGTGAAACCAGTTTATAAATTTTTCTAAAATTATGATTTTTCTGAATATATAAAAATATTTAATTTTATCTCTATTTGAATTTATTTGGTTCTTATTATTTCTTAATGATGCTTTGAATATAGACATTGACGTTCCGAAAACCTTCCTCATCGACCCCGAACCAACTCAAGAACTCAACAAGCAAGACAATCACCTCCTTTGATCATGTTGATCCTATTATTTTACTTAATTTTGTTATTTTATAAATTTATGTATGCACACATATACTTTCTGTAAAATTGCTATATTATGGGTATCGGTAGATATTTCTACTTGTTGCATGGAACTTCCTTGATAAATATATAAATATCAGCATTGAAATCCATAAGGTAGGGGTTAGACAATAACTAATGTCAACCTTGGCTTTACTCAAATATATACATTTATGTTTAGCCATGCTTTAGATTTGGGAGAACAAATGATCGGATATAACATTTGTTTTAGGGATGAAAATTTTTACATGCTAAGAAGTTACCTCTGTTATTTTGGTACAAAATCAAAACCCAAAAAATAAGTTTTGATGTGGGTGAGTTATTAATATAATCTGTGAAGTGTTTGGATTTGCACGTAGTGAAGGGGGAGTTCTCGCCCGGGTCGATTAAGGACCGAACTTAGTGTTGTGCAAACTAAGACATCCGTGCAACAACAAGTGCTATTATAGGGTGACCTTAAGCTATTAAGTTATTTAGGACTAGCTTTGCACATTAGAAGGATGGAGTAGTACGGGCATTTCAGGTAAGTATGCTCGAAGGAGTGGGCACACCACGGTGTTAAGAATAACGCTTGCCAATACAACGATGCATGACTTGCTACGGGGGAAAATGGTTGTGGCAAGGCGTAAACTGTCGTTGGCACCTTGTGTACATATATTTTCTGCCACCATAGCAAGGGCCAAACATCACCTGGCAGATGTAAAGTTTGGTCTAGATAATGTAGGTATCGGGGGATACAACGACGACTTTTTCTAGGTTTAATCCTTTGTCGGTTGCCTGTGGATATTTTGGATTGAGTCATATCGCTGAACTTTAGTATTTTATTTCACTACTTTTTCGCTGCATTTTTTTACTTGGCCAATGACCTCTTTATTATAAGAACAATATATCTTATATATTTACATTAATATCAAGAAGTATCAAAAGTTGGTATCTCTGTCTTTTAATTTTTTTTTTTGTTCCTCTCGATACCTCCATGGTAAAAAGTCTAATTCTCCAGTACTGTCAGTTGGGTCCCCCAAAATCGACATTCATTCCGGAGTCAACTGTGCATGTATATATAGCCATATAGGAAGTGCAAGTGTTAGTACACCTGGAGTAGGTCTTTTTCTAACCTATAATCTAGCCATCATGAGCATATCAAAAGTGAAAGCACTAGATAAAAATTGCATTTTTAGATGTCGCATCCTGCCCATTCCCTACTCGATAATGGTGGAAATCTGGAGCTGATGTTGTACCCTAGGACAAATTATAGCTCCACTTACTGCATTCACAATCTAACTTTCTGCGCAAAAGTTTTGAAACAGCAATCATAGGATAAATACTACATTAGTTAGATCGATAAAATACATATATATCCCTATATATCCATAGAATAGAACAAGCTCTTTGCTATTAGATAATTAACTCCTTAGGCCTTATTTGGATGGTCTATTCCCAGCCGAAATCTTTGTGGTTGGGCCAGGATTTTGTCTGCCTTAATATTGTAGCAACCAAAGTGGAAATTAAAGGCACTTACTGAGGATAGAGTTCACGTATGCAATTAATTAATTAACCAAAAAATATCATCCAGCGACATACATAGGACCAAGAAAGATTCACATATACGACTTACACCTTCTCATTTCCCACAAGAATACTTGGAATAGAAACAGAGACACATGAACATAGGAATTTTTAGTTTTTCATCGCAAGAAAAAAGAGAGAGTAAAATTTAGTTTTCAAGCAAGTGCATGTCAGTCAATTAATTAGCTAGATGGTATGTGTGCACCAAAGGGAGGATATAGATAGTCTATTAGATCATTTGCTAGGAAGCTTGAGGTTGAATTGAAATCCTACATTTTAGTTCTCTACTACAAGTTTCTATTCTTTTGTAAATTTGAATATCTTGTTTCTCACATTTTACACTAGGTCTATATATATTCATCTCCCGTCAGTTTCTGGTTCCCCTCCATATGCCCATTAGTAATTGCGGGTATCCAGATTCTAGAGAATAGTTGAAATAATCAAACTATACACAAATCAAATAGAGTTCAGACTGAAGTGGACTTTAGGTTTGAAACTTTATTTGGTGGCAAGTACAGTAAAATAGGTGGCATTCAAACATTCCTTCTATACTAGGGAGCTGAACCAGTTTGGCCGGTATCCATGCATCTATGCTCGACATATATGCTGCATTACCTGGATGACGAAATATTCTGTGGGCACCGAAAGATATATATACTTGGAGAAAAGTGGTAAAGTGATTTGAATTTAATGGATGCCTAACTAAAATTAATCCCTTTCTTAATTAACCAGGGGATCCATACTTAAAATAAGTTATCTAGGGATAGAGAAGTGGGCAGAGATGGATTCTCTAGAATCCCACTTACAATGGTGATGATCAATAATGATCTTGAATTGCCAAAAAAGAATGCTCGATCTGCTTAACTCTAGTTAAAGTTAATTATGCCCTAGATTCAAAGCCCAGTTGCTTAATTAATTAAGGTCCTACCAAAGAAAAGGTTCTTAATTAATTAATTAATTAATTAGCTTACTCTGTTTCATTTGATTGATTTGCATCAATGCCCTGGGCCAACATGCCCCATTTGGCATCTGTTACTCCTTTCATTCAAAATAGATGTTATGTTAGAAAGCGTGTACTCGATCATTTTAGAACTTTTACCACTAATGCAAAGAAAATAAAAATATTTAAATTTTCACACTAAATTATATTTCTATATTTGCCAACAAAAGTATTTCCACGATTTTATACTTTTATGAACATAGTGAAACGTGTGTATTGCTGACGATGTTAATGTATGAAATGGCGTCTATTTTGGAACAGATCGATGTAATACCACATATGAAGAAATTAATTAACAATTGTAGCTTTTATTTTGTTTTGATTAGGTTTCTAATTATAGCTAGCTTAGTTGGTGGATAATAGCTTCCCGTGATCAGGAAACACTCCTTGTTTTGAGTGGGGTGCTCATTTTTTATTTCTTGGGTGCAGGTACAGCAAGGATTAATTTGTCCTTGTAATTAAAAGGCAAACCAAAAGGTTAGAAGAAGAAGAAAGGATTAATGAATCAGACGTAGCTTTGATGTCAGTAATACGTGTTCCTCGATCAAGCCGCACGTGAGATATATAAAGAGAAAAGTGTGTGAAACATGGACTTTAGGTAGGAAATTGTGAAAGGTTTTCCTGTAAGGTGGTGTATACTAAATAGGAGTAAATAACGGAGCATTTCTAAAAACAATAATAATCAAGCATTTTAGCACTCCAATTCTTCCATGAAATGCGTGGCAAACACCCCAAATTTAACAAAGAATTCTCAAGGATCTTTGAGATTTGAGAATCTATCAAGCGTGCAAGCAAAGTAGTTACGTTGTTGTGTTCGCCTCTCCCCCTCTCTCTCTCTCTCTCCGGTTCAGAGGTTAATTATGATTTGTGCATAATAATAATAATAATAATAATAATAATATAATAACTTCCCTTACAGGGGAAGAGAATGGTGAGCTTCCAGGCCTCCCACGTCAGCTTTGTTTGAAAAAAAAACCCTCGCGTTTACCGTAATCACACTCGAGTCCCTGCTGCTGATGGGCGTTGATCTCATTGCGTGCTGGTACCAATCGCGTTTGAAGAAATTGGCCCCCGCGGAGCGCCACCCCCCTCGCCTTTGCCCCCGTCCCCGACTGGCTCCTCTCGTCTTTCGCTCGCCCTCCGCACCTCACCTCTTCTCTTCTCTTCTCCTCGCTCACGCTCCTAGCTACCCGGCCCACCTTGACCTAAACCGGGCCATCCTACCTCCTCCGCATCCCTCTTCCTTGACCTAGCCTGTGTCGCCTCCTCCCCTCATATCCCATCCGTCGGTGGTGTGCAACTCGCCATTCAATTGCACCGTCACCGCCTCTAAATTGCGCCGCCGCCACCGCCGATGGTCACCGCCTGGATCCACCAAATCTAGCTCTAGTATATATTACATAGGAAGCTATTTGAAGTGCGTATCCTTAGCATGACCACATCGATCCCTATTATTGCATTTATAAAAATTAATTAGCTACTTGTATGTACAACCTCCCAAGGGTACTAAACATTATTATAAGTTAGTATCATTGGATCATATATATATATATATATATATATATATATATATATATATCCCTGTTAAATTCCATATGCCCCACCTATCCATGTGTTTACCTCTTTCTTAAGTGAATACTAGTGCTTCTAGCCAAAGTTTTTTTAGAAACACATCGACTTTTCAGTATTAAAGTCGAGATATATATTGAAAATATTGCAACAATTATATATTATAGGACGGTGCTTCCTAAGATAATGGACGAATATTATGGGATGGTGGAAGTCCCAGCTTTCCCCTCGATAACCACCACTATTGTTGTTAGTTGTTACCACTTGCGTTTTGCCAACTTCTCTTCTCTTTGATGTAAAAGGAATTTGTACGCAACAAGTGCCATCGATTGCCATGCATGTCATCAAATCACACATGAAAGGCAGGTCCCATGGATATGCATGCATTTGATGCTTTGATCTCAAAATCGAGAGGATTCCGGAATCGCGAAAGGAGATCGAGATGAAATGATGCCAATGTATGATCGATGCAGGCATGCGAGGACAGTATGCATCTCCAAAGCTAGTGTCGTCGCTTGGAAGTAAATTTCATTCCTACGTCTGGACATACTAGCAATGATGATAATTGGGTCGAGGAGTTAAGGGATCTGGTTTTACAAATTGAGGGAGAACCAGACGGTTTGCGAGTTCAGGATGAAATTTAGATTTCAATCAGAGTTTAGAGGTGAAATAGACTTGTCCCTATGGGAATAACAAATACTGTAGCGGACCTGTTTGAGATGACACACTTGTGATTGATTAAGCATGACAAGGCACGATGCACCATGGTTTTGTTAATTCACCTTTAGAATTTAGAAGTAATTGTTAAGTTTTTTTTTCCCCCTCTGCACTTGCAACCAGGATCGATGCCACTGCCCCTCTTCTTTTCCTCCTTTCTTCAAAGGTTCTCTTGGGAGTCAGAATTAGTGATGGGTGATGAAACCGGCATCTGATTTCAGCATGGATGTCTAGTCTTGATTTAGCAAATCAAGTATATATTTTTTATAAAACCTCTTTGTTGACAAGAAAGCAATGTCACTTGGGCGTGCATTATATGGGTGATGGAATCATTTGCAGCGTAGGCGAGTTGGGGAGTTAGTTCTGGGATTTGTTTTTAGGGGCAGGCCCAATACCAACTAGGCTAGTTGCATCAAACTCCCACACTGATCTCTTCATCTTCTGCAACAACTTTGCTTGAGTGACCATGCACATCTGCCCATCTTTCTTGTACCACGGAATAATTAATCCGTGTAAAGATATCATTTTAGTCTCCAAAAGAGAGTGAAGATATCATTTAGGGAGGCGAGTCCGCTTTTGCCTGTGGCGTGTGACAACCAAACTAGTACACTTAAGTACCGGCCCAAAGTGCATAGCTCATATGTAATTCTGTAAGTTCTCTCCTAATCTATTCCAAGTCTTCTTTTCTGATCTCTCTCTTTCTTCTTTTACTTTTTTATTTGAGAGCTAGAGACACTTTTTTTTATCCCCCTTCCTTTACCAGTATTTAAGTGTACTTATAATTACTCATATTGCACACCAGAGCTATGCATTGAGCCACATTAGTACACTTCTCTTAAAGAAGGGGAAAGAAGGGATGAGCTGGTCCACTTCTCCCAAGGAAGAGAAAAAAGAAGAGATGAACTGGTCCACATTGAATCAGGGGATACAATACAATAGTACATCAGCAAAATACAATATAATTGATGAAGAAAGGTTTGACATTGGAGTAGTAACTGGGGAGGGAAGCTACAGCAACCATGTATTATGCATATGAACTCAGCAAAGCAAAACAAAGCAGAGAGCAGAAACCGAGGAGGTAAAGGCAGGCATGCTGCCCCTTGCCCTTGGGTGGCCAATGGCAGGCCGGCATAGTGCTCTATCCGTTCGGCCACAAGCTTCAAGCCAGCGACAACACACAGCACACATCCTATCTCCATCATCTCGCCGTGACGAGACCGTGGGCCGGCGCGACGGATTTGGTGGGGACGAACAAGCAGATGGAGACATGTACAAGGAAGAACCCACCGTTGGGACACGTCTGCCTGGGCCTGGAAGCACCAGGGACTGAAAGCTCAGGGAGCATTGCTATGCTCCCATTCTGATCCTGACAGCTGCAACCGCACATGTACCACCCGACTCTGAAATTTGCAACTGAAAAACCACCATCAGAGCTTTCATCTTCTCCTCGTTTCCACGCAGAGACAACGATCAAGCGAGGGCCTGATGCACATGCCACATTGCAAAGGTGTTCCTCCTCTCATTTCTGTTCCCAGGTAAGATGTCACATTGGTCCGTGTACCTACGGTCGATGACTGAAGCATGCTTCTCGAGCTACATCTGGCACCGTGCCTGTGTGCATACGTTGCTTTCTATCTTGGCCAATCTTGGCACGCTGATCCTTCTATTTCTGTGCTCTTGTCATTGTGTACACGGTTATGGAATTACGCGCATGTGGCGTGCTGTTCCAGCAAAATTCAACTGATCCAACAGCAACCTACAACTTCCTGCCGAGGAATCAGGTTTGCTATGGGCTGTGGATGAGGACATGTCACGCGAGGTGGCACCTTTTTCTTCACACTGGCTTCCATAATGGGGAAAACAGGGCTTCCCCTCAACGACCCCACGCCTCGATTCGTTTTGCCAAGTACTGTAAGAGACTGTTAAGTCAAGAAAATGATCAATACAAAGGGCAAGCTTCATCTGAAAGCATATCAAAGCTAAAAAAAAAAAGAACTCATCTGTTCTATCAGCCTGCTGAATAGCAGTATCTGAAGATTGTCCCCCTTGCTACAGCACATTTCAAAGATGATATACAGCTGGTATCGCACTCTTGTCTTCACATCGCTAACGACCTATAAAAAAAATGTATATAATGGTTAGCACCTTGTGTTCGGCTTTACCTATCCACAGGTACCAAAGCATTGACAAACTGAGAAACTGGAAAATTGTGTAACACAACAGCACTTGTAGAACAACAGTGGTGGGAAACCAACGCATGACTGACTGCATCCTAGTATTGTCAAACTGCATTATATGCAGCGGCTTCTTTCCACCCTTCGGCAGTGTGTTCTCTGTGCACTGCACCTGACGTTCTGTATGGCAAGATAAGCTACTTGATTCTCAGTGCCCAGCTCATTCCTTAAGAGGCTTAAACTAGGAAAACATGGTTTAAAAAACAAAGACTAGAATAAAACAAAAATTATTCCCAAAATAAGAGGAAACAAAGCTGTTAACAAACTTCACCAGTAATGAAAACATATTAGAAACTACAAAAACGCCTAGGATTAAGCAGATCATGGAACTACCACATGAGAAGAAATTAACAAATGTTTAAACACTACTCAATTCACCACATGTTAGGGGCCTGAAAGCTGAAGAATAGAAACGCAGTACTAGTCACTGAAAGCTAATCAGAGTCATCGTGGACTAACAATATACTTAAGCTTCAAGCTAAGGGTAATAGATGCCGTACTAGCCATCAAGAAACCTAGACAGTTTCATTTACTATCAACACAAGTGATAAAAAAACAATGGAAGACAGTCAAACGCAACAAAAGAGAATTTCCAAAAGCCTGAGAGCTATGATCTATATTAGTGCATGAAGTTTGGGGATTGCAACTGGTACACATGTTACAGAGAAAACAGTTGCAGTTTCATTAACTCATGTAACACGAACAAAAGACATGAGGCAAACTTCTATGTGCCAGTTGGAAGCTGCAAATCATATTATGCCAAGCTATGCGACTACAAGACAGAGAACTCAAGAATTTTGCAATTCTGACAAAACAAAAGCAAAACATTGTTGGGCCAGAATATTTGACAAATCTGAAGGACTGTATTACCCTTTAAGAATAAGTACGTTGGCAGCAAATAGAAACAGACAGAGAGGAATGGCACAAGACATCAAAATATGGTAAGCAAAGGGCATTATGTTGCCCAGCTTAAATCCACCACTATAATCATCTCTACAAAGCACTGTTTTATGATTTTATCTGTGCACTACAGTGTGAACAACTCATTGCAACAACATGTGTACACTGTACACACATGGATGAAGTAAGACATGTATAATATATAAGAAGAAATAATATGAAACAACAAACAAGGGTATTTTCCGACCAGAACCAGTCCAAAATTGACTTATTCACATGATTGTTAATTTCCGTGTGTGTATAATAATTAATAAATACATCAAAAGACCAGAATGCAAAAAAATTGCAGAACATTTCCAATAGTCAAAGGCTCATAGTCATAGCAACTTTTTGAAATTAACCAGTTGGTTCTCATTCCCATAATCCCATTACAAATTGCAGTGGACGAAAACAGCATCACGCCTCAATTTACTATGGTGAGTTGGTGACTCCAATTTAGAGTGTTAAATGAAAAAAAAAAAAGAGAGTAGTGCTTCTAAGCATCGCCCTCCCAATATAAGTTATACAAATCTTGAAGCAAGTGAAGGGGTAAGTAATCACCATCCACCCTTCATTCATGCTTTAATATTTGTGCAACTCAAATAGTGATGCATATAACCACCTCCCAAAAAAATTCAGAAATTGTGACATGCACTCACCAATTATTAACTTGTTCATTTCTCCACAGGCTAGTAGAGTAACTGCAAAACCAGCAATTGAGCTAAAGGGGGAATTAAGCCTGATATGTGGACAACTGTGCTGGCAAAAGGGAGAAAGAGCACAGGAGAAGAGCCAAGGTCAGGAGATAAAGCAAGAAGCTGCTCAACTTGTGAAGCCATAAGATGCAGCAAAGCTAGCATGCATAGAGTAGGCTTTGGATGCATGCCCCATTGCTGACCAAGGATGGGATATGGAGAGGGGGGAGCACATGCCACAGGCCATGTCAGGTGGAATTAAACTAGGGTAGAGAATTGGCATGAGGAAAGGAAAGGGTGCATCATCAATAATGCAATATCATTAGGCAGTGAGATCAACTAGCAAGGTTATTTTGCAACGTTGTTCATTAGAGTTAAGATCAGACAATACTACGGCTGTTTCTGTACGATCTGATGTCTGCTGCTTATTTTCAAGCTGTTACCGAACTGCCATCTCACTTTGTAGTGATAATACAGTATGCGGCCTTGTAAGTGGTTTAAAAATCTAAAAATACAAACACCTATATGCGCAAAATAAATGACCATGAGGACATATTGCATTTCATACAAATAATCAAAGAAAAGCACAAGCTCAAAAATATAAATATATATCCTGGAGGCATATGTGTTTAAAGGCCCACTTAACAGCTAAATTAGAATGCTATGCATATAGTATTGCAGCACAACTGTCACTTCCACATGTGGCACCGCTTACAAGGCCATAGCAGCTGCTATTCAGAACAGTGTTTTCAAGTACAAAATCGAATCACAACTAGCATGAGGGAAAGTTGCATTGATTGCAATGGTAAATGGTTTATTTTTACAGTGGCATTTATAAAATAATCCAAAAAAAAGGCATTTGTTTCTACAACCTTTTCGAACATTAATGTCTTGAAGGATTCATTAGCATCCTTACAGTCACTAGATGCGCTAACAGAAAAAAGCCTGCGGCCAGCTACAATCTAAGAGGTAACTATTAGATTGAATGATGCTACAATTATACATGGTCAGAACAGGTAAAATTGCATTATGCACCAACTCACAATGTACTTGTCATCTAATGTCATTGCTCTCCATGAGGGAATTTTTGGATGACAACCTCTTTAAGCTCTTATCAGAGGAATCTTTGGCCTTCCCAAACTTCTTGACTGGATTTTTTAATGGCATTGTACAGCTTCGAAGATTTTGCTGCTCTCTAATGTTCCTTGAAGACACTACCTCATCAAGAACCTTGTGCAGTGCCTCTTTAGCAATGTTATAGAGCTCCGCGGATGTTGAACCCTCTTTTGCACATTTGATTGCATCATAGCAAAGAGAATTGTACATTGCAGTTGAATGATCCTCGTGGCATCCCCTTAGATCAATGTAATTATCCAAGGTGACATTACTTTTTGCATGCTTTGTCCAGCGTTTCAATATACAAGCCTTTGGAAGGAAACGTACTCCTTCGATAATGAAAACTCGAAGAGCATGCCTGCACAAGATGCCACAGCTCTCGAACAGGCAACAGCTACAACACACTATTCTTTGATCTGAACTGAAAGAAACAGTATGTGTCTCCTCAACACCATCATCTACTATGACGCGATACTTGTGTAGCATCCCATCCTCGAGTCTCTCCGCATGGTACCCAAAGGACTCAGCAAATTGCTCCCGAAATGTATCAAATACTATCCTAGTGAATACTGAACTTGCTTGTTTTTCCACTGGAGAAGCAGTCCTCAGTGCTGGCATTTGAAACATTGTCAAATAATCTGCCTGAGCCTCTTTTTCATTGGAATTACATATAGCTTGTCCAAGTTGCTGCACAGCCACGCACAATTGGGTCTCGGATGAGAAGTACTTCTCAATAACCTTTTCAAGATTTTCACGGTTTTGTGGCAGCAGGTCTCTGGCATGAAATGCCTTCTTCGTGTATGCAGGGGCCCATTGTTGGCGAATATCATAGAGAGACCGTAAAAGTTCGTTATTTCTGAAGCCATACTTTATGATGATTGAGTCTCAACAAGATTCAAATGATTCTTCTATTCTGCATCCATCAATGCACTTTCTCAGATCAGTTATGAAAGGGTCTAATTCTGGATACATACTGTGTAGCTCCTCCCTGACAGTATCTAAGATATGCTTCCCACAGAAAATATGGTGTGTATCAGGTAATACCTTGGCAACTGCAGCTGCCATCCCTTGGTTAAGCCCTGTTACTAAAGAAACAGGAGGCCCCACATGCATTGCTTCAAGCCATTTTTCAAATAACCATGCAAATGATTCTTCAGACTCATCAACAAGTAGTGCACAGCCAAAAACAACAGGCTGCACATGATGATTGACACCTAAAAATAGGACAATAGGTATATGCTCCTTGTTGTTCCTGTATACTGTCTCAAACCTAACAGCATCACCAAAATGGCAATAAGCCATCCTAGCTTTAGCATCAGCCCAGAAGATATTGACCATATGCTCATTCTTGTCAAGCTGCACGGCATAGAAAAATGCAGGCTCCTCAACTTGTGTCTTTTTAAGATATTCAAGCAGGCTTTGAGCATCCTCTGGCCCTAAATCATTATAATGGATCTCTCTAGAAGGCGGGGAATCTTGGTTGTTTAAGAGCAAGTACAATAGCAAAGCCGACTACTGGCTAATAGTAAGTTAAAAGTCAGTTTATACAATAACTGTCTCTAAAGGTTGTCTCTAGATATTGTGCAATAACTATCTTTTCTCTCTTGTACATAAATGATCTACCTATGCTCCCGTGCAAAGCTGGCTACTAAATAAGAGCCAGCTCTCTTCTCTCTCCTCTTTTCTCACTCCTCCACATAGACCAAAGCTGATGTTTACGGCCTAAGAGCCAGCTGACGTGGCCTTATTGTACATGCCTTAATAGGAGATTACGTGCGTCAGAAAAGTTCTTGGCAATCACAAGTACCATACCTTGTGAGCGAACACAGCGAACCCTGCTTGGTGGTGCAGCGTTCAGCTCATGAGGATGCTCTAGGATGAGTTTTGAGACCATCCAGACGTCTCTGTCCTTCAGAATTATCTCAAACAATGCATCACAACCATCCCTGGAGGGATCGGAGGCTTGCACTCTCTTGGTATCCTCTCTATTACTCTCTCGTACAGAATGGTAGCGGTGCCTAGAGCACACTAGCTTCAGCATCTTGAGTGACTCATCTTGCGATTTGCGGGACTAGCGGAAGCGAGCTTCAAATCCCACACGGATGGCATATGAGTAGTAGAATGTCTTGGCAGCCTCAAGGGATTCAAACTCCATACCAATGTAAGGGTCAACCACAGCATCACTCTCAGTGGCGATATAGTGCACTGTGCTGGGCATCCCAATCTCATGGTTATGCTCCTTGACAAGCTTGGTGATAACCCACTTGTTATCGCCTCTGCGGAGCACCTCGAGCATGGCATTGCAACCCTCCCTGATGGAGGTGGCCCGCTTCCTCGTCTTCTTCCCCACAACGACACGCTTCTCCCTGCTGAACCCTTCCTTTTAGCAGACAAACCTTAACATGATGATGGACTCACTGCACTTGGACTTGCGGGACCGGGCAATGCGGACAGAGAACCCAACACGGCCAGCATAGGCAATGTAGAAGGTCTTGGCAGCCTCCCCGGACTCAAATTCCATCCCCACCCGGGGCTTAAGGTAGTGGTCGGATTCGACTGGGAATAGCTCCTCGCAGACGAACTGCGGCTGTGCAACCGGCAGCTGCTACCCTTGGTGGTCGACCATCTGGACACTGTGCAGCGGCATCTGGTCGACGCCATGGACGTGGGGGCTCACGCCGAGGGAAGCCCAGAAATTGATGCTGTCGTCCTCGAGCTCCACCACCTGGGGCTCCATCGCCCCGTGCCGCGCCGCCTGCTCCTCGACCTCCATTACCCTCCCCCCAATCCCCTCCCACGTCTCCTCTCGTCCACCCCAACAGCAAATCAAGAACCAAGAAACTAACTAACTAGCCGCCGCCGTCGCCGCCACTCCCTGATGCCCAATCCAAGAACCAATAAACCAACACCAGGTCTCACCCTGGCTCCGGCTACTCCCCGATGCCTGCTCAACTGCTGGGGAGAAGCAAAAAAGTCCGAAGCTTCAACAGCTCTGCCAAGAACTTGTGAGCAAGTAGCTCCAATTGCAGCAATGGAGAGCAAGAACCCTAGAAATTTGACTCGGTGAGACTTTCCGGCGGAAATGCGAGGAAAGGAGGTCAATTCGGAATTCAGGGAGGAGCAAGGAAAGGCAATAAATTTGGGCTGCGGCGGCTGCTGCTGCTGCGGTGTACGGCTGGAAGGGGAGAAGAGATCGCTGGATCGCCGGCGAGAGAGCGGCCGTGTCCGTACTCGCAGTGCTTTGCTTTAGTTTGATTTTTCCCCTTCTTTTTCTTGGTTCATTTTGGGTTTCTCTTGTCAAGGAACCTCGCTATCGAATAGTCCGGGGTTCCCGAACAGATCTGAATTGAAGAACGAAAAGAGAGAGACACGTGTTTAGGGAGAACATAGAAATTTTTTGCCAATATTTTAAAATTTTAGTTTTCATAGTACAAACAACTTCACGCAAGACATTATCATTTTCGTAGTTTTTTAAGTGGGTAGCAATTTCTAAAATATGATGCACAGTTAAAGGAGAGGTTGCGTAATAAACTCTAGATAAAACAATAGTAGATTCAAAAAAAAGTTCTAAAAATGACATCAAGTATTTAGCAATATACCAATGTTGCTCTGTGAGTACCGGCTGACCATCCCGTGTACGACAATGCGTGTTAATAAAAACAGAAAATGTGCTCTCATATGGTATTAGATGCTTAAGCATCAAGTAAGTAGAGTTCCATCTAACAGGCATATCCGGACCAAACTTACGCGGGCGCACATTCATTGCAATACAATAAGTCTTAAATGCGGCTACTCGTTGATTAGAATAATTTAAGTAAGATATTGCATTGCGAAAAGGTTCAAGATACTGATCTAACCTCTTCAAACCAGATTTAACTATAAGGTTAATAATATGGCAAGCATAACGCTGATGTAATAAGAAAGATTCAGCATAAGAATTAAAAAGCGGAGTAAAAATGTTCATGGCAGAAGTATTTGCAGAAGCATTATCTAATGTTATTGCAAAAATCTTATCACTAAGATCAAAATCTTCCACAACTTTTACAATACAATCAGCAATATTTTCACCAGTATGTGCTACATCAATTAATTTGAATCCTATAATTCTCTTTTCTAGTTGCCAATCCTCGTTTACATAATGAGCAACTACACTAAGGTAATCCTCTTTAGCTCTACCACTCCATATATCAGATGTCAAAGACACAGAAAAAGTACAGGTATTAAAATTTTCTTTTAGGTTATTGCGATAATTATTATAATATTTAATCAAATCTCTAGTTGTTGTCTGTTTAGAAACTACAGAAAACCTAAGATTATGAGTGGTCCTAATATAGTTTTCAAACGCAGCTGACTCACCAAAGTTTAAAGAAAAATCTTGAGAAACGATTAAACGACAAAGAGATTCACGAGCTACCTCAGGATTGTAGTCCCGATTCGTCACTGCATCTGTCGGGGTTGTCTTTGCAGTGCGCTGTCTCAAAGCCATTCCCGCTTTTTTTCAACAGCTGTCAGCATGCCTCTTCAAGTGCCCCGTTCCACCTGAAGATTTCACAGTTAATTTATGCTTGCAATATTTACAAACATCATACCTGATTTGGACGTCGTTTGATGCCTCAAAAATCGGTCGAAATCTTCCCAGACTCCCGATGTACTGCGTCTTGTTCTTTTCGTCCCGGTGCTTGCCGACGTAGTAGCACTTGTAGAGCCTGAAGATGGCACAACTCCTGCAGCTTCTTGAGCATATGATGTAAGAAGCTCCTCGAGTGAAATACCGAAATCAGAAGCTGGGAACGACGGAAAATCCCCGGGCTCCATAAAGCAAACTACAAGAAAAAACAACGCTATTAATACTAAAATATGATTTAAAATACTAACAAAATAAAAAATAAATCGCAATTATCACCTTGATTTCTTGACAGAAGCCGAAAGCCGAATTCCGGATTTTTGGATTTTTGACAAAACTATTTTTAATTTTGCCAAATTACCACTAAGAGCAAAAGAATTTCCACAAGAGAATGATTAGAAGAGAATGCAAGATTGCTAGTGTGGAAATGGGGAGGGGACAGCCACCTATTTATAGGAAAAAATTCGGGATTTTTTTTAGATTTTTTCGGTTTTTTTTGAATTTTTTAAGTCTGCAACGGCTATAAACGACTATTTTTTTTAAACGGGCCGTGCCCGTGCCGTGCCGCACCTCCGGCCCAAGCATGGCACGGTGGGCTGAGTCGTGCCGGCACGGCCCATTTATGTTTGGGCCGTGCCGTGCTTAGGCCGGCGCCGATCTTGCGTCAGCGTCGCTTGGCCCATCCGCCATCTCTATTGAGGAGCGCGGAAGCATGCTACCGCGCTGGGCGCTGTGCTCCCACGCCCCACACATGCGCTGCCCGCCCCACGTGCTGCGCGCGCATTGCCTGCCCTCACTCACCCGCCGTCCCGCGCTCACCCGCAATCGTACCGCGCTTGCTGTGCGCGGAAGCTTTGCTTCTGCTGTACGGGACCACGGGAGCTCCGCCTCACCACAGAATCTTGCTTCCGCGCTACCCTAGCGCAGGAGGTGTGGGCAGAGGGCTATTTTTGTAAATTGTTTTGCACGGAGGCTAGTTTTGTAAAAAAAAAAACTAGTACAGTAAACTCTGGTTTTTCTTGTGCTACAGTGGACCCACCCCTCAGTAATTCTTCCCGCTTGGCTCTCTGCGTTTAGTTCAATTAAACTGAATAAAGACCATAGCGAACATGAAGGTTTAAAAAAGAGCTCTTTTACCGTGAATTAAAATCAATATAAGCCGTTCATTCCTTTAAATCTAATGATTAAAATCAATTTAGATCTAGTTATATTACCACCTGTAGTATTGATAGTAAAATTCAGAAAGGGGTAAAAGAGTAAAATTTTCTGTCATACTATTTGTCCTCTACGGTAAAACACGTTCTGTGATATGAATGGTAGATATATGCAGTGGCGAATCTAGGACTTAAACCTAGGGTATGCCGATCAAAAAATAATTCGGTAAACGATTTAAATTTATTGAGCAATTCGATATACATGTAAAAAAATAATTAAAAACAAGATAATATATTTAAAAAAAGCTTATATACCTATAATATTACTTCTTCTTGTTCGGTATACGCCTTCTAATGGCCATAAAACTCTTGAATATATCATCTTCTTCCATTTTGAAGAAAATATCTCGCTCAATGTTGCAGTTTGTGACGAAAGAGGAGGTGAAGTAGCAGCAGCCTTCTTTGCTGCATGTTTTTGAAAAAGAGATGCAATGTCTCCGTTCCTCTTCATAATTTAAAAACCTTGCAAATAAAATACGTCCATTGAGTGGTTAAAATACTAACTAAGATAAGTAATAAATAAAGATATAACTATGTCAGTTATAGTAGGAGTCGAATAAAGTATATGTGTAGAATTGAAATATACTAAACTAGCAATCAGAGAGGGATGAATGATTGTGCGGAAGCTAAAATCAAATTTTTGATCTACAAAAACTTCACCTCAATTCAGACTCAAATATTTGCTTCGTATTCAACAAAACAGAGTAGATGTGTTCGGTAAATCATGAATTCTTAGAGATCCAACCGTTGGATTGACTTGAAATTTGAACAGAATAAACTAGATTCCAATACGCATCTAACTAAGAAAGAATTAGCACGATCGGACCTACAGATCAAAAGTTATAAATCCTGCAAGGTTGCTGTGACAGATTATGACGAGAATCATGTATGGATTGGACCAAATCTACAGGGTATGCCGTGGCCCACCCGGCATACCCTGTAGATCCGTCCCTGGATATATGGATAAGAAGTCACTGAAGATCACCAGGTATTAGATGAATCCAAAACTGTGAACAAATTAGAAAAAAATCTAAAATACCCCTGATGAATGTATAAGAAAAGCCTAAAATAACCTTAAGGAATATATGGTTAGATTTGATTTCTACTACCATTACTTACTACCTATGTTATCCACTCTAAAATTTCTCTAAAAAAATACATGACTTTTACGAGAAACAATATAATTTTTATATGCCTCGTATCGAGTTCTCGTACTACAAGCGGCTTGAACAGTGGAAATGGCTTTTCTCTTCTTCTTTTATTTTAGGAAAATGTGGTTGTTTTCTAGTTTAGAATAGTTCTTAAACTTCCCTTTTAAAAGGCAATATAAAACCAGACATCAATAATGCAGAACTGGGTTACTACTTAGCAAACTGGGCTATGAAAAAATGAGTGTTTTGGGCCGGTCAGGTTGGACACGAGCCCTACCGTGATCAGGCCACAAGCCCTATACTACATGCTCGTTTCAGATTGCTACTTACTCTGAAGGTTGGCTAGCATTTCCACTCCCATGTTATGCTTGACAAATCCCTTTAAGCTCTGAATTGTGAACCGTCTTAATCAAAATTTCCCAAAAGAAAATTTTCCAGAAGCAATGAAAATATATGTTTTCTTCTCTCTTTGTAGCTGCAGCTTGGAAATACAGAGATATGCCTTAAATGGCTTCAGGAGATTCAGGTTTTGGCATCCGAACAATCCTCATAACATCCTCCCTAGTTCAGCGTAACAATTTGTTGCAGGAATCAAGCACTGTCTCAACCTGATTAATGGCTCCGATTCAACAGACACATCATAAATGTAACCATTCCAGACTAGAGAACAAGGCTAGAACTGTGACTGTAACCAATATTTTCGTCAGAAAAAAACCCTGTGACCAATGTCAATGTGCAAGACTGTATTCAACCTTACCACCCTAACGATTTCAGAGTTTTCAGCCATTCTACAGCCGAAAGACACATAAACTGGACTTCAGCGTCGACTGAATACTATGCTACAACAAAACGGTAGAACAAGCGCGCTAATCCTGACTAAAACTGCCGTCGAGTTCTCTAAACCTATCAGAAGTTCAAAACAAAATGAATCACCATCCAATCCCCATGCTATCAAATCTGCGAGGAATTGTGATGCTTTCGAAGAGGCGAGTCGCGAAGCTGTCGTCAGAGTACTGCGTCTGCCTCTGCTGTCCCTACCATCTCTGCATCCACATCTGGGAATATCAACTGATCATCCGCTGCAATCACGGAGAAAAAAATGATGCGGTTAGACACAGCGTGCTACAAACAATTGTAGTAACAAAGCAAGCAGTCTACTAACCTAAATTTCCCACTTTAGTAAAACAACATAAAAGAAGGCTATCTAGAATAAGTTTCATTCACAAATAGTGATATTTACCTTCATGTATCCGTGATTTTTTTCTTGAAAGGGTTTTCCACATTAAATCACTCTCTCTCGTTTCCTTTGACCCTATATTTTTGCCGTGCATTTTGCAAGTAGTATCCACATCTAGCGTTGTACAGATGTTACAACAAAAATTTTGGCCGCTGATTCCTCCAGACATTGACATATTTTCTCCACTGACTCGTACCAAGGACTCACCTCAAAAAGAAGTCAACTAGGATTTAAAGTCCACGGTCTTCATGGAAATCAATGCGAGCTGATGAGAGACAAGTTGAGGAGATACAAGTAAGGGTGTTTGGTTTGCTGTATGTAGTGATCCTGGCTGAGCTAAGACTTTGTTTGGTTGGCTGTATTAGGAGTTAGGATAGCTGAGCGCATAGAAGAGATGTTGTTTGGTTGACCTCATCTTGCATGAGGTGATGAGATTACCTTCACTTGGAGGATGGATGGAATATTTATGATTTTTGGTTTAGTCATTCCAATTTAATATGAATAAGAATGACTTTAATCTTGTTAGGGTCGATATGATGCATCTGCCGTTCAAAACTTCAGATGTTGTGTTGTGGTACCTCCTGCTACATCAGTACATACATCAGATAAGTATTTAGGAGTAGCTACATGCCTACACCTGAGTCACCACTCCAGCTTCTGTAACATCAGTACATACTCCAGTTTCTGTAACATCTCTACACTGGTTTCAATCAGCAATGGCTAACATATGATTAATTCGAAGGAACGTAACATCCATTTGGATTGATGAAAAGCTTTTGCTAGTTAGCAGTTATGATCAAAGTTAACACAGGAAGGTGAAAATATATGTTAGGACCTCTCATTGATCATGGCGAATTGCATGTGAAAGCAACGAAATTCCTCGATAAGGAGGTTTCATTGCCAAATACACTCTACATGGAAAATTCAAAGGGGGTTGGTACCCAGTAAAGATGAAAAACACTAGGTAAGCTTTGCCATTATCGGCTCCCAAAGTTCTGTATATCTTTTGTCTAGGGTTTGCAAAATCCTCTAGGAAGCTGCTCCAGCATGTATTACTACGGAGAGTAGAAGGTATAAGTACAACTTGCCCTCTTACATCTCACTGATATGCCTGCAGAAATAATAGATTGAAGAATGCAAGGGTATGAGGCATGAAAATCAAAACAAAACGGTATTAATGACGAGCAAGAGAACACTTAAAATTTTTAAGATTCAGCTAGGAAGCACCCTTTTTAACAGTTGAAGAGGTCCATTGTTTAATGACTTCCTCAGTTGAGTATCTTTTTTCATGTACAAATTTGACAGATTCTGACTGCCTATTCAGAAGATTTACCAGCGCAATGGCCTCATTTCTCTGCAGCTGCAACTGGACAATTAGAAACATTGTAAGACAAATCAGCGCTGTGAACATCTTAAATAAATTCAAAAGGTAAATTCATAATAGTTCCAGAGAGGAGTTTCTGTTTTACAACTAGACAGAGCAATAGTTCCACACTGCATATCTATGCAATTCTTCTATACATGGTATATGTAGATCTATGCAATTTTCGTACACTGCAAAACTGAGGTCTACCAGATCTACATGTCCCCCAAGCTATGAACAAAACCAAAACTACCAGATCTACACAAGTTACCACAATCATGCTCAAATCAAAGCAAAAGAACATGGCAAAATGAAATAAAGCACTAAATGCTGCCAGATCTACATGTCCCCAAACCATAAACAAAACCAAAACTACAAGAACTACACAAGTTACCACAGTCATGCTCAAATCAAAGCAAAAGAACATGGCAAAATGGAATAAAGCACGGAATGATGGAGATAACAAGCCTTGCGCAGATCGGGGGTAAGAGACGGAGAGGAAACCTCGGGCAGAGCGGGGGAAGGAGGCGGGAAGGAAACCTCTTGTAGACCAGGGGAAAGAGACTGGAGAGATACCTTGTGCGCACCACGACGACGGCCAGGTCCTCCGGGGAGGACGGATCTGTGGCGACAGGAAGGCCGGATCTGGGGAGGACGAGCCGATCACCCCCCGTAACCCTAGCGAGAGTGAGATCTCGAGAGTCATAGTGAATGAACACGAGGGCGTCGCTCGGGAGATCATGCGCGCACGCGTGGATGTAGGCTCCGATACCGTCGATGCATCCCGCAGGTCAGGCTGTGCAAAAACGCGTGAAAAACCGTGTCTCCCTCGAGCCAGGCTCGCAAGCCGATTTTGTATGGCGCGGGCTTGGCCCTGACCTGCACCCAGCCAACCAAACAGGCTCAAATTTGTATGGACTCATGCGATGCAGGCTTAACCAGCCAACCAAACAGGCCCCTGCTGAATCGGTTTCACCTGAATTACTGAATCTAAGAGCAAGCCAAGGGAATCGCGTGAATCGAGGAACCTGAGCTGTAGCACCAAGTCTGAGGAGTACACGTGGTCAAGAAAAACAAATCCATCCCAAGAAAAGGATCATGTCAAGTCCGACAGGAAAGAAAAACAAAATTGGCTTTATTATAGTTCACGTACACAGAACGTGTACCAAGGAATTTCCCAAGCTGCATACAAACTTTCCTAGCTCTGCGTACGTATCAGCATGACAGCATACAAACTTACAACTCTGATTAGGCATATTAAGTTGCATGCATCAACCAGTTCATCCAAAAGCTTAAGCTGATGAGAAAATGTGGGCAATTCACTTATACTTCAACACTCCACTTATACTTCAACACTCCCCCTCACGTGTAGACTCCTTCAGACCTAGGATGTGGAATAGAAGTAGGTTGCAATTAATTTTTTTTTAATTGCGCCAACCGGGTCTTGAACTCGAGACCTCTTGGCTCTGATACCATAAAGATGAAAAGGAATTGGCCGCGATATATCTCTTGTATTGCTGTGGTATTTATAGGTTACAACACGAGGCATAATAACAAACATGCCTAGAGATATACATGAGATTATAACAGACTGAAACTAATTCTGTTATGTGATGCATTGCCGTGATGATGCTGAACTGTCAGGCGTCAAGGACTTTGAGCGCTTATCTTGATATCCAAGATCGCTGTCTTACATCCCCGCAGATTGAAGCGTCAATGATCTTTGAGACCGTCTCAAACTCAAGAAAGAGAGCGTCGGTAATCCTTTTGTGAAGATGTCGCATCTTGGGAGGAGGATGGGACATGAAGAACACGAACAGTTCCAAGTGAACTTTCTCACGAACAAAGTGCGATCAATCTCAATATGTTTAGTTCGACGATGTTGCCTGGATTAGCGGTCATGTAGACGGCACTAATATTGTCACAATATACCACAGTTGCTTGAGAAATTGGATGGTGCAGCTCGGCTAGAAGTTGTCTTAACCAGCAGGATTCAGCAACAGCATTAGCCACGGCCCGATATTACGCTTCAACGCCGGGCGTGAAACGGTGGTGTCGTTTGCTAGACCATGAGACAAGGTTATCTCCCGAAATATGCAATAACCGGAGGTGGGCGACGAGTATCGTGGCACTGCCCAATCGACATCGTGAGTATCTTTGTCAATGAGTGCGAGGAAGAGGCATAGAGTTGTAAACCGAATCCAATTGTGCCTTTAAGATATCTGAGAATTCGCTTCATAAGATTAAGATGAGGTTCGCGAGGTTGATGCATATGCGGCATACCTGCTGAACCGCATGACTAATGTCTGGCCGAGTGATGGTTAGATATTGTAAGGCTCCAACCAAGCTGCGGTAATTTGTGGGATCAGCAACAAGATTGCCAGAAGAGCTATCCAATTTAGCGCGGGTGTCAATTGGAGTAGTACACGGGTTACAGGACTCCATTCCAGAACGTTGCAAGAGATCCGCAGTGTAGGAACTCTGGGACAAAAATAATCCCGTGGAGGACCGGGTGACAGAGATACCCAAAAAATGGTGTAAAGGGCCAAGATCAGAGATAGCAAACTCTTGAGAAAAGGATGAAATGAAGCCTTGAAGAAGTGCAGTGGAGGACGCAGCCAAGATAATATCATCGACATATAGAAAGTAAGCTAATGAGGACCCGGATTTGTAGACGAAAAGGGAGGAGTCAGAACGAGATGAAGTGAACCCAAGTGTGGCAGCAAATGAAGCAAAACGCTGATACCAAGCTCTCGGTGCTTGTTTAAGGCCGTAGAGAGACTTGGAAAGGCGACACACATGGTTCGGATGATTTTTGTCAACAAAACCAAGAGGTTGTTGAGAAAACACAGTTTCAGAAAGATGCCCGTGAAGAAAAGCATTCTTGACGTCTAATTGATGAAGGGGCCAAGACGAGTGAATGGCAAGAGCAAGCATGACACGAATAGTGGATGGCTTAACAACAGGACTGAAGGTTTCAGTGTAATCAAGACCAGCATGTTGAGAAAATCTGCGAACAACCCACCTAATTTTGTAGCGAGCAAGGGTGCCATCGGGATTGAATTTATGGCGAAAAATCCACTTGCCGGAGATGATGTTAGCTCCTAGAGGTTTGGGCACAAGGCACCAGGTGTGATTATGCAAAAGAGCATTGTACTCATCAAGCATGGCATTATACCAGTTTGGATCCTGAAGGGCCGATCGATAACTTTTGGGAATCGGAGAGATGGCAGTGACGGTAGCTGTCAGGTTGAGCTTTTCTCGTGGCTTGATGTGTACACCAGCTTTACTTCGAGTTTGCATGCCATGAGTAGGAGGTGCCATGGAAGAATGGAGGGGCGAGGAGCTGCTTGCTACGACAGATGGTGCTGTAGTCGCAAGGGGTTGCGCTTCAGGAGGATCCAAATGAATGGTAGGAGCGGGAGACTCAGGTGTTGTCGTGGTGGATACAAACGGGACAGTAGAAGAGGAAGGTGAGGATGCCAAGGGGATGATCGGAACAGGAGGAGTTGTGGCAGCAATATCAAGAAGGAAATCTAAGGAAGATGGCTGTGATGACGAGGATATAGCAAAGGGAAACTTGTATTCATCAAAAATAACATGTCGAGAAACAATGACTTTGCGGGATATGATGTCTAGACAACGATATCCTTTGTGATGTGAAGAATATCCAAGGAAGACACAAGATGAGGACCGAGGAGCAAGTTTGTGCGGTGCTGTGGAAGATGTATTTGGGTAGCACAAACAGCCAAACACTCGAAGGTGCTGAAGAGAAGGTGGGCTGCTAAAAAGAATTTCATGAGGAGTTGAAAGATTCAGAGTTTTAGTTGGGCGAAGGTTTAACAAGTGGGTAGCAGTGTGTAATGCCTCAACCCAGAATGCAGCTGGCATAGAAGCATGGAAGAGAAGCGTCCGAATGACATTGTTAATGGTGCGAATGCCACGCTCAGCTTTTCCATTTTGTTAGTATATGGACAAGACATGCGAAGATGGATGCCTTTAGAACGAAAGAAACTATGGCACTGGGAATTATCAAATTCACGGCCATTGTCACATTGAATGGCTTTGATCGGCAGACCAAATTGCGTGGAAATAGAAGCATGCCAGGCAAAAATGGTGGGCAGAACATCAGATTTCCGACGAAGCTGAAACGTCCACAAATAATGAGAGTAGTCGTCTACAATCAAAAGATAGTACTTGTAGCCAGAATTGCTTAACATGGGAGATGTCCAGACGTCACAATGAATTAACTCAAAAGGAGTAGAAGTAACAGACTGAGAGGACTGAAAAGGATGCCGAACATGACGACCTAATTGACATGCATGACAAACTGATGTAGATGGTGGAGAACAGAGGACTTGTCGTGGCGAAGATGTAGAATTGATTGATGTCCGGGTGTCCTAAGCGTTGATGCCAAATGTCGAAGGAAGGAATCAAGTAAAAGCGTGAACGCTCGGTGATGAGATGTAGCTATTGCCAAAGGAATAGAGATCACCATTGCTATTGCAGCGAAGAATCTCATTCTTGATGAGACAATCCTTCACAGAGAAACCAAACCGATCAAATTCAATAGAAACATTATTGTCAGAGGTGAGACGACGAACAGAGATAAGACTCTTGATTAAAGAAGGAACAACGAGAACGTTGTGAAGAAAAAGAGGTTTTGTTGATGTTGGAAGGGAGGATGATCCGGTGAGAGATATTGGCAGGGAGGCACCGTTACCAACAATGACAGAAGGTAAAGAAGAATGATTGGAAGAGTGGGAGGGAGAAATAATACCGGCATCTGGTGTCATATGGGCGGAAGCGCCGGTATCCATATACCATTCATTTGCATGTGCTCCATTGGATTGGTAGCTGTTGAGAGCTAAAACAAGGGATGCCTGATCCCACTGCGGAGAGGAAGCAAATCCGGTGGTGGCGGCGGGTGAAGACTAGATACGCTGAGGAGCATGTGTTTGGCGCGGGGACCAAGAACACCAGCGCCAACTGGTGCACGCCACTGGCCGGGCCATTGGGAAGGCCAAGCCTGGAGGACGCCTGTCCAGGGGTTAGGGACAGGAACCCATTGTGCAGGTGGACCCCGGCCTCCATGTCCACGGCCGCCGCGATACCATATTGAGTTGCATGCACCAACCAGTTCATCCAAAAACTTAAGCTGATGAGAAAAGATATGCAATTCACTTATACTTCAACACTCCCCCTCACGTATAAGCTCCCTCAGGCCTAGGATAGTACGTGCAATAGAAGTGGACTGCAATTATTATTTTTTTAATTGCGTCAACCGAGTTTTGAACTCGAGACCTCTTGGCTCTGACACCATATTAAGTTGCATGCACCAGCCAGTTCACCCAAAAGCTTAAGCTGATGAGGAAAGGTGGGCAATTCACTTATACTTCAACAAGGCGATTTCAACTCGCCTTGACACCACTCCTACGACTCAACTATATACTAAACGTTGATCCACACTCTACTCGACGACTGTTTCAGCGTCAGCTTTACCAACATCATCTCCCGCGCCACCCGGTGCCATGCCTAGGCACCATTTTATGCTATCTCCGTCAACAATCTTTTACCATAGTCGATCACCGCATTGCTTCTGTTGGAAGTGGATTTTCATTGCAATTCAAGCCGTTGTGCCTATTATTGATAACATCTATGCGGGATTAATCACTGGCAAATTCTTCGATGATTCATCGTCTATGAGTTACTGTGGCAAGATCCACACATATAGAGTCTAATGTGGAGTTGCAGGCTTTCAACACAATGGGTTAATTTGGGTTACATCAAGGAGACTTTGAGAAAAAAATGTTAGTTGAGGAGGCAATTGAATTTGATGTTTAATCACCGTTTGAATATATTGCAATTTTGGATCGCTTGCGCAACTATTGTGGAGGTTTTGGCAACATTAATTCTTAGAAATATGATGACACCCTGGCAGTAACTAGTATAATGCTCGCTGGAGATTTATTGTTTCAATGTGAATGTTTTGATCCAATATCAATTTGAGATGAATGATTGAAGTGTAAGAAAGAGTTTATTTTTGCGTAGATACTATAATATTGTCCAATTGTCATAGCTCGATATGAGGGGTCTGCTACAATTTATGCTCCATTGACGTCATGAGAGTTCATTTCATTTTGACAGTTTTCTAGGAGCAGTTTCAACCATATCATGGAATTTAATTACTTTTGAATTTGGCAATTTGAAATATATGATGGCTACACGTGCAAGTTGTTCTTTCAATAGGTATTGTTTGCCGAATTTTGTGATATAAGTTATTTGCTATCTATCAAACGTCACAGGTGATATTTTGGCTTATGCCATTAAATGATTGAGATATACAATGGTATAAGATCATCTTCAGATACCAGATACCATAGAAACATATAATTCAGTTACTTCAGTTTACCTAACAATCAAACATTGTACAGCTTTCTCAATGCATTAAACTCTGAACTAAACAAACAAAAAAGACTTATGGTAAATGATACTTTGCACATAGTATCTACTGAAGTACCGATGCACTCCGTTCACAGAAAATTCTTCAGATAAGTCCAAAGAAATATATTATTCAGTTTCTTCTGCTTATCTGCAACATTCTTAAGTCCCAACTCCCAAGCAAACATAGTACTGCATTTTCAAGAACAAGTCCAAACAATGCACTTCACTAAAAAAACACACAAAGAAGTTGAAAAATGAAAACCTTGCATACAGCATTATCAACAATTTATAGTGAGGCATGCCATGCACTCCTTTGACAGCACATTCGGAACTACATAAATAATGTTTAGTTCAGTAGATGAGCAATGACAGGCAGCATTCATCAAAAGAGAATTAGGCCTGAAAGTAACTTAACCACTGACCTCTCGTGTTGGCCCTGACAACCACGATGTCAGATTCAGAGGGCTCGGTTGCCCGTGGCGGCAACGCACAGTGTGAGGCGGAAGAAGAGCAATGGAGGGTCCAGCAGATGCACCAGCGTTGTCCTCAGAAGAATCGCGTGCCTCCCGGTGTACCGAAATGAAGTCCAGTCTTCCTCGTTGAAGTTGCCGGAGTCGTCGGCGCGCACCCACCGGATCTCCCACTGCGCGGAGACGGGAAAGCGATGGGCACAAACAGGCGAAGAGTGTAGCCCACTCCGACTGCACAAAATCATGAGAGCAATGCACAGAATTAGCAAACTTGTCAAGTTTTAGAAATCTTGGCATAAATGCAGCAAGAATCTGTTCCTTCGTGAGCACATCAGGAATGATTAGCATTTTCAGCAACAATTGAAATACAATGTTTTTTCTCAAGAACAGTACCAAGAACTGCGCCAGAAAGAACCCAAATCCACAGAATTAGCATTTTCAGCTACAATCAAAAGATGGAAATTTTGGTAAGAACAGTCCAACAATTGCGACAGAAAGAACCAAAATCCGCAAGAATCTTTGATGCAAATAACCGCAAAAATCTCATCCTCCAGAAAGAACCAAAATCCACAGATTCAAACTGTTTTTGCAAGAAAGAAAGGATCTTCGACACGAACAAGCTCAAGAATGGCATGCTCCAAGAAAGAACCCAATTCGATCACACGATTGACAGGTCGGACAACGAACTCACATCATGTGCGATCGGAAGCTCCGGCCTGCCGAAACTCCGGGGGCGACCTCCACCGCCCACTGCATCGTCGCAGAGAGGTTGCCGCCGCCGGCGACGAAGACACCGGTGCGGCACCGCAGGCACCTCCTGTTGCCGCGGAGGTGGCGCCCTGACGCGTCGTGTAGCAGGACGACACCGGGGTCGGCCCAGCTCGTCGCGACAGCCCGCCGATGGCCTGGAGCTCCATCTGTTCGAAGTCGCGCTGCGCGGCGGCAGGAGCAGGGGAGCTGGCAGCAGCCCTCGTCGGGAGCGCCGAGGTACCGGCAGTAGGCGCCGCGAATGAGGACGTGCAGGGTGCCACCAACGGCTCCGGCGGAGAGGCACAGCTGCACGGCCCACGACGCGTTGTACGACGCTCGGCGGGCGTCGAGGAGGACGGACCGCCCGTCCTCACCGGTGTGGTGGTACGCGCCGTGCTCCATGCTTCCCAGCCGCACGAACTCTACGTCCTGGAACACCTCCATTTGCTGACGCAGATCGCGCCTCACAAAGAGAGAGGGGGTGGCGGGTGGCTCCTCCTCGGCTTCTTGGTTTCTTGGCGTTGTGTTGCGAGGAAGACGAGACAGAGAGGCGAGCAGAGGAGAAGAAGAAGAAGAGTTCGTTATGACGGTTGCGCTTAGGCGCCAATGTGAGCATTTCAAGGTGTCTCTCGGAAGCGCAGTTCGGTTGCTGCACAGCACGAGAACTTTGTCATTGATGGGTGCCTAGAGGTGGGCACTCGGGCCGGGTTCTTTTAGGCCGGCCCGAGACACGATATCACGGTCTGGCACGAAGCTCAACTTGGCACGAAGTGAGCCGTGCCGGGCTCGAGAATCAGGCACGATGGGCGGCACGGCCCGGCACGATACTGTAGAATGGACTGTACCGAACCCGATAACCCAGGGCATGAGGAAGAAGCTTAGCATGAAGGTCACTGGCTCACAGAGCATGACCGCCATGGATGCACCCAGTAGTATGAACGTCACTCATATCGCCAACACCTAAGAGAGACGGACAAAACAGGAGAGAGAGCTGAGAGAGATTGAGAGAAGGTGCAAGAAGCTGCTCTCTCTCGCTCGTCCCTTTCAATCTCTCTCAGCTCTCTCTCACCTGTCTCTCTCAATCTCCCTCACAATCTATCTCGTCTGTCTTGCTCACTCTCTTTCTCGCTCATTGCCCCCTCTCTCGCCTGTGTTGAGCACATCCTTCTCGCTCTATGTAACTGTTCAATAATAAATAAATTTTAGTTTCTTTTCACATAATATTTGCATTCACTGCCTCAATTCTATGCATCTCTAGCTCCTTTCCTCTCGTTGCAATAGTGCAAATGGGTCGAACCTGGGCCGGCACGATACGAAGCAGACACGAAGCGCAAATGGGCCGTGCCTGGGCTCGCCGAAGGCGAGCTGGGCCGGCACATCCCGACACGGCGAGCACGACGGGCCATCGCGGCCCGGTACGGTTCAAGCACGAGGCACGATGGGCCCGTGCCGGCCGGCCCGGCACGGCGCACGACGCCCACCTCATTGGGTGGGGCCAAATACGGTGCCAGGTCAGATGCAATCAACCCTGCTGCTGACTTCTGGGGCAAAATGAATCAACTATATCGCTGACAGGTGGGGCCAAATGGTCTGGGTAAGCAGTCAACCCTCTCGCTGATTGGTGGGGCCAATGATAATGCGACATGCAGAAGAGTCAGCGTGGATAGAACAGCACGTGTGCGTCCACTCTAGCGAGAAGTGTTGGAACTACCAGAAAATTTTGCCGATATTGTCAATGTAGCTTATTCTGTTTATTCTTTGATTTATATAGTCAAGCTAGATTACAAACCAACTAAATCTTATCTTCTTAACCAAACTAAAT
The DNA here is from genome assembly GCA_036346275.1 of Otatea glauca. Classification (NCBI taxonomy): domain Eukaryota; kingdom Viridiplantae; phylum Streptophyta; class Magnoliopsida; order Poales; family Poaceae; genus Otatea; species Otatea glauca. The sequence goes on along the minus strand of CM070728.1, from coordinate 8,377,044 downwards.
CTTATCTCTTAACAAATGATTTTAACATGATAAGATTATCTCTAATATTTTTCTTCTAATCTTGACACACTGACTCTTACTCATTGAGTCAATCGATCTCAACTACGATTTGTCCAACACATACTAGATATAGGATGGAGAACACATCTCCTCAACATTCTGGACTCATTTTCGACGAAGACTTTGAACGGCGAACACATCTCCTCAACGTCCCGGACTCGACTTTGACGGACTCGACTTTGGACAGCGAACGCATCTCCTCAACGTCCCGAAGTCAACTTTAATGGACTCTACTTGGACATGCAGTGGCTTCTTTTTGATCTTCTAGTGCAGCATGATCTCTTCTGATGCGCACGACATCTCTGAAGGAACTTGCAAACATTTATCTTGTGAACACAACTCACATTGTTATAAAATCAATCACAAAAGAACAAGAACACGAGACGCAGATTTTTACGTGGAAAACCCTTGCGGGAAAAAACCACGTGCGCCAATCGGCGATATCACTATTTGAGGAATTGTGTACAAATACTAGGGTTTACAATGAGCGTCTGTCTCTCCCCAGCAACTTACAAGAGGTATTTATAGATAGATGAAGCGACTCGAGTCTAAACGGGCTACACCGAAATATGGGCTAAAGACGTCCCTAAAGCCCAAAGAGAAATTTGGATCAATACCCAACAAACTCCACCTTGAGACTCTTGCAACAAAAACATCATCACTGAACTCCCTTGAATAATAAATATCATCGGCGCCAAAAGTCTCTAGGACTTAAACTGTAACACCAACTAAGCTTGAGCATCGCTCAAACTTAGTAACTGAAATTGTCTTTGTCATTATGTCAGCGAGATTATCATGGGTACTTATCTTGGATATTTTGATATCACCTTGAGCAATGACATCTCGAATACAATGATACCTCACATCAATGTGCTTTGTTTTCTCATGATACATCTGATCCTTTGTGAGGTAAATAGCACTTTGACTGTCACAAAATAAAGTGACGCAAGAAGTAATCCCGCTGAGCTCAGTGTACAAATCTCTCAACCAAGTAGCTTCTTTACATGCTTCAGAAATAGCTATATATTCAGCTTCAATAGTTGAAAGAGCAACAGTGCTTGCAAGCTTGCTTTCCAACTAACAGCACAACCACCAATAGTGAACACATAACCTGTGAGAGATCTCCTCTTATCTAAGTCACCAGTATAGTCAAAATCAACATAACCAACAAGCCCATCTCCAGATTTTCCAAACTGCAAACAAGCATTAGAAGTACCACGCAAATATCTGAAAATCCACTAAACAGCTTTCCGATACTCTTTGCTAGGATTAGCCATATATCTATTAACAACACTTAGTGCATAAGATAAATCAGGACGAGAACAAACTATGGCATACATAAGAGAACCAACTGCACTGGAATATGGGATTCTAAACATGTACTCAATATCATCATCTCACTCTGGACATAAAGCTAAAGATAATATAAAATGTGCAGCTAAAGGAGTACTCACTGGTTTTGCATCATGCATATTAAAGCAACGAAGGATCTTCTCAATATAACCTTGCTGACTAAGGTATAATTTACCAGATTTTCTTGCTCTAATAATTTCCATGCCAAGAATTTTCTTTACTGCACCTAAATCCTTCATCTCAAATTCTTTACTCAATTGTGCCTTTAGTTTAGCTATTTCTGATTTATCTTTAGCAGCGATCAACATATCATCAACATAAAGAAGCAAATATATAGTTGAACCATTAACAGTTTTCAAGTAAACACAGCTATCATAGTTTGACCGCTTAAAGCCATGAGAAAGCATAAATGAGTCAAATTTCTTGTACCATTGCCTAGGGGATTGTTTCAAGCTATAAAGAGATTTCTTCAATCTACAAATAAGGTGTTCTTTTCCAGGAATAGTAAATCCTTCAAGTTGGTCCATATAAATATCTTCCTCTAACTCCTCATGCAAGAAAGCAGTTTTAACATCTAATTTCTTAAGTTCATAATCATGCATGGCAACATACTGAGTAGAGTGCGAATAGAACGTGTTTCTAATGTAAGAAAATACATCATTGAAATCAATACCTGGAATCTGGCTATAGCCTTTAGCAACCAACCTTGCTTTATACCTTGTTGAATCAGTAGGAGAAATACGTTCCTTTCTTTTGAAAATCCACTTACAACGGACAGTCTTCTTGTCTTTAGGCAATTTTACTAAATCCCAAGTACCATTCTTTTCAAGTGACTCCATCTCATCTTGCATAGCGGTCATCCAATTTTTGCAATCAGCAGAAGTAATAGCCTCAACATAATTAGAAGGTTCAGCATTATTTTCAATTTCTTCTGCAACACTTAAAGCATAAGAAGCAATGTCACATTCTTCAATAGATCTTTTGGGTGGATGAATAGACCTCCTAGGTCTGTCAATAGCAATAGAATGTTGTGGAGACTGCACAACTGGAGAAGAATGCTCAACAATATGTGAATCATCAATAATAGGTGCATCCTGAACATTAATACTATTATTTTCTGGTGTATATTCTGAATCAATAAGGTGCTCCACCTGCACACTAGTTTTCTGTTGTTTCTCAATACGAACATTTGTATCCAATTTATCATTCAACGTAACAGATTCATTAAAGATAATATTTCTACTGATAACAACCTTTTGTGTTTGAGGATTCTACAATTTATAACCTTTAACACCATATTTATAACCAAGAAAGATGCACTTAATAGCTCTAGGCTCTAATTTACCATTATCAACGTGAGCATAAGCAGTGCAACTAAAAACTCTCAATTGTGAATAATCAGTTGGAGAACCAGACCATACCTCAATTGGAGTTTTCTTATCAATAGCAATGGAGGGAGACTGATTAATAAGATAGCAAGCAGTGGAAGCAGCTTCAGCACAAAAACGCCTATGCAAACCAGCATTAAACAATATACAACGGGCCCTTGAGATGATGGTTCTGTTCATACGCTCAGCTACACCGTTTTGTTGTGGAGTACCATGAACAGTGTAGTGACGCACAATACCTTCAGACTTGCAATATGAATTAAATTCATCAGAACAGAATTCCATCCCATTATCAGTACGAAGTTTCTTTACCTTCTTTTCAGTTTGCTTTTCAATCATCACCTTCCACTCTTTAAATGCTGAAAATGCTTTTGATTTATGCTTCAAGAAATAAGGCCAACATTTTCTAGAATAATCATCAATTATTGTTAACATATAACGAGCACCTCAAAAGAAATCTTACGAGATGGCCCCCATAAATCAGAATGCACATAATCAAGAATACCTTCTGTAGTATGAACAGAAGTGTTGAATTTTACCCTCATATGCTTACCAAATATGCAATGCTCACAGAAATTCAATTTTCCATTATATCCATCAAGAAGTCCTCCTTTACTCAATACTGCCAAACCCTGTTCACTCATATGTCCCAGACACTTGTGCTAAAGATTAGCAATATCGGGTGATGAATGTGAAGAAACAAAGACATCACCTGTAATTGTAGTGCCTTGAAGACGATATAAATTGGTAGATTTCAAATCACCTTTCATAACAATAAGAGAACCTTTTGATACTTTCAAAATTTCATTGCCACCAGAATACTTATACCCTTTAGAGTCAAGAGTACTCAAAGAAATAAGATTCCTTGTCATACCTGGAACATGCCTCACATCTGTCAAAGTTCTGATAATGCCATCATGCATCTTAATTTGAACGGATCCAATGCCAACAATAGGACGTGGCGAATCATCACCCATCCTAACAGAACCAGCATCTTTAACAGACTCATAAGTGATGAACCAATCTTTATTAATGCATATATGAAAAGAAGCAGCAGAATCAATAATCCATTCATCACCACTACTTGCACATCCAGCAAAAGCAACAAGGGTCTCACCATCAGAACTACTATCGTGAAACAATGTAAGCTTTACCTTCATCATCGGGTTTACCTTTTGGTTTGTAGGTGTCGTTCCTTTTTATTTGTTCTTTACCTTGTAACATTCAGATATGTCATGATTATTTTTCTTGCAGTATCTGCAAAAATTTTCTTTACCTCTAGACTTAGAATGGCCCTGTGGATGCTTGAACTTCGCCTCTATACCCATTATATGATTTCTTTTCTTTGTTCGTCCCGATAAGCTTCACCATGCAAACTGGAACTTTCAAGACACCATTAATTTTATCTTTTCTTTTGCATGTAAGGCCTCATAAACTTCAGCAACAGTTAATATGTCACGGCTATATAAAATAGTGTCTCTAAAATTTGAAAATGACGGGGGCAGGGAACACAAAAGAATAAGACCTAGATCCTCATCTTCAAATTTTACCTCTATAGACTCAAGGTCAGAAACGATCTCCTTAAAGGTCGATAGATGATTTAACACAGAACCACCTTCTTGCAACTTGTGCGAAAATAATTTCATCTTCACATGCAACTTGCTAGTAAGGTTTTTCGATATGCAAATTGATTCCAATTTTAACCATAAAGCAGCTGCAGTTTTCTCCTGCAAAACCTCTTGCAAAATATTATTTGATAAATGGAGATGAATTTCAGATAAAGCCTTACAATCATTTCTTTTTTCTTCAACAGTCCAAGCCTTTTTGATCTTTGTTCCTAAATTTATCAAGCGCATCGTCCAGGTTAGTGTGCGCAAGAATTGCTCTCATTTTGATTTGCCATAGAGAAAACCTGGTGTCACGGTTTAGCAGAGGAATATCATACTTCAATGAGGCCATAATGCAAAGAAATATTATTAAGTGCACAAGTAGGGAAAAATTTGACTAAAAACGAGCTTCTTGCAAAATTTCTGGTACGCGAACTGGGTGCATGTAGCAATAACGGACGGTGCCTGGTAGCCTTCCGGTGCGCAAAGCAATTCGCTCAGCATCCGGATCATTCTGCGGCTCGGCGGGATCTTCTGCGGCTAGAGCTTCTGTGGTCCGATCTGTGCGCGGCCGGAAGCCGAACGAACGGCGCGCGATCGCCCGATGCGAGCGAAGCCGGTGGCACGACGGTGGCGGCCGGCGGCGACGCTTCTGACGAGCGCGACGCGTTAGGCGGCCGCGAGCCGAGAGGAGGCGACGCTCCGGCCGAGGAGCTCTGATCGGCTGGGAAGACGGAAAGTCGCCCGAGCCGATCCAATCTTCTGGTAGATGGCGCGACGACGGCGCGTTGGGTGGTGCTGGCGTCGGGATGTGGAGCGAGCGGTGGCCGGCGCGGAGCGACGGATGGCGACGGTGAGGAGAATGAGGGCCGGGCGATGCGACGGAAGTTGAAGTGTCGCGCGAAGATGAAGCGACGGCGGCTCGTGACAACGACGCGCAAGGAAGCAAAAGGCCGGGCGACGGTGGATTGCGTCGACGAGCAGCGCAGAGGGTCGGCAACGGACGGCGGCGATGAGAGATGGCGGCGCGGCTGGAGGCGGCGGCGGCAGGAAGATGAACAGCGCTCAAGCCGATCCAATCTGGATTTTTTTTTCGTGATTGATTCGATGCTCTGATACCACTTGTTATAAAATCAATCACAAAAGAACAAGAACAAGAGACACAGATTTTTACGTGGAAAACCCTTGCGGGAAAAAACCACGGGCGCCAATCGGCGATATCACTATTTGAGGAATTGTGTACAAATGCTAGGGTACAATGAGCGTCTGTCTCTCCCCAGCAGCTTACAAGAGGTATTTATAGATGGATGAAGCGACTCGAGTCTAAACGGGCTACACCGAAATATGGGCTAAAGACGCCTCTAAAGCCCAAAGAGAAATTCGAATCAATACCCAACACGCACAAGAACTCACGTGATCACACACAATATCTTGTGGATACAACTGATGCGAGAACGTGTAATTTTGGTTGTCTTCTCGACAAGACACGTAAATATCCGCCAATGCCTTGTCTGCCGGTACCTCACTGCACAGCTCGCCGTGCCGGAGCAGCTCCAGGCATATCACACACACTAGCCTCTCGGACGCACAGGAAGCACGGCAGCGTCACGGGCGGCGATGGAGCTGGCGCTGCTTTTTCGTTGGTAATTGCTCAATTCACAACTAAACCATGTCATCAGCAGCTGATACTCCTTTCGATCCTGGCACGATCTTAACTCTGCACAGCGAGCAACTATTGCTGCTCGTCGCCCACACGTCGATGCACTCCTTGTGTACACATGTGACGGCATGCCGGCACGACTCGGAGCAGCACGGTGACCGCCCTGTGGACGATCTTGTCCAGAACAAGCGCCCGGCCGTTGCCGTCATCCTCCAACATGCCGGACAGGTCGTCCTCTCCAAAGTCCCGGAGAACGCCAGCGATGTCCCCGGACTTGAAGTGCAGCTTGGACTTGGGCAGCCGGAAGTTGCCGACCGTGATAAGGCTCGTCGCAGGTGCTCACGTAGGAAGTCTGGGGGTCTTCCGATCCCCAGGTGACTGCAGCCCCCCGTCGATGGCGCACATGTATGCCGCCGACCGAAGCTTGCTCCCGTCTCTGTTGGCGCCCGCAGTGTCCTCAGCAGCGTCGCTGCTCGCCCTGCACGCCGTTCCTCTGCTATTCTGGTGCCACCCCGAGAGTCTCATTCTCTCAAGGGCAGCGGCGTGATCTAAAACTCTAGACTCTGATACCAATTGTCGGAATTAGCGGAAAATTTTACCGACATTGCCAATGTAGCTCACTGTTGTTTTTTTGTTTATTCCTAAGTTTATATAGCCAGCCAAGCTAGATTACAATTTGTTTATTCCTAAGTTTATATAGCCAAGTCAAGCTAGATTACAAACAAACTCAACAAACTAACCAACTAAATCTTATCTCTTAACCAATGATTTTAACGTGACAAGATTATCTCTAAGTCACTCCGGCGATGACGGTGCGAGATCGATTCATTGTCGTCGAGTTAATTTGCTCAGAAAATGCGAAATACGAAATCAGATGCATATCGGAACGGAAGAACTGGCATTTGAGTAGGCTCTACGAGATTCATACAACTTCTGAATTCTGATCACTGCAAACAAACAAATCTGTCCAGTTCTTTAAAACAAGTGAATTTACAGAGTTAGAAGGTTTCCATGAGACATGGCCATGGATGCTTCGTGCAGGTGCTTCCTGAGCTGTGTAGAGTAGTAGTAGTACGCTACTAGCTACATGTCGAGCTCGAGGGGATTGGGAGACGACGAGCCAGCCTTCTTGGCCGCCGCATTCCTCCGGAATGGCCGGCAAGCCTTGACGCTGAGGTCGACGGCCGCCGAGAGCGCCACGAACATGGCGGCGTCCTCCATGCACGTGACGTACCGCATGGCTAACTGCACGAGCGGCCTGCTGCTCCTCGCCTCCCCCTGCACCCTGCAGCTCATCACGAACCCGCCGCCCACGCACGCCGCCGCCTCCGCGCCGGCGACGGGGACGGCCTCCTCCGCCGCCTGCCTGTCCATGTCAATGAAGAACTCCCCGCCCTTGTCGCTGCTCAGCGGCATCTCCGACACGAGCACGCACGCGTCCTGGCGCTCCGGGAGGAGGAGCAGCCGGAGGCAAACCGTGTCCTTGCTCGGCGCTGCCTCCCGCCACGCCTCGAGCCGGCCCCACGGCTGCCAGCTCTCCGACGAGCCCGAAGTGTCGGCGCGCACGATGAGCCAGGCCCCTGGGTTGGAGCGCGCCACCCTGTCGCAGCCCGTCGCAGGGACGAACGGCGTGGCCATGAACGCCGCGGCCACGGCGGAGCCGGACAGGTCGTGGATCACCACCTTCCAGCCCTTCCTCTCCCTCCTCACCATCTCCATCTCTTTCTCCTCGCCGCCGGAGCTCGACCAGTACGGCCCGCCCAATGGATCCTTCTGAGACGCCCTGGCAACAACACATCAAACAACAGCAAGAATAATCTTCTCATCAAGCTTCTTCCAATCCACAATGTACAGATCACAATGCAAGGTGTAATCAAGAAAGAAGATGGTGGCGCGGCGCTCTCACCGTCTGTCGCGGATGAACTTGCAGCTGAAAATGGGCTGTCTGATGCTGCCATGGAGCTGGACCACCTGCGGGTTCAGCGCGATCTCGTCGTCGAACTGGAAGATGTACCGGGGGTCAGCCTCCAGCTTCACCCTCAGGTGCAGCTCCGGCCTGGCCTCCCCTCTGCCGATCCCTGTCCAGCCATGGTGCAGCAGCACAGGCTTCCTGTCGCGCCACTCCGAGCCAACATCCACTCTGAACAACCCGACTAGCCGCTTCCTCCCGGCGATGCTGCTACAATGCCCGCCACGCCTGCCAAGGTACACCACAACCTCAAGGTATGCCTGAGGGGCTCGGAAGCACCCCGGTGTCGACAGCACCTTCATGTCGGACTCGTTGAGGGAAAAGATCGCCACATTTGTGTGGGGATCAAGGTTGAACTCTGAAGAATGGATCAGAGGCACAGGGGCAATCTGAACCGGGAAGCCTCGGAGCCGGATTTCGCAGTGACAGACGCGGGCCGCCTTCCTAGCATTTGCCCCAGGGAGCTTCAGACCAAGTTGCCCAACTGACAGCCTTAAAAATATCTGAGGATCCATGGTGTGTTTCACTTCACTGGACACTAGCTCCTTCCATGGCTTGTGCTGAAAATCTTGCATATACATGCTGTCAGAAATAATATGAGGGTGCAATTGCAGGAAATGAAATCTGCATCTCATGCAGTTAAACAAACAACAAATGTGAACTGGTTTTACATTTTTGGGTCGGTAATGGTAGTGTTAGACATGCTATCAGATACTCCAAATGCCATGAAGCTACGTAAGACTGCATAATAGCCTATATACAGCTAAGATTTTTGTAGTGTTCCAAAACATTAGCAATCTTGGTTTTTGTAAATAGGAAGCGATCATAGGCATTCTGATCATGAAGCATTGCACAGAGTAGTTCTACCAATGTGTCTGCCAGCTGAGCTGATCACATATGACCAAAGCCATTTTCAGGTCACATATTCCTTCACCACTTAAAATTTACTCAACAAAGGTACCCAATTCTCCCCCAAAATTTGGCGGGATATCCTTCTTCGAACCTCTCACAATCTGCCCACTTCAGCTCCAGCTTAGCATAAGCTTAAGGACAAGGCCAAACCAGGCAGAGCTAGCCAGATTTTTTTGGCTAGATACTTGCCTTTCCTTTTTCGTGTAACCCTAGAGATCCTTGAGAAAACTATAGAAAGATGAGTATTGATCCAGCATATTCCCCCTTTGACAATCACTATTCACTAGTGCAAGCACTAAAAAGACACTCACTTACCCAACACCCTTAGCTTAAACAACTAAAAGGAAAAGAAAGAGAAAAGAAGGCATCTGGGGCTTTTCAATGATGACATTGAGTGGTTGGCAATGGCAATGGCGTTAGCATGCCAGCTCGCTGTAAAGCTTGCCATCGGTGAGGCACAGGGTCATCTGAACCTGGAGCTGGAGCTGCACTTGCAAAAGCTTGAACAACCAAAGCAACAACCACAAAACAGTATCAATGGCGCCCCGCGATTAAACTACTAATTGTCGCGGAAAGGGTGGCCATGACAATGGTGGTGAGGTAGCCCAGGATCAGAATTCTCCCTAGCTTGCTTTCATTTCTTGAACCAGGAAGCAAAACTTTCTCCAGCATCATAAGGATGCTTTCTCAATCATGCTATGAGCGTGCGAAGGGGAGATATCAAACCTTTGCCCCCGGCACGGTCCTCCACCAAGGAGAGAACACTCCTCCCGCGCCGGGCAAGGCAAGGTTGCCGCCGCCGCACGGCACGGCTTCGCCGAGAAACACCGCATCGTCTTAGCCTCTCCCTGATGCTGCTGTTGTGCAGCTCCCATCCCAATGTCCAACAACACGGACAGCCACAATGACAACCACCAACACAGCCACCATGATCAGCAGCGTTGGCAGCACCGGCGTGGCCGCAGGGCTCACCGGTCCGGCCCGCTGGAGTGGGCGGCGGCGGCGGTGTTCACGGTGCTGGCCATCCTGGTGCTGCAGCCCAAGGTGCTGTACATCGAGTCCGGTCGGCGCGCCTGGACAGCTTGGTCTACGACCAGCAGGGGTTCTCGACGCCGAGCACTCCCTCGACGTCGTCGCAGAGAACGGCAAAGCCCGGACGGACGTGACCTTCTCGGACCTGGAGCTGAGGCTCAGCTTCCACGTCATGGTGATCGCGATCCTGCGCGCCGACCCGTTCGACGTGCCGAAGAAGGGGAAGCTGCCGCTGGGCTACGTGGCGCGCTCGTCGGGGACACAGCTCGACGACGCCGGGCGGGCTGCCATGGACGCCGCGCTGAACGACGGCGTGGTGGGCCGTTCTCCGTGGCCGGGCGGGCGAGGACGCACTGGAAGGTCGGCGCGCTCTTCGCCGTCAAGTACTGGACGCGCCTCCGCTGTGAGCTCCGCTTCTTCTGGTCCAACCGCACGACGCTCGACTTCAGCTGCAAGTCCAAGTCTCGGTACTGACATGACGTGCATCATCATCAAACCACCTCTTCTCCTAATCCGATCCAAATATCCAATCCATGGATTTCTGGGTGCGATCAAGAACAGCCACCGGCTTTCTTGGATTCTTTCTTTCTTTAGAATTTGCCTTATGTATAGATTAAAAGATCAATTTGTATAATTAGTTAGGGATCAGGGTGTGTAAATTAGATTGCCAAAGTCCTAACTCCTAACTGAGGTGACAAGATCGGGGAACAGAGACTAGTGGAAACAATCGAACATGGCAAATTCCATTTCTTTTCTTTTCTCCAAAACTTTCTTGCTTGGAGGATGGAGTTGGAGGAAGAGAAATGTCAGGGAGGAAAAGAAAACGACGAAAGGAAGGGAAAATGGTAAAAAGAAACCACCGTTAAATATAGGGATTTGATAAACATCATAAGGATGATTTGGATTCTACCAGGTCTGTGCGGACTAATTGGTATAGCTCTCAAACCCGTTTCGTTTCCTTTCAAGCAGTGATTTTATACTTTTCCTCCTACAAAGTAGAGAAATAAGTAATCATCATCTACCCTTCATTCATACTTTAATATTTATATAACTGTTAAAAAAATAGAGAAGCGACTTTCTTTTTCTTCCCTTTATACAAGGCACCAATAGGTGTGGTATTTTGTATGTGTACACACACAAAAGAGAGAGAAACGGGAGGGAGGATTAGCACGGCTCGATAAAGAAACTGGGGTCACTAACCACCAGGGTTTCAAATTTCATCGAAAACCGCTTGGATTTCGCTCTTACCGCGCTGGTTCGGAAAAGCATACATTTGATTTACCATTAAAGTTCAAATTCAAAAAATTTTGAAAAAAAATTATCCAAAATTTCTCTAAAATTAGTATTAATAGCTTTATGACATATGGTGTGATTTTTTTAAAAAATAAAATTTGGAGAAAAGTTCCCTAAAAGAATTTTTTTACATTTTTTCTTCTAATTTTTCAAACTGTCGCCGATTTTCGAGAAATCGCTCGAAATTTGCCGCTTTTCGAACGGTTTTCAAACTTTTCTTTTGAATTTCGGTCCGCTGTTTGATCAGATTTCAATTTTTTTGACTTTCGAAAATATTCAGTTTTTCACGAATTTCATTCGGTTTTTTGTGAATTTTGGTACCGCTGGCTCGTCGAAAACCGAGAATAAAACAGTATTGTTAACCCTGCTGACCACCATCTCACTCACTGACGGCTAACTAGAGGAGTGCACCATTGACTAAGGTGATTTCTTTCTCCGTTCCCGTGACATCAGTTCTCATTTGTTTTGTTTGAGAGAGATATGGAGGGGAGGGAGAGAAGCAAGAGGTCTAAGGGCATGTTTGTTGTTTTATTGTGATTCTAGATTCTAGTCTCAAAAGTAGAATAAAAAACAAACAGCTCGATTTTATAAATATATTCTCATAATTCAGTCCAGCCATATACAATAGAACTCATAATCCATTTCATATGTACTTTTAGATTCCAGTTTTTAGATAATCAGCTTCTCTACGACCACAATCCAGAATCAGATTTCAAAGAAATCAAATAAAAACAAACATGCCCTACTGAGTCAGTGGCCTGCATCTGCTTCTGCTGCCCCTTTTCCTTTCTTTCCTTGGTCTTTCTTTGCTTGCTTTTGTTCCAAGTCTTATCTAGAAGAAACCCAAACCCAGATCCCAAGAATCTCCAACTCATCCACTCCCAAGCTCAAATCAATACTAGTACTACAAGTATCCAATACATACATCTATACATGTCTCAGAGCATACATATCACTGGTCATAATTGCTAAAATTAGACACTAGCAAGGCAAGAAACGATCGAAGGAACAAGAAAAGGAATTGAACTGCACCTGTCTCTCCAAATTAGCTTGCTGGCTGTTCCTTACGAAAGAGCCCCCAAGCAAAAGCAGGAGGGGGAGACTCAGACTACCACAGTAGCTCGATTAAGCCACAGGTAGCTCCAAGACTGGACGGCCAGCTCGAGCACAGCCCAGCCTTGATCGCAAGACGCAGGAAACCGCATTTCATCTTGGCTAGAGTCCGAATTGGAGGTGGAGAGCAAGGAGACGAGGAGTTGGTAGTAAACTAGGAAAGTGGACAGAGAGAGAGAGAGAGAGAGAGAGAGCAGAGGAGGAGGAAGAGACGACGACGACTACCCCCAGTACCCAATGCGATTGCTCCTACCCATACCCGGAAAAAAGTCATTAGTTTTCAAGCATGCGATTGGTTTTAACTAATTGCTGATGTTAACATAAGCGTGCGTGATTAATATTTAATGATGCGGTTAATTAGATGGATGGGGAAGGACACTGGGGTACGCGAACGCGATGATGGGTTAATGATGAATGATAGGGGATTAGTAGCAGATGGGAGCAATCGGCGCCAGCTGGAGTGCACAGCGGCCACTTGCGACTTCGCTTTCCGACAGCCAGGCATGGACAGCAACCCCTTCCACCTCAATTTCCTTTTCCTACTGTTTCCCCCTTGTTTTCCTCTGTTTCCATTCCTACTTGATACTCTTTCCATGACACATATTGTTCTAGCTTTTCAAAGTTATCTTTAAACCTAGATTATTCTACGATTTTGAGAGAACTTTACGTCCTCTTTTTCTTATATACTCCTTCCTTTTGATTATTTATAAGATCATTTAATTCTATGGATTAGAGTAAATGCACTCTATCTAAAAACAATAAGTGCTCTAATAAAATAGAGTAATTTAGTCTTTTATATATTTGACTTGGTTAAAATGTAAAATCTTAAAAAATTGTCTGTTTAGAGGAACGGAGAGTATATTTTCGGATTCGCTGCGGCGGAGAAAAAGAAATCGTGTTTCTAAGTGCATCAGTCTATGCAAACCATCCAAACAGAAATCAGTTGTACTACTGGTAGGCTAAGTAGCATGCTGTCACTTCACCGGCTACAACGGATGATCCTCTCCTTTGTAACATTAAATTGTTAATGTTGTCCCTCTCAATCTTAGAGTTTATGCCGCCTTCTTTTCTTCAGGGTGATTGGTGTCACCGCGAATTAGGGTGCTTAACAGGCCTAGCATCCTCCCTTTGGCCTAACAAAGTTTCTTTGACCTTTTTAAAGCGCACACCCCCATGCATCTTGGTGGACAATGGGCGGACTCACGTACCTGTGACGGATTCAACTCACCCTGTAGGTTTCTGCAAAAAAAAAAATGAAGTTTTTTTTTTCTAAACAGCAAAAGCTATGAATAGATTAGATTAGAAGGGGCAAGATACAAAGATTGTTAAGAAGTACACGGCAGCGAGGGCAGCACCCGAGAGCAGGCCGCAGAGGGCACGAGCCTGGGAGAAAAGGAAAATGAGAAAAAAGAAAAAGAAGTTTTAAACTTCGTGCTAAAGAAGCCTTCTTAGCTGCGAAGCTCCTGTCAGGGTCTAGTTGACAGCCTCATCTTTAATGAACTGAAGGATTTGATCGTGGGATGCCCAAGCTTTGTGAAAGACTCTGTTGTTTCGTTCTTTCCACTATTGCCAGTAAGACAGGATAATCAAGGTCTTGACGCCCTTCCGATGGGTGAATTGACCGCCTATGCGGTGCAAATTCCATTGGTCAAAGTGCGTGATCGCCTCCTATTGGTCTGAATGGAGAGCCGGTATGCGAACTCAGTGTGCGATGGACGACCATAGTGAGTGGACTTGAGGGCAATCAACAAAGAGGTGGAAAATCGTTTCTAGACTTCGATTTAAAATGAAGTTTTAAATCTTGTGGTTCTTCTTACTAAGACAAAAGTATAATGATTTTTGCGATCCACATGATATTCTGGTTCTTTTCTTATTCTTTTTCTTTCAGTTTGCACGTGTAACCCAGTCACCACTTGTTCAGATTTCCACCGTGTGCTATTGGTGATATGGTCCCAATTTTTGGATGAAACGGAACATACACATGAAATGGTTTGTTTCTTGATGGGATAGGGCGTCCAAATGAGTATGAAATAAAGGGTGAGTTGAGTTAGATACTTTCAACTACACTTGAGCGCCATTACGCCATTCCGTCCAATCTTGTTCATGCTTAGGGCCTACTACAAACGCATGAACTTCACGGGAGTTTTTTTTAAGAAAACAGTGCAAATTTTTTTTACAGAAAACCTCCGAAATTCTCACTTTCCATTCCAGCAAAGGTTTAGGGCTGGATGCGAGCTTAATCTGTGTTTTGCACGAGGTAAAGACGTCGACCATCTTGATTTAGCTCAGAATTTGTTGATCTTTCAAGGGAAAAAGACATCTTGGGTGTAACAGTTGGCTATGCTTGTCTGCAAATACAGTCAACGGAATGTACCTGTACTGCTAGTCTGCTAGACTTCTGAGACTGAAAGCAAAAGGTGCATGTGTTCAGGCGACAACGCACAATGGGCATGAAGGGCAGGTGTAACAGAAAGTCAAAAACTGATGCAGCTGGAGCTTCTGAATGATTATCTTCTTTCCAACATGGCTATAAATTTGCCTCTAGCTGAACCAACAGCTTCACTGTTTACATCTAGTAGCTTCTGAATAGTTACTAGCTTCGTTTCCATGCGTCATACTGTCCACGCTGGTTTTCAAGTGTTGCTTTTTTCAGAACATGCTAGTTCCCAAGTGTTGTTGTTCAGGCACTGAAAGTGAGAATTGGAGGAAAACAAACTGATTACTGATTGATGTTTGCAACATGTGGGCAAACATGTTCAGCTTGTTTTTCTCCAATATCTCACCTTCAGTCGATTGCTTGGTGATTGTGTTCTACTACTACATATGAAGGAACAACCGAACAAGAAACATTCATGTGCCATTAAAAGTGAGAATTAGAGGGAAGTGAACCATTGCTGAAGATAAGAAGATTCATTTTCCTCTAATATCTCACCTTGAATGGTCCATTTGGGAAATGATTCTACTCGAAGATACATATAGGATCCACAAACCAGGCATCGAACGTAAGAATTGGAAGGAATCAAACTGAAGGCTGTTGAACTGTCCAGTTTGTTTTCCTCTAATATCTTTCCATCGTTAAATGCTGATGTTTGCCGCAGATACACAGCTTGTTCGTCATACTTCAGAGTTCCAGGTATGCCAAGGTTGCTGCACTGCATTGCCAAAGTTTTCTCAAATGTTCAGAATTTTCTCCACTCACTCATCTCAAGGTCAAGCTTTTAAATCTGCTGTGGACAAACTCTAATTTTTGCCAGCATGCCCATTTGCACTGCTACCCATAGACCAGTATTTTATTTGTTGTGATTAGAAGTTCAGAACAGAGCTAACATTTTACTGCACTGCATCGCTATTATTTCATCAAATGTTCAGAAGTTTCTCCAAGTTCAGTTATGTCATGGTTTTCAAACCTCTTGTATGAAGATTTCAACGGTACCCCATATATGGTCCAGTCTTTCAGTGCCACGAAGAAACAAAACTCTGGTTGCTAGCCTCGTCATTTGTAAGCATTTTCCTTTTATGCAATTAGAACAGAACAAAGATTCAGAACATTAGCCAAGATTCAGGACATATGTGTTGCTCTATTGATCAAGCTAAATGACACGTTACATATATATATAACAGAATACTTATAAAGCTTCCAAGAAAAAGGTCATCTCCCTGTTTGCTGAATTTCCTTGATGATAACACAGGCATAGAGATTTTGATCATGCATGCCTATTGTGACAAAATGTACACGTATAATTATTTGCAGGTGAGTGGCAGTAAAGCCTTTTCAAGGATGTACCCTATGTTCTCTTTCAGAGTATATACAACCACTGCTGTGTGGATCTGATTCAAATTAAAAACACCTCAATAATCCTCAAGCAATGCGTCCAAATTTTTCCTCCTTGCAGCATGCTTCATCTTCTCCATCGCGACAAGTCCTACTTGCCTCACCCGCTCCCTCGACAATCCAAACCTGAAGAATATTTTCAAGGCCAGGATTAGAACATCATATGCCATTCTCTGCAAATTGTAATGGCTGTATCGATTATATGAACAGAATGTATAAACTAATTTAAGAACCTTTTCAGATGAGCAAATAGACTTGATTAGGAAATAGAAAGTTACATAGGAATAGCCTAGCCAAGAAATTCTTTGCAAATTGCCATGCTGTGTCGATGATTTGTTTGTTACAGTAAGTTTAAAACAAGTACAAGAAACACACACATACCCAAAAAAATTATATCTTCCTCAGTCAAAGAAGTAGTACTTACTGTCTGCTAATATCCTCCCATGTATGGCATTGTTTTCCTATACCATGATATAACCGAATAATGTCCCTCTCGCGCTGGTTGAGAGCTGAGTTTAGAAGCTTGTTGACTTCCTCCTGGTATCAGCAGAATGTTTATGTTAAAACACGATTGACAAATTTTCTGAGGACGTAAAGTAGAACCATGAATCATAACCAATACTAGTGAACTGAAAGTTATAATAATTGTTTGGTACTATGGACAGATCCTTGCCCAAAAAAAAGAGGAGCATAGAATAGTAAGAAGAATTCTCTTCCAAATCAACAACAGTATGGATACCTTGAGATACCACTCCTCAAATCCGTGCCATGGATCATTTGCGACGTTTTGATCCTCTATATACTGAGGACAAGAGAAAAAGAATGAAAGTTAATTCCATAGCATATTTCAAAGCTGAACATGTTGAGCAGTGTTTGAAGTATGGTCATATAACAGCTTACACTATGGAGTGTCTCTCCAGGTAGGCCGTTTAACGAGGGAAATGCCTGTTGATCCAATGAAAGAACCTTGTTCACCGCCTGCATTTTCAACCAAAAAGATGCTTGTAAGAATGATAGAAATGTCAGAAGCATTGAACAAAAGAAATTCCACCAGGTAATATAAAGATGTGTTACCTCTGTAGCATTCTGTACTTTCCTTTCCGATATATTGAGCATCTCTGCGATGTTCTGAGGACAATCACAAAAGGTTATAGCAACCCATCAGAGACTTCTGTTTTGAATCTATTATATACTAAAAGTCGATGACAGCCATTTTACAGCTGCTAAGAAAAAAGAGAAATATGCAAGAAATTCTCAAAAAAAAAGAAGAAGAAAAACGTCTAACCCTTAAATTGGTGGACCCTAATTTAAAAGACTTAGAGTCGATAGCTGTCTTAAAGATATATTAATTTGAAAAAGACAAAAACAATTCTAATCCTTAATTTGGTGGATCCTAATTTTAAAGGCATAGATTCAATAGTTTGTTTAGAGATATATTAATTTTTTAAAAAAAGAAATAGGTAGCAATACGTTTAATTCAAAGATTGAGTGTAGATTTGCTCGATGGACCCGCCTCTCAATCTTCTCTTTGGCACATGAGGAGACAGATCTCAAATAAAATATTCTCATTAAATATGAAATCAAATATCTCAAATTCAAATTTAGATTGCAACATATAAATTTTGATATTTGAAATTACATAAAGTAATACTATACTACACCAAACCAGAAATTGCATGGCCAATCGGCTAGTTTTAACTAAACAAACAAAGTAGCATGATAAAAACACACACAAATTAAAATGCAATGCCGTCTGACTTACTTCTATTGTTGGAGCAATTCCTTGATCTTCCAATGCATACTTTGCACCACGAATCGCGATCAGCCTCTCATGCAGATAAGTAGGAAGCCTGAATGTTTTCGAGTGCTCAGCCAATGCTCTTGAAACGCCCTGGTACAAGCAAGCAAACAAATGAACAAAGAATGTGCCAAGTCTCGATTGAGTCATGCTCTGATTAGTTCTAAAGAGCATAGATAAATACATTATTAGCTTCTTGCCATTTGCCTGAGCAAATTATACTAATGAGATTAGCAAAGAGCTCTGACCTGACGAATCCACCAGTATACATAGGTGGAAATTCTGAAGCCCCTCGAGGCATCAAACTTTTCTATCCCACGGAGTAGGCCTATCAGACCACCCTACAGCACCAATTGAGTTGCAAGTCACATCATGCTTAAGATTTCCAAATACACTTAGCATCCTAACGCAACAAATGGATACTAATTGGAACGAACATTCAACTTGCAAGGCAGCAGATGTTATTACCTGAATAAGGTCAGCCAAGTCGACACCGAGGTTATCGTACCTCTGGGCAATGGATATGACCAAACGAATGTTGCTCATTGTTAGCATCTCCCTTGCGAGATACGACTCGTGCATCCTCGAGCGCAGCTCCGGCGCTGATATCCTGAGCAATTGCGCCAGCTGCTTGTATGATGGCTCGTTCGCCAGTTTCTCCTTCAGCCTGAATCAAGATTGGGTGCAGAGATCAATAAAAGAGGGAATTGGAATTGCTACTTGTTAGTACTCCCTCTGTTTCCGAATATATGTCATTCTAGCTTTCAAATTTTGTTTTTCTACAATTTTGATGTGACTTTTTACCATTTTTTCCTTTTCATATCTCTCCCTTTTAGCTATTTCCAATATCATTTACTACCATTGGCTAGAGAATGATATATATATCATCCAAAGATATAATAAAGAGAAGTAATACAAATTTTTTTGTATATGTATAATAATGGAAGTACTAGAACCTAGAATAACTTTATTAAAAAACAGAGGGAGTAGTCTGGAACATTTACGCATTCCAGCACTAGTAATCATAAAGACATAACATGTAAGACCTATATGGAGAAGTCACTGATTACAATGCAGAATAGCAGTTTCAATGCTACTTGACGATATATAACCATTCGTGGATTTTCTCATTGCAGTAAAAGTACACTGATGATGCTAAGAATCTCGATTTTTGAAAAAGAGCAGTTGGATCAATTGTTCGTAGCGTTGCAGATTGTAATGTAATCGGCATACTTTGACTGTTGCTGCTGGAGCCAGATGCCGTCCTTGATCTTCTTTGAGAGTTGTACGACCTGCTTGTGCGTGAGGAGCTCCTTGCTGACGGTGCCCCTGAGGTAGATCCGGTTCCTGCTCTGCAGCAGCTCGGGGCTGATGGTGAAGTGCGCCGTGCCGTTCTTCGGCCTCCCTCGCCTCCGGCCACTCATCCTCCTCTGCCGCGCCGAGAAGCCGGAGCGCGCGACCACGACGGTAGCCTTGTCTTCGTCGTCCTCAGCCGAACCGATGGCCAGCTCGTCGTTGTCGAAGGGGAGCTCCCACTGCTTCTCGAGAATGGACCTCTGCAGGAGGACGATGGCCTCGAGGGAGGACTCGAGCTCGAACTCGGCGGCGTTGGGCGCCTTGGAGGGCTCGGTGGGAGACGCGGGGAGCTGCGCGGCGAGGGCGGGCGCGTTCTGCCTGAGTGCCCGCATGACCTGTGCGCGGCCGTGGGGGGAGAGCTTGAGCCTGTGCGCGACGACGGTGGGCTTGGACGCTGTCGGGGGCGCGAACTGCAGCGAGGAGGCGTGCGCGTCCGGGCCGGCGCCAAGATTAATATTAATCTTGTCGGGGTGGAGGTCGGTGGGCCCGAAGGACGTGCTGAGGAGGCGGTTGCCGGCGCTCAGCCCGATCACCGCCGGCGTCGCCGTCATCTTCCCTCCCTCTTTATCTGCGCGGCGAGCGCATGCAGGCAGGCAGCGACTGTAAGCTACCCGAAGGAAAGTAACAACTATACTACACCGCACTAGAGAGAACCATTGCCGAGACGGCGTCGAGCTCGTACCTCAGAGCAGGAGGTGGAGGAAGAAGACGAGGACGGTACAGGCGTAAGCCTAGGGTGCAGAGGCGCGCGGCGGCCGCAACAACCAAGCAAGCAAGAACGACCGAACTAACCGAAGGAGCGGGGAGCTATGGACGGCACGCGCCGAGCTGAGCGGAGAGAGGAGAGAGACAGACGAAGAAAGAGGCCGGCGGGTATAAAAGATCAGCAGTGGTGGTGGCACCGAGGAAACGTCATTGGTTTTACCGTGTTACTGCAGACTGCAGCGGAGGGAGGAGGGGGAGGGGAGGAGAGGATAGGGTGAGAGGGCGGGCGGGAGGGAGGGAGGGAGGGAGGCCATTGGTCGGGGGAGATATTGTGGGTGTCTTTCGTCGCCTTGCCCACGCCGCGCCTCCGCCACCAGTTGCGCAGGACGGACGCGCGCGCAGCTCGCTGCCTCCACGCGTCACAGCACGCCGCACGTCCCTCGTGTTGGGCCTTTTTCTTCTCACTCATCCTGCCAACTCCCATGGGCTCTGCTGACACGGGCTGCCAGAGGGCCCGACGGCCCACCGGTCCTGCCCTCGGCTCACTTGGCCCTTGATCGTACGTTAAGATCCGTACTCCTGTTTGGTTTCGGAGAGTTGGCCGGGCACCGAACCTTAAATTCCAGTTGCGCGGTGAGGCAGCGACGGCCCGGGTTTGAAATTTCCTTTTCGATTCACGTTTCCGAGGTGGGTGAAATCCGGTAAGTTTTGAACCTAGATTTCTGAGATTTTAGCTCAAAATTTTGAAATCTCGGCGATTTTGAAACGACCGAAAAATAGTTCAAACGACCTTAGAATTTTTTTTTAAAATTTTGATAATTGTGGAATATAAGAACCCGGGTACCCTCATGACAGGCCCAAGAAGGAGGCCCAGAAGATACTCCCCGCGTTAGACCCCGCTGCCGTGCGCAAGGGGACATATCCTAAAGGAAGTTGAACTTATATTTAGATATGATAGATACGGTTGTAATCCGAGTCATTAATAGAGTAGATAAAGATGTAAACTCTATCATGTAACCGACTAGAATCTTGTAACCGATCGGAATCTCTTAACCGATCAGGACTCTGTAAGCCACCCCACCTCCGCTATATAAGGGAGAGGGCGGGCAACAACATAGGTGGCCGATCATCCAAGCATAGAGCGATCAAGCAATAGAGCATAGCACACCTCATATGGCCCAGAGCATATTGCGCTTTGAGCAATCTTAGATCCAAGAGATCTGCATAATCCCAGCACACAGGACTAGGGTATTATCTCCTCCGCGAGAGCCTGAACTGTCTAAACCCCTTATCTTGTGTGACCATCGAGTTTGGGATCCAGCGCCTACCCCATAAATTTATTGCCGACTACAAAAGTCGACAGTTGGCGCGCTAGGTAGGAGAGCGCTATAATCTTTTCCTACAGACTCGATGGCAGCGATCGGCGGGATCGCCACCACCTTCATCTCCGGCCAGGCTTTCGCCGAGCACGGACTTCGCCGCAGATCTTGCGCGGAGAACTTGTCCGCCTAGACTTGAACCAGATCCAATCTGGTAAAGATCAGGCCGACTCATTTCAGGTATGTCACTTTGACTTGGCCGGCAAACCAGTCGGCGTCGCGAGGAATTGCTGCGATCTTCGTGGTGTCTTCGCGATAGAAGAGCAGAAGACCGATCTCCAACGCCAACAAGAAGAACAAGAAGCTGCGGGGGAAGATCGTCTTCGTAAGGGTAAGGAGGTGCAGGTGCGATCGCTTCGATCTCGCGGTCGCAATGTCCGCGAGGACATCCTGCAATCCAGGTTGGGAGATCAAGCCGTCTTCCACACGCCAATGCAGAACGTCGTCGCTTTCAAGACGCTTCTCGACAAACTGGACCCGATGATTGTATCGGATAGCCCGGCGGCCCCGACGTGGCCCAGATCAAGGCCATGGTGACGACGGTCGCAATTCAGCAAAATCAGGAAAAGCCGGTAGGTGAAGCGCACTCGCGCTCCCACGCAGCTTTCGGCATGGCCACGAGCCCACGCCTGCGCCCCGAGCGCCACCTTCGGCACGGCCACGAGCCTACGCCTGCGCCCCGAGCGCCACTTTCGGCACGACCACGAGCCTACGCCTGTGCCCCGAGCGCCACTTTCGGCACGGCCACGAGCCACGCCTGCGCCCCGAGCGCCGCCTACAGCTCATCTACAAGCCTTCGCCTGCGCCCCGAGCAAAGATGGCACGATCGTCGAAAACATATGGAGCATAAAGCAGCTAAGTCGCTTTTTACTCAATTATGTCATTATAAATAAAATTGTTGACTTTCCTGACTTGCTACTTAGTTGACCCGCAACTAAGCAATAAGTCGGGGGCTACACCTAATAGTGTGCGCATGCGCACATCTTTTTCTGAGTTGTATTTTTCTTCTTTTGCTTAACGATTGCAAGTGAATCCGAGTGCGATAACTCCAAGTTGTGAAGCTCTGACCCCATGAACGGCGAACTTTAGTCACCCAAAACACGTGCCTGGGAAAAAGAGCCATGAGCCGACTCCCAACTCTCGGGGGCTAGGCTAGTCGGGCAGAGTGCTTAAACAAAAAGAGTCAAACCACTCGGATGAATTCAAAAATCCATAAGGAAAAAGAGTAAAAAACTCTAAAATTATATATACACCAGTCGGACATCACATCCGAGTGAATTGTTTTTACATTGCCTAAGTTCTACATATACATGATTCCAGGGCTACTAAATTTGGATGCGACGTGTGTGAGCCAACGCTTCAACGACGACATTAGCAACTTCGGCGACGAATGAATTTAAAGGGAGCGGCGCTGAATTTTGCCTTGAGCGGGAAAAGCGTTTTGACTTCTGCATATCGTTTGGGATACAGTATGTCTCAAGATGAGCCGACTGCCAGAATTCCAATAATGAGGCTAGGAACCACTCGGAAAGTTTAACGCGTGGAGCTCTATTGAGTCCTTCATTATCTCCTCCGCGAGAGCCTGAACCTGTCTAAACCCCTTGTCTTGTGTGACCATCGAGTTTGAGATCCAGCGCCTACCCCATAAATTTATTGTTGACTACAAAAGTCGACAATAATGGTCCTCACAAAGTAGTAATCTTCGCATAAAATTTTCAAATGATGATCAAGCTGAGAAATTTCAAAAAAATCGGATATTGGTACTGTCCTGATAAAAGGCTGAGTCAATGCTTCCATAGATTTGATTGAGCAACCAAACAAGTAAAAAAATTCTGAAAATTTTACAGAATGGTTCTCACGAAATTCTTAAGATGTCCTAAAAATTTTGGATCATGATCATACTCAAGCGAATTTATAAAATTATGGCACGGTTACTATCTCATCTATTGTGGTTCTTTTTTTCAACATAGCAAATGAAGTTCGATTATTTTGGAAATTTTTCAGTATGATCCTAAACTAGTAACGATGGTACCATGAAATTTTTATAGAATGATCTAGCTAGTACATTTCTTTAAAAAAATTAGACAGTGGTTCTGTGATTTTTATAAAATGTTTGAAAAATTAGGTTTTTCAAAACATTTTCATAGAAGATGACATTCTTAAGAGGAATTGTCACAAATCTGGTCCAAATATTTAAAAGCTAGTCAAAATAACCGAGATATCATCCAAATGACCGAAATTTCAGCCGAAATAACCAAAATTTCGCCAATTTTGAACCGGCAGTGAAATTACCTCACAATGCTAGAAAAAAATTGGGAAAAAATATGAAAAATCATACAAGAATTTGTCTACATTTACTATCTATTTGAATGTAACATACTAAATATTTTGACATAAAAGACTGTAAAGTTACAAATTTCGACAGCATTTCAATTGATATTCAAATTATGAGAGTTACAATTGGCAATAATCAATATATATTGTCATCACAAATGGTAGAAATGAAATAGAATTGAGACATATAACAATTCACCACACATATGAGCATACAAGAGCATATACACCTCATATATGACCATACATCAGCATATTCACCATATATATGAGTATATGACTATGCAAGGGTGGTTAATAAACGAGAGAACTACATGTGGAAGCTTGGATGACGCCAGAACGCACCGCTCAGCCCGAACCACCTGCAAAGGGCATAATTAAAGAATGAGTATAAACTATGAACATGTATTGTAAGAAGATGTAAAAGCATAATTAAAAGGAGTATGAATATGTTTTGCAATAACAGGCATAATTAAAGGAGTACGAACATATAAAGCATGAACAACTATGCTTTGACGTACCTACAAGTAGTAGTATGCGTATGGTGAAAATTGCACCTCCGCGTTATCGACAATTATCTCGTGACGCTTCCTCTCGTGTTGTTGCTTGTACTCTTCCCAGCTCATGTCCCGCGGCAAGCAGGCAAACTTCCAATGTTCATAATGTGCCATCCAGGCAGGGTTCACAAAACCGTTTCGCGGGCGGTTTTAGCGAAGTCGTGATGCACGTTTCGCGATGAACCGCCGAAACCGTGAAAAACCGAACGGTTTGCAAATTTGAAAATTTTGAAATTTGGTCAAATGAGATCGCGAAAACCGCGGTTTTTGACGAAAAACGCTCGGTTTTGCGAAAACCGCTTCGGTTTTGCTGAAACCGAAAGCGGTTTTGGAGAAAACCGCCGAGGTTGGAAAATTGGGGAAAAACTCAAAAAATTGGGGAAAAATGCAAAAATATTGTAAAATTTGTAGAAATACAGGAAGGTTAAAATTGAGTAAAAATATATAAATAAGGTATGTGAAAACGTGAAAATTCCGAATGATCTCTCCTAAATTTGGAAAAAATCGACATGGCCTTTGCTATATTTTAGAGAATTAGAAGTTGTTAGTTATGTATTTAGCAATAATATATCAATAAATAATCTTTCATTACAATACTACAATCACATAAGTGCAAAAATCAACATTTACATAACTACAAAGCAAAATCATTTGCAATTTCACTACCATTTACTTATCAACACCATTTACATTATAATGCATTTAAATTGAAGTTGTGGAGTAGGCATAAGCATAGCTTCGTCACTCTTCCATTATTGCAAAAATGACATGTTCGACCTACATGAACGGAACATCGAAATCCGATGACAGAAGGAAAAATAGTTAAAATAGAAGAACAAACTGAAGAAATTGCAAAATTTTTTTAAAAATGTAACAAAAAATCCCAATTAATCTATAAAACACCTAAGAGAAATTTTTACAATTTTTTAAATCATTTATTTCTTCTAAAAAATCTAAAACAGAAATTAATGAAAAGGAACAAATACACTGTCAGATTTTTATAAATAGTAAAATGATTTATTATATTCTAAAATTTTACTTAAAATATAAAAAATTCCAAAGGATCATGTACTAAAATTTTCAGAAATATTAGACTTCATTTATTTCCCATATAAAATCAAAAGCAGTAAGAGCATATACAATGATAATAGCACTTTCAAATTTTAAAAAATACACATATCTGATCATCATCTCAAAATTTTACATAATCATTTTCATGACGTTATAACATCACAAAAAAGTTTAATAAATATTAGACTTCATTTTGTGCCCTAGAAAATAAAAATCAAGAGCATATATTGTGACAAGATCACCGCTCGAATTTTAAAAAATGTACATATCTGATAATAATCTGAAAATTTTACAGAATCATTAGGATTACCTTAGGAACTCACAAAAAAATTAAAATTTTTTGCTAAATTTCTTCAAATTTTTTGAATTTACTGTTCATCTGGCCGGTTTTCCGAACGGTTTTAATTACCGAACCGGCTCGGTACGGCCGGTTTTCACGAAAACCGAGCGGTTTTCGATGGTTTTTTGAACCCTGCATCCAGGTTACTGGATCCTCTGACTGGTGCAGGTACCTAACAGACGTGTGTCGTATGTATGGATTGGCATATGGATCAGTGTACTCGAATTCGAACAACGATGACATGCTCGATCTGTCATGACTCTGTCTGTGACTGTACCCACCCTGATCCCCTCCATAGGGCATCAAGCCGTACCCTAACACGGGGTACCCAGGGTGCTCACTAGGGATCTGTCATCGATCTTCCATCACAAGAACCTGCAAACGGAAGACAAAAGATGGTACCATGTTATAAACTACTATTTAATGGAAAAAATACACACTTGATGAATATATACAAAATAATTACTTCAATCATGCATGCATAGATGTCACATGGTTGAGGTGCATACTTGAACCATGCATGCATACTTTTCAGTATTGGTACTAAAAAGGATTATGTATAATAATGTGTACATCTATTGCTTTTATGCAACTAATACTAATGACCACTACTTAGCCAACTATCCAACTCAAACTTTGATTATCTAACTGTAGCTCCACTCAACATTGCATACATATCAGAGTCTCATTTACAGTCTCATTTATGTTCATTCTGTTTTTTATTTTTTTTAAAGATAACAAACGAAGTCCCCTTTTCTATAAGTAACACTCCATTATATATTGCTAATAATCACAATACACAAACATTGATTTATGTTCATTTACAATTGAAGCATCTAGGCCCCTAATTTTATTTGAGTTTTGGTAATTAATGACAATCGTGTTAAAGGACTAACAAGTTCTCTTGAGTTTATGAGAATAGGTTGGTCTTCGTATCGGCACATGAAAAAGATTGAAAATCTTGCGGAGCAAATAGGTCTATTGAAGTGGACTAAAAGTTCAAGGACAAGGTATAATTATGTTAAGGACCTTTTATTTAGTTTCTACCGATCTCGAAGTTAGAAGTAAAAGATCAGATTGCTAAAATAGGTGACGTACTATTAAGGGGGAGTAATGCCTATTAGCTTGAATTTAATTAAGTGTCATTTGGCTCAAACTCTTTTAAAAATTCATCCTTAGGTTGCATTTGGATTTGATTTTCCAAAAACATGAGTGAATTTTCTGTATATCCGGTACTATCGACATATTAAGTTTGGTACTGCCGACATATTAAATCCGGTACTACCGCACGGCCGGTAGTACCGCTGTATACATGCCAGTAGCCTTTTTCTAGAGAGTGGTTGCTAAGTTCATTTCTAAAAATCTCTGGGCCGGTACTACCGTTGTGTTAAAAAGGGTACGAGCCTTTGGCCGGTAGTCTTTTCACAGGAATGGGTGTTTTTGAGCATTTCCCAGTCGGTACTAACGCAAGTCAAAAGTCGGTACTAACGAATCTCGGTAGTACTACATTTTGTGTACCGGTAGTCTTTTTACAGAATGGGTTTTCCTTGAGCCGATCTGGTTCCAAAAGTTGGTACTACCGCACTTTGTGTGCCGGTAATACCAGATCTTTTTCAACGGCTCTTTCCCGCCGCATTTGTTGCTCAAAATTGATCATTGGGACAGGGGCGGTACTACCGGGTTTTGCACGCTGATAGTACTGGATTTCCTGATTTTTTACGATCTTGCCCTAAACGGTTGGAGTAGTGGGTGGGGGTTATAAATACCTCCACATCTGCATACTAGAGCTCTCTTGGACAGTCATTGAATACTTCTTGAGCTCTAGCAAGTCTCCTTTGCTCTTTGTGCATTAAATTCTCATTTTGAGTGAGTTGGGAGTATTCAAGTGTTGCATTTTAGTATTGAGCCATTTAGACACTTGATTTATCTTCAAGCAAGCGTCATTACTCTATTCTCTAGAGGTTACCGCCTCCTAGACGGCTTAGAGGCGAAGGAGTCGGTGACTTTCTCAAGAAAGCTTGTGAGAAAGCCCGGTTGGTTGTGAAGGCCAGAGTTCGCCTACCCGGAGCGGGAAAGAACTACCAAGTAATCGAGGGAGACTCAATTGTGGAAAGGAGCTAGCTTGAAGTTTGTCAAGCTACCTCAACGTGGATTAGGGGAGACCGGCAAGTCTCCGAGACCACGTGATAAATTTTGTGTCCACTCTTGTAGTTTGATTTCTTGAATTCAATTGTGCAATTTACATTACTAGCTTATTTAGTATATTGATCTTGTGCTTATGAGTGTACTCTTGCTGAGTCTTAGATTGTTGGTGCACTTAGTGAAACCTAGAGAATTAGGTCTTAATTGTCAAAATTATAATTCTTTCTTAGATTATCTATTTATTGCAATTAGAGCCTAAGAGTTTTAGAAACCTCCTATTCACCCCCCCTCTAGTCGGCTATCCTTGATCCTACAAGTGGTATCAGAGGTTGGACTCTCTTTTGGGGCTTTACCGCCTAGAGAGTAAATGATGGCTAGCGACGGGGTATCTATAGGAAAGGCACCCTTCTTTGAAGGCACGAATTATGCATATTGGAAAATACATATGTCCGTTTATCTCAAGGCTATGAGCCTAAGTATATAGAGAATTGTAGATGAAGGTTTCGCTACCGGATTAAACCCCACACTCACGATTGATCAAGAAGAGTGAAATTCTCATCTTAATGCTCAAGCTATGAATGCTCTATTTGGAGCCTTGAACGCGGATGAGTTCAATCGAGTAAGTAATTTTGACACTGCTCATGAGATTTGGACTACCCTCTCGAAAATCTATGAGGGAACATCCTCGGTCAAGGAGGCCAAATTGCATATACTTAGGATCAAATATGAAAGTTTCATTATGTTACCGCATGAGAACATCAATTAGATATACTCAAGGCTAAATAACATAGTGAATGAGCTCAAAGGCCTTGGGGCATCACTAACCGATCTTGATGTTGTTCGTAAGATGCTTAGGGCTCTTCTGAACAAATATGAAACTTTGGTGACGTTGTTTCTCAACTCACCCAAGTTGCCAAGAATTACGCCAACTGGAATTCTTGGAAATCTCACCACCAATGAGCTTTACAAGAAGGACAAGGAAGAGCTTTTGGAGCAAAGCTCTTTGAAGAAGAAGAATATCGCCTTCAAGGCAAAAGCGGAGTCAAGCGATGAGCCACTCGAAGACTCCGAAGATGACACCGAGGAAGAGATGGCTCTCCTCATGAGAATAATAAGGAGATTTATGAAGAGGCGTGCAAGCTCAAGTGCCCCTCACAAATTCAAGAAGGGACACACTCTAGCACCAACCGCTACGCCAACATTCGGTGCTATGAGTGTGATTAAAAGGGGCACATTGACTCTCAATGTCCCAAGAAGAAGGACGACAATACTAAGTTGCCCAAGAAGAAGAAGGTGTTTCAAGAAAAGAAGAAGCTTTTCAAGAAGCTTCACAAGGACGGCAAAGGCGAGGCCAACATTGGAGAGTGGGATTCCAATGAAGAGTATTCAGACTCCGACTCATCTGATGACGATACTCCTTCCAAAAAGAAGGATCTTGCCGGTGTCGCCATCAAGGAGGCTTCCTCACCGTTCGTCACTCCTTTTTGTCTCATGGAAAAAAGAGATCATAAGGTAAAAACTAATGACGATGATGAGCCTTCTTATGATGAACTAATGGATATACTTAAGAATTTGAATGAATATCTTGACAAGAAGAAGTCTAAGCATAAGGCCTTGAGAAAGGAGTTTCTCTCTCTCAAGGACTCTTATGAGGAACTAAAGGAAGCTCACGAGACTCTTCTTCTCAAGGATCATTCAAAGTCTCAAAATGATGTAGGCATTACTTGCAATATTATTGATGATATGCCTACACTAAAAAATGATTCATACCATATATCAAAATCTAGCATATCTACTTCTTGTGATGAGCTTATCCAAATGCCTTCTAGCTCATGCTCTAGTTCAAATGATGTTAATGATAATTTAATTGTTGAGAACAATGAGCTCAATGAGCAAGTGAGCAAACTAAGTAAGTGCTTGCATCAGTGTTTCAAGGGTAAGGAGACCCTTGATAAAATCTTGAACAATCAACGTTGCTCCTACAACAAAGAAGGCCTTCGGTTTATTCCCAAGAAGGGTAAGAAAATGAGCAACAAAGCCCCTAGGTTTGTGAAGGCAAATAGGAAGCTTTTCTATAAGTGCCATGATGTGGGGCATGTAGCTAATGATTGCCCATTAGGTAAGGCTCCTAAGAATAACATTTATGATTCATGCTATGTTCTTAGAAAAAATAGCAATGGTAAGATTATTGCAAAATTTGTTGGCACTCCTATGCTCGATCGTAGAAAGAATGTCATTTGGGTGCCCAAAGCCTTGGTTACTAACCTCCAAAAACCCAAACAAATTTGGGTACCCAAAAAGATTTGATCTTCTTTTGTTGGTGAACTACAAAACCAGTGGACGACATTGGGTGTTGGATTGTGGATGCACTCAACACATGACCAGAGACCGGAAGATGTTCACCACATTTGAAGTAGGGAGTGGTCAACACGACAAGATCATCTTTGGCGACAATAGCAAGGAAAAAGGTATTAGGATTGGGTAAAATTGCTATCTCCAATGACCTTTCTATTTCAAATGTCTCATTAGTTGAAACATTAAATTTCAACTTGCTATCCGTTGCTCAAATTTGTGATCTTGGTTTTAATTGTACAATTTCTAGAGATGGTGTTGTGATTTCTAAAGAAAATGATAATTCTTTGGTATTTAAAGGTTTTAGATTTGGAAATCTTTATTTAGTTGACTTCACATCAAATGAGTCATGCCTTCAAACTTATTTAATTGTGAAAACCTCCTTGGGTTGGTTATGACATAGAAGACTAGCTCATGTTGGGATGATTCAACTCAAAAAGCTTTTCAAAAATGATCTAGTTGTGGGCTTGAAAGATATGAAGTTTGAGAAAAATAAATTTTGTAGTGCTTGCTAAGCTGGTAAACAAGTGGGTAATTCTCATTCTTCCAAGAGTATCATGTTCACATCTAGGCCATTAGAGCTCTTACATATGGACTTGTTTAGCCCAACAACCTATAAGAGTATCGGGGGCAATTCTTACTGTTTAGTCATTGTAGATGATTACTCAAGGTATACTTGGGTCTTCTTCTTAGATGACAAATCTGAAGCCTTTGGTATTTTCAAAAGTTTTGCTAAAAGGGCTCAGAATGAATTTAATTTTAAAATAAAGAAAATCCGTAGTGATAATGGTTTCGAGTTCAAAAATACAAGAATTGAAGATTATTGTGATGAACTTGGAATAAAGCACGAGCTTTTCGCTACCTATACTCCGGAGCAAAATGGAGTTGTAGAATAAAAAAATCGAACATTAATTAAAATGGCAAGAACTATGTTTGATGAATATAGTACTTCTGATAACTTTTGGGCGGAAGCTATCAATACCGCTTGCCATGCAACAAATCATCTTTATTTGCATCGTCTTTTGAAAAATACTTCCTATGAGCTTCTCATTGGAACAAGACCGAACATCTCTTATTTTCGCATTTTTAGTTGTAAGTGTTATATTTTGAAAAAGAGTGTTCGACTTTCAAAATTTCAAAGTCGTTGTGATATCGGTTTTTTGTTTGAATATTCTTCTAATAGTAAAGCTTATCGTGTCTTCAACCAAACCAAAGGTTTAGTTGAAGAGACGTGTGATGTTGAGTTTGATGAGACTAACGGCTCTTAAGAGGAGCAAAAGAATTTGGATGATGTAGGTGATGAAGGCTTGAGACAAGCAATGAAGAACATGACGCTTGAAGATATCAAGCCAAAGGAGGATAAAGAAGATCAACCTTCATCCATCCAAGTTAAACCGTCTACTTCCGCAATGCCAAGCCAAGCTCAACCCATTGATGTGGATGAAAAGGAGGACGATCAACAACTTCAATCTCTACC
The DNA here is from genome assembly GCA_036346275.1 of Otatea glauca. NCBI lineage: Eukaryota > Viridiplantae > Streptophyta > Magnoliopsida > Poales > Poaceae > Otatea > Otatea glauca. The sequence continues at coordinate 8,345,314 of CM070728.1, read as the reverse complement.
TCAAAGAATTAATCATGCAATCTCAAATGATCATCCAATAGATCAAATATTGGATGACGTTAGTAAGGGAGTTCAAACTCGATCTCATGTTGCTTCTTTTTGTGAACATTACTCTTTTGTGTCTTCTTTTGAACCCTCTCATGTAGATGAAGCTTTAGATAATCCGGATTAGGTGAACTCCATGCATGAAGAACTCAACAACTTTGCCCAGAATGATGTTTAGACACTAGTCAAAGGACCCAAGGATCACAACGTCATCGTCACAAAATGGGTATTTCAAAACAAGCAAGATAAGAAGGGTATTGTGGTAAGAAATAAGGCAAGGTTGGTAGCACAAGGTTTTACACAAATCGAAGGCTTAAGTTTTGGTGAAATCTTTGCACCCGTGGCTAGATTAAAAGCCATTCATATCTTGCTTGCATTTGCATCTTGCTTTGACATTAAATTATTTTAAATGGACGTGAAGAGTGCATTTTTAAATGGGAAAATATCTGAGTTGGTATTTGTTGAACAACCTCCCGATTTTGAAGATCCTAAACACCCAAATTATGTTTATAAGCTCTCTAAGGCACTATATAGTCTCAAACAAGCTCCTAGAGCATGGTATGAGCGACTTAGAGACTTTCTACTTTCAAAAGGATTCAAAATTTGGAAGGTTGATACAACACTCTTCACTAAAGTAATAGATGGAGAATTCTTTGTATGCCAAATTTATGTTGATGATATCATTTTTGGCTCTACTAATGAAGAATTTTGCAAAGAATTTGGTGATATGATGTCTAGGGACTTTGGGATGTCCATGATCGAGGAGTTGAGCTTCTTCCTTGAACTTCAAATCAAACAACTTAAGAATGGGATGTTCGTAAGCCAAACCAAGTACGTGAAGGATCTACTCAAGAGGTTTGGTATGGAGGACGCAAAGCCCATCAAGACTTCCATGGCCTCCAATGGGCATCTAGACCTCAATGAGGGAGGTAAACCAGTAGGTTTAAAGCTTTATCGTTCTATAATTGGTAGTTTACTTTATCTTACCGCATTTAGACTCGATATCATGTTTAGTGTTTGCATGTGTGCACGTTTTTAAGCTTCACCTAAAGAGTGTAATTTAGTAGCCGTTAAAAGGATTCTAAGATATTTAAAGCACTCCTCAAATATAGGCTTATGGTATCCTAAGTGTGCTAAATTTGATTTAATTGGATATTCGGATTTGGATCATGTGGGTTGTAAAGTGGATAGAAAGGGCACATCAGAAAGTTATCGATTCCTAGGTAGATCCCTTGTTTCATGATTTTCCAAGAAACAAAATTTTGTTGCCTTTTCCACCGCTGGAGCCGAATATATACCCACTGGTAGTTGTTGCGCTCAATTATTGTGGATGAGGCAAACTTTAATGGATTATGGAATAAATTTTAAAAGTGTGCCTCTTTTATGTGATAATGAAAGCATGGTTAAGATAGCCAATAATCCGGTTCAACATTCAAGAACTAAACATATATATATCCGCCATCATTTCCTAAGAGATCATGTGAGCAAAGGTGATATTGTGATTAGTCACATTAGAACCAATGGTCAATTAGCGAATATCTTTACCAAGCCCTTAGATGAAGCCCGCTTTTACAAATTGAGAAATGAATTAAATGTCAGAGATATCTCAAATGTGGCTTGAACATTTGCATCATGATTAATTCTTATTTGGTGTTATTTGCTCTTATTCGTTTTTCTAATTCTTTTGATGAGCAACATATTAAGGGGGAGTATTATACAATTTCTATGTATGCTACATCCCTAAAAATGTGAAAATATCAAATAAGTGCAAATATTTCTAAAAAAGAAGGACTCATACTAGGTCAAAACTATTTAAATTATATTATTTTGAAGTTCACTGGACTTTTTCATCCAAAACCTTCATTTCCAACATATAAATATGTAAATATTTTCTCTTTGATATATTTATCTAAATAAACTCATCTTATGTTGTAATAACATCAAAAGGCTTTGGACAAAGTCGTACTTTTTAAAACTTCCTCAAAATTCAAAAACTAGTCTATATTGACCTAATTAATGCACTTTTTGAGTCATTTCTCTTAGAACTAGAATCTTGACATTTCTAGGTTTTTAAAAGTTATTTTTGACTCAAACAACTAAATCAATTTGCTCTTCAAGTCATTTGGATGCATATGAGTTATTTGCAATATTGTGGTTTGCTTACTCTGGCTTCATCAGCCAAAACTGGTAGTATCGACATCTTTTCTCCGGTAGCTCTGGATGTCGGCATTACCGACTCAATAGGAGCGGTAGTACCGCATCTGACGGGTGGGGACAGTTTCAAGTGGTTTCTGAAGAAACCGTTCCCCTTCTCTTTCTTCTCACTCGACCCAGCCCGGCACTACCGCCTCTTCATCTTCTCTTTTCTTTTCCCCTATCTTCTCTCTCTCATCGTGTGCCCCAAACTCTCAAATCCACCAAATATTCATCAAATCTTGTTGATCTCAAGTTCAACCTCATCCCCTTGCTTCCCTCCTACGAAGGTGATCAATTTCCTCCCTTTTCTTGCATTCTTTTGCTCTCTTGATCACCTTGTTCTCATTCTAGGGTTTTATGAAATGTGGCAAAATTTGTTGATTATTGTGGAAAATAAATAATTAAAATGGTAGATTGGGATCTCTAGAAGATAATCAAACACAAAAAATTCGAACCAATCTAGCATTTGTATGCCTTTTCTCATTTGGGTTTTTCGGAACAGAAGATCCGGAATTACTGCGATTTTCATGTCGGTAGCTCCGATGATTCGTACTACCGTCTCTTTAGTGGTAGTACCGGACCTCGGCACTACCGACTTGATTTGATCAGTACTGTCGAGTTTTCTGAGTAAGCCCAAATTCATGTAATTGCAATCGCCACATTGTCATAAAACTTTAGTACGATGAATCCCTTGCTCATTTATCCTTGTTTATCACTTCTTGTGATTCAGTCAAAATGCCAAGGGCAAGGACCGCTCCCAAAGCTCGTCGTGGAGGAGGAAGTGTTCGCAAGTCAGCAAAGAATAGAGTGGCCCCTGCAAGCAGTGATAGCGTGGACTCTGCCACCTTAGCGATGAGGGACTATGAGGCCAGGCGAGTAGTACAGTAGACTTTTGCAGAAGGGTCTCATGCAAAAAAAGGGAAAACCCATGTGGTGAAGTCAGAATCTGAGGAAGATTATGAAGAGGCAGCTACTAAGTCAGAAAGTGAGGAGCAGAATGAGAGTGAGGATGAAGAAGCTCAACCCTCTGGTAGTGGAGTTTGGAGTGATTTGAGACAAATAAAAGGTGATGACTACTTTGCCCTCAGGGACCAAAATGAGTATGCTAAACCGAAAAGTGCCACAAAAGACAGATTTCACACTAAATTTCAACAGAAAGTGTATTATGAGATCTATAAGGAAAAGGATTTTGCAGATCAGAAATGGGTCAATTGGGATCATATTTGCAAATTGCCTCTCTTTGTTGGTGTGTCTGAGTTGTTTCAAGGGGTTGGTCTCATGGAATTTTTAGTAGGAGGAGTGACTATCATGAGGACATTATCAGGCAGTTCTACGCCACCATTCACATCTCAGAAGACTTGAATGAAATTACATGGATGACTGGCTCTGAGTCCTTCACAGCCACTAGGAGTGATTTTGAGTTTGCTCTAGATATCTTTCATAGCGGCTACCCCAAGATCCATGATGACAGCACTCTCAGTCTAGCACAACAGTGCACCCTCTATGATCCAACTGCCAGAGTGAGAAAGCCAGGGAAGCTAACAGGTCTCCTTCCTTAGCATCAGTTAATAAATAAGATAGTTCGAGTCACCATTCACCCAAAGAGTGGAAACTTCGACGATATCAGAGGATACGTATGGAACCTGATAAGCAAGATTATGCAGAGACAAAAACTTGATGTGGTGGACTTTATGCTCAGGGAGATAGACTCCTCTTCCATGGATCGTGGCAAGAGAATCTATTTTGCTCCCTACATTATGGCCCTCATCATGAGGATGACTGGGTATAGCGGCTTTCTTCCTTGCGTTCACAAGCCATACAAGCTTTGAGAGGCTCCTCCTCAGGTCCTTGGTCACTTTGCGCAATAGCAGCAGGCTCCAGCTCCTACTTATGATGCAATGCTCGAGAGTCTTGTGAGCCTTTGCATTGACCTATTTGCTAGACTCGACCTTGAGCGTGCCCAGATGGAGAGTCACTTCGCTAGAGTTGACGAGTATCAGGCTCAGACTCGATAGATGGTACAGGAGGTCAGAGGCAGTTTGGATGCTTTCAATGCATCTTTCTCTCAATGCTTGGACGATATTAGCTCTTCTCTTACTCCAACCACCTACTCTCGTCGAGTCCGTCCTCGTGCCTCAGCTCCTTCACCCCCTCCTCCCCAGCCTCCTTCGTCCTCTCAGGAGTCCAAAGGGGGGAGAAGCATGACGACCCTCTGAAGATCCTCTGAAGACTCTTTTTGGTATTTGACGCCAAAGGGGGAGAAGCATAGGAGTAGCTCTATTATATATGATATATGATGTTTTACAGGTTGTATATCTTTGTTGGTGTAAGCTTTGTGAACTCGCTGTTTTTGGTTTGGATGTTTGATTTGTGATGGATGTTTATTATCTTAAACGTTTAATCTCCTTAGACTTGTTTCATGATTACTGATTATTATAATTGTTGAGCATGTGTATTATTTTGTCTATATCTATCATGCTTCCTCGGGTCACATATATAGAGGAAACTCCGCCAAAATTTCCAAAATTATTCAAAATATGCATGAACTCCACTCATTATCTCTATGCACATGTTTAGGGGGAGTTTCCAACTATATATGTTTGCTTTAATAGCATTTTTGTCGGGGATCGGTACCCTCGCCACGTGTAAGCATCCCCCCGGGCCTCGTGGTGGCTTTCCATGAGCTCGGGGGCTCGTCTCCGACCTAGGAAAGTGCACTCCTCAAGCCCGGGCTCGGGTCCAGCGAGCTCGGGCTCGGACGCAAGGACGAAGACCCTGCTCGACCCCGACGCCACGACCTCTGCACCTCTCGGGGTAAAAGTCATTTGTAATAATTTATTTATCTCGTGTAAAAACTCTCCCCTACGTGGGAATCAACGCCAAACCTGCCCCTGCACGGGAACTAGGGCCTAGCAACTCCCGCGACTCCCGCAACTCCCAACGGCTCCCGTCAGCTCACAACGACCGTCGATGCCTCTCAACCACCCCCATCGACTCGCCACGGGCACCTAACATCAGCCACGGGACTAGCGAAGCTCCCAAAGGACTATAAAAAGATGACGGATCACCCTGACCAAGGGGAACAACAGGACGACGAAAAGAAGGAGAGAAAAAAGGGGAGAGACACGCACAAGGCGAAGCGCGGCCGACCTGGCCTTCTCGTACCCGTGGCTTCGCTCCTGAGCGACCCCGAGCTTGGCCCCACTTGTACTCTCCCACCAAGCTTCATATATATCTTTCACCTCAGGCAAGACTGGAGTAGGGCTGTTACCCGACCTCGGGGGCCCGAACCAGTATAAACCTCGTGTCATTGCTTCTTCCCCGATATACATCCCCGCGACGCGCGCCATTCCCGGGCGAGCACGACTTCGGGCCTCGCCCTCACATGATGTACTCATATACCCCCTCTACGATCAGCGGTTCCGATCGTCGATAATTTTACTTCAGTACTCACTCACTAAACCTAAAATGAAGTAAGATACTATTTAGAGCAAATCCTACACTATACATTTTGTCTTGAACCGAATGTGTACTCAAAAACAATTCTTTTAATTCATACTTGTTGAGATTGTCATCAGTTACCAAAAAGTGGAGATTGAAGCATCTAGGTCCCTAATTTTATTTGAGTTTTGATAATTAATGACAATCGTGTTAAAGGACTAACAAGTTTTCTTGAGTTTGTGAGAATAGGTTGCTCGGCCCTTTAGTAAAATGATTAAAAAATTCACATGTAATTTTTTAAAACTTATACATGTAGTTTTCACGAACAAGAATTAAGTTATGTTTGTCGACTCTTTAGTAAAATGATTAACAAATTCTTAAAAAATTATCATAAGTAGGGGAGGTGATATTATAGAACCCTATAAAATTTTAAGACCAAAATCAATCGCAACTGAAAGATATGAAAAAGACAAATTCGGCTCAATAATAATTTTTCACTATTTAGCGCTTTGTCAATTTGATATCTTTCAAATGAAATTGAGTTTAGTCTTCAAATTTTGCAGGGTTATACAACATCATCTCCCCTACATATGATAATTTTTTTGATAATTTTAGAAAACTTGTACATGTGATTTTCTTATATTTTACATAATAAGGCTGGTTTACACAGGATATAGTAACATCTTGTGTAATAGTAAGTAATATATTATTTTCTGGACAATAAAAGTCAACATATCCTATATTAACTATAAAATCAGTAACATCTTGTGTAATAGTGAGTAATATGTTATTTTCTGGATAGTAAAAGTCAACATATCCTGTATGAACTATAAAATATATGAAAATTAGATGTACATGTTTTCAAAAATTCTCAAAAAAATACCATACATAGGAGAGGTGATATTCTACAATAGTACAAAAATTTAAGACAAAAATAATCCTCATTTGAAAGTTATGGCTAAATCAAAGAAAGAAAGATTCATATACAAACTAGAAGTATCATTCATTAGTCATTTATTAGTTGGGTTGCCACTGACTGTTCGGTTGTGCGAGTGGCTTGATCGGTTTGTGTTAAATGGATGGGGAGTAGTATAGCCTATTCTACACGCAGCTATACATACATATATATGTATATATATATGGTATAATTAACTAGGGCAACATAGTGCCTTGGCACCATAATCTAAAAAGGATATTCTCTATGTATTTTCATGCGAAATTTTTAGGATACTAAGTTTAACCACTTTACTAACTAGATCAAACAAGTTTGAACTGAAATTCAAACTAGACTTTCCCTTTTTTATGATAGTTTGGTTGTAGGTATGAGCTGATTTTATATATAAATCATCAAAGCATGTGATCTAAACTCGTTCAAAATCTTTGAATTTGAGTATATTTTTTCAAAGGTATGCGTTTCATTTGAATTGTTATAGATGGGTATATACCCTAAAACTGAATTTTTAAAAATATACTCGAATATGGCATGAATTCGCGTATTTGAAATCATGATGCCCAAGCACCATGGTGCCCCATTTCTGTTTCCTATATAAATGTGTGTGTGTGTGTGCTATACTACATCTACGTGTAGAATAGCTTATTCTAAGTGCCAGACAGTTTTCTATACTGACCGAGCTCACTTCGTGGCATTAATTAGCAAGCAATAAATTAGCGCGTGTATGTCTAGTGTACTAAATCCAACTAGTAAACGACTAATAAATGCCACTTCTTGTTTGTACATGAATGTGTCTCTTTTTTGATTTAGCCATAATTTCCAAATGAGAATGATTTTGGTCTTTAAATTTTTTAGGATCGTAGAATCACACATCCTATACATATGGTAATTTTTTGAGAATTTTTCAAAATATGTACATGTGTTTTTCATGAACTATAGAAAACGCTGGATATGTTGCCTTTTACTATACAAACAAATGACATGCTACGAGCTATTACACCAGATGTTACCATACTGAAACAAGGTGCTAAACAACAGCTTTACACAGGATATAGTAACACCTTGAGTAAAATGTCATTTTGTTGACAGTAAAAGATAGTATGTGATGTTGTTTAGCACTTTGTTATTTTCATATCTCTCAAGTCTAATTGAGTTTGGTCTTAAAATTTTACAGGGTTGTATAATATCATCTCTCCTACATGTGGTAATTTTTTAGAATTTTTTAGAGTAAAATGTTATTTTTTTGACAGTAAAACATAGTATATGCTGCTGTTTGCCACATTGTTATTTTCATATCTCTCAAATACGATTGATTTTGGTCTTCAAAATTTATAGGGTTATATAAAATCACCTCTCCTACGTGTGGTAATTTTTTGAATATTTTTCAAACTTTTTATTGCAGGTCCGTCAAACAGAACTAAATTCTTATTTATGAAAACTATATGTGTATGTTATAAAAAAATTCTCAAAAAATTACTATAGATAGCGGAGGTGATATTATACAATACTATAAAATTTTTAGACCAAAATCAATATCATATGAAAGATATGAAAAAGATAAATTCGGTAAACTAGTGATTTTTCACAGTTTAGTGCTTTGTCAATTTCATATCTTTCAAACGCGATTGATTTTATTCTTCAAATTTTGCAGGGATGTAAAAACTCACCTACCCTATATATGGTAATTTTTTAAGATTTTTTTAAAACTTGTACATATGATTTTTATAGATTTTACACCATAAGATTGCTGTGTACAACATATAGTAACAAATTGAGTACTCCCTCCGTCCTGGAAAGTAAGGGACAGAAGAAATTTTATGACAGATTATGATTTCTGTCAAAATACTCTAATGCCCCTATTTAATACTGTGTCTCTATTAATTGGCAACATGCATGCATTAATTAATCACGATTATAGAGAATGACCTGCCGCGTTTTTGTTTTGGAATATATGTGGTCGCATGTATCTGCGTGCATCTGCATGCATGGGCACAATTTGAGGACACAATTTAAGAGGGGAGAGATCTCAATCCCTAATATCGAAGGACACAATTTGAACGCATCTCTCCCTTACTTTCAAGGACGGAGGGAGTAATAGACAGTAAAATATAGTTTTCTTGATAGTAAAAGATAATATAGGTTGCTATTTAGCACTTAGTTATTTTCATATCTCTTAAATTCGATTGAGTTTGGTCTTCAAATTTTACAGTGTTGTAGAATATCATCCCCCTACGTGTGGTAATTTTTTTAGAATTTTTCAAAGTAAAATATTATTTTTCTCACAATAAAACATAGTATATGCTGTTGTTTGGTACTTTGTTATTTTTATATCTCTCAAATCCTATAGAGTTTTATCTTCAAATTTTATAGGTTTGTATAAGCTCACCTCTCCTACGTGTGGTATTTTGTTTTAAGAATTTTCAAACTTTTTACTGCAGGTCTAACAAACAGAACTAAATTCTTATTAAATAAAACCATAAGTACATGTTTTAAAAAATTCTCAAGAAATTACTATAGATAGGGGAGGTGAGATTATATAACCCTGTAAAATTTGAAGACCAAAATCAATATCAGCTGAAAGATATGAAAAAAAAACAAATTCGGTAGACTAGTGATTTTTCACTGTTCAGTGCTTTGTCAATTTTATATCTTTCAAATGCGATTGAGTTTGGTCTTAAAATTTTTCAAGACGGTAGAAACTCACATACCCTACATATGGTAATTTTTTGAGATTTTTTGAAAACTTGTACATATGATTTTTATAGATTTTACACCATAAAGTTGTTGTGTATAGCACATAATAACACATTGAGTAATAGAGTAAAATGTAGTTTTCTTCACAGTAAAAGGTAGTATAGGTTGTTGTTTAGCACTTTATTATTTTTATATCTCTCAAATTTGATTAAGTTTGGTCTTCAAATTTTACAGAGTTGTAGAATATCATCTCCCCTACGTGTGGTATTTTTTTTAGAATTTTTCAGAGTAAAATGTTATTTTTCTGACAGTAAAACATAGTATATGCTATTGTTTGGCACATTATTATTTTCATATCTCTCAATTACGATTGATTTTGGCCTTCAAAATTTATAGAGTTGTAGAAGCTCACCTCCCATACGTGTTGTAATTTTTTGAGAATTTTTCAAACTTTTTATTGTAGGTCCAGTAAACAGAACTAAATTCTTATTTATGAAAACCGTATGTAAATGTTTTAAAAAATTCTCAAAAAAATTATGATAGATAGGGGAAGTGAGATTATAGAACCTTGTAAAATTTAAAGTCCAAACTCTATATCAGCTGAAAGATATGAAAAAAGATAAATTCGGTAGACTAGTGTTTTTTCATTGTTTAGTGCTTTTTCAATTTCATATCTTTAAAATGCGATTGATTTTGATCTTAAAATTTTGCAGGGCTGTACAAACTCACTTACCGTATATATGGTAATTTTTTGAGATTTGTTAAAAACTTGTACTTATTATTTTCATAAGTTTTACATCATAAGGTTGTTGTATACAGCACATAGTAACATATTGAGTAATACACAATAAAATATAGTTTTCTTAAGAGTAAAATGTAGTATAGGGTGTTATTTAGCACTTTGTTATTTTTATATCACTCAAATTGGATTGAGTTTGATCTTTAAATTTTATATGGTTGTAGAATATTATCTTCCCTACATGTGGTAATTTTTTAGAGTAAAATGTTATTTTTCTAACAGTAAAATATAGTATACGCTGCTATTTGGCACATTGTTATTTTTATATCTTTCAAATCCAATTGAGTTTGGTCTTCAAAATTTAATGGGTTGTAGAAGCTCACCTCCCCTACGTGTGGTAATATTTTGAGAATTGTTCAAACTTTTTATTGCAGGTCCAGCAAATAGAACTAAATTCTTATTTATGAAAATCATATGTACATATTTTAAAAAATTCTTAAAAAATTATGATAGATAGGGAAAGTGAGATTATATAACCCTGCAAAATTTTAAGTCCAAAATCTATATCAGCTGAAAGATATGAAAAAGACAAATTTGGCAGACTAGTGATCTTTCATTGTTTAGTTCTTTGTCAATTTCATATCTTTCAAATGCGATTGAGTTTGGTATTAGATTTTTGCAGGCCTATAGAAACTCACATACCCTATATATGGTAATTTTTTAAGATTTTTTGAAAACTTGTAAATATATTTTTTTATAGGTTTTACAATTTAAGGTTGCTGTGTACAGTACATAGTAACATATTGTGTAATTGACAGTAAAATATAGTTTTTTTTACAGTAAAAGTTAGTACTGGTTGCTGTTTATCCCTTTGTTATTTTTATATCTCTCAAATCCGATTGATTTTGGTCTTCAAATTTTACAGGGTTGTAGAATATCATCTCCCCTACGTGTGATAATTTGTTTAGAATTTTTAAGAGTAAAATGTTATTTTTTTACAGTAAAACATAGTATATGCTGTTGTTTGGCACTTTGTTATTTTTATATCTCTCAAATTCGATTGAGTTTGGTCTTCAAATTTTATAGGTTTGTAGAAGCTCACCTCCCCTACATGTGGTAATTTTTTTGAGATTTTTTCAAACTTTTTAATGCAAATCCGACAAACAGAACTGAATTCTTATTAATGAAAGTCATATGTACAATTTTAAAAAAAATTCTCAAAAAATACTCTACGTAGGGCATGTGAGCTTCTACTCCTCTGTAAAATTTGAATACCAAACTCAATCGCATTTGAAAGATATGAAAATGATATATCTTTCAAATGTGACTGAGTTTGATATTCAAATTTTACAGAGCTGTAGAAACCCATATTACCTACCTATGGTAATTTTTTAGAATTTTTTAGAACTTGTACATATAGTTTTTATAGACTTTATTACCGAATAACTAATTTGTGCAGAATATGCTGCAGATGTAGTAATTTCATGTTGCATATTATAGCAATTTCATGTTGTATATATAGTATTTTTTGTTACCAATCAAAAAAATTACTGTCTAATAGCAAGACTTATATCATTTTATTTCTCTCGTCGTCAGTAAGTTACTGGTGAAAACCATTTGCAAATCCGAGCTACCAATAAAAAGATATGGCTAAAATAAAGAAGAAACAGATTTATGTACAAACTATAATACGCATTAACTAGTTGTGTTAATCAACGCATTAACTGGTAGCAGATTTGGTAGTAACTGCGTCTGTTGTTCTTCAGTAAAATGTATTCTTGATTTACTACCAGATTGCACTCAATCAGTATGGTATTGTTTGCATGCGCTTCTCGGTACGTTTCAGCCGGCGCATGAAATAGCCTAATCTGCATGTATAGCTACAGTGTGTACATATACATATATATATATATATATATATATATATATATATATATATATATATATATATATATATATACATATATATATATATATATATATACATATATATATATGTATATATACATATATATACATATATATATATATATATATATATATATATATATATATATATATATATATATATATATATATATATATATATATATATATATATATGTATATATGTATATGTATGTATATATATATATATAGATCCGATGGCCTAGCAAAAACTCTCGCCACCAAATCCTATACAAACTCAGGGAATCCCTCCAGCCAAACTACGTGACTGTCCGGGTCCAGAGCTGAGCCAAACTTTGCAAGTTCATGCGCTACACACTATTACAACATCTAGGACAGAAGATAAAACACATCGAAATTTAACAACTGCGTCCTTCTAGCTCCTCTAATTATGACAGCATTGATGCCATTGTTCTCCTCATTCAGGGCAAAACATAGATTTTTAGCATCAGATTCCACTACAACACGCCCGTTCCCAGACTACTAGCTATTTTCAAAGCCTCCACACATGCCATTGTTTCAGCCTGGGGTCCGTCCTATAAACTTTTCAGGCTTCCTGCAGCCATCACCAGTGGATTGCCCTTCTGATCTTGTTAGAGATATGGTTTCCTCAAATTTCTAAATAGTTTGTTATAGATAAGGATTCCTCAAATATCCTAATAGGAGTTCAAATCTCATTCGATTCGGACTCATCTAGCTATATAAAACCACCCCATGTATACGTAAACTTGAACAGAAATAGTGAATTGTCTCTCGTGTTTTTTTTCCTCCACCGTGAGGTTTTTCCACGTTAAATCTTATCTCTTTGTTTCGTTGTGCTAGCCCTTACAGATCTCTTACCACAGCGCCCCAGCCACCATTTCCAGAGCTTTCTTTCACAGAAGGAGCCATCAATATTGAGTTTTAACAGATCTCCTGTAAGGGGGGTGCCAGCATCGAGTAGCTATGATAGTTTCTCCCTTTGACTGATTAAACAAGGATCTGAAATCAACAACCAATCAGCTCGCATAGTGAACAGCACCTTCCACTGTGTATAAGCACCTAACTTCGGCTACTTTATTCCTGATTAACCACCAGACCCAAAGCAAAACAATTATTTTCAATTGCATCGTCTCTTCCAATTCCCATACTTCCTCCAGTACGTTTTGTGCCGATGGACAGGTCAGGAGGCTCCAGCGAAACTCCGTCTGAAGGGCATTCCAACAGTACTTAACTTTCTTGCATTTTAGAAATAGATGCCCTCCATCCTCGTCCAAACGATGACACATATGGCATATAGTTTCAAGGTGAACTCCTCTTCTCAAAACATTCAGACGCACCAACAAGGTATTGTGAGCAAATCTCCAGAGAGAGTGTTGAACTTTATTTGGAACTTTGCAATTCCAGATCCGGCCACAATTAAAGCCCAAATAACACAAGTCAGATGTACTCCCCTTGTAGGCCTTGTTGTTAGTTTAGCTCCTGCATGAATACTTTGTAAGCTGACTTCACCATAAAACACCGTTTATTGTCCGCGTGCCAAGCAATGAAGTCTCTGATTGGGATTTTCATGATCCTTTCCACATCTTCCCTGTTGAATGTTTGTTGTAGAAGCTCCACATCCCACTGTCCTGTCGCAGGATTAATAAGTTGAGAGACTCTAGACAGCAAATTACTTCCCCGAGTAGAAGCAATAAATCTTGATCGTCCACATGGGAGCCAGGAGTTTGACCAAATCCCAATATGATTCCCATTACCAACTCGCCAAATCACTCCTTTCCCTTTAGCATACTCCTCCAAGTATATGACATCCCTTGTTTTGGCTTCGCATTGAGAACATCACAATTGGGGTAGTATTTTGCCTTTAAAACAGGAGCACAAAGAGAAGCATGATTTTGAATTAGACGCCATCCTTGTCGGGCAAGCATTGCAACATTGAAACCATGAAAGTCACGAAATCCCAGTCCTCCTTTTTCTTTGGTAGCAAAGCTTATATTTCCCTAGCCAATGGATTTTCTTGTCATTATCTTGTTGTGTCCACAAGAATCAAACTATCAAGGTTGTCAGTGCATCACAGAATCCTTTTGTAAGGTGAAAGAAACATAGCATATATGGGAATTGCCTGGGCTATGGCCCTTATTAAACATCTCCTCCCCGCTTTTGACAACATTTTCTCCTTCCACCCTTGAATTCACGCCAAATCTTCTCTCTCAGGTATTCAAATGGTTTTGATTTTGATTTCCCAATATAAACCGGTAGACCAAAATATCAGTCATTGTTAGCTTCACTGTTTACACCTAATTCATTCAAGAATTCATTTTTCTGCATATCTGTCATGTTACTACTAAACATAACAGTAGATTTGTTCCTACTTACTGTTTGGCCCGAACATGCTTCACAATTCTGCAAAATGTGATGTATTTCCCGGGCATTTTCCTCGTCAGCCTTAAGGAGGAGAAGTGAGTCGTCTTCAAAGAAAAGATGCGTCAGACTCGGTGCACCATAACAAATATGCAGCCCTTGAATTCTGCCTTCAATCTCCACTTTGAAGAGAGCTACAGACAATTCCTCCGCACAAATAACAAAAAGATATGGCGAGAGTGGATCACCTTGGCAGAGCCCCTGGTTAGGATTTATAGACTCTGTGTAGTCTCCATTGACTTTGTAAACAATAGTGGACACACATTTCATAATGAGACTAATCCAATTTTCTTGAAAGCCCAACCTTTGAAGCATTGCTTGTAAGAAAGGCCACTCCACTCTGTGATATGCTTTGGACATGTCCAGGTTAACAGCAGCAAAGCCCACTTTGCCACTTCTCCTTTTCTTCAGATAATGCATCGCTTCGTAAGTCATCAAGACATTATCCGTTATCAATCTCCCTGGCACAAAGTATCTGAAATAACCTCTGGGAGCATACTCTTCAGCCAATTTGCAATAACCTTTGATACAAGCTCGTAAATCACATTGCATAAACTTATTGGCCAAAGATCATTTAATTGTATGGTGTTCTTGATTTTTGGAATTAGCACAATGTTATTATCATTCCAACCCATTGGCATTTCATCCTCATTTAGTACTTGAAGAACCTCAGGCATGGTCTTATCCTCGACAACATGCCAAAACCTTTTATAAAATAAAGCCGGCATGCCATCCGGGCCTGGTGCTTTCAGATCCCCTATTTGATCAATGGCCTACTTTATTTCTTCAGTACTAAACTCCGCTAAAAGGGCTGCATTCGCAGTCTGTGATACTTTTGGTTGAATTTGGTCTATGAAATTTCGGTTTAGATGGCTCAAATGGGTTGTAAATAGATTGGAATAATATTCAAAGACCAATTTGAGAAGATTTTCGTCACCTTGAACCTATAAGCCATCCTCTGTGCTAAGCTTTCTGATCATATTAATTCTTCGACGCTCCAAGGCAAAGGCATGATAGAACTTAGTATTTCTATCTCCATTACGCAGCCAGTCAGCATGACTTCTTTGCTTCCGGTAGATATCCTTTTGTTCTTCTCGTTTGTCAAGACGATACCTTAATGCTTGTTCTTCTGGTTTGTGAGATTGGTTCCCTGTTGCACCTCTCAATCTCCTTCTTTAACTTCTTAATGCGCCCTTCAATATCTCCAAGGACATTCCTATGCCAGTTTTTCAGCTCACTAGCCACCTTTTTAATCGCCTCACTTACAACAATAGGGCCTAGCTGAGTAGCTGAATCCCAGGCATTCTGCACCACCTTGGCACACTCCTCCTAAGCGTGCTTCAAAACGGAATTGATTTCCTTGGGTGTAGTGATTGTATTCTCCTGGGTCGGTACACATCTCCCTTCTCTATAAATTACTAGAGGTCTGTGATCTGAATGTCTATGCTCTCCATGGATAACTCTAGCCTCTCGGAACCTGTAACACCAATCTTGGTTGGCCACCACTCTGTCTAGTCGTTCAATATATTTCTCCACTCGGTTGCTGTTATTTCCCCCAAGTGAATGGGTCCCAAGAAAACCCAAGTCAGAAAGCTGACATTGCTTTAGAGCTTCTTTGAAGTTCTCCATATATCTAAACACCCTGGGTACCCCACCCTGCTTTTCGTGGCCAGACAACACTTCATTAAAATCCCGAAACAGACCCAAGGTCTGTCATACTGGTTTTTCAAGATCTGCAACAATTTTCATGTAATATCCTTCTTATCACGTGCCAGTTCTCCATATATACCTGTCATTCTCCACACAAAGTTGTCATCTTCTGTGATTTCGGCATCAATATGGAGTCTTGACAAACTTCTTACATCCAGCACGATTTCTCTTTTCCATGGTAGTGCCAACCCCCCACTCTTTCCAACACACGGTCTAACAATCATATTAGGCGCCTTCAATGACCACCGAAAATGCTTCATCCTCTCCTTTGGCAATTTTGTTTCGCAAAGGAAGAGGACGTCGGGATCTTCACACTTCTGGAGGTCCAGAAGCCCACGAACTGCCGGGCGGTTCCCAAATCCCCAGCAGTTCCAACTTATTAGCTTCTTTTGTTTCTTTTTCTTTGCTGCACCTTCTACATCCATAACATCCTCAGACACAACCTCGATTGCTAAAAGGCCTTCTTGGATTGAATCATTTGCTCTAACCAGAGCCATAGAAGTATGATCTGCAGCCTCACTAGCATTCCCTTCTTCCGTACTTACACTTGTCTTCAGCAGCCACTCAGTTGGCTCTCTCTTTTTTGGTAAATAGACAATCTGCCTGTTTTGGTCAGGAAAGTTAGTTCAGGAGCAGCAGCACTTCCTGGCGCACTGACCTTTGATTTGGCTCTGCCCGTTGAAATAGGGAATTAACCTCATTTTCTGCTTCATTGTCACTTCCCACCATTTGGCCACCACCTTGAACACCATTTTCCCCGGGCTGCTGCTCCTTTTTGACGAGCTATCCCCCCGGCTTTCCTTTTTCTTGTCCTCAGGGCTTCTCACTATAAGGAAGCTGACCATTTTCATCTCTAATACCTGGAGTGGGGCATTCAATCACCGAATGGCCTATGATTCCCCACATACTGATCGATCGATCCATCTGTTCTGCTGTCACGGCAGACCACTGCGAGGAGGAGGACCGGGAGAGGGCGGCTCGGGAGTTTGGACATGCGCTACGGGCCCTGCCTCGGCCTCACCCGCCCTCTGCTCCGATGCCCAGCAATGCCTCTGGGCTGGCCGCGTTTCCAGTAGCAGCTTGTGTCGGGTAAGAGGCGAGGACGCGAGGTAGGTAGTAGGTACTGCTACTGCTACTGCTACTAGGGCAAAGGTTTCTGTGCAGTTGGATCTCTTTCCCTACTACTAGCACCAGTGCACCACACCACCTCCACCTCTATTATCTCTACAGTCCTGTACTCCTGTAGTACTGTGATCTTTCCATGTCCCCCTCCCCCCCGCTGTCTCTGCTCACGCCGATCATTGATTATGTGGTGTTATTCGAGTCATTGCGCCTCGTGTGCGTGTGGATCATCAAAAGCAGAAGTGACATTTCTTGTGCTTCCATTGCATTTCGGCAAGTACGGCATTTTGATTGGATTGATACCCACTCATCAGCAAAACAGCAACAATGATGAGCCCAAACATCCCATCACCGGACAGAATCCACTGCAGTCCCTCTGGGACCGGGACTTGCAACCTTAAATCAAAGAGCAACAATCTAGATACTCTATGCTGATTTGCAAGCAACTGTAACAACATACCTGGACTGTTCAATCCAGCCAACAAACGGCTTTGAGAACTCAAAACTGAAGTTACAGTCCCACATTGACTACAGGAAACCCTCTTATTTTCGAGGGTTGTGACAGTGACGTACAGGAAATCACCGTAATTAAGCAGAGAGAGAGAGCTATTGCCACTTGCTCATATTCTTGTTAAACTGTTGATATAGTAACAGGAAGCAAACACTTCGTACCTACATCCATCAACAACTGCACCGATCTCGCAATGCATTCATATTAAATTGTTGATCGAACCATGCTATCTATGTTCTTTGCAACACATCCCAGTCCCACCATGCCTGTTAATAACAATACAAGCACGCTTACACGGCCAATATAGAATCCAGGGTGAACACGGGTACACACAAATGAGACAGCATCAGCAACGTCACGTGTCTTTTGTTTTATGTCTAATAACTGGAACAATAAGCTCTATGCCAGTAAATAATAAATTACTGTTGCAGATAGACTAATTCCTCAATCATCCGTATAGAGAACTTAGCATCCATGTTCGGTTCCGTCCAAGTATTCTTCTCAGTAAGGAACGATGATGGATTCGATGAGCTCCTGGAGTGGAGCCAGCTCCTTCTTGTCAACCAGGCCAAACTCCTGCAGAACAAACCGAGACCTGTAAATTTTGCTGTCCCTTTCTTTTCCCGGCCAAGAGTAGATCTGCGATGTTCGACATCACAATCGCTGTGAATGATGAGCTTACAATGTATGAGAGACTTACGTTTGTAAACAGAATGAAGTGCTTGAAGCAGGTGTTAAGATGAGCCTCCTCCTTGAGGCTGACAATCTTCTGAAAATGCGAGTGATATATGTGGGCATAAACACGAAACAAGCGCTTGAAAATTGTCTTTACAACTTCCTTGAAGTTGGGTGGGAATGGTGTGCCTGGAGTAAGGAATTAAACCCAGATCAGATGCTTGACTGCTCCAATATCAAGTGTTTGTGAGAAACAAAGAACGGTGGGTGGTACAATCAGCATACCAAGCTTTTGAGGAAATATGGATTCATCGTCAAGCTGGCCTTCAATCCAGTCCATTAGATACTCCACGTATTTTGGTGCTGACACTTCTATGGGTTTCTTTATTTGTACTCCATCAGCCCATCTGTACTCATACCTACATAAAATTCACATTTGTTTTGTGACTTTTGTCATGATATGGCCTAAATATTGATCTAATTCTGAAGAAAATGTCACCAAGGGATTATGGGCATGAAAAGTCCAATTTATAATAGGTGGAGTATAATACTTTGTTTGCCTAATGCTTAGTACTACAGAAGACAATTGTCATAAACAAAGTGTTTTTGGAAATTTTCTTCTTTCAAAAAGGGGTGATTATCTATTTAGTCAATGTTCAAACCTAACCATAGCAGGACATGTGGAAAGAGTAAGGCACTGAAGAGAATGTCCAAATGCAAAATCATAAAAGGCAACCACAAGGCATACAATTACTTGGCACACCAATCTTTCTAAACCATATCCTAAGTTTTAATGCCCTAAGAGTTGATAATTAGGTATGTATTGAACCAAATCTTAAGAATTGAGCTTTTTCCACATGATAAGGTACTCACTTGCATATTAGCTTCTAAGTAGAAAGAGAAAAATCAGTTCATGCATACTGCTATATAGTGTCGTTATAAAGTTAGAAAAAGAATTGAAGACAACACGTGTCACTTGTTAGTTATTAGCACGGGCAAAGAAACTAAACAGGCCATTAGTGGGAGTTTTTCACCAGGCAGGTAGCCTTCAAAAGTCATCGTCAAATTTTGACCTTTAAAAGGCTTCAGACGAATAATGACCAAATGCTCTAAATTGCAGCCTTGCAAAACAGTATCTCAGTTCAATCACACAAACAGACTTTAGTCGCTGACAAACTTGCTTTGGATAAAAAGGTTTTGGCTTATTCTTTTCTGAGGCATACTTTGGGCCCGCAGTCATTGTCGGGCAGCTCTCAGGAGTGCAGAATTCCGTGAGCGTGCCATACAGCAGGTTAACTTGGTTAAAGAAATCCACAGCTGAAAAGCAAAACACACATGTTAGCTTTGATGAAACGACTGTGTTGTAATAACATTCTAAATGATAGATACATAATTCAGCACTAAGCTATATGGGTTACTGCTACATTCGACAAATTCCAAAATATAAAAACCAAATAAAATATGTTGAGTACAGGTTAAGGTGAAAAAGGAAAGGGAAGAATATTACTATTGACAGCAAGCCATTCATTGATATCCTCTCCAGGAGGCAGCCTCACAGCTTCCCGAAGGTTTCCACTGCCGAGGGTGGCATCTATGTGCTTTCGGAGCTGTGCCCCCTGCAGATCAAAAAGAAATATTTGCATAAGAAATGGATAATAACTGACAATATCCAGTTATGTACGGCATTGCTCACTATGTAACCTATAATTTAGTGTTTTCTCCTAATTTCTGAATGCCGTGCATAACATGCAAGCTGTGGCAAATTTAATATATCGAGGAAACCCTAGTGATACCCTCTGTTTCCTGTAGCAAAATCTAACTTCGAAATATATGTTATGCCTAAATCTGTGCTCATCTGAGGTGATTCAGGAACCCAGGGCATGTAGTGATGATTGAACCTGATAAGCAATAACAACTAACGAACATTGTTCAAGACTAAGTAATCCAACATGTATAGATCAAACATACCTAATAGGCTGTACCAAACTGGATACATGACATGCAAAAAACGAAATCTTAGTATCCGGATGTGTCAAAATGTTTGTTGCAGACTGCTTTGGAAAAAATGGATGAAGGAATACAAACAATGCAATAAAACCCTTTTTTTTATGTGATGAGACATTAACTGAAACACAGAACTCATGTAGAACTCAGTGAAAGAGAACAAGAATGTCAAGTGAGTAACATGGCCTTTGACTATGGACAAGCTGGATCTAGAACGGAGGACAAAGACAAAAGCACTAAAACAGATGCATCACAGTTCGTCTAATTGGAAAAAGAAGCGTTATTCTCTGATTAGATCCATCACCAATCCATGTGTATCACAAATTTCACAATCCTGAAGTTAATGTAAAAAGGTGAATTATACTAGCTCTGCTATGTCACTTTTCCAACGACAAGCATGGCACGCACTTTCCCTAAATATAGTTTATGGCAATTGATGAAAATCCTGGCATAGCATTATTTAGGCAATGCCAGCGATGAAAATAAATCGACACCTAAACATGTTGGTCGTGTATTAATTAAGTCATGCTCTTAACCATTACAACAGCAGTGCTAACTACTCAGGCAATGCATGATCTCTTCTTGGTCACATCAAATCCTGTTTGATGGCCCAAATCGAAGCAGTTCCTAAACACACGCTATACGTGCTACTATACCCGAAGACCGGTACAGTATTTGCTCTTGTTGGTACCAAACCAAATGAAAGGAACATGCAAGTCGAAATTCTTAATTGCATACCTTGCTGCCGGATGGAGCACTCTTCTTGGGACGGAACGTCTTCTGGTTCCTGCAGAGAGAGAAAGGATGGCTCGGGATGATTGATTGCATGGGAAAAAAAGAAGGAAAATAGAAACAATTTATGCAGTATGATCTGATGATGTCCCCAAACTGCTTATTTTGGGAGAAACCAGAAATCAAGAGCGGGAAAACGAAATTGAGCATGGCAGGAGCTCCGGTGGTAAGTCAAGACTAGCACGGCAGAGCAGTAGTGATTAGGACTGTAGCAAGAGAGCATCCGGCTAGAGCAACGACGAGCTTACAAATCAAGCAAGAATTGACCCGCGAAATCCGCGACGGATCCGCCGAAAGAGGGCGATTCCAGCGGCAGCCGCGCTAGATCTCACAGCCTGGCCGGGTCACCGATCCAAGAAACAAGAAGCAGAATCCCATCCGAGAACGAAGCAAAGCGAACAGGCTGGGGGGAGAAGAAGAAGGGGGCGAATTCGACATGGCGCGCGCTCACCGTCCGAGCCCAAAGAGACTCATGCCTCCTCGTCGTCTTCCTCCTCCCCGCGCGCTCCCTCCCTCCCTCTCTCTCTCCCCCCTCACGATCCGAGGAAAGAAAAGCAGGGGGCGGTGGAGCTGCTGCTGCGACCCAAACAAAAGATTATATTTGGTCACGGTCGCTCGCTCGTCAGCGCGAATGCGGCACCCAAGGCATGGGCCGGCACAGTGACAGCGGGCCCAGGATCGGGTGGTGGCCGTCAGATCGGGGGAACGGACGGCGGATGGGCGCGGCCTGGCTGGCATCCATGATCCGGCCCCCGAGATTCCCGAGTCAGATCAAGATCTATCTAGGTTTATGCTCTGCCCCCTCCCTCCCTTCGTCCACGTGCTGTACACATTTTGTACTCGTCTACAGCACATCCATCACCAGTTCTTTTCTCTTGCGGTTTCTTCTCAGAGCAGAGCCGCACACTATGCATACGCTAGAAAATTTTACTGAGGTTTTACGGTCTTTTAAGGAATATAGGCATACGTTTTCTCACTGAACATACGTACATGTGTACTCTAAATAAATACGGTACATAATATCGATCCTAGAGATCGAACATGAGTAAGTAGGAACAACACCATCGCTCCCACCACAATACCACATGTCTATTCGCATCCATCACTAGTTTTTTATTTTATTCTTTTTTTTTAGATCAAAGGACATCAAGACTGCTGT
Source organism: Otatea glauca (assembly GCA_036346275.1). NCBI lineage: Eukaryota > Viridiplantae > Streptophyta > Magnoliopsida > Poales > Poaceae > Otatea > Otatea glauca. The sequence goes on along the minus strand of CM070728.1, from coordinate 8,322,927 downwards.
TCCAGTTTTATTACTTAAACTGGAGATTGGTCCAAGGTAACTCATACATATTTTATTATTTTTTAATAGTGTGTTTTATGGATCTTTATTACTGCTCAAGAGTAGACACCAAGATGCCACAAATCATCTTCGATAGTAAGCATGATCCCGTTTAAAACGCTTGATTTTCACAAACTTCCCTTTTACGTTGTGACAAGACCGGCTCATCTCTCTGTGCCCGCAACATAGAACTTACACAACATATTTGTAACCTATTTCATGGGCACATTACCTGAAAGGTGCCATCTTTTGAAGATATGTCACAAGCAAAATAGAAAAGGCCGTGATAAAGCATGTGCAATGGAGCTTAGAGATGCCTTACCTGGTTACCCCATCAAAGCTCTCCATTGCAACAAATCAATTCGTCCGAATGATTTATAGCTTGAGAATTGGGATGCCTAGGCATTAAAACTTGAGGTTTATGTGTGTATGTTCTACAATAGTGTTAATTACACATCAAGCTACATATGTCTCTATGGTATTACATAGGAGGTAACGTACGTACGTACGACAAGCAACAAACGGTAGGCATCGGGATCTTATCCTCTGTTGTTCTGTTCAAAAGGCACGAATGACACGATGTGGATGGTCGATGGATACAATTTCAATGACTCGGATCAGCATAGCTGAGATTTTGAGCTTTCCAATTTCTCGCGAGCTAAGCATAACTTCTCTTGCACATCAATCCTAACCATCTGAAACCGGATCCAATTATTGCAATGAACCGAAAGTCACCCTCTGCCTTTGTCAAGATTTCAAATTTCGTTTTCGGATCACATCTCAGGGGTGGCCGAAATCCAAAATTTTAGTAAGATCCTGGCCGAAATTCAAAAAGCAAATTTCAAATATGAAATTTTTGAGAAACCCTAAACCGAAATTTCGGCCAAAATAACCAAAACTTCGGTGATTTTCAACCCCTTTGAAATGGTGTCCCGAGGCTAAAGAATTGGAAAAAAAATATGAAAAATCATGCAAAGCATTTATCTACATTTTCTATTTGTTTGAATGCAAAATACTAAGTATTCGCACATAAAATTCCCAAGTTAAGGTTTAGGCCGAAATCCAAGTTAGAGTTTAGAGTTAGGGTTACATAATTTGTATATGTTTTTTTTTGCAATTTTTTTACATGTATTCATCATAAAACGCATTACAATTTGCCACAAAATATGGTGCGAAGTCCGGTCAAAAAACATGAAACCAATAAAAAAACCATGAAAACTGATCCAAAAAACTGAAATCTCACTGAAATTTCGCAAAAAATTGCCGAAGTCACCATAGCAAACCTAGTTTTTAATCCTTTTTATCCTGCTAAGATTTGAAATCTTAGCCCTGGGCTGAAATCCAAAATTTTGGTAGAAATTTTCAAAATCCCGGTGAGATTTTGAACCCTGACCTTTGCCCAAGGTTCAAAATCCCGAAAAAAATTCGGATTTCGAACGGAGACGAGATTCTAAATCCCGGCCGAATAAAAAAATTCAAATTGCTAAAGTGATTTTGGAAATTTTGGTAAATTCACCAAAATCTCATTAATTTTGATCGGATATTAACTTTTTGGACCATATTTGACCATATTTGGGACAATACCTCTTAAGAATGTCATCTTTCATGATTTTTTTTGGAAAACCCAATTTTTTCGATGTTTTATAAAAATAACAAGAGCACTGTTAGCTTTTTATAAAAATGTACAAGCTTGATCATGTTTTAAAAAATTTATGGTACCATATTTAGCAATCTAGGATCATACAAAAAAATTCCAAAAGAATTGAACTTTATTTTTTATGTTTGAAAAATCAAAAACAAAAGGAACATAAATACGATAGTAATCGTATCAGAATTTATAAATTCTCTTGAGTGTGATCATGATCCAAAAGTTTTAGGAGAGCTTAAGCATTGGCTCAGAACAATTCTCTAAAACTTTCAAAAATTCTAAACTTATTTTGGTTGCTTAATCAAATCTATGAAAGCAATACATGAACTCAGCCTTTATAAGGACAATAGCACTATCAGAATTTTATAAAATTCCTCAGGCATGATCATCATGTGAAAATTTTATAGGAACATTAGTGATACGTCAGGACCTTTATAAAAATTTTCTAACATAGTTTGAACTATTTTTAATTTTATTGAAATTTACCGAGATTTCAGCAATTTCGGCCAAAATCTCGGAAATCCCGATCAAAAAAATTTTGGATTTGAATTTTGCTTTTTGAATTTTATACATATTTCATCAAAATTTTGAAATCTTGTTGAAATTTTGGATTTTAGTAGCCTCCAAGATATATTCCAAAAACAAAATTTGAAACCTTGTATTTGCCCGCTAAAGATAGGGATACAGTTCTATAGATATCACAATCACTACCATATGCATGGTTAAAAAATTCAGCAAAATTTAGTGAATTCTTGGTGAGGTTTTGGATTTCGACCGGGGACGAAATTCAAAATCTCAATCGGATAATTTTTTTTAGTTGATATAGTATTTTTAAAATTTTGGGTTTCGGGATTTTTTATCTGATTTATCCCAATAACCCTTAAGAATGTCATCTTCCATGAAAAATTGTTGAGAAACCAATTTTTTGAGACGTTTCATAATTTTGACATAAACATTCTCAGGTTTTTATAAATTTTTATGAGCTTCACCATGCTCTGAAAAATTTATGGTACCATGTTTGGCAGTCTAGGATCATATAAAAAAATTTCAAAAGAATTTAAAGTAATTTTTTTATCTTTAAAAATAAAAAACAAAATGAACATAACTGAGATAGTAACTTTGTCAAAATTTTATAAATTTTCTCGAGTGTGATCCTCGTCCAAATTTTTTATGAGAGCATAAGGATTTTCTGAGAACCCTTATCTAAAATTTTCAAAAAAAATAATTTTTTGTTTGCTCAATCAAATATATGGAAGCATTGAATTTCATTTGTTATCTTTTAAAAATAAAAAACGGAAGGAACATAAATGGTACAGTACCCTTGTAAGAGTTTTATAAATTCACTGAAGTGTGATCATGATCCAAAATTTTATGAGAGATTAAGCATTACCTTAGAACACTTCTGTAAAAGTTTCAAAAATTTTAAATTCTTTTTTGGTTTGCTCAAACAAATCTATGAATTGATCACGAGGCTTTTGTAAGAATAGTTTTACTGTCAGAATTTTTGAAAATTACTCACGATTTATCATTATGTTAAACCTTTATGGAAATATTTATGATGCATCAGGACTATCCAAAAAAAATTCAAAATTTCCTAATATGGTTTGAACCATTTTTCATTTGACTGAAGTTTGTCAATTAGGCTTTTATCAGGATAGTAGTACTTTCAAAATTTTTAAAAATTCTTGTAGCTTGATCATAGACTGAAAATTTTATGAAAATATTATTGATGCATCAGGATCATCCACAAAAATTTCTAAATTTTCTAGTATGGTTTGTTTAATTTTTCATTTGGTTCAAATTTACGGATTAGCTTTTTGTCAATGTTTTAAAAAAAAATCCTCAGACTTGATCATCATCTGTTATTTTTATGATAATACTAGTGATGTGTTAGGACCATCCACACAAAAAAAAAATTAATATCGTTTCCACCATTTTTCACTTATTTGAATTTCACCGAGATTTCTACAATTTCGGTCGAAATTACAGTAATTTCTGTTGACAAATTCTAGATTTCAAATTTACCTTCTGAATTTTGATCGGATTTTGTCCAAAATTTCAAGATTTCATCGCAATTTCAAATTCCATTCACCTCCAAGATGCTAACCCGAAAACAAAATTTCAAACCTCGACTATTTTGGCTAGGTACGACAAGCAATAGAACATAGGGCAACGTGCTTGCAACAGTGAGATGATAGCAGGAAATGAATCACGATGCACTCGCGTTCACGTATCGAGGACATCCCCCAAGCAATCAGGCGCACACGTGTCCCCTCGCAAGAAAAGAACATGACACTTGGGCCTGGGTGGCCCAGTGCCAACACAACTCTCTCAAGCCTATGGCCCACTTACATGACAGCCCTTGCGTACAGATCCCACTCGTAGCACATGGGCCTAACATTTACACCAAAACCGATCGGCCTACCTCCCCACTCGCCCCCACGGCCCACCCAAACCCTATCCTCCCGCACCACCTATAAATTCGGTCCTCTCCCTTTCCTTCCTCAGTCCTCCCCTCGCGCCGCCAATCCCCTTCCCTTCCGCTCCCTACAAAACCCTAACCCTTGCGCGCACAGCTCGCCGCCGCCGCTAGCTCCGTATCTTCCACCACCACCGACCATGGCGACCCAGATCAGCAAGAAGAAGAAGGTACGAAACCCTAGCCCCTCCGGATTCCACCCCCTTCAACGATGGATGTGATCTGACGATTTGCGTTTTGCGCGCGTGTGTAGTTTGTGAGCGATGGCGTGTTCTACGCGGAGCTCAACGAGATGCTGACGCGGGAGCTGGCGGAGGACGGCTACTCCGGCGTGGAGGTGCGGGTGACGCCCATGCGCACGGAGATCATCATCCGGGCCACGCGGACGCAGAACGTGCTCGGGGAGAAGGGCCGCAGGATCAGGGAGCTCACCTCCGTCGTGCAGAAGCGCTTCAACTTCCCCGAGAACGGAGTCGAGCTCTACGCCGAGAAGGTCGTCAACCGCGGACTCTGCGCCATCGCCCAGGCTGAGTCGCTCCGCTACAAGCTCCTCGGAGGCCTCGCCGTCCGCAGGTATAATAACCGTCAGGCCCTACCTTTTTTCTTGCCATGGATGCGCTTGGTAGATTTGCGTACTAGTTTGTAAATGTTGCTCTGAATAGGCTAGAATTTATACACTATACTCTGTATTTGTTCCGATTTTTGTGGTCATGATGAGATCGTAACAAATAACAATCGATGCATTTGTTTGGTGGTCGGAATATATGTGGAGTTTGCTCATTAGTTAGGGAAGTTTGTAGTCTCTTATGTATATATGCTTGCAGCTTACATAAGGAAGTGGGAATTGTTGCACCTGTAACCCGTTATTTGTTTTATCCTGCTTTCTGGTCGTGTTAGTGGGATATGGACACTGGTTGCACAAAGGAAAAGCTGCTTCTTGAAGCAGCGGCGGCCAGACAACCGTCGAGATAGATCCACAGATGAATGGCTAATATGTTGCTGTTTGTCTACTAATTCTATCTTACATTTTTTTGTGTGTGCCATTTATGGTGCCTGTATAATCTTGTGTGTTCTAGTGTAGTTTGACTTATGACGCATCAAGACTAAGTTAGGATGGATTCATTAGATTGAATTGTGTTGTTTTTTTTGCCCTAGATGAAATGCGTAATTTGTTTGTAGTATGCAGTGTCTAGCCTGGATCGAATGCACACATAGCCTGTAGTGTGGCAACAAGATTGTTTAGGAGTTGTGGCAAACGCTCTTTTCTTATCTGTATTAATTTAATGCTTTGCTGTGTTTCTGCTTTCTGCTTCCAAGCAATGCTGTTAAAGAGTGTGGGTTGCTATTCTTGTTGCAAAGCCAAATGCATGAATAGTGTGTGAGTGCTAGCACGGCAGTGCATATTAGGTAGCAATTTTTCATTACTGCACCTGGAAACTGTTATAATCCTGCTTTCTTATTTATGATGGTGGGATGTTGAAACTGGTGCACAAAGGAAATGCTGCTCTGGAAGCAGCGGCGGCCAGACAACCGTTGAGACAGATCCACAGATGAACAGCCAATCTGTTGTTTGTCTACTAATTCTCTCTCACATTATTGTGCCACGAATGGTCTTCACTCATTTTATTTTAATATCTTTACATCTTAATGGAAATCGGTTTAATGCTACCCTAGTTCATTATCTGCTTGTAAGATGGTTTAGGACCTTAGGTCTTATTTACATGAATGGATGGAAATTCACCATGCTACCCTAGTTCATATGATTTCTGAATATTTTCTTGGTTTGTAGGCTTTGCATGTGTTGTACTTGTTGTTTGTCTCAATTTCTGAGTTTCTCTTCGCCTTCTGACATGCTTGTATATATGACATGGTAGGGCATGCTATGGTGTTCTTCGCTTTGTTATGGAGAGTGGTGCCAAGGGTTGTGAGGTGAGTTTTCGTACACTCTCGGAGTTGTTATACATTGCAGTTTGATGGTTAGGTGACTGACTGATCTATTCATGCTTATTAAGGTCATTGTGAGTGGAAAGCTCAGGGCCCAAAGAGCCAAGTCTATGAAGTTCAAGGATGGTTACATGATCTCGTCTGGTCAGCCAGTGAACGAGTACATTGACTCAGCTGTGAGACATGTGCTACTCAGACAGGTCTGTTTGCTTTACTAAGCCCTGTTTACCCGAAACTGCTCAAGTAACCTTTTGACTGAATGAACTTGTTGCTTTGCTTTGTGCAGGGTGTTCTTGGCATCAAGGTGAAGATCATGCTCGACTGGGACCCCAAGGGCAAGCTTGGCCCAACCACCCCACTGCCAGACCTTGTCACCATCCATGCTCCCAAGGAGGAGGATGAGCTGCGCCCTCCAGTCTTGGTCCCTGAGCTCTAAGTTCCAAATACAACACATGAAATGTCGCACCTTTTTGGAGTCTTGGGCAAGGTGGTCGCTATCCGAGAAATCTTTGATCGGTTCTAGCTAGGTCACCATCTTATGATAAACAAGGGCAATGCGACACTTGGTTTACCTTAAGTTTTATGTACTGGTGCTATGTTATTTTTGTTTGAACTAAGTTTTGGTGAGACGAGTTCCATTTATATGTATGCGAAATCATGGTTTGTAGCTTTCATTCTTGATCGTCTCATTGTTCAAGCAGTGGCCAAGTTTCCAGATTTGCTGTCATTGTTTTAATGGGTGTGGTGCCATGGTGTCATTGTTGAACTGGAGCGTGTCAAATTCGACCGCAGTGATTGTGTTCTCTGGGGCATCAATTAGTGATGATGCTCTGGTATTGTGTACCATACGTAGAAAAGATTAAGAGTGCTGATTATCGGTCGAACGAACTGATCGAAAATTCTTCATCGTTCGTCCATTCATGTTGCTGTTGGCGATTTGATCTTTTTTTAGCCCTCTTTCTCAAATTTTTCAGATTTTGTTTCTTTCTTGAATAAAATTGCAAATCTACCCGGCAAGGGATAGGAGGTGTTTGTTGCAGTGGGGGAGGATGGTTAGATTTGCAAATACGTTTGTGCAAGCCTTGAGGGTCTAGATTAGGAAAAAAAACAAAGAGATAACAGGGCCAGCAAAGTGATCGAGTAGCTGCTGAGCTTAAAAATTTCCCATGTGTGTAGTTAGTCCCCGAGGGTACATTGTGCATTAACCCTGTACGTCTGCCAATTGTGTCGTAATCGCGTATTGAAAGTTTGTTTTTATTCCTCTAAATCGGTGATCAGATGGAGAGTTCCTTTCAGCTGAGCTCTCCCCCATGTCATATATCATGGGCCAATCGCTAGTGTGGCAGTATACCATCAAATGTCACATGAGCAGACGGCACATAACAAGTCTATATCTCTTTATAATGCATCTAAGCATTCTTTTCTACGTCCACTTCAAATAGTGCACCCCACTGAAGATGGTCCAACCTTCGTGCACCCAGCAAAACGTCCTCAGAAATTTGCCTTCATCAAAATTAACCTCTCAGATCTTTCCTTAGCTTTACTCACCCACATCCGATGGCTATTGTTTAGTGTGTCTAATCATCCCTATGGTCCACAACATATCTCCCCCCACCTCCAGCATCATCTCAAGGAAAAGGAAACAAATATCCTAGAATTAAGGAAAAGAAAACAAACGTTCTAAAAAAGGAAAAAATAGAAAAAAGAAACCGGAAGACAGGACACTATACTATACTTGGAGGAACGCGATGAGTGTAATTATTTTTCGGACCAGCCCTGGAATTACATTTCTTTCTGATGCCAACATGTGGTATGCAATAGCATGATGACAACCATACGTTCATTATACAAAGCAGAGTAAGGTCCCTATCAGCATGTCGTGAGGAGAAACAAGATGCAAATCCCAGCTGCTTCCGTCCAGCGCCTTCTGATTGGGGATTATACTTCCATAACCAAAATACACGTGAATCAGAATTCAGAACACAAGGGGTGTGGTGTCATCTTCGGAGACATGCGAATCCGGCAAATCAGGCAGGTCCTCGCTTGTGGAGAACCTCAGCCACCGCCTCTTATCCACGTACACCAGGCAAGGCTGCAGCACGAACCCAAAGAGCATCGCCAGGATGCTCACCGCCATCACCTTGAAGGACGCGAGCGCCATCACCACGACAATCAGTATGGCAGGCGGGACAATCATCAGGACAGCGCCAACGGTGCCCAGAGGGATCCTGTAAGGCCGGGGGCGTTTGGGTGGGTCACCCTCAGCTTGATGAAGGCTATGAACTCCAGTATCATCCCGAAGCAATACAGGTAGTTCTCTGCAGCGATGATCTCCTGGAAGCTCATCCAGGACAGCAGGATCACACCGAACGCGGAGAACAGGATGCCGATCAGCGGGGTTCCATAGCGAGATCTCTTGGCAAAAAATTCAGGGAGCATGCCGCGCTCAGCCATCCCAAGGAGCTGGTAAGAATCACTGCTCATTTCAGTAAGGAAGTTGCCCATGTTGGACAACGCAGCAGCTGCTTGAATCCATGAGTGCAACCAGAAGCCACCAAGAATTCTTGCAATGTCTGAAAAATACCCGTCTGACCAGAACTCCCGGACAACTGGAACTGCTGCTGTACAAGTGATCAGAGGGTAGAGGTATCCCCCAACTACTAAAACTAATGCATAAGAGAGCGCCTTCGGGAGGGTTCTCTTTGGATTCTCGACCTCTCCGGCCAATGTACTGATTGAATCCCAATAGTTGAGGTTCCAAAACAGTGTGTTCAGATATAAACCCCAATTTACATTCCCCAAGTCCGCCTCAAGCCACCTTGAGGGTTCAATCCGGGGAATAGCTATCACTCCCATTACAAAGAATGGGAGGAGAGAAAACACCCCAAGAAAGACTGCCACCCAGCCAACTATCGTTAACCCTCTGTAGTTCATGTAAGTAAGCGCAACTGTGAGGATAAGCACCGCCAAGGTCCTTGGAAGCCCACCGCCAAGAGCTGGAACGCTGGACTTGACATAGTCAAGGAAGAGGACTGGATAGAGAGCATTATCTATGACACCACTGAGCCACTTCGCCCAGCCTTGCTGAAAACCCCAAAAGGGCCCAAGAGCTGAAGAGACCCAAACAACATAACCACCATTTTCTGGGAACATTGTGCCCATCTCAGCAGTGATTAGAGCTTCTGGAATGCTCCATATGAGCGCAAACAGCAAAAATCCCACAATTGCTAGGAGTGGCCCAGCAGCCTTGACGCTATCCTCAATCCCAAAGGGACCCCCAGAAACCTCGTAGAATATGAGGAAGATGAGGGGGACAATGGAAACCTTTGGGATGCCATGCCCTCCCGTACGCTCTTCATGCTCATTGACACCGCCGTACTTGATACCAACACAATCCCCCATAGGAAGGCAGGCTGAATTTGCTCGTGTTATTGCTGTGTTCCTCAATTTCTGCAGTAGGAAAGCCAAATATAATCAATAAAAAGGCAAGCCTTAGGTAGCTCCTTGTTAGACCATGCGACACATGCACATAAGGAAGTCAAATTCTGATTCTTTTGACTTTGTATGCATAATGTGAGTGATAGCTTATTCTAGTATTCTACATGCAATACTTACAAATACTAAGCTCTGAAAGATATGGTCATTGCATAACACAATGGGTAATTAGTATTATCAGCTATTTTGGTCATTGAGGATCAGTATGTTTACTTGGTCGCTACAACCAACATTGCTATCTAGCTTCCTATGAAGTGAAGGGGATGATGTAGTCCAGTTTAGAATTCAAACTTTCAAGATTCAATTTGAGTCAACAAAGTCAAACGGATTAGATTTTGTATATCATATTTGAGTTTTAAGCTGAGTATTGCTTAAGTTCAAGTGAAGGACCCTAGCAAGTTCTAGCTATCCTGAAGTTCAAAATAAACAGACGACAGGAAGCAAAAAAAATCGACTTCCAAAGAAAATCTACAAGGTAAGCAGCCTAGAGCTCAGCACAGCAATAAAATACATCATCAACAAGATGAAGCGCAATCTCATATGAGATTGCACAAGCACGGCAAGATCTGAGCTTCGCAATCTCATATGAGATTGCGCAAGCACGGCAAGATCTGAGCTTCATGATAAAAGTTTGACTTCAGCGAATTACCACACCAAGTCATGGGATTTGGTTGTGATTCTCTTATCATTGTATTAATTTCATATTTGGAATGCATCAATGCAAGTAATGTGCTACTGCTATGTCAAACTTCGGATACACAGTTACACGAAAAAGACAACAACGAAAAGAGAAGTTTATATCAGGATAACTCAAATAAAATTCTATAGCAGCTTTAAAGAGATGTTTCAGCACACTGTTAATTTGAACTTGATGTCTACTTTGTATCAAGAATGTGAGTGATAGACTGATAGCTTATTCTACATGTAATACTCACAAATACTGGGCTCTAAAGATATGTTCATTGCATAAAACAATGGGACATTGGTGTCGTTAGAATTGAGAGCCCCAACCCACTGACAAATCAATCGACTATTTTGGTCATTGAGGATCAGTACTTGGTTGCACCAACAGTGGTACAACCTATAGTTACCGGATTCACTGTAAACCCTCGCGAATCGCGAACCAAATTTGTTGAACCTGAACCGGTTTAGGGTATGAGGTTTGTGTTCGTAGTGAAAATTGGAAGAAAAAGTGGCGAACCGCGAACCCGAATCGTCCAAGTCGTATTTATGTTAACTATGCTACAACCAACATTAGTATCTAGCTTTCTATGAAGTGAAGAGGATGATGTAGCCTAGTTAAGAATTCAAACTTCAAATATTCAAACCAAGTCGACATGCCCAGTCAAAAGGATTAGATTTTGTTTATCATATTTGAGTTTTAAGTTGACTATTGCATAAGTTCAAGTGAAGGATCCTAGCACATCATAGTTATGCCGAAGCTCAAAATAAAATGACGGCAGATAACACAATATTGTGACCTCCAAAGAAACTCAGGAAGGAAAGCAGCCTTAAGCTTAGCAATAAATACGTCACAAAGAAGATGAAGCATAATTTCTATGAGAATGCACAAGCACGGCAAGGTTTGAGCTCCACGATAAAAGTCTGACCTCAGCAAATCACCACACCTACTCAAGGTCAAGGGATTAAGTTGTGATTCTCTGGTCATTAAATCAATACGATATATGGAGTGAAAGCGAGTGGTTGTGTCAAACTTGTTGATACACAGTGGCATGAAAAAGACAGCGACGGAAAGAGAGGTCCATCAGCGAATTATGGGGATGGTGTCAGGGGAACTAAAATGAACGACTGTTTTATGCTTTAAAGGGACAATACAGCCTAGTAATTAGAACTTGATGTCTATTTGATTAAAACAACACATCGAATCGTTTATTATATACACAAGTTTTTTGGGGACCTTCTTACGACAGCAATCCCATGTTATATTTCTGCCAGACCCAGAAAAAAAAATTCCAATTATTGAGCTTGCCGTACATAATCACGGACTCACGGCTGCAACTTGCAACAACTTTCCGACTCGGAAGGCAGTGAAACACAGTAAACTACTTCAGGCAGAAGGGTTAGTTGCGGCCTTTTGGATCAAAACATTGACTTTACAGATGGATGGCACATGGGGAGTAGAGGTGTAGAACTACAATAGCTTCTCCTCTCAAACCATTACCGCACTTGTTCATAAGAATTTGCAGGAAAGGAACAAGAAGTTCTAAAATTGATCGGGATCGGACCCAGGCGGTGCAAGAATTAGGCCTGAGATCTGGCAGACCAAGAACTGATACTAACTGTTCTTGACACAGTTCATCCAAATTCGATCGCTGGGCCATCGACAATTCACCCACAATCTCGCGGATGAGGAGTATTTCAAAACTCCGTACACAGCTAGTAAACGCGAACAGAGAAGTAAAGATCCTGCGCCAACAGCAGCAGGAGCAAGAAATTTAACAACGGCAGCAAGAGAAAACTAGGCAAGGAATTGTGGAGAATCCACGAGCCGCCACTAAAAACCAAAGAGAGGAAATAATACAAGAAACAGGGGCTAGGCAGCTTCACAATAGCAGCAAGTGAATCTAGTAATTGGGACAGAAGAGCGGGGAAGAGATTAGTTGCGCTCACCATCTACCGCGCGGCAGCCGACATGCACATCACAGATGAGATCTCCGGTCCGGCCTCCGCCCCCGAGCCCAAGTGCCCAAGCCTCTCCCTCGCCCTGGTCGCCACGCCACTCACCAAGAACTAGGAGGGAGACGACAGACGAGGATGGGAGGGAAGAGATGGTGGACTGGGCGTGCCAGGAGAGTAGGCCCACAAGTCATAAGTGACTCAGACGGAATGCCTTTGCGTTGCGAAGCACAAGAAGCGGTACTGCCACGTGACAATAAGATATGCGCACACGTGATACACAAGTCACCACTCACAACGCCGTGTGGCCTGGTCTGTTGACTGTTAGATAATCGGTAGTCCTTGCAAATCAATACCAACTAGATGCGCGGGCGCTGCGTACGCCGCGCGACGTCCCTTATGTCGTAATGTAAAATCTGGGCTTTTTTGCGAAGAAAGAGATCTAGATGTAATCTTAAAAAATCTTCAGGACAAACTGCATAATTTTGGGGGTATTTTTGGGAAAGAACGAATTATCGAGGGCTTTCCCGCAAAGAAAATAAACCGGACATAATTCTAGAAAAATTCTTGAGAAAAGGCATATTAATTCAGCAGTTCTAGGGCTCTTCATATAAAAAGGATGGGCTAATACGTAATTCCGGGTCCTCTCCATATAAAAAGAATGGGCTAATACGTAATTTCGGAAATATTAAGGGTATTTTTGCAAAAAGACAGTTCTAGGGCTCTTCATATAAAAAGGATGGGCTAATACGTAATTTCGGGTCCTCTCCATATAAAAAGAATAGGCTAATACGTAATTTCAAAAATATTAAGGGTATTTTTGCAAAAAAGACAGTTATAGGGCTCTTCATATAAAAAGGATGGGCTAATATGTAATTTCGGAAATATTAAGGGTCTTTTTTGCAAAAAAAGAGAAGGCCATGCGAGGCCCAAACGCTCTCTGCGGCGAGCTCGCCATGTGTCGCTCCGTAAAAATCTAGCCGCGAGCACGCGTGCTTGTGGGAACCGGGGTTCGAACCCTCAACCTCACCGACGCGACAGACGCGCTTTACCACCGCGCTACACAACTCCTCGTGTATACTAACGTAGAGAATCTATTTAAACCTAACAACCGAGTTAGTAACGCGGGCGACGTGGCTCAACGTCTTGCGCGCCGTACGAACGGCGGGCCGTTTCACTGCTCGCGCGGACCACACGGCGGCTGAGCGCACGTCGACGCCGCGCCCAAGGCGACGTGGACACGCTGAGCGCACGGAAAACTCTCAGACTGTAATATACGGAGTATGTCAATCAATGATACACGAAGAACAGTCACAATGCATGCATACCGGATATAGATGATCTTCACTCTTTTATCTCTTATCGATTAATTTCTCTTATACAATGGGGCTATATTTATAGCTAAAACTTCTCGGAGGTGGTTTCGAAATTCTCCTATTAAACCCTAGGGTTCGGTTATATCTCAATACCCCTTTGAAGGAATACCGCGCTATGTATATGCCTCATCAAAAACTCCTCTAAAAAACTAGTGGAAAAAAAGAGATGGAGAAAATAGTACATTGCATCATGATATTGTATCACACTTGTTGCCTCATTAAAAACCTCTATGCGAGAAAACTTCAGGAAAACTCGCTAAGGGAAAATGAGTGCAACTTGTAATCTTTTGGATTAAGGTAGTATCTTTAGGATCATACTAAGGGTTATGGTTCAGAGATTTAATCACTTGAACTCTGCATCTTTTTAAGTCGTCTTATTCCAATGTCACAAACACACCCTTGAAAGCTGGATGTTATCAAAGACTTAGCGAATAAATTAGCTAGATTTTCATATGACTTAGTTTGCAAGGTATTTATATCACCATTCTTCTAGAGTTCATGAGGATAGAAAAGTTTGGGGGCAATATGCTTCGTGATATTGCTCTTTACATAACCCATTTGTATTTGTGCAACACAAGCAACATTATCTTCATAGATAATTGTGAGGGTATCAACAGTGTTAACGCCATATGACTTCTAGATATGGCTAATCACATGTCTTAGCCAAACCATTCACGTGAGGCTTCATGCTATTATCTCTGAGTAGTTGGTAAAAGTAACTACCAAGGTCTGCTTAAAAGACTGCCAAGAAATTGTTGTAACACCGTAGAGAAATACAAACCTAGTATGAGATTTGGTACTGTGGGGATCAGACAGATAGCCAGCATTCATATATCCCACAATGGTTGAGCTTGGTCCTTTCGGTAAAATAAACCAAGATCTTGTGTACCTTGGAGGCATCTGAGTAAAGTCTTTGACACCGGCCTAATACCTTCTGGTTGGAGTTGCACTGTGTCTAGTTAATAAATGTAATGCAAATGCAATATTAGGCCCGGTGCAATTCACAAGATACATAAGTACCCATATGACACTTAAATATGGAACTTCAGACCCTAAGACTTCCTCATTTTCCATTCTTGATCTGAATGGGTCTTTATCCACATCAAGAGATCTCACTAACATGAAGGTCTTTAAAAGAATGAGATCTATCCATATTAAAAATTTTCAATACCTTCTAGGTATAGGTAGATCGGTGCACAAAAATTTCTTTGAGAAAATGCTCTAGTTGCAGGCCTAAGCAAATTTTGATTTTACCCAAATCTTTTATCTCAAACTTCATCATAAGGAAAGAACTTGCTTCCTTTATGTCCTCCATGGTTCCAATGATATTCAGATCATCAATATAGACTGAGATGATACATAATCTATTGTGGGACTTCTTTATGAATACATAGAGACAATCATCATTATTAGAGTACCTCTTCTTCAGGAGGAACTTACTAAGTCAGTTGTACCATATTTTCTCCGATTGTTTTAATATGTATAGCGACATCTACAGTTTTATAATATACAAGTTGTGATTGGTTTTATTAGGATCCAGAATTTTAACTCATCGAGGGACTCTGATATAAATATTCGCATCCAGTGACCCATGTAAATATGCGGTCACTACATCCATCAACTGCATTGTCAAGTTCATATGAGCTTCCATGGTATCAAATATCAAAATGTTATTCTACTCATTACAACAGAGTAAATTTCATCATAATCGATGTCGGTTTTATGTGTGAACCTTTGTGCTACAAGCTTCGCTTTGTATCTCACCGCTTGGTTGTTCTCATTTCTCTTCCGGATGAAAACCCATTGAGATCCTATAAGAAACACTTTAGGAGGTGTTCAGTCCTGAATACTTTCTTTTTTGTTTAGCAAATGCAATTCTACCTCAATTGCTTGTTTCTATTTCACTCAATCTATGCACTTTTGGCACTCTACGATGGACTTTGGTTCTAGATCCAAATCAAGTGTTTTAGCAAATTTCGATGTAAAATATATGTTGACAATTGCAGTCTTTCTTATATATTACTCTCCCGAATCCATATAATTAGTGAATATTTCTTCATTAATTTCTTCCTGCTTCTCATGATTTCCCACAACGATGGAGTTTGGGTTTTCCGATTTCCCAGCATTAGATTCTGCGTGCAAATGTTCACTAGGTTTACCATTTTTAGGATAGCTCGTTTTAGGGATTTTCTCAACATCAGGCTGAGCTTCTCCCACTATATTGGGAAGTGTTTTGACTTGTTTGGTTTTATGCTTCCACGGACATCTCTACGAAATTGAGTCCCGTACACTCGAAGTTCTCCCCCTCCTCTTCTCATGAGAGATGAGAGTAGATTCAATATCCTTCTAGGGTATTTCTACTCTTTTCGGTGCGTTTATTTTAGGTATTTGAGATTTTGTCACTCCCTTATGATCAATAAAGGCATCTGGCAGGTTATTAGCTATTTGCTGTGGATTTATTATTCTTTGAACTTCAAGTTCAGATTCTTTAATGCATGGGTCTAAGGACTGGATGTCCGTGACACCCCAATCTATTTCCCGACATTCTTTCATGTGGCACTTTTCTCCCTCTAATGCTAGAAAATTGTTGCTTTCAGGAAACATATTGTAAAATATAGAACAAACATAACATACTAAATGAATTTAATATTTTGGAAATAATAATAACAATTATTCAGCTTAAATGATAATCGTTCTTCGAGAACATAGACCAATATTCATCGGTAATTAAAACTAAACCGATAAAGAGGCTTTTAAGGAGACTCATAAGAAAAATGTGACATCGACTAGCAAAACAAAAGAATATTTAAGAGACTACTTTAGGTCTCCATATAAGTCATGGGTGTCCTTCTTGAACTCCTTGAGATCAACTCTGAGGAGATCATCGTC
Organism: Otatea glauca; assembly: GCA_036346275.1. Taxonomy (NCBI): domain Eukaryota; kingdom Viridiplantae; phylum Streptophyta; class Magnoliopsida; order Poales; family Poaceae; genus Otatea; species Otatea glauca. The sequence continues at coordinate 8,306,420 of CM070728.1, read as the reverse complement.
CCATCCATTGGATCAAGAACCATGTCATCACTCTTCTCGGCGTCGTTGTCAATAACAGTTTAATGGATTGCATGTAAAAGTCCACCAAATGCTTCGAGGTACAACAGGTGCGCGACCAATGGCCTGTACAACCATACAAAGTAGAGTTGTGGTGGGTAGACATTCTTGTTGGTTGAGTCTTGCTTCTGATTTTTTCCTTGCCCTTCATCTCTTCCATGGGGCTTGCCTCTACCCTTTTGCACTCCAACTTTTTTCTATTTCCCCCTTTATGCCATTTGCCCTTTTTTGTGGCCATGGTTGTTATTAGTCTACTGAGCATTAGCATGTGCTTCGGGCATTGCCTATGCCCCATTGGGAATAACATGATGATTTTTTATCAGGAGTTCATCATATTTCTCTGCTTCTAGCAAAGTGTAGATAAGTTCAGAGTACTTTTGGTACTTGGTATGACGGTATTGTTGCTGCAGTTGTAAGGACCAAGTTGGCCTAGAGGGGGGGTGAATAGGCAACTTTAAAACTTTTTAATTATTACGAAAAACTTTTCTCAATAAAAAGCAAAAACGGAAGCAATTAGTATAAAAGTTCAGAACAACACTTGTTCAAGAAAACTTTGTAAGAAAGGGAATTTCGAATGAGAAACTATAAGAGAATAATGAGCAATAAAAACAGACACAGGAGAACACAATGATTTTCCACCAAGATTCAGAGATCACTCCTACGTCCCCGGTCCCCGTTAGAGCACTTCCTCAGAAGTATTGCTCCACCAAACAGCTAATCTCAATAGCTTTCGGTTTTCCACTATCTTGACTCTTTCACTACTCCAGTGAGGTGAGTCTCAACCTTTCACAGCAATGGTGGCCTTCCACAATCACTGTTGGATAGGTCGCACCAACAACTTCTACAACCATCTAGGAACAACTAGTTCCAAGAGTAATAGACTATCCACAAGCCCTCTCTCTTGGTTCAGTAGCTAGATGCAAACTAGACTTAGCTTGGAGCAAGCACTCTAAATGTTTAGAATGAGTATTTGTGATTTTCTGAGTTGAAGCTCAAAACTCTTTGATGGAATGAAGCTCAAGAATTCTAAAGATCAAAGAGTTGTATATGATTTGAATGATGTCAAAGATGTTCAGGATATCAAAAGATGTGAATGTGCAAAGCTCTTTTTTTTAGAACCCAGGCATGCTATATATAGACCATGAACAGAGATAACCGTTACACCTGCCATTTGCCTATTGGGGTTTGGTAGGTTAGATGGGGTAGGTCAACTGCTACCCTTTTGCAAGAATTTTAAGGTATATGAGTCATAAGTCAAAGTATACACATACGCCGGTTCGAAAACTTGGGTCTGGGGTACATAGGATTGGAAAGCATTGTTGTGCTCAGAATAACCCATTTACGTCGGACCGAAAATATTGGTCCGTCGTACACATGCATTGCTTGATTTTGATATCAGCAAAAGAATGCTTACGTCGGACCGAAAAAGTTGGTCCGGAGTACACATGTTTTTGTTTCTTTTGAGTACCAGCAAATAACGTCTGCGCCGGACCGAAAAAGTTGGTCCGGCGTACATAGGAAAATGGTTGGTTTTATCTGAGTGAAACATGTTCGCGACGGACCGAAAAAATTGGTCCGGCGTACACATAGAATTCTGATCTGCATCAGACTTTGTATTTCTGGTTTAAGATAAATTTTAACACAGACTTAGAATTTTATGTAGAGGAAATATAACTTATGCCGGACTAAATTAAAGAAAGAATTCAGATTAGTCCTACGAAGACAGTTATACTTGGTTGAAAAGAATCAAAGAAGAATTCTTAACGCCGGACCATCAAAAAACGGTCCGGCGTACATGGAATACGCTCGGTGAAGGAGGTTCTTAGCGTCGGACCGAAAATATCGGTCTAGCGTACATGGTGTACGCTCGGTTAGAATTAGAACTTAGGATCTTTGAGCACCTGAATAGAATGAAATTTGGTCCAGAGAATTGTTTTGGCTAACAAGATAGAGCTTTTGGATTTTTGAGTGAGAAATATGAAAAGTCCTATGCTCCAAGTAATCTTAGTGATTTGCATATGAACCAAGATCATTTCTTATGTATAATCCCTCTTAATAGTACGGTGATTGTAACTATATGACTTGAATCAACTCCCAAGCCAAAACTAGAAAAACACCTTAACCTTGATCATCAAATCTGACTATTTTCAGTTTACACTGAGTATCCTTTTTAGTCATCAACACCAAAACCTATATAATAAGCATAATTTATACAAATAGGGAGTCTAGATGCTCTCAGTAGTATCCTCATGTTGGGGTTGAAGGTGACAATGTCTTGTTACAGAAGCGCGGCTTGGAGACAAGCTTGTGCATGGCGGAGTTGTAAGCTATCACGGTTTTGAAAATTTGGAAGTGTAAGAGGGTCTATTCCCCTTGTGCTTCTGGGAGAAGGGCAGATCTTTGCTTGTTATAGCGTTCCTTTAGAGAATTTCACAGTGCCAGCGGGTCCTCTGTCAAATACTCAGCCTTCAAGTCCGCATGGAGATGGTGCCTTAGGAAGCGTAGAGCCGCACACTTAGTGATTTTAGGGAGAGCAGGAGCGTCACCTTCAGGTTGGGTGATAGCAGCTACAAGAGATCAAGCTATCAGATTAATTTTGGCATCCATTGCCCAAGTGAGGTAATTACTGCCATTCAAGCCGAGCTCAGTAAATTCCATCTTTGAGATGTCCTACATATCCTATATACACGCAAGATTGAATTTTACAACTTGTAAAATAAATATATTGCATGCTCATATTTGAATTAGTAAAGATTGGTGTATATCTATTAAGTACATAATTATTTAAAATTTACAGAATTCTCCTAGCATTTCCATAATTTTCTGCTAATTATTAAGCAATTTCTAGAAATACCAAATATTAGGAAAAAAAATTCAGCATATATAAATATGTGAATATGCTACGGAAAAGTAAACATAGAGATATGAAGCTTCCAATATGCTATGTCTAAGGTTCAATAATTTATGAGAGCTCGTATACATAAAAATTCAGTTTTTAGGATTTAATGTAAATTTTCAGAATTTATTAACTATTTTTCAAGATAACAAGAAACTTCAGGGTCGAGAAAGTAAAATTTTCTTCATCTCGATAAATTTATGTAATTATGTAGTATTTCATGGTCTTTTTCACAAAATTGCCAATTTTGGGTTTAGTTTAAAATTCAACCGTTTATGCATATGGGCCAGATCTGGTCCGGACTCACCGTTTTGTGCTAGATCCGACTTGAACCATTTAGCGGTTTCCAAACCCTAGCTCCCGAGTGTGGCGGGGGTGGAGGCTGCAGCGCACGGTCGGAGTGGCGATGGGCACTCGCGGGGGTTGAGGTGAGCGGCGGCTCACGGTGGACCCACATCGGCGGAACGCGCGAGCGGGAGTGTAGGCAACGGCCACGTGAGGCTAGCAGTGGGAGTGCGTGTGGTGGGCTTGGGAGGGAGCGCAAGGTGGCGACTGTGTGAACCGGCACGCGCGGGTGGAGGTCTGAGTGACAGCCGGTGCTAGGTGGGAGCGCATGGGGTAACTGTGTCGAACTTGCGGCGCATGATGCTCATTGGGAGTGACGCCAACGGCTCGCACCTGGCGCGCGACATTAGGTGTGCACAAGCAGGAATGCGAGTGACGATCGCGTCGGGTGAGCGGTAGGCATGCGTGCGGTTGGTGAATACGAGTGTGCATGGCGACAACCGCTCAGGCTCAGCCTTCGACGATGCTTCGGGGTGCTAGCCATCATAGCTATCAGTTTCGCATAGGTATGAGCAAAAATCCCTCGTTTCAGAACCCTAATTAGAGATTAAACTAATCTAGGCCCTATTAACGGCTTAGTTTTTAAGTGACTTTTGGTATAAGCTAGAAACTATATATAACTAGAAATACAGCTCTCCAAACAGGCCCCTAATCTAGGGAAATAGTAGATAATGATAGCTTGTTAGATAATCGGTAGACATTGTAGATCAATCTCAATGCCAATAAAGAATACAAGAAGAACAATCATAATAGAAGAACACCGGATATAAAAGATCTCAACTCTTTTTTCTCTTTATTCATTGTTTTCTCATGTACAATGCAGCTATATTTATAGATAAAATCTCTCTAGATAGTTCTAAATTCGTCTACAAATCCTAGAGTTCGATTATCTCTACTACTTCTAATTACGACTTGGTGGCAGCGGTCCGTTCTCTATACCCTCCACCCTCCCCCTCTTTCCTTCTATTCGCTCAGCCCACCCCCACCGCCCTTTCCTTTTCTTCACTCAGTCTTTCCTTGTTCTTGCCTCATGTCGAGGCTTGTTAAAATTATACTAGCATGAATGATTAATTGATAATTTGAAGCACTCTTAAGTAGTTAATAAGTTCGTTTCATGCATGTCTTTCTCATCAACCAATTTGGTTGTTGCTTTGAAAATATTTTCTTAATAAAGTTGTATTTGAGAATTTTCATAGCAACATACGGACACTTAACTAGTATCTTAATAAAGCGAACTGAGCTATGGTGACGATGATACGGCAAGGATAGGATGACGATGGTCTCCCTGGAGAAGAATTGCCGCGTGGTAGCAGAGCAGGCATGCATCGGAGGCTCCACGTCACGCCTCTCGTCGCCACGTCATAGTTGCCGCAAGCCCAGAGGCAACGGAGGCCTATTGGGTGCAAATCTTTCGGCCTGCCTTAGGCCCAAGGGTTGATTGATATACAGAAGGCCTATTTGGTCGTCTATCTCGGCCCACGTGGTGCTGCTACGCTACGCCTCGGAGGATGAGAAGATCTCGGCCGTCCGAGCACCGGGGCGCGCAGAGGCGGCTCCCTTATAAGCACCCAACCCTAAAACCCCTTCTTCCGCACGCAGCCTCCTCTTCTCCCTCCACTCGCCCCGCCGCCGCGGCGTCTCCTCTTCGCTCCGGCGTGCAGGTTCGTTCGCTCGCCTCTTCTTACCTTCCCTACTCCGATGCAATCGTCCCTGCTAGCCCGAGCTTCACGTCAGCGAGCCGGTAGCGCGTTCCAAATGATGGATGAGCCGATGCGTGTAGATCTCGCTCCGTGTTCTGGCTACCTTAGTCCGTCGTGCGGTTCTTGGTTCTTGATTTTCCTTGTAGCTATACCTTGTAGGATGCTTTTGTGTGAACACTTGTGTGTACGGAGCGTATGCGTGCCAGCGCTTGTGATCGACCACGCTTTCTTGATCTTTCTCGTTAGGTTGCGCTTGCGCTGTGTTGGTCAGAAGTATCGAGCGATGTTGTTCTGTTTTGCTGATGTGTTTGCCTTGGTGTGATCGATTGGTTGTGTGCAGGTAAGAAGAGGAGGAGGAAATGGTGAAGCACAACAACGTTATCCCCAATGGGCACTTTAAGAAGCACTGGCAGAACTATGTCAGGACCTGGTTCAACCAGCCCGCCCGCAAGCAGAGGCGCCGCATCGGTCAGCACTCAACACCCATCACCCTCCCGCTCATCCATAATTTACACGTTTTTGCATTTGTAATCGCACCATGATATGTTTTGTATAATTATAATAGTGATGTATGCAATGGTAATGAGTGTTAAATTAAATCGTTTGCTAGAATGCTTTACTGTGCTAATGTGAACTGATTAGTAGGTTGACTGCTCTATATTTGGTTGATCACCTTGCGTGTTCGTTTTACATATTGTCAACATTGAATCTCTGTTATGTTGCAATTATAATGCATGGTTGCTAGCAATCTATTCGAGTTTGATGTTATATCAGAAGTTATGCTTATACAAAATGGTCTAGTGTAAGGCTGGTAGGTTGGTGAGTTTGAGTTTACTATCTGGTATTCTTTGCTTATTTATGCATCAGAATCCTTTGTTTTTAGTTTTTCTTTGTCTGCAAGTATTTCTTTCTAATCACCAGGTTATTTTTTTTTCTAGTACACCTTCCTGAACACTTGTAATTGAATGCAAGTTAATTATTATATTACATATCTGTTAAGTGTGTTTTGTGCCATGTCTGAATGCGTTTGTTTGACATCAGGTATATGTCCATGCCAAGCATGGGCGAATAGCATTTGCTCTGCATGTATTTGATTGGATGAACATATTTGATCTTTAGCAATAGGATGCTGTGCTGCATCACTACTTTCTTGTTTGACTAAATACATTTCATTTTTAGGGCTGCATTTATAACCAGTTACCCACTTACCCTTTAAATTATTATTACTACAATAATAGGTTTGTCATCCTTTCCTTGTGTATTATTGTCATATTTTGTTGTTTGCTTGACTATTTCTAAAACAATCATCATACATTTTGTCTGTGTACAGCTCGTCAAAAGAAGGCTGTGAAGATCTTTCCTCGACCAACATCTGGCCCTCTTCGTCCCATTGTGCAATGCCAAACTCTTAAGTACAACATGAAGTCAAGGGCCGGGAGAGGCTTTACCCTTGAGGAGCTGAAGGTGGGTGTTCCTTCATTATTGGTCCTCCATGTTTGAATAGCCTGAAGCCATGTTACTTTCTCAAATCTTGTAATCAGTTTCAAATAATCTATTGCTGTGTAAGGAGATCAATTTACACTTAGCACAATATGCATGGTTTATTCTTGTTTCTTTTGCATCAATTACTGGCATACTTGCTTTTATTGCATTGTTGTGTCTAATTCGAAATGTTCGTTTGTATGGCAGCAAGTTTACTTGTATTAGCAAATTTTCCCCCTTCTACAAATGCCATATAATTCTTGAGTTTATATTCAGATGTTAGCTTGAGGGGCGTGTGCTTTCAATTTATTCTCCTTGCAATCAAAGCCGGGGAACTACTATGATTTTCCATGTATTATGTAACATCCTTTATCTTTCTGCTGATGTTCTTATGCTGTTATTGCAGGCGGCGGGCATTCCAAAGAAGCTTGCTCCGACCATTGGCATTTCTGTGGATCACCGTCGCAAGAACAGATCACTTGAGGGACTGCAGGCTAATGTCCAGAGGCTTAAGACATACAAGGCCAAGCTGGTTATCTTCCCAAGGCGTGCTCGCAAGGTCAAGGTATAGCTGCAGTTTCCTGCTCTTATTTTATGGTTGATGATATTGTCCTGTGTTTATGACCTTGATTATGCTCTTATCTCAGGCTGGTGATTCTACTCCGGAGGAGCTTGCCACTGCCACCCAGGTCCAGGACGACTACATGCCTATTGCTCGTGGTGAGAAGCGCTCGGTTGAGGTTGTGAAGGTTACCGACGAGATGAAGGCATTCAAGGCTTATGCTAAGCTCCGTGTCGAGAGGATGAACCAGCGCCAGATTGGTGCCCGCCAGAAGAAGGCTGCTGAGGCGGAGAAGGAAGAGAAGAAGTGAAGTGATCGGATATAGTTTCTGTTTTGTTTTATTCAGCGGCTAGTGGATGCTATCACCAAGGACTAGTTCTAAATTTTGTTTTGGTGCTGGAAACAGAGACCAGCTGATCGTTTTGGTATCCTCATACCCCTTCTGTTTGATATCTGGTACTTGTTTGCATGCTCTGCTATCTATTGATTGGGTCATTGGATTTTCCTATCCATGTTTGGCTTGTTTCTGAATCTCTTGAGCTTCAAAGAGGTTGCTTGAAATTCTTTAGCCATGCAATACTGGCATGTTGTTCTGGATGTCAATGCTGCTACTGGTGGTTAAACTCTGTAGATCAGAATTAGCTTTTAAAAGTTAAAACCATACCTAGCTGAAATCCTACCATGAATGTTGCGAGGATACCGTGATTTCGATCATTGGATGTGCAAGCGCTATCAATTATCAAACCTAAATAGTTAACATCTGCCTTGTTGTTTTGGATGATATATGGTGCTTAGATATCGTAATTTTGCATTCTGGATGAGATACGCATCAGTGTATGACTACGGACTACGGACTACCATAGTTGTGCAAATTTTGTGTCAGTTTGTCTTATCCCTGTTCATCTTTTTTTGACGGGAATCTTTAATCTCATTTGATAACTTAGTTGTGAAGGAAAAGGAAGAAAATGGATGGCTCATGTGGGCTGCAAATTGCAATGTGACTGAGGTATGGACAGTGGAATCAATTGTTGCTGCTTTGCTAGATGCTGCTCGTCTTTCCTGCACTGAAGCTGAAGGATTGGCATGGCTGGCATGGCCTGGCATCTGATCTAATCTCGTAGAGAAGAGATGAGGTTCTGTGCCCACTAGCCGTAGGCGGTGGCACTAGTAGTCTAGTACCACTTGGAAGAGAGATTGATTTGCCGCCGTTCTTTTCGGCTCGACTGATGGATTGTTGCTACTCCAGTACGCTACCAGTATAAACTTCTACAAGTTGTTCCGTCTGCTTCTGCGAGCATGCATGTTGCAACATCTGGTCGTTTTGGGCGACGAACTCCTCAGAAAACCATGGAAACTTTTTGACTAGATGTTTCGTGAACAATAATACCATTTGCACTCGGCTAACCATAGCTTGCAAATTCCGGAAAAGTGCAATGCTACACGTAAGAACAAGGCCTGTGATTCGAGAAGCGCTCGCTGTTCTAGCCTGACTTACTTTTTATTTTAATATTACCTATTTCAAATAAATTTATAAAAATGATCTATTCAATCGTGAAAGGTGCGGTAGGTAACCGCGCTTATGTATCGCAGCAAGACACCAGAGGTTCGCGATAGGAAGGTGTCAATTGGTTAATCACTTGAATTAAATAATAACTTAGTTAATCACTTGAATTAATTAATACCTTAATTAATGAATTTGCTCAATTAAATCACTTGATTAATCAAGACCCTACCTATCGAGGTGTGCATGCTTGGCCGGCCCTATTGTGCTCTGCTGCCAAGCTCCTGATGCGTGGACTGTGCCACTGTGGTACAGGAGAACGGTAAGTGATATATGTTGTCTGCTACTTACTGCTCTAGTGGTCGGGAACAACATTAATTTTGCAAATTCGTTCCTACAGGGTTAGATTTGAAAGAAAAAAATGTGTCGGATGGCAATTTTTTTTTGAAAAACTCGTGAATTGAGTAATAGTTAGAGTAGAAGCAGTAGGCTGATTGCAGTTTTGGCTGGGAGAAGAGCAGTTGCATGTACTATCTATCTAGCTCCTGTATGCTTGAGTATTCTGGCCGGAAAAAGAGTTGTCTGCCATCATTTTTTAGGGGTACAAGATAGACACATACAACCCATACATATCTGAAAGTGCATCTAGGCACTTATGTTATTTTGGTGATTAATGAATGTTATTTTGGTGATTAATGACATGATTTAATTGATTCATCACATTGGCAATTATCTCTCTAGTGCATATAGATCAATTACATATTCATCATGATGTACTTAGTAGAGAACATTTCTTATGTCAAGTGTTTCTATTTTGTGTTGTGCTTCTTTATATGAAACACTTGTTGTAATCAATCGCTCACAAATATCAACTCTATTCATATCTATTGAGCTTTTGGGACTAATGTCTTTCATGAGTAGTTTGGAAAGAATTAGGTCCCGTCATGTATGATGACCAAGGTATCTTGGAGGATGATCATTGTGAGGTCAACAAGACGGTGTGTCACCAAGAGTGAGGACTAAGTCAAGAGCAACTTGGCGTGGAGATCGTCAGAGAGGATGATCAAGTCAAGGTTGATAGGACGAGAGTCTCATGAGGTGAATCGAGTCGAGTTGGACAAGGCGAAGATGTCATCAATTATATGGTGAAGGTCTTCATGCATCGACATCAAGAAAGAAGACGGCAAGTGACTAGTTCTAGACTTATATTATCTTTGATTTAATTTGAGTCTAAGGATTGCCGTACTATTAAGAGGGATGCGATGTCGAATGACTTTTAGATGTGTCAAGTGCTCAAGTGATCCATCCTTGTGAATCTTAGAAAGAGAGTGGTGTTGGTAGTGCTTTAAGAGTGAGGTTGTAGGTCTCTCTTGATTTCTTTGTGAAATCTGTGGTTATCCTTTGAGTTTTGGATAGTGAGATCTTGTTGGTTGTGTAGCCCTCGTTCTTAGCTTTCGGGAGAGTCCAAAATCTCTGAAATCGGAGTCCGGAGTCAAAAGTTATGCTCGTTTTCGTCGAGTTGCTCGGTCTTGATTCGGACTATCCGGAGTTAGTCCGGACTATCCGGATCATCCGAGTATCCGGATATTCATCCGGACTCTCGGATTGAGTCTCTCTGTTAGCCTTTTCAGTCAATCCGAGTATCGGATTGAAATCCGGAGACTCCGGATTGTGCGCAGCCTGCCCCCAACGGCTAGTTTTTGGGGAGTTCTATATATAGCCCTTCCTCCCTCTTTTTGAGAGAGCTTTTTGGTGAGGCTTTTGGAGTGGATTTTTGAGGGGCTGTGTGAGGGGCTTTGAGGGAGCTTTTACCCTTAGATCTAAGTGATCCCCTTGTGAGAAGGGTTGGGAAGAGTTTGTTGAGTGAGATTTGAGTTGGTTGAGCACTTGATTTCATCTCCAAGCTTGTTCTTCGTGAGCATTTGTTACTCTTGGAGGTTGAGGACTCCTAGACGGCTAGGAGGTCGCCTACGAGCCACCGGAGCTTTGTGTGGTTGGCCGTGGGAAGTTTGTGAAGGCAGGTTCGCCTCCGTAAGGGAAGGAATCAAAGGAGTGAAGACCGCGAGTGCATTTGTGCAACACCGGAGGAAGAGGGTTGAAAGAGACCGGCTCAAGTGTGACCGAGCCGCCTCAACGGAGACGTAGGATCCCATCAAGGATCCGAACTTCGGTGAAAAATCATCGTCTCAAGTTTGCTTCTTTCTCTTGCTTTAGCATTTGATTTTGAATCTTGAAATTGCCCGATCTACTCTTTTGTTGTGTTTGGCTCGGATCTTCTATACCCTCGTGTACTGACATCATTAAGATCTTTTGTATTCAAGTAGATTGTTGAAAAATTGCAAAGATTTAAAATCTCCATTCAAGTCCTCAATCCGAGTATCCGAATCCACGAACCCGGACGATCCGGATAATCCGAGTATCCGGATTGAATACCGGACACTCGGGTTAGGACCCTCGAGATTGGACTATCCGAGTATCCGGATTGAATACCGGACGGTCCGGATAATCCGAGTATCCGGATTGAATAACCGGACACTCGGGTTAGGACCCTCGAGATCGGACTATCCGAGTATCCGGATTGAATATCCGGACACTCGGATTGTTCAGACACTCGGAGATTTTATTTAGTCGCAATATTTTTATTCCGCGCATTTAAGTTACAAAGTTTTTAATCCGCCTATTCACCCCCCCTCTAGGCGACATCCCCTGTCCTTTCAATATCACACTCATACATTATACATATATACACACGTGTGTCTCCTACACATACTAAGGAATTAATCGGATGCTCTACAATATCTGGAGCATAGGAACATGCTGTTTCACTTAACGCGCACGCGTGTATGTACCCGCTTTTAATTAGTGAGCACCGAACTGTCCTCTCAGGTGAGGCACGAGAAGTTCGACCCAAATTGCCAACTCGTCGAAATGATCACTTTTTTTAGCCCGTGTGTGATATTTTTTACAAATTTGCCTCTATTGCGAACACAATTACAAAAATAACCCCATTCTTGACCTCGGAAGCTATGTCACCTTCCACGCTCCCGCGCTCTGAGAGCGCGACAGTTTCGAATATGACACATGTCACTATCCGACACTTCTACGGTCGAAAATGAAACTATTTTTACAATTACTTTTGAAAGCTAGATTTACCCTATGGAACCAGAAAAGTGAGACTTCCTCGTCGGTTGCCATCATTTTGGAAAGTCCTGTTTGCACATTACTACTCCAGTGAAGTGTACTGTAGCAGCAGCTGGAGGTTGGTTGTGTTCTACTTCAATGCGCATTTGACGTGCCCAAGCAGTTAACTACTGCTCGTACCATACTAATGCTAGTGCTTCCTTTGGTCCTTGTCAAAATATATTACTTCTTTGCCCCCAGTTAATTGCCAAAATACTGGCAGCTAAGACGACAGGACAAACAATGGAGAATGCCAGAACGGAACAACCTGTGTAAAAGCTCCTGTTATGGACTCTTCTGTAGCAAATACATGTTCCATAAACAGATCTGAATCAGTCCTCATTTGCATCCTGTTATTTTAGTGTGCAATGCTTTTTTTTTCTTTGTAAAGGAGATCAGATCATATGGGTTTCCAAAATTCTTGCTGTGGACTGCTATGGCGGCTCTCTTGTCCAGAGGCGGAGGCAGCGCGGGGGCTCCAACCCCCTGCCCACCACGAGAACCCCCAGGTATGCTACGTTGAGAGAGAAGTCTTTTAAAAAATAAATATGAAAGATACCTTACAACATTTTCAGAACATGAAAACTCGTAAATGTCAACTATCACCTCTTTTAAAGCAATGAAAGGTAATATTTTCTCATTGCATATTTACATACTAATACTATATTACATGCATTTAAATTTTAATTATAATATGTCGGCTTGGTAGTTTTTATATTTAGTATATGTACTTGTGTTCAGCCCCCTCTTGAATGAATCTTGGCTCCGCCACTGCTCTTGTCCAAACTCCAAATCTTGCTGAGGACACCGTTTGTGATTGGTGTTCTCTTAACTCTTTAATTTGTTCCTATCTAAAAAAAACTTCAATTCTACTACAAATGCCAGATATTTTAGCAGTCAAGCTGATCTAGAGTCAGACAAAAGAAAACACCTCTCTTTCTGTTAAAAAAACATGTAAGATTTATACGAGGGCCTCCCTGCAAAATTTTTCTCCAATTCAAAGACTTTTTTACAATTACAATAAAATTAAGGAGTTTGGCACCACTACTGCAGGACTGCGCTATATAAGGACTAAGGAGATCCGATCTAGTCATCTCTGATCGGCATCATCGTTGAAACCAAGAAGGGAGCAGACCAAAAAAAATAATCCTAAAACCTCAAAGCCATGGGCCTGAAGGTAATCACTGTCCCTAAATCAGCATTATTTTTCCTCGCTTAATCCTGCTAAAGATATCAATCTTGAACCATCTCGTATGCTCTCAATTCATGCTTTGTTTTTCTCGGCATTTGATTCTGTTTCCCTAGCTCCGTTAGATTCTTGCATCGTGATCTATGCACAGTATCAGTAGGAGCGGTGTTGGATTTCTTGTACAACAGATCTAGGCCGGCAATTCAGTGCATACAGGGTCTTAATTTCCGTCTAGATTTGTGTACTTGGCCAAGATCTGTTAGATGCAGGCTGTTCCTGATGTGCTTGTCTGGCTTTCAGAGATCTTTCTAGCACATTCGACTCTCTGTCGAATTGCCGATGCTTGTAGCTTTCCTGTTAATGCTATTGCAGAGGAAATCTGATGCATTCGAACAGTCTTGAGCATCCCTTTGATGATGCAGTAGGGATGTAAGACCGACAATTCCCTGTTACTCCTGTGGGAGTGGCATCTCTTGATTCTGCTTTCTTCTGCTAGTCTGTTGAAAATTGAGTAAGGATGCACTTGAGTTGGAGAAGAGGTTGTCATTTTTTTTGTAAAGCAATTTGTAGTCGTTTTTCGAAGTAGATGTGATTAAAATGTTTAAATATGTGACTGTAGCCTGATCGAATGAATTTGGAATCGATGTCTGTTTTAGGAGGATTTTGAAGAGTATGCTGAGAAGGCCAAGACCTTGCCTGAGAACACTAGCAATGAGAACAAACTTATCCTCTATGGACTCTACAAGCAAGCCACTGTTGGAGATGTGAATACCTGTACGTATATATGTTATTACCGACCAGCTACTTTTATTTTCTTCAGTTCTTCTCTTGGTGTGAATATAATTCTTGATTAATTGTGTTTGGTCACATTCAGAGGCATGGGCACAATTTAAATTCTATGATTCCATGTGCAAGCAAGACCTTATAGACCGTCATGAAAAATTCTCCAGAAGTTTGACTAATTCGAGACGAGAGATCCAAATCTTGGGGTAAAAATAATTCTTGAAACTGGCGTCTTGAAAAGCAGAGGATGCCTCTTTTAGCCCTTTTTTATTCCTGAGTTTGAACTTCAAATTTTAACCTTGAATACATCGAAGTTGAACTTGACAACAAAAAGCTTTGAAAGATAGTAGATTACCTGAGCCTGCACCTCAATTTTTCTTTCAGAATCTTTTGTGTTAAATGGGAGTACCTATAATAGAGTGGGATGTATTGGATGCACCCAACTTTATAGAGTTGCAACTTGAAAGTGCACCCAAGGTTGAAAAACAGCTTTCTCTGCTTAACTTAGCTACAGTATATGATTATGGAGGAAACTTGCTGCATCCAGCGCTGATGAATGTCCATTGTTCAGAATGCTAGTATGACTCTGAGTAAGCACACAAAACATGTTCTGCTAGTGTGAGTATGCACTAAAAACATGTTCATGTAAATTCCATAGAGTTTATCTATATTTGTTTGTTTTGCATGGAAAAGAATAAGCAACTACCAGTTGCTAGCTGTGCTAAATCAAGCCTCAGGCTATACAGTGACCTTCAATTCCATTGTCAAACTTGTAAAATTTTACTGCTCCTTTCAACCTTTTGACTCTCTCTGTTGGCCTTGTCTCACTCACAAGTCATAACGAGCAGTAGCCTATGTGGCTTTACAAGAACTCGTAGATTGCCCATCTGAATTCAATGTCTTGCCATTCACTTCGCATGTGAACATGTTATTGTTTTTTGTGTTTACAAAGACATTTTTCTCCGCAATCGTATTTACAATTACTCTTTTAATAACCTTGTGTAGCTCGGCCTGGCATATTCTACCAGAGGGACAGGGCCAAATGGGATGCATGGAAGGCTGTTGAAGGTCCATATAGTTCTCAGAATCTCAGATCCTCGTATCCTGTCACAACTCACAACTACATCTCGTCGTCTGCTCAAGTACTATTGCACGGTTGCACCATAGTTTGCTAAAGGTTTCGAGATGCTTGCAGGCAAATCGAAGGAGGAAACCATGAGCGACTACATCACCAAGGTGAAGCAGCTCCAGGAGGAGGCTGCTGCTGCAGGCGCCTCTTAAAATTTTTTGATCCAACCAGCTATTGTCAGCCAAACAATATATGCTATTTGATTATGTGAACTAGATCATTCTATCTACGTTTCAAAAAAAAAACCCTAGATCATCTTTCCGCTGGGGATGTGAATCATGTACCTCTTTATGTACTATTTCGCCTAATTTGTCCATCTATCTATGAAGACAGACTCTTCTAAATTATGATCTGCTTACAGCTATCTGTTTGTGTGCTGTTGAATTGCATAAAAGACTGGTTGACAAACCAGTTTTTTTTTAAGATATATATCTTAGAAGGAACGAAAAAAAGGTAGGTAAGTCTGCAAAAGGGAAATTTTTATGAGCAAACCTATTGATTAGAAGGCAAAAGCAAGCTTAATTGATCATACATACATATTAGGTTAATAGCACTGCACAGCTCATATATATACCGCCTTAGTTATGCTTTTTCTACACTTGCATCATCTAATGTGGAAGGCAATGCTAGTAGCAAGAACCAAGCTGTCCTGGAGAGAGAGAGAGAGAGAGAGAGAGAGAGAGAGAGAGAGCAGGCATGCAGCCAGCAGCACACCCGGTATCCACAAGCTGCCACCCTCCTCGGAGAACATGGCGCTCAGAACCAGGCACAACAGCAGTAGCATGTAGAACCCCACCCCGGCGCCTCTCCACTAGCCGCCGGTGTCGCCGCCACCAACACCGTACCCCCGGTCCGGCTGGTAATAGTATATGCCGGCGAAGTACGCCGCCAGCAGCAGCAGCAGGTGCATGGCCACTATGATGTTCTGGATCAGAAGCATGACCAGCGCCACTGGCACGAGCACTGCCTCGCTGCGGCTGCTGAGGACGACGGCGGGGAGCAGCAGGAATCCGGCGGCCAGGGTCAAGACCACGGCCTTGCAGATCACGGTCTCCTGCACCTCGGTCACCTACCCGTACCACTCCATCAGGGTCTTGTTGAAGAGGAACTGGTAGACTACTCTAGAATAAATTCAAAATTTTCCACCGTGTTACCAAGGAATTATTGCAAGTTATAGATCACGGAATTACCACTAGACGCGCAGACCCGTAGCGGAAGTAGAGTCCATATAGCATGTTAGTACGTAGGCCTGAGCATTCGTTTATTCTGGTTTCTTCGGTTTTTAAAAATTTTGGTTTTTGTGACTCTGAAAACCGAACCGAAACCGAACTATGATAAAAACCGAACCGAATCGGTTCGGTTAATTCGGTTTTTCCAACCTGAGTCCATCCTACTGGTTCCAAGGTTTCTCCGATTTCAAACGGTTCAGTTGAGGTCTCCCATCCAGTCACTGTCCATCCTGATATAGTGATAGTTAACATTTGCATGCTATTATACATTTGTTCACCATTCCTGTCATTCAAATACAATCATCAGGATAAAGGTTATCAATTAGAAAATTACCATTCATTCACAGATTCATAAAATTTAGATGTTCCACCCAGTACATGAGAGAAGAGAGAAGCAACACTGCAGCCTCAGCCTTTCAAGGGGAGATTGAGTGTTAAAAAAGGGAGAAGATAATAATAGTAAGATGGTGCATGAAAAAGCAGCAGAGGGGAGGGAAATACATTGTCCAAGTCAAGTAAGGCAGTAACACAAAATACATTGTCCAATGTCCACAAACAGAAAATAGATAATGTCCATTCAGTCATTCACACAAAATACATAATGTCCATGAAACACAAAATACAATTCCACCTATACTGAAATAACAAGGCATATAGGTGAACTAGAGAATCTTGTGAACCTGAACTTGTTAAGCAATCCATGCCAAATCCTACCAATAACTTTTCATATCAGTCCATTGCTGGGGTTACAATAAAATTAGAAAACTTAAACATACTAGCAATACATTGTCCAGCAATACCATTATACCACAAAATACATTGTCCAACAACAACTTACCCATCAACCAGTAAATTTCTTCATTGGCATGCAGTTGTATCTACATCACATGTGTTGAAGTTACTTCAGGATTAGAAGATAAAACAAAAGCTAAAATTTCTTGGTTCCTAAACATCATAGCCACTTAAGATAGCCAAAAAAACTTCAGTACATGCCTGGCATTACCGCATATAGCTGATCGTAAGTTTGGCCCCGAAAGTAAGTTTGGCCAAGAAATTGGTTGTTTAGTAAAAAATGGTTATCTTTTTATAGCCACTTTTGAGCACAAAAGTTAATTTCAACATTTGGCTACTTTTGAGCACAATCTAGACATGATGTTTCTAAATTGACTTACTGAAAGCAGACTTCACAATCAAAATTCCCAACAAGTCAACAGCTCCAACACCAGAAGGCAGAATCAAAGCTGAAAATTTAGAAAACACATATTATTAGAGCAATAATATGGAATTTGCAGATAACTAAAGAAAGGAATAACCAATAGTGGAATATTGTCTTGAATCTCACCAGAATTTAGGTAGTAGTCTCACTAGGTTTGGTTACGGAGTCGGATTTATACTTTTCCTTGGAAGAATTGGCAGCATCTTCTACAATTATGGCTAAAATGGAATAAAATCGACAGTCAATTGTCATGATGAACAAGATAAATGTAATTGAAGCAAACATCAATAATGAATTTGTTTATTACCTTCCTTGATTTTGGCCAAGTTTCCTGGATCTTCTTCAATATTGATAGGTACGGATTGCCGTAACCAATCTTGTGTACAAACTAAGCACTGGACCATGAATGGCGTCAGTGAGCTCCTAAAGTCATCGAGGGCACGTTCGCCTGTGCTAAAGGTTGACTTAGATGCAACTGTTGATATGGGAACTGCTAATACATCACGAGCCAAGCGAGACAATATTGGGAATCTAGGAGAATTGCACTTCCACCACTCAAGAATATCAAAATTTTCGCTGTCTTCTTCATTATCTTCACCAAGGTATTTTTCAAGTTCAGACTTGCTAGTGCCAATTCCAGTATTTCTCATCCTCATATTTTCCACAATTAGGGATTTCACCAACCTAGTACCCCTTTCGATAGGTTCTTGCGAATCATTGGATTGTGGTGCCTTATCACTTGGACCATATAGTTTGGTGTACTCATGAAACAAAGAACGAAAAGAATCATTCAGATGATTCCAAACTTCCTTTCCGTCTTCTTCACCAAACATCTCTAAAATAGCTATATTTGTGTAATTACATAGCTTGTATCTAGGATCAAGGGCAACAACAATAAACATGAGCATGTTCAATTTATCCTTATCTCCCCAGTACTTGTAGTACTTCTCTAGCATCCTTTGGCCCATTTCCTTACGGTTATCATCATCACTATGACAACATTGTCGCAACAAAAGCAAAACATCACCAATCTCATGAAATAAAATGTTAGATGTCACATGGTGTGTGACAGAAACACAAAGAGTGAGCTTATAGAAGTGTCTAAGAAACTCTATCATTTTCTTTGCATTCTCCCAATCACCACTTTCAGGAACTCCAGGACCTTTCTCACCACATAATTCTATTGTATAGTATGGATCTTCTTCACCATATCTTTCGAATACATCCTTATAAATTGCTGCAACATTCAACATAAGGTATCTCGAGTTCCATCTAGTACATACATCTAGTGATAAGAATGCTTTACTGTCCACCTTTGCCAATTCAGCACATTTCTTAAATTTGGCTATTCTAGATAGAAAATTCTTAATAAATTTAACAGCAGCACGGACACGTTGAATTGAAACTGACACTTCTTTTAGGCCATCAGATACTATCAAGTTAATAATATGTGCAACACATCTCATTTGAAGATACTTGCCTTTAGCAATGTTATTGTTAGAATTATTCAAGACCATTCTCATGTAATTTAGAGCACTGTCACTAGAGCTAGCATTATCAACAGTTACTGTGAAGACTTTTTCAATGCACCATTCTATCAAATATTCCTCTAAAGATTTCCCAATATCCTCCCCCTATGACCTTTTACCAAGAAAAAACCAATGATCTTCTTATGTAGCTTCCAATCATTATCAATGAAATGTGTTGTGATACACATGTAGTTCTGTTGTATGTTTGAAGTCCATATATTAGTGGTGAGGGCAACTCTTTCACAAGAATCCTTAAAAAATTGTTTGAGTTTAGCTTTCTCATTATTGAAAATGCGAATAGAGTCCCTAGTAGTTGTTCTTCTAGAGGGAATAGAGAAACGTGGACAAACTTTAGACATAAACTTTTTGAAACCTTCACGTTCAGAAAATGCAAAAGGAAGCTCGTCTATAATGATCATTTCAGCAAAAGCTTCCCTAAGTGCTTCGGGATCGAACTTTCAAATGGAAATAGCACAATGACTACTATCCCCCTGATTTCCCTCTACTTGCAAAGTACCTTGCCTAGGATCTGTATTCCTATTAGGATTACGCTTGCAGATTCGCAAGTGAGAGAGTTTAAGGAGGATGTACCATTAGTTTTTGGATCACAACGAAGCTCACGGGGCAATGTTTGCACTTAGCCTTCAGGACATCCCCAACTTTGATCTTGCTAAAGCTTTCCCACACATCAGATCTTGGTACCATTGCTTTTCTTTTCTTCACATACTGCTGTTGCTGCTCATTCTCCGTCTGTACAATGTCCGTCTCATCCATTTGGCTATCACAGTTTCTAGTGTTTTCATCAAGCTCCACCATCTACAAATTGAGCAGGAGTGCAACACAATAGTTAGTGATTGAAAATATAAGGGAATTGACCAAGCAAACAAGCAATGAAGCGAATAATACGTTGTAGGATAGTTCTGTTGAGGCGGCCGTTGTTCCTATTCCACACTAGGATGAGATTGCCTGACTCACTGAGAAATTCATAGCATACATAGCATTAGGATTGCTGGGATATATACTTTACCATTGTTGAGTGTAAAACTATGAAACACAATTTTTGAAACAACCAAGGACATCTGTCACTGGAGCCAAAGATATTTGCAATTGAATACTTTTCGGGATGTCAATACCAAGGCAACTATAATTGCTTTATTATCTTGAAAGGTGAATAGGCTTTTATTTACACTTGTCGTCTTGCTTCACGCCCAACACAACAAACTATGTCACAAGGGCTATCTACAGAAGCTTTGAACTGTTAACATGTAGTAACCAAAGTAACGAGGGGAAAAACAGGATCATTTAGCTGACTTATATGGTACTAAAGTTTGACAAGTGCCACCTCTCATAATAGACTAGTGTCTGTCTTGATCTGTTTGAAGCATCATGACAAAATATAGAGCATTAGTATCTTGGTGATTAACTTCCGTTTTGTCCACTACTTAAATTTAGTACTTCAAGTGACCGAAAATGGGGGCGTTGTCCAAATTTCAACAGATGTGCAACTTCATAAACTGGACATATTTCTAAAATGCATTGAACGTCTAGGTATGAGTTGCAGGCAAAACACCAGACTGACAGATCATTGCAAACAATACATACACAATGGTAAGTAAAATCAACTCATGTAAACATGCTACAACATAGTAGGACTGCTTGATTACAAAAGCAATCGACCTGAAAGCAAATCTAATGCCTAGGAATTTGGATGATCTCAAAGCAATCGATCTCAAAGCAAATCGATTTTTTGTTTTGTCGCAGGTAAATGCTAAGATCTGAAATAATTTTATGAGGATTTGGACTTGGTTTTACCTCACCGGTCGGACTCCAGACTCCGAAGGAAGCGCAGAGGCAAAGTCGGCGGCGTGCCGGCGTCGACAGTAGTCGGCAGAGATGGCGGCACCGAGACAGATCCAGTCAACGCGGCACCGAGGGAGGTGGCGTCGATGGTAGACGGCAGAGATCGATGCGGAGGAAGACTGGAGGCCGGCACTAGGGCAGGGCGGAGCCGAGGCCCGCGGGGCCGCGAGGTTGGACGGAGAGACGCGGACACCGCGAGTCCGCGACCTTGGTTTAGCGGGCGAAGCCGCGGATGAGTGGTGGTCGGTGGAGGCCTGGAGGCAAAGGGGACGACTTGCCCGGACGAGGGGTAGCCGGGTAGGGCCAAAGCCACCGAGCCGCCGAATGGGGAATTTGGGATTGGCCGGGGGGAGAGGGGATGAATCGGGGAATTGGGGTTTGTGTCGAATGGGCGAGTGAGTATGTGAGTGACCTAGGGACAGACAGGGTTGGTGACGGCGTTGCCCTTGCGAAAAACAATTCGGTTTATCGGTTAAATCGGTTACCAGAACTACAAAACCAAACCGAATACCGTACACCGAATAGTACCAAAAAAACCGAACCGAAAACCGAACACCAAAAAAACTGAATTTTTAGGTTAATTCGGTTCGGTTCGGTTTTTCGGTTTCGGTCAAATTATGCCCACCCCTATTAGTATGGTTGTAGTCGTACTAGCCTCACGCTTCCTTCAACAGCTCCTCGTGACTGTCACAGGTTACAGATTGTCCTCGTCACTATCACAAGTTGCAGATCGTCCTAGCATTAAAGCTTCGCAATAACGCCTCTAAGGTATCTACACGTACGGGGGTAGGAACCCCATGCACTGGAGTACTAGCGTCAGCTGCGCGGTTTTGGATGAATAAGGTGTGGTAGCTAGGGTTTCAGGAATTCTAAATTCCTATAGTATCTCTTAACCCTAAAGCCATCATCCCCTCTCTTTATATAGACGTCCCACAATGGGTCTCTACATTAGAGGCCTATTAGGAACTCGAAGCCCATCAAAATTCGGATCACCATCCAAATTAAGTCCCAACCCTTTAAACGTGCAACTCTATAGGTTCACGTATATTTGGACATGACCTGGGTACTCTTACTCGACCATTAATTGGTAGCGGTCTCTAGCAGGACGTGCCGACTCCCAAGTATATGTAAATAGAGAGGTGCTTCCATGCTTTTTCTTTTGACAGTTGCACAAATATTAAAGCATGAATGAATGGTAGATGATGATTACTTACCCCTTCGCTTGCTTCAAGGTTTGTGCAACCTGTATTAGGAAGGAAAGCATTGAAACACTGCTCATATAAATATCACATTGGATGAACCTTAACAATGTTTAGTTATATGCATTTCTCTTTGCCTCATAATATCGATCAAACTCAAGACGAGTATGTACCATCCCTGTTTAGTTAGCTCGACCACTCTTTCTCGATTATGTAACTAGGAATCCCCGATTACGGTAACTTTTTAACCACGAGTAGCATGGCTATGCATTTTCGGAATCCAATCACTCGAGAGGCCTAGAGATATCTCTCCCATCGTATAGAGGGGCAGATCCTATCTTGATCGACCATACCTCGCAGCATGCTTCACGACAAACCCGAAAGCCACCTTTAAAACTACCTAGTTACGGAGCAGCGTTTGGCAACCCCTAAGTAAGTCATCACACATCTTGAGTATATGCGTCAACCTCAAGTCTAAGGATATAGTATACACATTGTATATAAGACCAACTGATGACAAATAAGATTATAACGTTCTCGCTGTGTCTCAAGGTGGGTCAATCCAACTCTATGTTATCTAACATGTATCCATATTATTGATTTGATAGCTCCATATCCATGACCCGTACATATGCTAGTCTACTCATATGTGTCCACATATGTTCATCGACTAGGGATCACTTTAGAATAATCATCACAAAGGCATATATAGAGTTTCACAAACAAGTCACATACTTGCTAATAAATAGTAATAACATTATTCAATGAACAAGATAATAAATATGAACATAAGAAAATATAATCATCTCTATAATTGCCTCTAGGACACATCTTCAACACTCATTGCAGACGACCCACCCCAGGGCCACCACCAGGAGGAGGGGCAACACCGGAGATGGTCGGACTTCCCCAGTAGCTCATTATCACCTCTTCTTTCAGTTTACTTCCTATGCTACTTTTGCGATTCTTGCACTGATATAGCTGAAGATTTGCTGCTGCGAAGCTCTACTAAGTATGCTCAGTAGTAGTAGTTGTAGCAGAAGCAGTAGCAGTAGTAGTAGTAATAGCAGGTTTGATCAGTTTCAGAAATATCAGGTTCATCTGGTTCCAACTAATTTTAACTACCTGCTTTTGAGCTGATGTCTATTGTCCTGGAGTGTAGTTGAGGCAGGGGCCTACTTTAATCTGGTAGATGAACTGATCCTTGAGAAAGATGACATAGAAAATAAGGGACATGTAGATCAGGTCATTCTCATGCTTGAGTCATACACTCTTTGGTCAGGCTGGGGGTTCAATGGGCGCAAGATTCTTCTATTGCCTCCATTTAGACTTATAAGGCGATTAAGTAGCAGAAAATGATGGCTGACATCATGAACTGGACCAGGGATTTCCTCAAGCACAGAAAACTGATCAAACCATATTGGCAGTGGTTATGGACTGTAGGACAGTTGATCTTATTGTAATGGTTATCTAAGAAGGTAGTGACGAAGCTTATGTAATCGGCCACGCGTGAAAAATGCAGTTCATTAGGAATTTTCAGATTGTTAACAAAGTTCAGAGAGTTTTAGCACATCACTTCATTACCTACAAGTCATCAAAAGGGGATTGTGAATTTTGTATGATGCTAGGCATGTTCAGCTTTGGAGCACATGTTGAAAAGAGAAGCATAGCATAGTGCATGACAAGATGAAATATGTCTTTCACTATAACTATACAAAGTTCATGACTTTTTGCAAAATCACTACACTGTTTGAGAGCGAAATGACATTGGAGACATTTCTGTAAAGAGGAGTTAAGAAATCAATCTCCATTCATATCAAGAAGATTGGATTAGTCAGCAGCCTCAAACATAATGTATTGCCTTTCTCCCTTTGATATATATCACCAGGAATGTTTTGTGAGATAAGAGCTTCTTTCCTTCTTGATGCACAGCAAAAAAATTCTGAAGAGATGAACAGCCTATTGTAGCCCATATACAAGCAAAGCCCCTACTCCAGCAATGCCGATTACTAAACTGACGATCACCGCAATAGGCGGCAGGGTACCGCCGATGGGTTTACCGGTGTTAGCATCATATCTGGCAAATCGCTTCTTTGGTGCATTGCATTGGGGACAGCCGTAGTCATCAGGCTGAAAGCAATGAGAAAATGGACATAAGTCGTCAGCAAAACTAGAAAATGACACCTTAAATTTGTCATTGGTGCATGTCGAAAAGCTGATTCCTACTAAACGAATTAAGAAGAAACCTGTCTATCTTACCTGTTCTTCGAAAGACTTGGATAGGAAGTATATGTATCCACAATCAAGGCAGATGTGTGTTGCTCTAGCCTGGAAAAATGAATGTGGCAGGTTATGACATACAGATTGAGGCTTACAGGTGGGAAGAGGACAACAAACTCAGAAGCAACAGAAGAACTATGAAGCAGCCAGGACTATCTTGATCTTGCCTTCTGTGTTTCAGTCAACTTCCGGCCAAATCGAGGTGGTGCCGGCCTTTTCGGCAGGCGCTTCACATCAACTTCAGCACCCCTGATGTCATACAAAATGAAACATGAAAACTCATGGTATCTTCCGGCACAATTAGTTTCCTAAAGTTCAGTATAGATGCTAACAGAAATAGTTCATATTACTTACTAGTATTGCCATCTGAATTCTGACCAAATTGTGTATCCTAACCATGTAGGCAGTAAGTAGAACAAGTGCTTACCTGCTTACTACAAAGTAGACAGAGTCTGGCTTTGCCTGGATGGCTGTCTTGGTGAATCCCAGCTTGTCTGCCGGCCACAGTTCATCTCCAAAGAAGCTACTTGTGTACAGTACTTGGTCACGGGCTTTCAGCCCTGCTCTTGCTGCGTTCCCTCCAGACTCCACAGACTAACATAATGCCAAACCAACAATTTTCTACTTACTAACTGCAAGTTTGCAACCCTTCTGTGTTCCCAGTTTCATGCAAGAAAGTTTTCTACATATGAAACAGCTATTTCCTGTTTTTACATGGAAGCAGATTATCCTATGGCATCAAGTTAATTTTGATCAGATATTTTTTCTTGAAGAAACATAGTGAGTCAATGTACTTGAAGAACATCTACTCAATAATAAAAAAAATCCCACGCTTTCTAGATCATGAAAGGAAACAAGGAACTGGTGATAATAACAGATCAGGAAAGCAAGCAAAGCTAGAGGAGAGGAATGGCTGGTACTGACGGTGATGACGACGCCACCGCCGGACTTCTGGCCCAGGGTGAGCCCAAGCGGCTTGTCGACTTCCACCTCGATGTTCTTCGCCGCGCCAGCGGTCCTCGCGTTCACCTGCAGCAGCCTCCGCCGCCCGCCGCCTCGCAGCCTCAGGTGGCCGGCAGAGGCCACCCACCGCCTGTCCACCAATGACAGCCCGTGGAAGGCAGTCTTCTGCACCTCAAGAGCATCAACAATGGCGATGGTCAAAATTCAGAAGAAACAAACCACACAAACAATCAATGCATACATCTGCAAAGTGCAAGTGCTCACAGTTGATGCTGAGAGGATGGAAGGGGTTGGTGACTGCTGAGCTCTGACAATGGAGCAGTGCTTGGAGGAGGCAGGCACAGAGGAGAGTGTGGCAGCCATGAGGGGTTGAGGTGATGGCAGGTGGTGGTGTGGAGCTGGAGGAAGAGGATGGCTGCCATTTGGATGGAGATGGTGTGGCTAAGACAAGAGTGAAGTCTGTGGCCTCAGAACCAAAGGGAGGGAGGTCCTGTGGAAACCACAGTGAGCCTGACACTGACATCTGTAGGGGCTTATGGAATTAAGACTTGTACAGTACACCAATGAAGTATTGCAAAAAAAAAAAAAATTGTATGCACCTTGTGCTTGAAAACTCTTCTACTAGGTCGATCCTCACGTGTGAATTATCCCCATCATCATCAGAGAGTAATCTCACGAATCTCGAGGCATGATCGGCCAGTCTCCACATGATGACCGACTCCTATACTGTTGCTTTGTTTGCACTAAAATTAGACATACATACCATTGCACTAAACTTCAAGCCATTGTTAGGTTTATAGCCACAGTAAGATATTTCACAGAAAGTGCGGCCACTCGAGCTACAAATATTAGCGGACTAACTTCCGGTTCCTGATACCAACATCACAAAATGTATATAGTGCCACGATACTGCTTTACATCCCACACTTATCCTAGGTATAATACAACTTGTGAACATCAACCAAACAAGCCATATGTCCAAAATGTAAAGGGACAGCAGTGGAACCAGGGCAGCACACGTGTCACCCAGATGATCACTAACAAAAGGATCAAATCTGGATGCTAGTTGCAGGAATCAAAATATCAAATTGATGCACAAGAGCGGCACAAAACAATTGAACAAGGCAGATATAAGCCAAAGAAAATACAACAGCTACGTTTTTGAACTCATAGGGATAGGGAGATACTACAATTGGTTCATAAACATAAAAACCACATCCAAGATACAGACCACCATTTTTTTTCTTCCATATCACATAACATTCATGGTTCATGGGGAAGCACCCGTCCTGATTCCTGAATCAATGTCCAATCTACATTACAAAGCTGTACAACAGATGTCTTTTGACTCTGGTGAGTAATTGTCAGACAAGTTCAATGATTACTGTGGCTCCGACAGCCAGAATTCCATTGCGTCAGCTGCAAAACAAGTCCAAGAAATCAAATCAAAATGAGAAAGATAATAGGGCAAAAGAGCGATAGAAACGGCAAGTGTAATAAGAAAACCTTCTCGAGGACATTTCTTGTGGCATTCAAATCCTCCTCTTTCTTCAAGAGTTCAATTCGAGCCTTCATGGCATTGCTTCTTTATCCAACCTATGTTATTTTTGTGAGCAGAAAGCAACTTAGCACATCAAAATTCAATGTTTTTTGCACCCCAAAAGAAAATAAGCTAGCCAAATTTGAGATAATGATAACTTGCTTTCTTACGCTTATTAACTTGACCATCCTGTAACACTTATAGCACCAGAAATTTTGCTAGTAAGTGGATGTACGTGCATGTAACATTTGGAATCCTTTGGCAGTGTTATCCGGCATCCTTATTTGCAAAAGGAAAATAGCTCGTAGCTTTCAAAATATGACCACAGACTCAAACCCTGCCACCAATGATCAAGTCAAAACCCATCAATCTATGATTTGGAAGAATACTCAGAGTAGTTTTTGAAATCAATGTAGCCACAGGGACTGAAGGCCCAGTTCTGATGATAAACTAAAAGGTTTTCACACCTATGTTCTGCAAAATTGGTTCCAGATGGATAATACCTTCTCTAGTAAACCTGACAAATATTCAATTTCATCCTTCTTTGCGTTTGATATCCTTTCTTTGATGTCTTCAATGCTAGTCCTGTAATTGAATGAGCTGTCATCCCAAGTGAACTATATCGCGTCACTTTGAATAAAGAGTGAGTCAAGAAAAGATATGCTAAATTTCCAGAAAAAACATATTCAAGATTTTTTATAGCTTGAGTAGCATATAAAAGAGAGCGTCGAATGCAATTGCAAATCCTAACCAACCAATTGTAACATATGATTGTATTTTTTAGAAAGTGAAAGGGATTTGGAACCCTGAAATTTCACAAAAAGGGTCTCAAAGGCAAAGGATACAACTCTTACTTGCCTGAAGATAATACATCCAGATTTCGCTCTTCAACAAACTGATCTACCTTTTCAAGGGCAGTAGCAACCTAAGACAATTGATGGCCATGATATTAAACATTTAAAATGCTGCTATAAACATACACATATAAATTGTAAAATTTGTCATAGGTGTTGATAAACTTGATTTGATTATGTTAAACCAAAAAATGCGCTGAAAATTTATCAACATGCTGGGAAAGTATTGCTCGAGAAATTACTTGTAATTCTTGGCAGAATGTTTCAAACTCCTCCTGCAGCATGAAGAACAAGTATCACATCAATAGAATCGCATTAATACAGTGTTAGGACATGCAAAAAGCCACAAACAAACAAACAAACATACAAAAAAAAAAGAACATCATAGCAAACATAACATAAGAGATTCTAGTTTCATAGCTCAAGTGTTCAATCATGTATGCCAACAAGAAACAAACATTTAAGCTGTGCAAACCTGCTCAAAATATTATGATCAGGCACATGGAAAGGGTGTAGGGGAGAGCAGATTTTCGTATTATCAAGCTTGACATTACTAAATAGAAACCTCCGGTACAATGTACTCAATAGCCCATCAGTTTTGTTTTTAGCATTTGAAATGATGTTTATGAGAGCCTAAACATTTAGGGCCTATTTGGTTTGAAGTCAACTTTGCCATAACTAAGCTTAGACAAGTGTGGCTTGCCACACTTTCTGTGGCATCAAATTTAGCGCCACAAGTGTGGCAAAATTTGGCAAAAAACTGAGTCTATGACGCGTGGGACATAGGGTTAAGAAAGTGTGGCAAACCGCAGTAGTGGAAACGAACCAAATACCCGCTTAAGAATCTATAGTACACCTAAACTTAAGGCCTGTTTGGGGGTTGTGACTGGGCTAAAAAGCTGCTTTTGGCTTGCTAGGCTAAAAAGCAGCTGTAGCTGACGGCTGTGACTTTTTTAGAGTCCGTTTGGCAAACTAGCAATGGCTTTGTGGCTTTTCTTGAGTTCTCTCTCCAACTCGACAGACCTCCCCCAAATCTGATCGATCCCTGCCGAATCCCGATGGCCCTCGTCGAGCCCCGCTTCCCCATCTCCTTGGGCGGCCACTAGGCGGGAGGCAGAGAGGCGGCCAGGAGGTGGCGAGGCAGCCACCGGGCGGGGAGGAGGCCAAGAGGCGGCGGGACGGCCACCGGGCGGGGAGGAGGAGGAGGCCACCGAGCGAAGGGCCGGCGGGGCGGAGGCTGAGGCGAAGAAGGACCGGTCGGGGCGGAGGTGGGGACCGGGGAGGCGTCGAAGGGCCGGCTGGGGCAGAGGCGGGGACCGGGGAGGCGTCGAAGGGCCGCAAGCCGGCGAGGCGGAGGGGGAGAAGGACCGGGTGGGGCGGAGGTGGAGAAGGACGGCGCGAAGCGATCGAAGTCGTCTCGAAGCACGTCCTAGCTGGCTTGGGCTTTCACTCGGCTTTTGCCCGTGCTTAGCTGTCAAGCGGCTTCATAGCAAGTGGTCTTTGGGGGCTGCACGCCACACCGCAGCGTAGCCCCCCCCACCCCACACACACACACCCAATTAGACACGGCAAAGTTAGCTTCCAACCAAACAGGCCCTTAATGTCTTGTCAGGCTCATGCCTAAGGTAAAATGAATGAATATTACAAGTAATTGCACAGCTTGTAAGTAATAGAATGCCATGGAAAAAGGACAAGAAAATCTAATGGGATAATTCTGTTTCTGAAGGTAGGACTGCATCCCAGCCCAGTTAGCACTTAGCACCATACCCACATCCAAAAATGCACATAAGGTATGGGTTTCTTGATATATACAAGACTTGATGGGTGAAGCAACCACGCCACATGTGTTTAACTCTGCTTAAAATTAGGTGTTCAGTGCAATCCTAAGTCTCTGTATTGCAATGGAAACCAGCTTGAAAATAAGAACTGTACCTCTATGTTGCCATGCAAAGACTTGATCACCTGAAGAAATAAGTACGAAAAAAATTACAGGAGTCACGCCCAGATACATACATACAACCCAATTTTGTAATGGCATTTAACTTCTAGGTAGACAAATATTGACAGATCTAGGAGTAATTGTGAACTAAGAAAAGACTAGAATACTCACATAGACGAACATTAAGTATAGGCGTTCCCTCTGGCATCTGTGAACGACGAGAAAGCCTTGGTAACATCCTAAAACGCCACAAGAACACGAATCAATTCATCTCAACAACACAAGAAACCGACGGATTGCATCCCCAGATAAGAACCGAAGTTCTCCACGCCCCTAGCGCGAGATCGGCGTCAAGGGAAGAAACGGGAGCCGAGGAGAGGAAGCTAACCAACCTTGCGGGATAAGGCGGAGAGGAGGGAGAGGGTGGCGAGCTTGAACGACCTTTCGAGGTTGCCGTACCTCCCCGCCGCGGCCGCCATCGGTGGTGGATTCCGGCGAGGCAAATGCGCCGGTTAGGTTTTCGAAATTCGAATTCCGGCGAAACGGTTGGCTTCACTTCGCTTTTCTTCGGGATGAAAGGGAAGAGGGAATGGGCTTGTTGGACCGAGTTAGGTTGGGCCAGGGTTAAACAGGGCCCAGATTGAGATGGGCCGTATTGACCTAGGCAAGGTTGGGCCGACAGGTTAGCCATGGTAACCAACACAAGCTCGAGCACCTACACATGCTATTCCACGTGGCTTGGGCCAAGTCGCATGTCATAGATAAGCCGTACACGTGTCAAAACAAATAAAGTCGTGTGAAGCTTGTTGAATAATAGATAGTCATCGAAGATTAATCCCAAGAACAACCGAGAATATCCGATGAATAATCACAATAGATGAACATATGATATAGTAGATCTTAACTCTCGACATAACCCCTCAGGGATAAATTCGGGATTCACCCGCAAACCCTAAAAGTTAGCTATATCTTAACACTCTCCCTTGGGTGAACACCATGAAATGCTTATACCTCATCAAAAACTCCTCCCAAAAACCCAGTGAAAAAAAGGATGGGAAAAGGGTACAGTGCTTATGCAAATTGTGTCACACTTGTTACCTTATTAAAAACCTTTATTGGAGAAAATTTCAAGAAAAACTCACTAAGGGAAAAATGGTGCAACTTGTAATCTTCTAGATTATGGTAGCCTCTTCAGGATTGTTCTAGGGGTTATGGTTCAAAGATTTACTCCATCTAAATTATGTATTTATCTAAGTCGTCTCATTCTAATATCACGAACACATCTTTGAAAACTGGATATTATCAAAGACTTAGTAAATAAATCAACTAGATTTTTACATGAATTAGTTTGCATGATCTTTATCTCATTATTCTTCTGGAATTCATGAGGATAGAAAGTTTTGGGCAATATGATTTGTAATATTGCTCTTGACATAACCCATTTGCATTTGTACAAAACAAGCACTATTATCTTCATAGATAATTATGGGGTATCAATGGTGTGTTAATGCTACATGACTTCTGGATATGGCTAATCACACATCTTAGCCAAACGAATTCACGTGAGGTTTCATATAGTGCTATAATCACTGAGTTGTTGGTAGAGGCAGCTACCAAGTTCTACTTAAAGGACTGCTAAGAAATGACTGTACTACCAAAGATAAACACAAACCCAGTATGAGATTTCGCATTGTTGGGATCAAACAGATAGCCAACATCCATATATCTCACTATGGTTGAGTCTTGATCTTTTCAGTAAAATAAGTCAAGATCTTGTGTACCTTGGAGGTAGTAAAATAAGCTAAGATCTTGTGTACCTTAGAGGTATCTGAGTAGAGTCTTGACACCACCAATGCCTTCTAGATGGAGTTGCACTGTATTTAGCTAATAAATTTACTGCGAATGCAATATTAGGCCTGATGTAATTCGCAAGATACATAAGTGCTCCAGTGTCGCTTAAGCATGTAACTTTAGATCCAAAGACTTCCTCATTTTCCATCTTTGGTCCGAATAGGCCTTTATCCATATCAAGAGATCTGACTACCATGAGGGTCTTAACGGATGAGATTTATCCATTTTAAATTTTTTCAATACCTTCTTGGTATAGGTAGGCTGATGTACATAAATTCCTTCGAGGATTTGCTCTAGCTGCAGGCCTAAGCAATATTTGATTTTACCTAAATCTTTTATTTCAAACTTTGTCATAAGGTAAGAACTTGCTTCCTTTATATCCTCCGTGGTCATGATATTCAGATCATCGATGTAAACTGAGATGATACATAATCCATTCTAGGATTTCTTTATGAAGACATGGGGACAATCATCATTATTGGAGTAACCCTTCTCCAGGAGAACTCACAAAGTATGTTGTACCAAATTCTCCCTAACTGTTTTAACCCGTACAACAATCTCTGCAATTTGACGCTATACATGTTACGATTGATTTTATTATGATATAGAATTTTGACTCCTTCGGGGACTCTCAAATAAATATCAATATTCAGTGACCCATATAAATATGTGGTCACTACATCTATCAATTGCATTGATAAGTTCATGGTAGATGCCATTGATATCAAATATTAGAATGATGTTCCACTCATTACTAGAGAGTAGGTTTTATCGCAATCGATGTTGGGTCTCTACTTGGACCCTTGTGCTATAAGCGTCACTTTGTATCTCAGCATCTGATTGTTCTTATTTCTCTTCTGGATGAAACCTCATTTAGACCCTATAGGGAATTCTTTAGAGGTGTTCGGCCAACAGAACTGAATACTTTCCTTTTATTAAGATAAAATAATTATGCCTCAATTGCCTCTTTCCATTTAACTCAATCTGAGCACTTCTAGCATTCTTTCATAGACTTTGATTCTGGATCTAGATCAAGAGTTTTAGCAATTTTTGAGGCAAAATATATATCGATAATTGTAGTCTTTCTTTTATACAGCCCTCTTGAATCCACATAATTTGTGGATATTTCTTCATTAATTTCTTCTGGCTCCTCTTGATTTGCCACAACGATGGATTCTGGGTGTTTCTACTTCCTAGCATCAAATTGTGCGCACAAATATTCGCTGAGGTTACCATCCTTAGGATGGCTTACTTTAGGTATTTTCTCAACGTCAGATTGAGCTTCTTCCACGTTCTTGGGTAGTGATTTGTCTTATTCAGTTCTCTGTTTCTATGGATGTCTCTGCGAAATCTTGTCTTGTGTGCCTGGATGTCTCCCTCTCTTCTTTCCATGAGAGGTAAGAGTGGAGTGGATTCGATATCCATCTGGGGTATTTCACTCTCCAGTGCATTTACCGTAGGTATTTGAGATTTTTCACTCCCTTGTGATTAGTGAAGGAATCTAGTAGATTATTAGCTATATGTTGAAGATTTATTATCTTTCGAACTTCAAGTACGAATTCTCTAGAGCGTGGGTCTATGGACTGGATGCGGTGATCTTCCAATCTATTTCACAACATTCTTTAGTGCAGTACTTTTCTCCAAAAAAATATCCTCATCAAAGATATAGTCATCGTACCGAGCTGTACACAAATTGCTTGTCATAGGCTTAAGGTATTTAATAATTGACAGAGATTCATAACCTACATAGATCCCCAACTTTCGATAGGGACTTTGGATGTACGCTGTGGTTATGAAATTGGTATGTATACAGCACAACTAAATTTTCACATATGGCAAATCATTGGTTCTTTGACATGAACTAACTACAAGGGGAAAAGTGTGGTATGCAGTTGATCTGAGTTGAGTTAATGTAGTAGTGTATAGCACTGCATAACCCCAACAACTAGTGGGTGGTCTACAATTCTGCAGGAGTTACATACCAATAAGTTTTATTCTTTTAATTAATGACTCTGCAAGGCCATTTTGTGTGGACATGAAGTATTGAATACTCTACATTAATGCCCAAAGCCATACAATAATCATCAAGTGCTTTTGAGGTAAACTCGTCGGCATTGTTTGTTTGAATAGACTTAATCCTTTCATCTCGAAAGGAGGTTCTTAATTTAATAATTTTGATGATTAATTTAGCAAAAGCATGGTTCTGATCATATAAGAGGAATACATGAGACTATCTAGTAGAACCGTTTATCGGGACTATAAAGTATCTAAAGGGCCCCGACAGAGGCTGTATAGGTCTACAAATATCACCTTAAATTCTCTCCAGAAAACTCGGTGATTCTTCCCTAACTTTCAGATAAGAGGGTCCATATAATACTTCGGCCCGTTAATGTGAAGCCTCGTGTGGAGTAGTGGTTGGATTAGTCCCATATTACTTGCCTAAAATGAGTTGTACTAGTATATAATGCATATTGGGTCCAAACATAGCACTTCCAAGTTAACTCTTTTACACGAAGCGAGGACGAAAGTGTAAGTAGGGTGCTATGTGTGCACGGGTCTGCCCCATGGGTGGGCTGGGCATCGAGTGAAATTTGGGTCAGGGTGTTACAGATGGTATTGGAGCATCAACCTTCGCTGCAAGAGTGCGTGTGGGACATGGGCACGAGCATATGGTGTATGGCGTGTGTGGGCCCGAAGTGGCCACACGTAGGGGTGGATATCGAGCCAACTCGACTCGACTCGATAAACTCGTTAAGATAATGAGCTAGCTCAACTCGACTCATTAACTTAACGAGCTCAAAACTCAACTCGGCTCGACTCGTTAAGAACTTGAGTTGGCTCGACTCGGCTCGTTAAGCTCATTAGTAATGTGAGCACTAGCATACATGGAAAGAAATACAACATGAATTGAATTGATTTAAGTTCACTGGAACACATAATCCATAGCAACATCTTCTCAGTGACTACTCAGTAGCAGTACCAATTTGTAAAATAACCGAGCACTCTGGACAACAGACACATGAAGATAATGCAAGATCACATGACACATGACAGACACTTTTGTACATAATTCCATTCCATTCCATTAGTTGCAACAGCCACCACCCTGAGAAGATGAGGCACAACACCAGTAGTTCAGCACCTCCAGATTGGCCAGGAACTACGTAGTCAACTTTCTTCTGGTAGAAATTGAGCCATGAGCCTATGACACAAAAGCATAACGAAAATGACTTGTCACTGTCCTTTTTTCAAGCAAATCCTGCTGGTTCTAGAACAGAAAGAACATGTCAATAGTTTGTTTTGCATCTACAGTAGTTCTCCATTTATTGGAAAAAATTATCCATCTAGATAGGCCATGGATGTGCTGTATCAAAGTCATACCAAACAGTTTGAACTTTGAAAGATTAAAAGAATATCAAATTGTAAAGCAGAGAGATATCCTTAGGTTTCTCATTTCTAGTTGTCTCAACGAAGAATGATAAACATTTAGCAATACCAGCCAGCACTGAGCCTTTGTGTATTCTACATCTCCAAACCAAGGGCACACTGAGATATTGTTACATAATTGCAAGGTAGACAGATGAGCATTTCTAAAGGTTGCACTACTTCTGCTGGATTGCATATTAAAAAAAAAGTCTTTGTAGAAGCCTGTAAATTCACTTTACTGTAATCAGTTCTTGATATTCCAAA
The DNA here is from genome assembly GCA_036346275.1 of Otatea glauca. Lineage (NCBI taxonomy): Eukaryota > Viridiplantae > Streptophyta > Magnoliopsida > Poales > Poaceae > Otatea > Otatea glauca. Next base: position 8,271,446 of record CM070728.1, on the reverse strand, counting down.
GAATTTGACTCTAGCTTTACCAGTTTGTTCCTAAGCATTTGGGCTTTTAATAACAACTTCGAAATATCCTCCTACTAAGGCCTAAGGCTATACCACAATGAGATAATTACCATACTAGTAATAGAACTTTGATGAGAAGGTAAAGAAGAGTAACAGAGCTTTGATGAGACTAGCAAACTAGCTAAATAAGGACATCAAACCTTGGGAAGCTATAGTTAAACATGCAGAAGCACACTTGTTTTTTTTTAAAAACAAACTTTGATGAGAATGAATTCATCTCACTCTTGGCAGACTAGCTGCTTTCCATCAAGCTGTCAGAAAATGGTACCAATTCAACGTCGTCTTCATTGTCATCTTCTGCACCATGACCAAGTTCAATATATTCCCTGTTGTTTCATCTCTATGCACCTGCACACAAAAGAGCACAACAAGTCATCCACAACACATGGTATTCCCAGTGGGCAGTGGTAGAGAGTACAGACCTCCTCGATTCACGACATATCCAACCAATTTCTCCAAAGGCGCTAGACATATAATCGCTAAAAGCCAAAAATTACTTCCCACAAGTGATGCACCGGAACATTGCAACATATAAGTACACAGATGAACTACATGATCAACATGAAACAAGCACTTGAAAAAGGATTTGTTCTTTGGACTACCGAACCAATAAAGGAGACAAACGATGATCAGGCGGATGGTATGTCCGAGCAATTTTTTCGAAGGTAGTATAAGAACTAGGAAGTGGCTATAACTACCCTATCATCAAGCAACCAGCAATTACACTAATGTGCATTTCGTCGAACATATGACGACGAAGAAAAGTATGCCCACCCTAAAATTGCCCAAAAGAAATTCTTCGATGAGTGCTCAACGACCGGATGCAACCTTTGAAGGAAGGGCGAGAAACGCAAGCATATCTTGATGGGAAGGACGGTGCAGGAGTGCACGACGGCGATGGAGCAAGGGCGGCGACGACGGGCGAAGGGCGGCGGCGGCAAGCGGCGGCGCGGAGCGGCGGTGGAGCAAGAGCGGCAATGGCAGGGGATGAAGGTGGCTCGTTGGAGCAAGGGTGATGACGCGAGGCAGGGGCGGAGGTGACGACAGTGGAGCAAGGGCGACGACGCGGGGTAGGGGCGAAGACTACGCTGGGAAGGGGCCGAGGCGACGGCAGTGGAGCAAGGGCGACGGCGCGGAGCAAGGGTGGAGGCGACGGCGGTGGAGCAAGGGCGAAGGCGTGGGCAGGGGCGAAGGCGGCGCGTTGGTGAGCGGGAGGTGGTGGATCTGGAGCCCGGAGGTGCCCAGGGCGGCGGGGTGACGCGTCGAAGGGGAGGGGAGGGGACTTGGGGGCTACGGCACATTGAGGGGAGGGGAGGGGAATCAGGTCTGGGGCTCTAGGCGTGTTGAGGACTTTGGGTTACAGAGATATACATTATTTTTTAAAAAGCTCGTTAAACTCGTTAGCTCGCTCATTAAGCTCGTTAGCTCGCTTGTTTAACTCGTTTCGTTAACGAGTTCAAAATCCAGCTCGACTCGACTCGTTAAGGAACGAGTTCGAGTCGAGTCGAGCTGAGTTTCTGAGTACTCGTTAAACTCACGAGTTTCGAGTTTTTTTCCACCCTAGCCACATGACATGGCATATGTACTCACACTAGACGCACAGACATGTATCGAGGGGTGGTTCTGAGTATCTGTCGTATATACGGTGTGCTGCCGAGGGCGTTAACCCTTAAGGGGGAGTAAGTGTAATACTCTGGAACATTAATGTGAAGTCTCATGTGGCCCATGTGGAGAAGTGGTGGGATTAGTCCTACATTGCTTACTTAAAGTGGGTTGTAGCAGTATATAATATCTGTTGGGTCTAAATATAGTACCTTTGGGTTAACCCTTTTACACGAAGCGAGGACGAAAGTGCAAGCAGGATGCTATGTGTGCGCAGGTTCGCCCCGTGGGTGGGCTGGGCATTGAAAGAAATTTGGGCAAGGGTGTTACAGTCTAGTTATGAGCTTACCTTTAGCACAATAGGGCATATGAAATCTTCGGGTCTAAGAAAGTATATAATTTTTATGTTATGATCAGCAAAATTATTAATGATTTTTTCGTCATATTCAACCCAGGATGACCCAATCAATCATGCTAGATCTTAAAGAGTTATGGGTTTTCAAGTATTGTTTTCATCACAACATATCCTTCAGGTTTTATATATGTATAATATAATCCTGGGGAGAAGGTAGGAAGTTTTTCAACCACGTGTTTATTGCATCTGTTAAACTTAGTCAAGAGTAGGTATTTCGTACCGTCCTCATTATTCGTTTCCATGTGGAAACCATTCAGGCGAATATCTTTGAAACTTAATAAATTATGACTAGACTCATCTTTGAAACTTAATAAATTATGACTAGACTCAGGATACAAGAGAGCATTCTCTATCATTAGATGAGTGCCCATAGGGAGAACTATGATGTCCCTTCCAGTGCCAACAATGAGGGCATAGTCACAATATTTTCGGTTTTCTTAGTCAAAGTCTGAAAATATTTAGTTTCTCTAAGAATTGAATTGACAGTGCAACCATCTACAAGACAAATTTCCTCTTCCATCATTAGGTTATACATTGTTCTATGTTAAAAATATGCTTTTTAGCATTAAAATTATTGTTGTTTCGGTAAACATATTGTAAAAATATAGAACAAACATAGAACTATGAATGAATTTACTATTATAGAAATAATAATAATGATTATTCAGCCTCAATGATAATCGTTCTTCGTGAGTATAGACCAATGTTCATTAGGAATAAAAACTAAACTGATAAGCAGACTCATAAGGAGATGTGACACTGACTTAGCAAAAGAGGGGGTATTTTAGGAGTTTGTTGCAGGCCTCCATATAAATCATGGGTGTCCTTCTGGAACTCCTTGAGCTCAACTTCGAGAAGATCGTCTTAATCCATGGGAGATTTTGGGTCCTACTCCATGGGACCAAGAACCATGTCATCACCCTTCTCGGTATCCTTATCAACAACAGGTTGAGCGGTGAAGTATGTTTTAGCTTTGTTCGCTAGGTCTTCTTGACTCTACCAGTGGGTTGCATGCAAAAGGTCCACCAGATGCTAGGGGTGACGCTGTTGCATAGCCAATAGCCGGTACAACCACATCTAAAGTAGAGTTGTGGAGGGTGAGCAACCTTGTTGGTTGAGTCTTGCTTCTGGAATCTCCGTGGCCCTTTACATTTACCTCTTCATTAGGGCTTGCCTCTGCTCTTCTGTATTCCACCATTCTTTTATTTTTTCCCTTGATGCCTTTGGCCTTTTCTGTGGCCATGGATATTACTAGCCTGCTGAGCATTAGCATGCACTTCGGGCATTGCCTGTGTCCCATTGAGAAAAATATGATGATTCTTCATCAAGAGTTCATCATACTTCTCTGCTTCTAGCAAAGTGTAGAAAAGCTCATAGTACTTCTGTTACTTTGCATGATGGTAATGTTGCTATAGCATCCTCGTGTTGGGCTGGAGGGTGCACAATGTCTTATCTAGCATTTCAGCATCTGTAACTTTTTAGTTACAGAAATACAGTTTAGAGACAAGTTTGTGCATAGTTGAGTTGTATGCTACCATGGTTTTGTACTTCTAGAAGCGTAGGAGGGCCCATTCATGTTATGGTTCTGGTAGCAAGGCGGATCTTTGATGGTTATAGCATTCCTTCATGGAATTTCATAGTGTCAGTGTGTCCTCCTTCATCAAATACTCAGCCTTTAGGTCCTCATGGAGGTGGTGCCTTAGGAAGTATAGAGCCGCACACTTGGTGGCTTCAGGAAGAGTAGGGGAACCAGCTTCAGGCTGGGTGATATCAGTTCCACGGATCGCACTGTCAAGTTGATCTTGACATCCATTACACAGGTCAGGTAATTGCTGCCGTTTAGGGTGAGCTCAGCAAATTCCCTCTTTGCGATGTCTGGCATACCCTATCTTATATTAATGCAAAAATGAATTTTACTGTTGGTAAATATATTGCATGCTCACTCTTGTATCATAAAAGGTTCGTCTATATTTATTTAGTGTATAATTATCTAAAAAAATAGAATTTTCCTAGCATTTTTTTGTAATTTTTTGCTAATTAAGTGCAATTTTTAGAATTGCCAAATAATAGAAAAATAATTTCAACGTATATAAATACGAGATTATGCTAAGGAAAAAATAAACCCAGTGATATAAAGCTTCAAATGTGTGCTAAGTCTAAGGTTCAATAAAGCCTTTATACCAAAAAATTTAGTTTCTAGGATTTAATGAAAGTTTTCAAATTTTTCTAACTATTTTTTGGAACTATTGAAAACAAAGGGGTTAAAGCGCAAAATTCATCGTGGCCACGAGATTTATGTAATTTGCCAGGAATATAACGGTTATATCACAAAAATGTCGTAGCCCATAAAATTTTTGGCCTTCTTGCTGAAGGTTAATTGGTCGTGCGGCCCACGGTGACCCACAAGTTGCCTTGTGGCAGTCGACATGACATCATCAGCATGGTGAGCCTTATGGTTCACGAGGATTGTTATAGGGAAGTTATTTCATGCCATTGTCGCCGTTTTCAAGAAGACGAAAAATTTAGGAGAAACAGAATTTACAAGAATAATGGAAAAACAAAAAACTTGAAAATGAGAAGAAAAAAAGTCTTACGAATCAGTGAACATCTCATAAAGAATTAAATACCATATTTAGATAGCATTAAATCGTATCCAAATCTTCTGAGCCCAAAATAAAGGAAACCATCCTATAAAAGCGGCCTCCAGCCAAGTTTCCTGCGGTAGAAAACAACGGGAGAAAGGAAGGGGTGAAAAACCAAGTGGCTCTCCGCTCTCCCCTGTTCTTCTCTTCAGACCTCTCTCCCTCGATCCATACCGGTCGATCCCAATTCACCCAAAATCCCCAATTCCCAATCTTCTTTCTCCCCAAATCCCTCCTCCCTCTGATCGCTGCAAGCTCCTTGAGCAATCTCCCACCCCAAGAACTGCTCATGGTCCATGAACAAAACCTCGCCCCCGAACATCCCCGCCGATCATGCCCAGCGCCGCGAAATCCCGTGAAATCTCTGTAAGATTCTGCTAAAGATCCGATTTTGTTTGGGCCCTTTTAGTATCATGCAGATCCGTACGGTTTTCGGCCGTTCCGGGCGTAGCAAGCTCTTTCTTGTATCGGCGTGCCCGTCCATCGGAGATTTAGAGGTGTAGAAGTGTGTGTTTCGTCTATTTGATTGTAGATAGCAAGCAACTGCTGTAGTTGTTCGGGCATGGAGGGTGAGGGGGCTGCGGAGGGCAGCCGGAGCAGTAGACGAATGGATCTAAATCTGTACCTCGGCCTCCCTCCGTTGCCGCGGCCTCCAGGCCGACTGGATGTAGGTATCGATTGCCCGGCACCGTTGCCAAACTCGGCCGATCCTGCGCCAGAAGCCCCAAGGACGGATGAGCCGGGAAGATTGCTGGCCCCAGAGGAGGTGCCACCACCGTCGGCGGTGTACTCACCATCCAACGCGCTCTCCACCCCAGAGCTATCGCTCTTAGATCCGATGATCTTTGAGTGGTTCGATGGCCACAGCACGGACAGTGAAGAGACTCTTGATGCTGTTGAGCCGTTTATGCGGCTTGATGTATCCTCGGATAGTGTCAATGTCTCACCGCTGTCTCTTGCTGGTTTGGCAGGGGATGATGATCTTGAACCGTTAGTGGAAAGGGTTTCGCACCCTGGTCGGGTGGCTCCAGCTGCTGCTGGAGTGGAGATGGTCGGCATGAGGGAATTGAGGCAGTCTACTGGGGGTGCTATTGAAGCGATGACGCCTGAGCTCCGCCTGCAGAGGTTGATCGAGGTGAGCGAACATCACCACATTGTGAGGTCAGGGCCAGTGAACCGGAACCAACGGGCAACTAGTCCAGAAACGGAGAGGCTGGTGCGGGACATCCAACGGTCTCATAGCTCTCTAGATGCGTCAAAGCGGCAGAAGCTGGATGGTGATGGCAAGGTGGGAGGAATGGGTGCTGTCGAGAAGGACGGGTGCTGCGGATGCAACTCCAGTTTTGAGTGCAATATCTGCCTTGAAACGGCTAAAGAGCCTGTGGTAACACCGTGCGGCCACCTCTTCTGCTGGTCATGCTTGTACCAGTGGCTTCGCAGACATTCAACCCACTCTGAGTGCCCTGTCTGCAAGGGAGAGGTGCTCGAAGTAAATGTCACACCGATTTATGGAAGAGGAGGTGGTGAACGGGACGTCTCCAGCAATGATGTCCCTCCCAGACCGTGTGCAAACAGGAGTGAGAGCTTGAGGCAGCAGCTGCAAATGCCAAACCCGAGAGGCATTGCAAGCATGGTGAGGCGGTTGATAGAAAACCAGGATATAGTGAGAGGCCAGGCAGCTCCACCTGCAGGGGTTGAGGTGACTGTTCTTCCTGCAGGCCGGTCAAGGGCTAGGGGTCGGAGACAACAAAGACAAGATAATAATGCTTTGCCTTCCGTACCAGCAATACTGCTGCATGTGGGTAATGTTGCCCCTGAGAGTGGCAATGAGGTCCCATTGCCGTCTTCTAATATTGATAATGCTGCACCAGCGGTTCCTACAGTTCCTCAGCAGTCATCATCTATGGAGCAGGCATCAACTTCTAGCACCATGGCTGTTATAGTGGGGGAGCCAGTGCAAAGTAGGAGGACTAGGCCTTCGGAATCCACAACCACAAGGAGAACAAGGAGGAGGCAGCACTAGGTAAAAGCAATACTGTTATTGTGTCCAATAAAACCTATAGACCATGTCCTGTTGGCCGTTGTTACCATAATTAGCTCAAAGAATATCTCAAGGTAGAATGTATATCCTATCGCCGGTTTCCTCCTCTCGGGCTGTATACCATGTATGTACCTTCTTCATGGGGCAAAGGAATCACTTTTAGTTTCGGTATCGATGGCTGAATGTTGTTATTGTTATCATGTATGCTGGGACATATTTTCCTGGTATTGCGTCTGTTTCTGGTGCATTGTATTATTTAGTGTTTTGGTTGCACTGTGTATGCCATTACGTTTCCTGTTACTGAAACTCAGAAATTTGGAGTTAGTCGGGCGTGCATTCATTTGCTCAGCTACAGTTTCCTACGGTTAGGACTGATGAAGGTACGTTCTTGTCTATTTCAAGCATCCTCGCTTGTCTTAATCAATTAATCTAGAGTCGGGAAAGACTATGGTATCCAGATTCTGGGGTGAGTCTCTTTACTTTGACTTCCTTAAGTGATCTGAAATGCCAGCTCCGTTATGAATGGCAGCAAAATTTGCAGTGTGCTTGTAGTGTAACAGAAGCTGCTTTGTTTTAAGTAGGGTCAAGTCTGGCATTCGACATATTAGATTTGTCATTGCAAAAAAGCTACTTGCTAATACGCCACTGCTAGAAAATATTAAGATGTCTTTCTCACTAGGATTTGTGCAGATATGCTGCTTCCAAACATGGGATGTCCTTCTGGATTTGTCACTGCAACTAGCTATTTTATACTGGTATCAGTGATTTAAATCGTGGGCTACAGCGTCGTTGTGCTATAGCAGTTTTCGCCCTTCGAACGCTAAGCTATAGTACAGATTCACGCTATTATAGCTATGACCGCTATAGCGGAATAGTGGTCGCTATGCTTCATTTTGTAATTATTTTGGCTTGTGAACAATTATTTGGTACATTAATTGTATAGTTAGAGTTTTTAGCTACCTAAAATTAGTTTTTGACACAAAGAATTGAAAACAAGGTATTTCATATGTTCAAAAATAGTAAAAAATTGATCCTGCCTTTAACCAAATAATTCCATTTGAAAATCTACAAAAGATAACTTGATCTTGGGATCATTTGAGTTCAAATATTTGGTACTTGAATTCTAGCTCAAAATTTTAGATACTTTTACATTTTATATTCTATTTCAAGAAATGAGAATTACTTTCTAGTGTTAAAAATAATCAATCTATACATTGAATTCAACTTTTAAAAAATTTAAGCTTCAAAATTATTGTTATTTATGCTAATGAGTCAAGTAAAATGTTTTACATTTTTGAAAAAAATAATTTATTTGTCATGAAAGTGTTGTAAATTTGCAACTTTTTAGTTGCACTTTGCTTGACATTCTTGTTATAAATTTTTTCATATTCATATTGTTCTACATAACATGGAAAGCAATAGAATTAGCATTTTTTTTAGTACCACGATGTAGTATAGCCTCCGCGATAGCTTCCGCTATTCACTATAGCTTTTTTGCCATGTTACCACGATAATCGCGATTTAAATCATTGACTGGTATGTCTAATTTTGTATTGACATTCTGTAAGTGGATAGTACACAAACAGGTTATCATGTTCTGTAGTGGCATGGCAGCAGTAGCCTACTTTTGTCCTAAACAAGAAAGCTAGCGCTAGTCTATTTTGAACGTAATCTCTCATGGGACATTATCATTTTATCCCTGTATATCAGGAAACATCCTCTTTTTGTTGCAAATGGAAAGATAATCAAATAGGTGCAAACGCATGAATATTTATCATTTACATTTCAGCATTACTGTTTGATTATCTGAAGATTGAAAAAAATTTACAACATATATCCCTCATGATAATATTGATCGCGAATACCTCGCGACCTCCAAAAGGATCAACATTGTCAATGGTGAAGCAAACATATTTCTGGAGATCAAGATGGTTCGATGGGGCAGCAAATTCAGCAGCGAATGTGGAACTTGTTAGGTTCTCAAACTTCGTCAATGGGCAATCCCAGGCTCCCAGCAACAACTAACTCAAGGGGGCATTATTTGGAAAAGGGAAGTAACGCAGCCACTTGGCGAAATGGTCTGTGTGAATCTATCCAATCCTCTGCCATAAGAAAGCATGGACACTGTTGAATTGTAACTTATTTGCATGGACTCTTGTACAGGAAAAATGTCAGATTGCTTATGCGCAACTACCTCCTGAAGTCAGATGTGCACATGCTTGATAGCTGTGTGACCAGCACCTGGGGACAACACAGCACTTGTTTCTTCAGCTTGGCTTCGGCAAAGAGTGCAGAGACTACTTCTACTGTTTTCTCATTTGTACAACAAGAAGAGAGCTGCAGGGGGGCATGAGTCTGCAAATACTGTTACGAGTAGCGCAATGATATCTTCAGTATATGCATGCTGTCTATCCAGTCTCATTGTAATATGCTAACTATTCCCCTTCTTGCTTGGGAGCAAGGTTATCAGAACCTGGATTCTAAGAATCCTGAGATTCTAGGATCCTAGATTTAGCAGACTGATTTGATCCTAGGTAGAATCTTAATACTCTTATGATTCTACAAAAAAAATTGTAGGATCATGATCACAATTTACATACGATCCTACCCGATTCTACCGATCCTAGTAATTAATTATAAATAATTACTTGCATATGTACTTCCAATTGTTAAATTTCATCTTTGATCCATTCATACATACTATCATTGGCACAAAAAATAATATATCTTTAAGTTATACTACATTTTTATTAAATAAAGTTTTCTAAAGTACAGCTCCAAAAGGATATCACCATTGAAATAGATGGTATATTTGAAGAAATGAATATTTGGTAGAATCAGGTAGGATCTTAGATTCTATGATTCGATTCTACAATGCGATCCTACCAGAGCATTTCCAATTCGATTCAAGATCTTGATCCTAGCAACCTTGCTTGGGTGCAATTTTGCCATGTACCCTTCTTACCTACTTCGAAACGAAATGCAGATCTCCTGCAATGTTTCCATAAAACAAAACGTTGAATTACAATATGGTTCAAGGTTCTTTACCAAGACTTAGTTGACTTGATCATGTAACTCATGCCCATAGGAAACATCATTCCAATATTTGGATCATGTAAGTTTTACCTTGGACAAACTGCTTTGTATAGCAAAGCAGCACTTCATCAATTGGACTGTGCACATGTAGGGATGATCATGTGCCAAAAAAAAATGGCTCAATTTAGCACTGATTTTTCCCTTTTCATTCTGATCCTTCGAAGCCCCAGCAGACAGCATCATGTCTTGAACTGTTCAATCAGTCTCAGAAGGCTATGCGTCTCGGCATCAGGCATTGCCCCTCTCAAGATCATTGTCCTTACCAAATTTGGCTCATAAATTTTTGCCTTAACATAAGCTTTTAGAAGGGTATTATACACAAAGGAATTCCTACAGTACTTTGATTCATTCAGTTCTTCGTATACTCTCTTTGCATTTTCCAAGTCACCAATTTCTGCAAACTTCTCAAGCAACATATGTGTGGTCTCCAACCATGGTGTTGAACTTCTCACCTTCTTGGTGACAACTTCTTTCTTTCCCATATCCATTGTGTTCAAAGCTTCTTTAATAAGACCTGCTTTCAAGCAACCCAATGCTAAATGCCGATAGGTAATAGCATTTGGCTGACAACCGTTTGCTCTCATTTCTTTGAACACGGCCGATGCTTTATCCACAAGACCATGCCTGCAGTAAACTGACAAAATGGAATTGAACTGTTCTGTAAGCCTTGGCTTTCTTGTTGATTGAATATCTGCCCATATCTCTTCTGCCTGCTCAATGGAGCCAACCTTTCCAAATGCTTCAATCGCCAGTATGAAGCTTTTGGATCGAATATGAGGGATCCCATGCATGAGCTTCCATATCCTCTTCAGCTCCTTTTCCTTTCCATGGTATCCATACAAGATAAGAAGAATTTCCAGTGTAGACCAATTAGTACCCGTCATAGAATTCTCAATACCTTCTACATATGTCTGGGAAACAGTATATAGCCTTGCTACAGCATGTGCGATTGCTAGGATGCCATAAGTGATCTCATTCGGCTCAATTTTTGCTCTTTTCATATCATTGAACAACCTCGCTACCCCATCAATGTTGTGCTCATTGGCCTGTATTTTCAATAGGATGTTGTAGGTTGACGTGTGAGGGGTCACGCGATCGGCTTTCATCTGAGCAAGGACCTTGGAGATAGTTTTCCTACGCCCTGGAGAAGAGTGGAGGATGATCAGGCGGTTGTAAACATAGGGCGAAATCGGCAGGGACAATTCCCTCATCTTCCTCATGTAACTGTATGAAAGCTTGATCGAGCCCATATCCAAACAAGCCATGACAAGGTTGTTGTAGAGCAGCTCGTTCTGGTATTCTTGAGGTATGCGAAGGAAGAGGCTTTCGGCTTCAGAGATGCCATGAACTTTAGCTGTGAACTCTAGGAGATACGAGTAATCAAGCTCACTCAGCTTGTAGGGCCTCTCTCTCATGACCCATTCCATGACCTGTGGCAAGATGTAGTATCACTTCTTGAACAAATAAGAGGTATGAAATATCTTAGATCATCTTCGTTTTGTTAACTTATCATACCTTGTCCAATACTTAGCTGAGAGAAGCTAATTTCACCATAACTAGCTCTAAGTAATCGTACCATCAAAAAGTAGAAATAAATTACCAATCATAAATAAGGCTGAACGAATCCAAGGCCAAGGAACGGGGGCTGCGATGCGACAACAAGGCGAGAAGAGAGGGGAGGGGGACCTGGAGGGCGGTGCGGTGGAGGCGGCGGCGGCGAAGTCGGTTGACGGCGTGGAACACGTGGCCGTGGTGCACGGCGCGGCCCGCGGCCATCCACCCCCGGATGGCCGCGCACACCGACGCCGCCCGCTCCACCCGCCGAGCCAGCGAGCCCTCCTGCTCCGACTCATCAGGGGACTCTGCCGGCCCAGCTGGAGGATATGGCAGCGGAGGAACGGGAGGGGCGCTGCCTGAGCTGGTAAAGAAGGTAGGGGCTGCAAAGGGGTTCGGCGGCCGCCGGCGCCGGAGCAGCGTGCGCAGCGGCGCCAACATCATCGCGGCAATCCGTCGAGCAGCAGCTGCGCACGCCCTTCCCCTCCTCAGTCTTGTGCGGTGAGTGACCTGCACGCATTTCGTAGCCGTCAGACCGGGGATCAACGCTCTGGATAGCATTCAAGCAAGATGTCGTCGATTCCATCGCGGCCGTGGAAGCTCTTCGAATGCTCGATCCGGACCATCCAACAGAACAGAACGATCATTCTCACGGCCTAGAACAGTTCGATTGTTTGTCCTCGGAGTCGGTGACGCTTTCTTTTTCTGGCTGCTACTCTCTTGTCCAATATTTTCCTCCTCTCTCTACAATCCTTTCCGAATATGAAACAGACAAATCAAATCATTCCAATAGCAATACAATCTACAACAAAATAAACAGAACATTGGATTGAATCTGTCATCGTAGTGTACGAAAATATCACCATCGCCGTACAACCACCATATATCTTGCAATACAAATACCTGCCCCCTAAAAAACGGGCAGAAAAGAATAACATCTTGATTTCTTCTACTCAGAGGAGCAGGGGGGAAAAAAGCTTTGGATGTATCTTGATTTCTTCTTCTCCCAGCCATCAGTGCTCCAAACACATAGTAGCTGCAAAATTCCATTCCAGAAATCAATGATTCTGAAACAAATATGCAATGTCGCTGCTGGTCCATTCGCCAGCTACAAACAAGATTTTTGCAAAACGTACTATGGAATATGGATGGCCTGCCATGGCGCTAATAGGAACTAAGGAAGACGAAACCTATGTACATACGTGGACGCTTTAACATTTACAAACTCAGCATCCGTTAGAATTTGATTTCATAAAATTCATACCCGAGCGCGAAGTGCCAGCACCCTAAGATACAGGCACATTAGTTGACACAGAAAATGCCGGTCCACTAATCTTTTCCTGATGACGCTTGATCTTACTTTTAACCTGATGTAATTTGATTGAGATGCATAAATATTAAGAACCGGAGCTAGAGCAGGTACAACAGAGATGGGATGCTCGTATAATGTACTTGCCAAGTACAGTTGCTAGCACTGGTAGTGGTAAGCACATCTTTTGGCACAGGTAAGTGGAGAGACCAATTTCACGGAACTTACAGGCTTCACAGTGAATACCTTCTTCGAACATGATTCGTGAACAATGTACAAACATTCTGGGTGTGTTTGGTAGGGCTCCAGCTCTACTAAATTCGTGGATCTGGTGGAGTTGGGTATTCCTAGCTCCACCAAATCCGTGGAGATGGATCTGTGAGTATATTAAGAGTGTTTAGATAGATCATCTTTTCAAATTTTAGACCAAAAATATAAACTTAATTCACTTTATTTTAGCCTGCAAGTTTCAGATCTCAGGTGGAGCTGGGATCTGGAGCTCTACCAAACAAGCTAAGATGGTCAAAGCCTCTGAGAAGAAGCCATTTCACCCTTTTAACTAATGATCTGTAATCTTAGTTGTACAACTTGCAATTTGCAAATAGAAAACAGATATCCTATTCACTGTCAAATTACGGGGCCAGACGTTGCATGACAGAAAAAAATCTCTGAATTGAATTGGGTTTATGGAAATGTTATAGGAAGGATAAAAGCCACCAGGAAACAGGTGACTATATTCAGTGTGAATTTGGAGTGAAGGAATAGCTCCAATGCTATTTACAACAGGTTGCTACATTTAGTGTGAGTGAAATAGTTCTTGTTTGGTGGCAGCATGTCAAGATCTCTTCGGATAGACGTCGACAGAAGGAGGTGGATGGAATTGTTTTGTACGCCTTCTGGAACCTCTGGAAGGAAAGAAATATCAGGATCTTCAATGCCACTTCCTATTCTCTCACACAGTTGTCTAGCATTGTTGTCCAGGATGTCTACAACCGCAAGTTGGCATTTCAATGTGTAGCCGCGTTGCCTTGACTGCTTTCGTTGTTTTGATTGTTTCAAGTAGTACTTCTCTTGTCCTCCTGTAATCTTTTCCTTGCTTTTCCTACCTTTTCCTTTTGTCTATCTCGTTGCAGCTAGCTCTCAGGTGGTCGAACTTCCTATGGTATTCTGTACTCTTTGCTCCCCTATCTTAATGCATGGCAGAGCTCCTGCCCTTCCATTTCAAAAATATATATATAGTTCTTGTTAATTGACAATTTCAAAAGGTTTTGTGTGTCAATTAACTTGACCATGGTTGTTTTTCTACACGCCAGAAAGCAAAATTTCAAGATATCCACCATTTCTCAAGAACAGATCTATGCACAGGGCAAATTAAAGTCAATTATGGAAGACATAAAGGCATTACATAGCTAGTGCACAGCCGCAAAGCATATCAAGAAAGATACAGGTATTGAGGAAAGGGTGATGGCGACGGGCCAATTATGAACTTCCTGAGCAATGCTCCAATTCTCAGGTAACAAGTATAAACGCATCAAGCTGCCCAAGCAGGAGCTGGCAGAATCAACTGAATCCAGCATTCCCGGAAACAACAAAGATAAGTGAGTAATAATGATGAAGATGGGACAACTAAACAACAGTTGCCATCAACTACCCACCTTGTCAAATATTTGTACCAAAAATTTGAAGAGTAGTAAGTTGATTTATCAACTGACACAGTTGATCAAAATGAGTAAGATCAAGAGAATGGAGTTATGCAGCCTGCACCCAACTACTCCCAGGCATCTTACTCAAGCCTCTTTCTGTCATTATCTTAACCGTGGCCCAATTTTTCGCTTGTGCATGTATGTTACCCAACAGAATGTAATACCCGCTCTCTCTCCAGGCTCTCCACTCCAGTTCAAAGCACATGGAGGCAACAATTTCCCCAAGCTCAACATTGTTGTGCAACCTGCAAGCGAGAAGCAAAGCACCCCAAACACTACTAGCATGTGGCTGCGTCAGCATCCGCGTGATGAGCTGAAATGCCGTCATCAAACTCCCAAGGAGATGTAGCATCCATTGAAGGGCTAATCTTATATTTGCTTGGCATGGAACTAGCTACTTCCATTAGCCCCGCATGGTTGTGTGCAGACAGCAACCCCACAAAGGCCAGTGCATTAGGATCAATCTTTTGCGTCGGACATCTCCTTGAACAAACCAACAGCTTCGTTGAGCTTGTCATTCATCCCGCAGCCCATAATCGTCGCACTGTAAGAAGCTTCCTCGAGCCTCTGAACAAGTCGAAAGCCCTATCGATACGCCCTCTGTTGGCGTACAAATCCACCAGAGCGGTGCGCAAGTGATCGTCCAGTTCAATTCCCACAGACCCCATGAAGCTTTCAACCCACAAGCCAAACCTCAAAGTCCCCCAGCTGCGAGCAAGCAGAGATGACGGCTTCTCCTCCTCCATCCGCCCCAACAGGCAGGCGGCGACGTCGACGTCGCCGGCGCCGGCCTTGGCGTACCCGGAGATCATCGTGATCCAGGAGACGTTACTCCCTACGGGCATCCGCTCGAACAGCTCCCTCGCCCGGGCCAGGTGGCCATGGGCGATGAACCCGCAAATGACGGCGTTCTAGGACAGCGTCATTCCACTCGGGCATCTGGTTGAAGAGGTCCATGGCGGCGTCGAGGTGCCCCCGAAAATGGATGCTCTGCTCCTGCATGTCAACTCAAAATGCAACTTCTTGCGAATCCAAGACGAATGCATCACAAATTAACAATTCACAAGACGCCTAAATATTCCCAAGCTACTGATACATGTTCAGAGTAGATAAGTAAATCAGCGAAATAGGAGCACAGGAGATTGGCAATTATTCAAGTTAAGAGTCGCATGAAACACCGGAACAGAATCCATTCAAACAAATCCTCCTTAGCCAAACGCATGATGTTGTTCAACGTTTCGAATTTCGAACACGACATAGAAAAACAAGTCGAACCAAATCATTTCGATCACTGAACATTGCAACTACCAAATAAGCCGAATATTTGATTGAATCCGTTATCATAGGCCAAGCAAATACCACCATCCAAGATGCCAACCATATTTTACACTACAAATAGCTGCCCCCAAAAGAAGGTGCGGAAAATAAACATCATCTTCTAAGGTACCACTAGCTCTGAGCAGGAAAAGCTTTACAAAAGAGGAGGGAAGGGAAGATGCCAGCCATCTCCCGCAGCCGTGGCGCCTACTGAGGAGGTCAAAGATTGTTGGGGCCAAAAAAAGAACCAAAAACTAACTTAGACATGCCATCATCAATCACCACCACCTGCGCTGCTGCTGCAGCCACAGGCAAAGGAGATGCTGTGGATTTGATACATATCACCTCTTCTCATAAATCTAAACTGTTTCTTCTTTCTCCCTATCTCCTACGGTCCTACCATTCTTTGGGCTTACAGATTTCAGCACCGCTGGCCGAGTCACCTCGTCGGCTGATCAGACGTCTGGTGGTTAGCTCCCGCCGGCGCAGCTGATATCGCTGGGTGGGCTCCGTTGTCCTGAGGAGGCGCCGCTCCCCACTTTGGGTCCGCATCCAATGGCTCCACCACATGAACTGCACCATCATTCATGCCGATTGCTATCTGGTTAGGCTCCAAGGGATGTGCAGCAATAACCATGGGATAGACGCTTCCACCACTGTTTGGATAAGATGCAACAGGGGGGCAACGGTAATAAGATAATGGTCACTTGGAATAAGATTAGGAGCCAATAAAGACAAAACACATAGGTATGAGACTACATACCTAGATATTGAAGGTGGTATATAGGAAGAAGGTGCAATCCTGCAACGTAACCTAAGAGACTCCGCTTCGAAGACTCCAATAGCACCATCGCAGAATCCAGCGTAAACCAAGAGACCATCACATGAGTATATTGCGCTTGAAATTGGAGCTGGAAGTGCATCTTTTGGGGACCACTGCATTATCAATGAAGTTAGGGAGAAAAATCAATAGGATGATCATAACACTTGGTGTTACGTTACAAGGGAGCATCATAAATATCACACTAGCATAATATGTTACTCAAGACACCTTGTGAATACAGAACAGCAAGCTATTCGTGCATATTAAATTAAGGAAATTAGGTGTGGACTAACCGAGCGAGAGCATTCGAGCTTCCCATCATAGATCGCCAATTGGCTCTCATGAACTACTAAAAGATGTGTTTGGTCATTATGAAACTGCACCCTTGTATCGCCAACTAGAGCACCAGAACGATTTGCCTGAGGTTGGATATATCTCGATTTCTTCTTCTCCCAGCCATCAATGCTCCAAACACATAGCTGCAAAATTTCATTCCAGTAAGCATTGATTCAGAAATATACATATAATGTAGTTGTTGGCGCAATCACAAACAGCTTTTTCCCACAAAATGGACTAGCGGATGGCATGGGACTAACATGAACTATGAAAGATGAAGCGATGCATGCATGCAGAGATTTTAACATTCAACTCAGCATCCATTAGGATTTAATGAAGTAAAATTCATACCTGAGCATCAGCACCCGAAGATACAAGCACATTCATTGATTGAGAAAATGCCAGTCCAGTAACCTTTTTCTGATGGCCCTTAAGCTTGCTTTTAACCTATGTAATTTGATTAAGATAAATCAATATTATGACATGCTAGCGTTAAATGTAACATGCTAGCGTTAAATGTAAACTAAAGGGTAATGAGTAGCATTATGCGCAAGATTCAACATAAGAGGAATGAATTATTATTGAGAGAGATTCCCAAATCTTTAAATGTTGAACCCTAGCCAGTTGAGGATTTGAGTGTTAGACATTGCATATATGACTAAAGTTGTCAAAAAGAAATATGTAAGTGTTCTAAATAACGACCGTTAAAACGGTAAAGGTCCCTGCCTGACCATTACGTTTGTAGACATTTCAAGGTTTGCATGTTTTATCGAGCCGTTTATTCGGTTTAACGGCCGTTAACGTTTAATAGGCCCGTTTTATCGGGTCGTTTATTTGGGTAAAGTTGCAAGATAGCCATATGACATGGAACATTATGACATACATGAGATGAATGCTATCTTTGCTCTAAGGTACCACTTGAACTGTTCATTCAATTATGATTTTTTTTAATTACATTCACATCATGTCATCTTTTTTCTTCACGTTACCATTGTGGACAATTGTTGATAGTCTGGTAGTTCTATTTTACATGCATGACAGAAGATGAATTAGATGCTTATTTTGTTACTGCAAACACATGTATATATTTCTCTGAAATTTAAATAGCAAAACCGTTTACAAGGCCACTTACCGTATAAACACTAAAAGGTGGGGGTGTCCGTTCAATCACCGTTATTTAGAAAATTGTATGTAAAAGAGCATTTACAAGTCTAATAAGCTCTGATACATCAGATAAAAAGAAAGGGGAGATACATAATGTGAAATGAGAACACATTATTTAACAACAGGGATACTTCACTTCCAGTGAGGATCATAAGATAATAACACTCACCTCATCAACACGGACATTGTAGATTTGAATGGTAGAGTCTTCCATCCCAATAGCGATGATATTATTGTCTTGCGGGTGGAATGCAAGGAAAGTTGCAGCAGGTGGAGGTGCCATGAAAGTAGTCATGACCTGTGAGAGATTCCACAGATTTACTCAGAAGGTCAGAAAAAGGCAGTGATGCAATTATGGTTATCAGGAAACTATAATTATTAATTTACCATTAATGCACACAGCCAAGAGAGATCAAGAATAAAACTCTGATAGCCATTAAGGCACATAGTAAAGAGAGATCAAGAATGAAAGTAACAGCTTATTGTGCTTAGGTGCTGAAGATGACATTACCTTGAATGTCATCATATTGAACAATGAGACTTTGCCACCAGATGCAGACATTACATAGGAGTCATTTTTGGACAATGCAATGCAGGCAGTTGCTTCTTCTGGGTTGCCATCACTAGTGTCGTTTGCCATTAGAATCCCATTTGCTGGTTGCCACAGTTGAGGTGGAACAGACGCAGTAGACTAACAAAAAAATAGTACTGATAATTCAGAAAGCAAGCAAACAAGATCGTGGTGGAAATTAAAATAACTACAACTCTCCAGTCTAACCTTGCCATTAGGATTCCTGTCACTGCGTTGCCATTTCCACAGCTTATGAACAGCATTGGAGCCAAGAGCCAAAAGTGTAACCCCATTATTTGTATATAGCAAACGGACAACCTGTGGAGCAAAGAAATAAAACATCACTCATCCGAAATTTTACATTGCCCGGAGCATAAACATAATTGCTTGACTACTACTAAACTGCATGTTCTGTCACAAAAAAAGACAAATCACATCAAAATGTTCCATCAACAGAAATATCAAAAGATGTGCATGCAAACATTACTCAACATACTTTGGTTGGAGTTGTTGCTGTATCTGGTAAACGCAATGCTCGGAGATGCCCTGAATCAACGATATCGGCCAACTTCCAGGTCTTAATCTTTTCAGATTCATCTGTTATTCTTGGTTTAACGTCAGGGGTTCTGCTAACATCCATAGATGCCTGCTATTTGTTTTACACCTTTAGCAAAACAACATATTGGACAACAAGTATACAACATGAAAGGCTGTGGGAACTCACCAGGCCACTCATCGACACTGCAGGCAAGATCCGATCAGGTCGCTCTGAGTTCACTGCTATAGGACTAGACACATTCGAAACAGAACCAAGGGTGTTGACGATTGGGGGCTGCATTTGAAACAAAAGTAAGTATAGTGTTCACTAATTGCCCAACTGTAACTGAAAAGAAACATAACACAGCCAGAGTGGAATTAATCAAGTCAAATGAAAGTTGGCTCAAAATCCTTCTGGTGAATCTTACAAATGAACCAGATGCAAATAATTTAGGTCCTTGAGACAATATGCAACAGTCAAACCCAAACCAAAATTTCAGTATGAAGCAAAGAAAACAGATACCAGAAAACAAGAAAATAAAGTGAGAACCAAATCAATGTGATATTTATACCCCAAATGACCCTAGGATGAAAATAAATATTGATGAAAAGTATATGCATCACTGCCTTGGTATTAATTTGTTGAGGAGGTCCCCGAGAGCCCTCAAATGCTCTGCTCTCTAGCATCCTTAGCAAACGCTGCCCATCAGTGTTGGCTAATATTTTTATTCCATTGTCATTTGCTGTAACAGCAAGCAATGAACCTTCTCTATTGAACCTCAAGCGTGGGCTTGCCTGAAAAATTATCAGCAAATGAAGGCTAAACGAAAACCTTAAGTATGGACAATTCTGATAATAGCCAAAAGAAAGAAAAGAAAAGAAAAGGATACTAACAGGCAGTCCACTGTCACAGTCCGTTGTTGTTAGTATGTTGGTGCTATCCATATCCCAGAATTTAACAAGGAATTCATCTCCAGCAGCCAAGAAGCGGTTTCTGGTTGTGTCAAATTGGACCACCCCCAGTGATCGTTTCCTGAAGCCATTGTATGTCCTCTTAATAGCCCCTTCAGTCTCATTCCACTCAACCAAGTGGGATTCACCATCTTTACTAGTACCACAAGAGAATAGCCTGCAAGGAAATTTGACAGTCAAACAACCTATATGGGTGAAAAACTAGAAATAAAGCACCAAGATCAAATTGGTACATGAGAAACTCATTATGTCATGTAGATATTTCATCCTTCAACATCTTCACTTAATTTGATACGGTTTGACAGCTTTTCTATTCCATTTAATAATTAATTGCAGCGTCTCACCTAGTTCCATCAGCACTGTAAGCCATGGTAGTACACCAATGTCCAGGAGCATCATAGTCAACCCTTGAACCCATACAGTCATATAACCATGCCTTAATTTTCCCATCAATGGCGGTAGAGAAGATAAACTGCAAAGAAAGTTGAAGTTAAAGAAATCCATAGAAACATGACAAATAATAATGATGAAATAATATGAAGTAGAGACTTGGCATATCGAAATTAAAGCTAGCGAACATGAGGCAGCCAATGCTAAACAAGAATGCAATATGCGTCTTTATCATGAAAATGGCAATAATATGCAAAACAGCCAGAATTGTAATTACATAAGATGTGCAACAGAGTGCCAGCACAAAACAGATAGAAGTATATCTCAAGAATATCAGAAAACACCTGTGCCAGCACAAAACAGATAGAAGTATGTCTCAAGAATATCAGAAAACACCTGAATGGACTCCTTGTAGTGAGGGCAAACAGAATACACTGGAGCTTCATGACCTTCAAATGTGTACTGCTTTTGTCCTGATTGAGCATCCCACACCTGCCAATCAAATGTACAAGCATGCTCAAGATGTTCTCTTCTGTTTTAAAAACAGCAATACATCATACGAGTAACCTCACCTTAATGAGTTTGTCATCACCACATGTAATAATTGACAGTGTCTTATTGGGGTGAGAGAAGGCAATGTCATTAACCCCACCAATGTGAGCATCAATCTGGGTCATTTACAAGAGTAAGAAAACTTTATGAGTTGTTTGGATGATGGGCAATTGGGGATTGAAATAAATCCCCAAAAAATCCCCCTATCCAAGCAGGTCAAAAGCATTTGATATTCATTCTCAATCATTATGCATTTACCTCTGCTTGCTGACGTAACTCTCCATTAGGAACGAACGTATAAGTCTGAACAATATGCTTTGAAAAAGCAACACCTGGGGATCAAAGTAAGCTTACAATAATCAATCTTGCAGATGAGCATAATTCAGTATCTCCCCTAAGAAAAGGTCATAAAGAAATAAAACTTGCAAGTATAAAGCAATGCCAAATGTGAATAGTAGCACAATGAGCAGCTTTTCATACCTAGAATATTTCCATCAGTGCTCCACAGACATCTATTGACAGATATTGCCGCATCTTTCATTAGTGCAGCCTGGACATGGAACGAAACAGATTTGTGCATCAGAACACACCACTGAAAAAGTATAATGCTACTAATTACAGGCACAGCACAACAAAAGGTGGTAGTAACACAGAATCAAATAGATGAAGAGTTTGACAATTAAAGTCATGACCTGCAAAGGCAAGGTGCAGGAACCAATATCCCAAACTTTGAATGTCTTGTGAGCTATCCTTTCTCGTGAACCAACTTCCCATATCCCGATGTCACCAACATTTGTTCCAACTGTGTTTCATCAGAAAATTGTAAATACAGTGGACATGATATGGACCAACAAAGTAATGATTCAATAACCAATAGATATGTTTCCAGCATGTACCTAAAAGAATGGTTTGTTGAACGGGATGGAAATCCAGGCTCATAACATTAGAACCCTGATTAAGGGTGCGAACCACTTGTTTCGGAAGGTCATCTTGAGTATAAATATTGGCAGGATGGCTTGCACCAGAGAACGACACCTAACATAGTTTTCAATGTATCATAATTTACTTGATCATGCAATATTGCAGAATTGAGTAGGAGAAACAAAGGTAAGTCCAAGTTCACCCAATACCTCATCCGGTTGGCCTACACGCATTCTTTTCATCAAATGTTCAGAATCTACAGATTGATAATCAATGCCAGGAGCACTTGTCGGAGTTCTAGGATGCTTTAGAAACGCCGCTGCAAACGAATATAACATCCAAACAAAACAAATAAGCAACTAAACAACACTGCCACCAATGACAATCACTGCTTGGCTGAATTACTTTAGTTTTATGTTACCTGTGTTTGGAGGCTGGACAAGACCAGGTGGTCCTTGTGCAACAGAGGGGTGCGGCAAAGAGGGGTTGGCATTTGTCATCCAACCCGCAATTGCATTCGGAGATGGTGATACCACGGGTTGAAACTGCTGCGAGATTCAAATATAGTGAGTAATAGAACAATAAAAGTAAGCCAAATGTCCTACTACTGGTGCAATACGTACAGTATGAGCACCCATTGGCGGAAATCCAGCTGACTTAGGTATTGGTCCAACAAGGGGCCCATTGGCAGGGGGAGGAGCTCTTGCTCCGTTGGTAGGAGCAGCACAAGAGTGATCAGTGAAGAGTGTCTTGATGTCGGGGTTTGGTCTGGGATTCTTGCAGAGCTGATGTTGCCAGTTAAGACTACAAGGCATAAGAAAGAAAAGCAGTCCAATTAGCATCACCCTTTACAAGAAAATAAAGCAAGATAAGGTGTTACTAATAGTAGGTATACATTATGGCAAACAGCAAAACACCAAACATTGCTTGTATGGATGATACAACCGTGCCTAAAAGGTTGTGCACTCCGCAGTAGGCAGTGAAAATTAGAAAAACCATTATTAAAAAAACTAGATTTGGCACATCACCAACTTTCATAGCTTTGTTGTATTCCATGAGAACTTGTTAATTGGGATAAACACATACAAATATCCAACTGACACCAAAAATTATATCAAAAAGATTTTGTCTAGATAGGCTATTGAAAGAATTAGCACTAAAATTTCAACTGGTCTAAAGTCTCAAGTCAGTTAAAAGAGACTTGAGGAATTGGAATGTATCCAAAGAGTTAGCATTGGATAGAAGTGCATAGAAGTTAGCGATTCACGTACCGGAATCATGACCTACGATCGAAAGTTTGGAGGTCTCCTGACTTTGATTAGGTTTCATTCCTAGCCTACCCCAACCTGTTTGGGACAAAAGGCTTGGCTGTTGTCGTTGTTGTAAGGTCTCAAGTAAGCATTAAGAGCATTTAGGACATAAACAGGGTAAGTCCCTCCCTCTCCACAAGTATAACCACGTTTTGGTAAAGCACCAAATAATGCTTATTTTATTTTAAGCCTGTTAGGCAGGCTTCGCTCTTAATTTCCAAATGCATTGGTTGAAGCGTGTCCATTGGACAATCAAGAGTTATAAATGTCCATTAAAAAGGATTAGGTGCTAAAAAATTGTGTAAATTTCCAATATAATAACAGCGCACAACCCTTTCTCTTATCCACCATTGTTTTGGAGAGATGGAAACACAACCTGGAAAAAAAACAAAGAACAGAAAAGGAAACCTCCACGTGTAGCAGTTTTGTGATGGAACTTAACTGTGCCACTGAAAATCTTAGAGCTGACCTGCTATGTACACAAATTTATGCCGGATCTTACTCACAGCAATTATTATTTCCTCTAAAAATACAATAAAATTTGTCCGTGCAGATAGTGGCCCTAAGACCCAGTAAAATATAGTGACATGGAAATAAAAGGGTGCAAAACTTAAATCAACAGAACACCTTTGATTGATCAATGTTCGCAGTCTCGAAGCTTTGAATGACGGAAAATTCAGCTTGTCCCGGAACAGTGGGTTTGCCTCAATAAGCTTCTTGAGCTCCATGAGCATGATATTCCGGGCTGACTTTGTGTCCCCATACTTGGACAGCTGCTCATTTTGCCTGTACATCATTTATAAACAATCATATCCACAATGGCCCAATGCACTAAACGTTTTGCTAAACCAAAATAATGCTCCAAACGAACCATTTCCACCATACCTAAAATTCTCCAAGGTCAACAGCTGCGTTATCTCCTTGAACAGCTCCTCATTGAAGGAGGAAAACACCTTGAGATCCTTCACGAGGATCTCCACTGCCTTAGCCCGATCATGCCTGCAAAAACCAATCCGAATCAACACAAATCAATCTTGATTCCAACCAATGACCAAGGGAAGCTTCAATATGAGCTACCTGTCGAGGGCTTCGAGGTACTTCTGCTTGCGGATCTCAAAGAATATCTTCATGGAGTAGCGGTTGTCCTCCACCTTGGTGAACCCGCTGAGGTACCTCTCCACCTCGTCCCACTCCCCACCTTGCACCAGGTCCTCGAAGTGCTTCATGTTGAAGTAGAACCCCGACTCCTGCTCCAATCTGAGCAACAAAAATTGAAGAAGAAAAAATCAGACCCCAACCTTTACCAACCCCAATGGCTCCAAAACCCTGTCTTGATCAACTTGTGGGGGCTTACTTGTGCACCGTCTCCTTAAACTTCTCCTCATCGAGGAACTGCAGTATGAGAAATACCAGCTCCCTGCTCAGCGACGACATGGCTCCGCCGATCCCAGCCTGAGCCTCCAGCTCTCAAAAATCAACCGAAACTCCGGCCTTTCCGGCAGATCCCCTCCCAAATCCCCGCAAAAACCACCCCAAAAAGCCGCACCAAACACCCCACGAGCAGCTCAAAACCCTAGCGGAGACGAGGAAAAAAAACCCAGAGACCAAACCGACGGCGACAGCGAGCTCACAACCGGTACAAACCCCTCGCCACGCTCATCCCGGCGGGATCTCCCCCGATTCCGGCGGCGCGACCGCCGATCTGCACTTGCCGGCGCCGGCTGGTCGAATCCGGCGGGCGGGGGGGTGCCGCGGGTCTCCTTCCTTCCTCAACCGCGCCACCGCTCGCTAGGGTTTGGCCGCCGCCTCCGTCTGCTTCTCCCTTCCCCTCCGGCTCCAGCCGCCGCGTTTCCCTTCTTCCCTCTTTCTCTCCTAACCTTCCCTTTCTCTCTCCAAAACTCGCCTCTCCGCTTTATTTTCCTCGCTGCTTTTGGTTTTTTTTTTTGGGGCCGCGTTTTATAACCACCTCGCCTCGTCTCCCCTTTTATAGCCACCCAGACAGCCCCGCCCAATTACGATACCACTCACGGGACACCACTCTATTTACCGAACTGCCACTCAGAAGGTGGGGCTCGAGGGGCAGAAAGGTAAATTCCTCCCACGGGCAGGCGCGGGAGTGGAGCTGTCGCGGGGGCAGTTTAGTAATATCCGCGTCGTGGATTGGGACATCGGGGATGGTTGCGGGGCCCGCGGGTGGCGTCGGCCTCCCGAGGGGTAGGATGGTAATTTTCTGGCGAGACTGGCTACTGTAAGTTTTAGTTGCCGCCACGTCATCCTTCCTCGTACCCATTAATTTCTCTCTCTCTTTTCTTTCTCCTCTCGCGCATCCCCGGTTTCGAATTTTGAACGGATTAGGGGTTGTGGTAGTCGCACCCCGTACAGGCTACTCAACTTTTCAGGACTGTACTTGGGTTTTTGATGATGGGAGATGGAAGAGTGCACCTTTTTTTAACGAACTGAGTTTTAGGATTCACAAAATTTCGAGAATAAATTTGCTTTGAGTATGGAACTACGGTTGGTTGGTTGGTCGTACTTTCCTGTCGTAGATATGCTATTTGAGTTTTTTCTCTTCCCATACCACCTGTTAGCCCCTCTTGAAAAAATTGTTCTGAAAATCTAGATTTCTTCTAGGCAAGCGAAGAAAAGTTTGTTCATGCGAGTGAAAATACAATTTCAAATAAGCTAAAAAGACAATATTTCATTCAAGGTATATATTGTTTGTTTGCAGTACATCTTGTTTCGATTTTCAATTAAGCAACTATATATTTTGTACCGTTAAGAGTCTATAAAACCAACTATATTCTTCATTGCATAATTTTTCGGATGCGCACAATAAAAGCCCATGTTATTAATATTTAGAAGAAGAAAAACTATTATAACTATATATTATAAAAAATACTCACTCCGTTCGATTTTATAAGACGTATTTTGACTCTGCACAAGGATTAAGGTTACGTTGAAGTTGAGAAAGATACGAGAGAAAATGACTTAGATACCCCCACTTAATTGTCTTGGAAGATGAAAGATATACTTTATGTTGGTGGTAATGAATAAATGCATATGGTTGAGATAAAATAAATAGGGGTGTGGAAGGAAAGACTTCATTAAATCTATATGTAAATCTTATATTTGTGAATAAAACCATTAAAAAAATAAAATCTAAAAAATAAACGGAAGAAGCACTTGTATAAGTTATATGAAGCCACCTACAATCATAATAAATATCCATTCTAGACAGAATCATTCTAAAAGCACGCGCGTTAGACTATTGGATAAGAGAAAAGGCTAGGCTACGATGGGGTCATTATAAAATGCTGAATGAAACGAAAGTACACTGGAAAAGGTAAAGCATGTGGGAGGTTCTTCGGGGTGAACGTAGCGGAGCAAGGCTCGGTCGCAATTATTTTTGGATTTCCAGCGCTGTCGCTTTCCCGCTGCGGTGTAGTGCGCAACTGGCTGT
Source organism: Otatea glauca (assembly GCA_036346275.1). Taxonomy (NCBI): domain Eukaryota; kingdom Viridiplantae; phylum Streptophyta; class Magnoliopsida; order Poales; family Poaceae; genus Otatea; species Otatea glauca. Next base: position 8,244,671 of record CM070728.1, on the reverse strand, counting down.
CGAGCCTTTAACACAAATAAGCGCACTCACATTTCAGACACTGCCTATATAAGCACACGTACTTATCTGACAACTGGACTTCATGCAACGCACCCGGTTTTCGCTCCGAATTTATTTCCGACTTTTTTTAACCCGAAAAGAAAGGGAGCGGGAGCGGGGCGGAAAAGATCAGCGCACGAGACCACACCAAGATTCCGCCACCACGTCGCACGTGCCATTCGTTGATCGACACGTGGCGTGTATCTTGACCACCTGGTCACGTGCCGCCCCGCTCTTTGACCCCTGAGACGTGGGACCCACCATGGTGTGGGGACGGTGACACCTACACGTATGAGGGCGCGGAGGTTGGGGATAATTACGGTGTTTTACCACTGGAGGGGGGCAGTTGCCTCGTGGGCGGTGGAGGGGGGTACGGTGAAGACTGAGAAGAGACGGGGGGAATTAATCCTCGTCCTCTTTCGGCAGTGGCGGGCCAAATCATTATTTTTTTTTAGTTTTATAGTAAATATTTTTAGCAAATTTAATCCTATTACAAAGCTTTTGCGCTTCTAGGCTATGGTACTTTCCTGCTGTGGCGTGGGAGTGTGGTGCTTCCGAGATCAGGAATGGAATTACTTTTGTAATCCCGTTCAAAAAGAATTAAATTTGCAAAAAAATATCACTCACGAGGACAGAAAAGTGATCATTTCTTTGATCGTGGTTGTCCGTATCCCAGGGGCGGTAGCGATCACATGCCCTGCAGTCACCATATGGCTACAGATATTGTTCTTGTTCATTTGGTCTTTTACCTTGCACCACTGTGAGAAATTAACCAGAATTGATTTGATTTTTCTTTCTTAGAAGCAATGTGTCTTTTTTAAGGACCAGTGTGTGTGGCTACTTGTCCATCGATGACGTTGAATCTTGCATCTTTACTAATATATAATATAAAAGTTAGTAGTGATCATCCGTCCTTCCTCTTATCCTTTTTTTAGAAAAGCAACGAGCCAACATATGAGTCGCGAGTCGTGATACGCTCATTCACCTCTCGCGAATAAAAAGAAAACCAATCGTATCTCTCTATTTCCGTCCACTACCCCCTAGTTGCGTCATTCTCCACTTCCCCAAAAGAGTGTAATTTTATTTTTAGAAACATATAGCGTGATTTGATTATTTGGATAAGAAAATAGATATTTGACTACTTAGCAAAATGTTTTACTTGCATTTGTGCTTATGCCATGCAAATACAATGAATGGAATAACTGTGACTCCATTCATTGAATGCAAGGTTGCTTGCGCATTGTCACTACCACAAATCCGTATCGCGAAGAAACGAATAGATGAGGTGTTTTGTCCGTAAGTACTTATCAATTTTTTTGGGAGACAAGACTACAGGGCGCCCCTTGCAAGTTAGGCATTCGCATGTTAATTCGGGAATCTAATCAAAACCTACCGCTATCTATTCCTTCGTTGCTTATTAACACGGCAGGGATAAAGGGTAACCACAAAGGGTAGCCACAAATCACAACTCACACCTTTTATAGGATGTCGATTTTTCCTCTTTGCTTCTAAAAAAAACTCTTTGGAAAGCAGAAAATTAAAGATTAATCAAGATGAAACATTTTCCACATGAGATCGCATATATAGACATTAATTTCCAAATCTTCGAGAATGGATTTCCATCCTCCATTTGTTAGCATGTTAATAGTTAGAGCATATACAATAGTAGAGACGACAGCTACCTATAGATTCTTTCATATCATCTAAAGATAAAATTAAAGACAACTTCTATAGTATATATTATCTTATGATTGGCTCTATAAGATTTTACAATCTTTTAATTATGATATAAAAAAATATTTTATATAGACAATAACTCATGTAATGGAATGTTATACCGTCTATATGATCGTCGCTTCATAAAGAGACAACTATACTCTCTCTCTCATCATTCTCTCGTTCATATCAGTAAAAATCTTATTGATAAAACATAAAGATAATTAATATCACACTATTATACATGCCCTTAACACCAGCTGACATATACGACTCTTCACGTAACATCTAAATTGGGTCGCCGTGCTTGTCAACAAATTAACATCACTTTATTCCGTGGGACTAATTGTTCGTTTACATGACCTTGCTATCAAAAGTAGCAAAGATAAAAAAGAACAAAAACTGAAAAATTGGACATGAGGAGAGAGAAAGCGAGCATGAGGGGGTGTCACACTCACACACGGGGAGATGAAAGAGAAAGCGCACGGGGAACGAGAGAGGGAAGGGGTGGTGAATATGAACGGAGATATATAGACCGTTAGATAAAAAGTTAGCTATTTTCATACTGTAGAAAGGTATTATAGCAAATGATGTTTCTGATTATTATTAAACGATTGATCAGACGATGCAAACAGCTAAAAACTGTGTAAGTTATAGTGCCTTGTGACTGCAGCACACGATCGCTTTCCGGTGAATGTGATGGGTGGTGGTAACCGGTAACACCATAATTGGGGGTTCGTCCCGCCTGATAGGGATACGTGGTGGGTGGGCACCCCCATCATGTGCGTGCTGGAGTAGTACGTACCATCAAAACGTGTGTGCAGCGGTCAGGATAGGACGCTCCCCCACCAGAGGCTTTTTACTACGCTCACACCCAACGCCAACACAACCCATCCAGGTGTGATAATGTGATATACATTGTACATGAATACATGACGATATTGACTATTATTGAGAGTGCACTTGCCTTCAATGTATATAGGAAACGTGTAAAAGCGTAAGCAGTGTGATTATGTATTACACTTTATTTCCTTGTTTTCTGTACTCAAAGAAATCGCTATGTTTTATGATTTGTTCACCGAAATTCCCTCATAAGGAAAACAAAGATGCGTTAGGCCCCATTTGGAATGTATAAATTTCATAGAAAACGATTTAATTTTTGCAGGATTCTGAGAAATTTCATGCGTTCCAAAGGCGAATTGACGTTTTGCGTATTCTTGTAAAAGGAAAGAAACCAAGTGCCTTCCTTTCCGTTTTTCTATTTCTGACTTATTTTCTATCTTTGAATACCCTTTTTTTTTCCTTAGACTGTCACGTCATTTGATATCTTCAAAAGAGAACCTATGTAACGACAAAACATACCTATCATCTTGACCGTATAGATGACAAGTCATATACTTATATTAATTATTATTGTTTCCGTGCCTAACTTTCTCTTTCTAATATTTTAGAAAAAAAGTAACTTCTATTACTAGTCGACGTATTTTAGGTTCTTGAGGCTCTAGATATATTCCATCAAGTGAGCTGAAACACAAGAGTCATGTACAGTAGAGGATGGAGTAGAGGCCCCCCCACCCATACCATGTGGCTCCCAACACGGCCACACACGAGGCGATTTAAAAATAGCTAAGGGCCTCAAAACCTGCCTCTCTCTCTCCTTTTCTTTCTTTGTTCAGAATGCATAAAAATAGCTGACGCATTGCCCCTATCTAACAAGGGAAAAACACATGAATATTTGGCTCTCTTTTCTTGGCACCTTAGTCTTCCTTTGCAACTTTACAAACTTAGTCTCTTCTCGACCGTGAAAGTAACGATATGTACCTGCTACGTTCTCCTATTGCAACAGATGAATCCGTTAACATGTGTCACATGCTGCTCCTTCTGCTGTTAAGAAGGAGTCTAAATTTGCAATTTCGTTCGAATAAAATCTAAAATTTTAAAAAAAACTGAAGTACGATCTACTTCAGTTTCTCTTACGCTACCTGTTCAACTTACAAGCCTAGCTAGCTAGTATAAGTACCATTTTTGCCAAGCTAGCCAAGGGATCCAAACAGAGAGACTCAATTTCTCTTACGCTACAATTAATGAATAATTGAGAGTGGTAGTACTAGCTGAACAAATTCACTAATTATTGGCAAAGATAGCCACCAATTAACGAATGTTTATCAATTATTGGTAGCTAGGATAGATTCGTTCTGTCGTTACACCAAATTTTTAGTGTTTTTCTCAAAGAAAACCCATGAATGGAACTTGGAATATATAATCAGATACTACCATCAGCGGGCTAATTAGCATAGAATTCTACTGTGCTTACCACAATATAGTAGTAGCATAATTTCTAGACCTGCAAGTTACGCAAAATATTAATTTATCCAATACTGTAGAATCTATTTATTGGAGGTGTTTTCCAGATATACCAAAGTGCTAAACACAAAGCACATGCCCGTCAATTTTGTCGATAACACCTACTAGTACTAATGGAACGTTCTTTTCTCCCTCTCCATTAGCTCTTTCCATGAAAAACACCAATTGACAGGGAAAGGATGGAGGTGACGTGAGTGGAGTTGATGCATATGGTTGTTTGATTGTTTTGTTTGGCTCTAGTTTTTCCTGCAGTTGAATTATATTTGCTTGTTTTTAGAGACAGATAAACGGAGGGCAGAGACGTCAATGTCAAAAGAAAGTGAGGTAGCTTGTGGTTGGAGGAACTATAATGGCATGCTCCTCGGTCCTCACTCTACCACTGCGAAATGAAACCTAACCACACTAAATGAAAATGGAAAGTGTACACTAAAGGCCTACCATCCTCTATTTGTGTAGGCTCGCTTCTACGTTGATATCGAGGCATTATAATATTTCTCATGAGTGAGCATCTTTTTATAACCAGAGAGTTCCGTTCCAAAATTAGTTTTCAATACGATGCAGTGGCATAAAAAAAATAGAGTGCCGCTACATTGCTTCCTAACCTTGTACCATCAGAAGTACTAGCAGCCAGTGACGAAGCCAGGATAAAAATAGAGGTTGAGCTCAAAAATTTAGGCTAAATTGAGACAAACGTGTTAAACAGCTTGTGTTGCATTCTCATCGGTTCAAGTATTATTACTAGCAGCTCATTATTTGAGAAATACTTGTGCAACATTCGCTTGTCAAACTTTTGAAAATCTATAAACAAGTTAACACCAATCAATCAAGCAAACTAGCTATTATCTCTTTCAACCCACTAACATATTTACAATTGATAAAAAATCATATATAGAAGAGGGGTTCACATTGTCTATTTGTTGTCATGGTCAGTCCACTCAGCTAGTTAGGCACTTGCCAATTCATGCTGCGCCACCTTCACAATCTGCTCACCATCACCGCAGTGGGTTGTCCATTACCACACGCCCACACCCTCGCTAGCTCCTCAACATTCACTCTACGTCCTCATCGTGCCTGGCCTCACAATCGCTGATTCCCGACGATGTACATCAAACGCCCCGACTTCAGTAGTGCCATATCCTTGCAAAGGAAAGGTGTCGAGTCATCTCCCTCTCTCTATGGTCTCTGCGTGCATCAAGAGTTCAAGTCCAATTTTAGAGACAGCAAGCAAACTTACCAATTGCAAAATTAGGTGTTCAACAAGCAGTAGCCCACAAAACCACATAGTATAAAAGTAGCTTATCACCTAGCAAAGTTTCTTCTTCCTCCAAACGAGCCTGAGTGCGTATACATTCACCGCTGCTATACCAAAAAATGAGCGTCGCTACTAGAGAGAGTACATAGAATCCAGCAACTAGAGGGTGGGCTCGAGCCCAACCGAGCCCACCCGTTGGATACGCCACTGCTAGCAGCAAAGTTCATGCAGTTTCAGTAAATTTTAAAAGAACGTTTGAAAAGTTTCGTGTTTCAGTGAATTTCGTATCGTTTTGTAAAAGTTTCTAGAATATTCTAAGCTAAAGTTTCAATAAGTTTAAGATTTTGGGACTCAAGTTTGAACCGAAAGTTTCAAAAAATTCAATAAATTCCAGGAAGTTCCACCAAGTTTCGAATTAAAGTTTCAACCTCGCAACAGCTGCGGCAGATGAGGAGCCGGGAGCGTTGCTTCGTCGGCAAGATGTGGCCCATGTTGGACGTGCCGGAGGCGTTGGGATGGAATGCCTAGATGTTGTACTTGCCCCTCGCGGAAACGGTGGGTGATGGGCGTAGGGAACGAGATCCAAACGAAAGGATAAGTGAAGTTTCTCTCAAATCAGATCAGATGGGCACCGTTGTTCCGTTAGTTAGACATTGAACGGTAAAAGTAGCCAACATTTGTCTCCAAGGCTAGATATATGTAGCAAACCAAAAGTGATGATAGACGTAAAGATAAATACAGTGACACGATTTACATGAAGAACATATAATAAAAGAAAGTGCATTGTTGCTCTTTATAACTATTTCGATCAATGGTACTCCATACATTATTACTAGCTATAAGCCTATTATTACCTATTTCTAATTTAAGCACTACTTATCTTTGTTCACGCCAATGTTTTAAGTTTCCTGACATTAAAATTAAAATCCATGGGATTAATCGTTACAACACCTGTATTAACCTTAATAATATCTATTCTAGTTGGTTACGGCCTCTAGCAAAATTGATATGGTGTAAGGAGGCAGCAATGCCATGTGCTCGTAGCATAACAGCACGGAGCGTACGGGAGGATGGCCTGCGGCATGAGCAGTAAATCGAATCACTTGTGACACCGCATCTCTCTCTCCACCGGCCGCTCTCGCTCTCGCTCTCGCTCTCGCTCTCGAGCAGCAGCGGCGGCAGGACGGGGGCAGGGCCGGGCAGTACGTACGAAATGACGAGGTTGCCCCCGGGGCAAATAAATAATAACGCCCCAATGTGCGCGCAGGGGGCAGAATCGTCCATCGCGTGGACCGAGGAACATGGCCGACGGACTTTGCGTGGGGGACCAACAACCGCTCTCCTCCCATCCCGCTCCCATGGCGATTTCTCGCGAGACGCACGTGCCTATCTCGTCCTCCCTCCCCCTCTCTCTTACTGCGAGGTGTTTGCTTTGAGAAAGGAGAACAGAGAGAGAGAGAGAGGGGGGCGAGTGTGACGCGATATCTCGTTGGGGGAGAGACGTAGGAGGAGCAGTAGTACCGGGGTGCTGTGAAAGGGAGAGTCTTTTTAAAGCCTGGAGTTGTACGCTTCTTTCCTGTCTGCACAGAGGGAGAGGGAGAGGATGGAGATGCCAGCCAGCTAGTGAGATGGGTCAAAAGTTCTCTCGCTCTGTTCGCATCATCTGGACACTTCCTTCTGTAGCCGTTGCGGATTGCCGGTATTTTTTTAAATATCACGGATTCGCGGTGTTTACTGGGTTTTTAAAATACTCCACGTCTCCAAACAACGAAGTCCCCTCTAGCTTTTTTTTAATTACCTTAAAAGTTAAAAAAATTAAGTCTAAATAAATATATGCCTTTTTTATTCGGACATTTTTAAAAGTCGTAAGTCTCTATATAACTAAAAGTAAAGACCACCGAGATGTTCTTTTTTTTTTTTTTTGCTCGTTGAGGGTTGATTTTAGACTAATAACATTAAAGTTAGGGTAAAATTATCCGTCTCTATCGCATATAAAAGGCCATTGCTTTTAAGTTCTTTGCATTTGAAGTGTTTCAATTGCTAAAATGTCTGCACCACTTGTTTGGTTCATTCCAGTGGCCGCCGGTGGCTGCAATGCAAAATAATAACATTGGATAATCTAGAATCACCTATAACGAAACTTGTGCATAATTCTTTAAGAAAGACAGGCTGTATGTTTGTCAGCATCAGATAAATGTTGGTATACAAGAGAGAAGCGGTGGAACTAGAAGAATTTTTACAAGGATGTACACTTCACATGTACAACTCTATAGTCATATATAATAATTTTGTAACATCATAAATCCAACGTATATATTTGAAATTTGCTAAAAGTACAATACAAATAGTTGTAGGGTTTTAAAAATTCCAAAACACCAAAATGGTAACTAGTTCGATAAAAAATTTAACTTATTGAAGAGGTGATATTGTAACATTTCTCATATATTTTTTTTAGGTAGAGGATGATATCACCCCTGCAAGAGAGAACCGGCTAGAAAACCTCTTTTTAGAATAGTGCAGTGGTTATCACATATATTTTTAAGGCTCCGCGATCGTCATGAAAAAATGACATAAATAAAACAATTTAATATGTAATCTGTGTAACTTGTGACGCAATAACTTTTAGCTACGGCCTACGAGACATGGATATATACCATTACCGAACGAGAGAAGAAGGCACAAAGTATCGGTACCGTACTTTTGTTGCTAGCTATTGTCAGTACGCTGGGATCCGTCGGCCGCTTGAAGCAAACAGCCGACCGAGTAGTTTACATGTCATGGAGAGACCGACGCCACACAGGGGAGGGAGCACACTGGCAGTGCTCCGCATAGGATCCTCGCAAAAAGGACAAGCCCGTCCGTACTTTACCCCAGACCACACAGATTATTAAAAATAAGAAACCGAAATAAAAAAAAATATTAAAATAAATGGAGACAGTCCTGACAACCACTTCCGTTTTCTTTATCGAGAGCTTTCCCTTCCTTCCTGGCAGCGACAAGAGTTACGCAAATCAATTGAGTAACCGGTTCTCGACCGGCGATATCTCGCGCGCGAGATGACGATGGTTCCGTCCTCTTTGGAAACCGACGCCATGGCATGAGTTGTTCCCAGGTCACCACCGCCCCGGCTAGGATTTATTTCTTTTTTGCGCTCGAATATTTGTGGAGAGATTTCTAGTTGAATACTTGAGTTTTACTCCATCAACTGTTTATCAAAACAAAAGCGAGGTCAAAATCCACAGAAATAACTGGGCAGGCCACGATGTGTGTGTGTATATGATCACGCGTGTGCGCACGCAAGATTGAAAGTGTGAACGACATGCAGAGAATCTCAAGAAGGACAGCCTTTTCTTTTAAAGAAGAAAAAAAAAATATACGATAGCATTATTACTCTTTTGGATGTGCCCTTGGGGCCCAAAACGTTTCGCTCTCATCGTCACCGGAAGGAATGCCTTTGCGTCAATTGGCCAAGGTCACCATCAGAACCAAAACTACAAACATTTTAGGACCATGAGAACAATTGAATTGAATTGCAAGGAGAACGATTAAGATAATTACACTGATCTTGGGAGGACCACTGAAATTTACCATTGTCCTTAGTACAAGCATGATATATTTGTCGTCCCATTTGGTGTCCGGAAATGTATTCTTTGTTCACAATTCCTTCCTCTGTTCTAGAATACATATCATTGTAGTTTTCAAATTTATTTTTAAATACATGTCATTCTACAATTTTGAGGTGATCTTTTTAATATTCTTTTCCTTCTATACACTTTCCATTTAGCTATTTCTAATATCATTTAATACCATGAACTAAAGTAAGACATGCCATCTAAAGATATAATGAAGATGTGCAATATAGCCTTTTGTAGATATACCTTGATAGAAGTGCAAAAAAAAACTAGAATGACATTTATTCAGGACCTAAGGGTAAATGCCATCGACACAATCTCTAATATATATATATATATATATATATATATATATATGCTTTTGACCACTACCTTTTATAATGATTAGTTAGTAAAAAATATAAAAAAATGTAATGAAGTGAAATTAATTTTTATGACAAATCTACTATATCATTTCTACAATATGACAAATCCAAATACTTTAGAATATATTAGAGGTTTAAATTTTAAATTTCGACTGTACGTATTCTAAAACGACATCTAAGAAAGGAAGGAGGGGTATCACAAGGATTATTTTGGTCACTTTTAGGTTAACTGTAAACAAATTAATAAAAATACCAGTTGGGCCCAGGAATATTATTATAGAGGAAAAATACAATTCGATTTGCTGTTTGATATGGACCGGTGAAATTAGGCAAAAGGTGTGGCCTTTTGGGAATCACATGCAAGCCGCTAGTCGCTGTCCGGAGAGGACAGCAGCGACTGGGAATTCATGACAAGTTGGAGGGCTATTTCGGGCAGATTTGTTTTTTCCTTTTCTTCTTCTCACAGTGCGTTAATTCTCTGGTTTGACGACAAATCACACGTCCCATTGAGAAAAGAAACAAGCTGCAGTGAAAGGGAAAGCTAGCTAAGCTTGGATAAGATGTTTTCAGAAATATTAGATGGATTTTAATTTATGTAAAAAATAAGTTACGATAAAATTGAAAAAAGTACATGAAGAAATAACCTAAATACCCTACTTAATTGTTTTGGAAGATAGGAGATAATATTTTTTATGGGTGGTAATGAATAAATGTATATGACAGAGAGAGAATAAACAAGAGGTATAGTAAAAAAAACCCCTCATAAATCTTATATTTCTAAAAAAATCATTTAAACTACACAACTTGTATTTCTGGCCGGTTGAGTACTGTAGGTAGTAATATTTTGGATGTAGCATCCATCGATCGACAGACGGGTCATATTATGCCAGCTGCTTTTTTGCTTAAGCAACATGCCAATGGGATACGTATACAAGAGGCATGCCACGTGGCCCAAGGTGTACCAAGCGTGCACACATCAACCTCATGGCGGCGGACGTGGCATTTTATTTAAGCCGGTGCTCGTGAGACATGTACAGCATAGTTTGTGCGCTACCTGTATCCAGACGAGACGACACTGGCACTGGTACAGTGAATTCGCCTTGCATATCAATCTCGTATAAGTCCAGTGTGTTCTGAATCTCTGATGGTACGACACGATATCTCAATTCTTCCTTCGTATTTAAATAAATGCTATTTTAAATTTCTATACTTTTACTAAGTCACATCCGCAAAAGACTTTATCTATCATATATCTTTGGATGGTGTATTTTATTATAGTCTATAATAGCAAATAACGTTAAAAATAGATAAAGGAGAGGGGTATAGAGGAAAAATAATTTAAAAAAATCACTTTAAAATTGTAGAATGATATAAATCTAGGGAAAAAAATTTGAAAGCTTAAATGATGTATATTGGGAACGGACAATAGTTTACGTCGGATGGTCGATGCCAGGGTTCAAAAAACCGTCGAAAACCGCTCGGTTTTCGTGAAAACCGCCGTCTTGAAAGCGGTTCGATAATTAAAACCGCTCGGAAAACCGGCGGATGAACAAGAAATTCAAAAATTTGAAGAAATTTAGCAAAAGTGTCAAAAAATTTAAATTTTTTTGAGTTCTGAGGTAATCCTAATGATTCTGTAAAATTTTGATTATTATCGATATGTACATGTTTTAAAAATTACAGCGGTAATCTTGTCACAATATATACTCTTGATTTTTTATTTTCTAGGGGCACAAAATGAAGTATAATATTTATTAAACTTTTTTGTGATGTTATAACGTCATCAAAATGATTATGTAAAATTTTGAGATGATGATCAGATATGTGTATTTTTTAAAATTCGAAAGTGCTATTATCATTGTATATGCTCTTCTTTTTGATTTTATATGGGAAATAAATGAAGTCTAATATTTCTGAAAATTTTAGTACATGATCCTTTGGAATTATTTATATTTTCATTAAAATTTTAGAATATAATAAATCATTTTACTATTTATAAAAATCTGATAGTGTATTTGTTCCTTTTCATTAATTTCTGTTTTAGATTTTTAGAAGAAATAAATGATTTAAAAAAATTTAAAAATTTCTCTTAGGTGTTTTATAGATTAATTTGGATTTTTTTTAATTTTTAAAAAATTTTTGCAATTTTTTCAATTTGTTCTTCTATTTTAACTATTTTTCCTTCTGTCATCGGATTTCGATGTTCCGTTCATATAGGTCGAACATGTCATTTTTGCGATAATGGAAGAGTGAAGAAGCTATGCTTATGCCTACTCCACAACTTCAATTTAAATGCATTATAATGAAAATAGTGTTGATAAGTAAATGGTAGTGAAATTGCAAATGATTTTGCTTTGTAGTTATGTAAATGTTGATTTTTGCACTTATGTGATTGTAGTATTGTAATGAAAGATTATTTATTGATATATTATTGCTAAATACATAACTAACAACTTCTAATTCTCTAAAATATAGCAAAGGCCATGTCGATTTTTTCCAAATTTAGGAGAGATTATTCTGGAATTTTTCACGTTTTCACATACCTTATTTATATATTTATTATATTTTTACTCAATTTTAACCTTCCCTGTATTTCTACAAATTTTACAATATTTTTTTTGCATTTTTCCCCAATTTTTTTCGAGTTTTTCCCCAATTTTCCAACCTCGGGCGGTTTTTGACCGAGCGGTTTTTCGTCAAAAACCGTGGTTTTCGCGATCTCATTTGACCAAATTTCAAAATTTTCAAATTTACAAACCGTTCGGTTTTTCACGGTTTTCGAGCGGTTTACCGCGAAAATCGGTACCGCCGACTTCGCGAAAACCGCCCGCGAAACGGTTTTGTGAACCCTGGTCGATACTCGTTCATTATACCCCCTCCTCCGTTCATATTTAGTTGTCGTTTTATCACTTCACACAGAACAAGGTTGTAATTAATGATTCGTTACGTGACATGTTTACCCCTCCTCAGCACTCTAACGTTAATTAATAGCACCTAAATTACTCTAGCTTTGAATCAGTTTGTATCTGGTATATGTTTTTGCTTTTGATTCTAGATTCTGACATCAAAAATAGAATAAAAACAAACAGTTCGATTCTAGGAATCGATTCTCACAATCTAGCCTACCCATATGTACTAGAATCTACGATCCAATTCATATGTAATTTTGGATTCTAACTTTTAGAGAATCAGTTTTTCTACTAACAACAATCCATAATCAACTTTTAGAGAATCAAAGAAAACAAACATCAAGATGGCGTACGTGCGGCAGTAAGGTGTGAGCCGTTGAGCGTGCAGCCGGGCGATGCACTGCAGCAGAGCGACTTCGTCGCCCTACAGTCCTACTCACTTCGGCATCCTCATCTTGCTTCCTCTTTTTAGACCCTTGTTTTATCTCTTCTAGCTTGACATTCAGATCAGGCAACATCGGATCTTGTTTTGTACCCTGCTTAATTCACTCATCCTCCCAGTTGCATCAAACACCAAATGCTAGGGCCCATGTACACGGATTTACTAGTAGTACTACTCCATCTTTGTAGAAAAAGGTGTGACATACTCCTTTTGTCTGAGTTTATATGATATGGTCTTGGCAATAAATATAGCATATATTTTATATTCTAATGTAAATTAATATGATGTTTCCTTTATATCCTAATAAATATGTAGATTTACTTGATACTATTATCTATACGTATATATTAAATATAGTGTTTAGATATAATAATTAGGGACACTCTAGTCATTTTTAATATCACTTTAATCTATGTGATTGACGAATACTCATACCAGGAGTACCTCAACGGCCCAGGGTAACAAGCAAGCTACCTCAAGCCCATTACCGACCAAAGGACCCGTGGGACCACAAAGAAAGCCCCTCCCCGACCGATCAGGACTAGCGTCCCCGACCAAGTAGGGCTCGACCCCATGGCGGTCGGGACCCCGACCACCAAGTTAAGGCAACCTCCGCCAAGGGCAGCGTGTCAAAGCCTCCACCGGCCTACTGCCACGTGACCCACTGGACGGGACAATCGAAGTATCAGACGGAGCGGTGGCTCTTTTCCAAGATGGCGTAAATAGCTGCTAAAATCAAGCTTCCGGTCCTATCAACCAGTCACGTACAATACGAAGTCACGCTCCCTCCCGAGGTAGCACCGACGTCATACACTGCAACGCCAACTATCATCAGGCTCACAGAAGGCAGGTGCGCCATTTTCCGAAGCAGCAGCTGACTGCCCTGACCACCAAGACTACCGACCCAGCGTGGGCAAACCGGGCAACGACCAATCACCAAAGCGAAAGACTAATACTCCTGGCGTAAGTTTTCTCTCCTGCCCTCTCCCAACTTCCCATGTAACCTGCCCTCTCCAGTTGTATAAAGGGAGGCAGGGGCCTCTGGGAGTGGGACGCCTGAGAGATCTCCTCTTCTCGCTAGGCCTTTGCGAACACTCTTGTGCTCAAACCCTCTGCTTTCATTTGTAAAACGTTGTGCAGCCATCTGCACCTAAGGCAATACAACACCATCGAACGAACTGGAGTAGGGACATTCGGCCCGAACCAGTATACACCTTGGGCTCTCGAGTCTAACCATTCAGGGACAGGGAACGCGTGATCTTTTTGACTTACAAATTTACTTGCCGGTGCTCGAAACGCTGACAGTGATAAGAAAAAATATGACTTATATACTTAACCTAGAGAGCAAGCACGTGATAACGGTTGAGTAGACTAGAGGGAAGACAGTTACGCCGTGCACCTTCAAATAGGGGTAACTTGAGAAAACATGACCTCAAAAACCTAAAACGACATCTTAGAGCAAAATCCAACCAGGTAAAAGGATATATAAAAAATAACGGAGGAAGTACTGTATCACTATTCAAAAAGCTGCTAGTTGCATGTGAAACTTCATCTGCCCTTGTGTAATTTACGAGAATGCCCTCTAGCTGCCTCTGGACCACAAGGTAGGCGCGCGCACACATAATCGAGAAGAAAATTCTGAACAAATTTCTTCAACGCTTGGGTCACCATCCAAACAAGAAAGGCCGGGGCAGGGTTCACGAAACCGTTTCGCCGGCGGTTTTCGCGGAGTAGGCGGTATCGGTTTTCGCAGTAAACCGCTCGAAAACCGTGAAAAATCAAACGATTTGCAAATTTGAAAATTTTGAAATTTGATCAAACGACATCGCGAAAACCGCGGTTTTTGGAGAAAACCGCCAAAAACCGTCCGAGGTTGAAAAATTGGGTAAAAAATAAAAAAAATTGGGAAAAAATGCAAAAAAAAATTATTGTAAAATTTGTAGAAATACAGGGAAGGTTAAAATTGAGTAAAAATGTAATAAATATATAAATAAGGTATGTGAAAACGTGAAAAAAAATCCAGAATGATCTCTCCTAAATTTGGAAAAAAAAATCAACACGACCTTTGCTATATTTTAGAGAATTAGAAGTTGTAAGTTATGTATTTAGCAATAATATATCAATAAATAATCTTTCATTGCAATACTACAATCACACAAGTGCAAAAATCGGCATTTACATAACTACAAAGCAAAATCATTCGCAATTTCACTACCATTTACTTATCAACACCATTTACATTATAAAGCATTTAAATTGAAGTTGTGGAGTAAGCTTCATCACTCTTCCATTGTCGCAAAAATGACATGTTCGACCTACATGAACGGAACATCGAAAACCGATGACAGAAGGAAAGATGGTGAAAATATAAGAATAAATTGAAAATATTGCAAACAAAAATTTAAAAATGTAAAAAAATCCCAATTAATCTATAAAACACCTAAGATAAATTTTACAATTTTTTAAATCATTTATTTCTTCTAAAAAAATTAAAACAGAAATTAATGAAAAGGAACAATACACTGTCAGATTTTTATAAATAGTAAAATGATTTATTATATTCTAAAATTTTAATGAAAATATAAATAGTTCCAAAGGATCATTTACTAAAATTTTCAGAAATATTGGACTTCATTTATTTCCCATATAAAATCAAAAACAGAAGAGCATATACAATGATAATAGCACTTTCGGAATTTTTAAAAAATGCACATATCTGATCATCATCTCAAAATTTTACATAATCATTTTAATGACGTTATAACATCATAATTTTTTTTAAGAAATATTAGACTTCATTTTGCGCCCATAGAAAATAAAAAACTGAAGAGCATATATTGTGACAGTATCACTGTCAGAATTTTTTAAAAATGTAAATATCTGATAATAATCTGAAATTTTTTTAGAATCATTAGGATTACCTAAGGAACGCGCAAAAAAAATTTCAATTTTTTTAACACTTTTTGCTAAATTTCTTCAAAGTTTTAAAATTTAGTGTTCATCTGGCCGGTTTTCCGAACGGTTTTAATTACCGAACCGGCTACGAGCGGTTTTCGACGGTTTTTTGAACCTTAGGCTGGGGTAGGCAAGGCTGTGTTGTTACAGCTCCAACTCTATTAGTTTCGTGGTATTTCTAACTCTACCAGATCCGTGAAGCTAGAGTTGTGCATATATTAAGAATGTTTAGATAGTCATCTTGTTTACATTATAGATTAAAAATTATAAACTTAATTCACTTTATTTTAACCTCTAAACCCGGATAAAGACCTAACCACACACGATGAGTACCGAGGAAAGGAGAAGACTATATAACCTGTTGTTAGACCTAGAGACTTGACATTTGCCAGTATGGAGTGTCTTGCATGATGCAAGTAGACCAGATACATGTGTCGATCAGAAACAAGCACCTGTTAGGAAAGTAGTACTGCATCTACATGCTTGTTGGCACCATGCATCCATGCATGCAAGAATTGCTGGCATTTTAGGCCTTCTTTCTCTCTGCCTGTTCTCGTCTGCATCGAAAAAGGGACGGCACATAATCTTGCCATTGTGTCCTTCTTTCGCCTTGAAATAGCTCCATATCATAGCAAAACATTTCCTGCGCAGCCATCTTCAGAATAATTTACAACAACATTTATTTGTAAGCATTTGTGTACGTTGCTGAACTAGTTAGGCCGGGGTATTTTGTAGTAAATTAGTTCTTTAGACCAATCGACGAGTCCATTTTGCAATAATCCTGGGAAAGATGAGAATTGATCATTGGTGTGCTAGCTCTGACTTATCTCACAAACAGTGAAGCTAAGATTAGGGTGCACATGGCACTGCATCCTGCGTCTGTGACGGCATCTTTTCTCTTACCTTTTACTTTGCCGGTACGGCACACTGGTGTCCGGATAACAATGCATCACAATCCATTGAGTAGCATCTACTCTCTCCGTGCAATTTTGTAGCGTGTTTTTTAATAGTTTTTTCCCTAAATATAGGATGTATTTTATGTTTTAATATAAATTAGTACAATGTTACTATTATATATCTAATAAATATCTAGATTTACTTAATAATACTTACAGATAATAACTAAAGATTTTTTTAATATATTTTTTTGTCTATATAATAAGAGAAAATAAACTTAGCAGCTGGGTATCCTCTTTTCTTCTCTTCTACAGAGAAAGAGAGGGCAAAGCGTTCGCACTCGTATAATCCCATTAGGCTTGGCTGGTGTACACCACGCACATGCGCCTGCATGTTGCAAAATTGGAAGTACTTGTACCTGGTCTTGGGTACCTCGGTACCTGTTCTGCAATATCTCTCTCTCTCTCTTTGCGCTTTAAGAAACGCTCTCTAGGTCTCTCTTGGAATTAGCATGGTATCTCTGCATCGATCTAGGCATTCTATAGCTAAACATCATCCAATATTCTCGAACAGTTTGAAGGTAGTATTACGAGTAAAACGAGCGTTGGCCATGCCCTACGAGGAACGGTTCTGAGGGGATACTTGGGACTTGGGAGTATCCAAACGGTGGGACGCACTCAAATATGTCCTCGGAACATATGCTTCCTTCTTAGAAAAGGAAATATGGGCTTTTCGGATGGGAGGTTAGTGAGCCTAGCATTTCGACCTCTTCGAGTTTTTGCTATTTTTGGTTTCATGATTTTTTTTTCAAGTTTGGTTTTCGTTCAAACAAAATTGTAAATCTATTTTTTTTTCTCGATCACAAAGGATTGAGAGATGATATATATCATCTACCGTGGTAAAAAAAGAATCATATTTGTAATTATGTTGTGACGAAGGTCAAACTTGCAAAAAAATCAAACCTTTTTCCCTCCCCTGGTGCTCTGCCAATTGAGGATTTTTTATTTTAAATAATACAATTTTTTATTCAATTTGCAAAAATATACCTCGATCTTAAAAAATTACAAAAATATACTTTTATCGCCGTATATGGGGCGATCGCCCCATATACGGCCGATCGGTGCAGCTCTGAGCGCGCGATATTTTCTTTGTCTGCGGTCAGTTCCTAAAGAAAATCATAACTTTCTCATATGATGTCGGATGGAGATGAACTTTATACGAAAATTGTAGCTCTCGACGGGATCTACAACTTGTGTATACAAACTTTTTCAATTTGAATCCATTTAGATGGTCAAAAATGGGATAGAAGGTTCAGATCTATTTTAGATCTGAAATTTCTATCCCATTTTTTGCTATCTAAATGGATTCAAATAAAAAATATTTGTATACAAAAGTTGTAGATCCTGTCGAGAGCTATAATTTTCATATAAAGTTCATCTCCATCCGACATCATATGAAAAAGTTATGATTTTCTTTAGAAAATGCCGCAGACAGAGGAAATATCGCGCGTTCAAAGCCGCATCTCTCGCCCGTATATACGGACGATCGTCCGTATATACGGGCGACAGAGGTATATTTTTATAATTTTTTAAGCTCGAAATATATTTTTACAATTTGAATAAAAAATTATGTTATTTAAAATAAAAATTCGCCAATTGAGTGGGAAGACACGAACAGGAGCATTGTACCCATTTTCTCTCTCTCTTTTTCGTGTTGTTTGATTGGACTCGTCGGTAGACAACTCACTCCAATGCCTGCTCCACACGACCACTTTTGGTTTTACATATTTGTTGTCCATCTATTATTGGACCAAAACTGGCGTGCTACAGCACCACCCATTCCTACGTTTTCATGCATATATGGCCCTCCAAAAATTAGGGGCAGTGACCACGCAAACTTGGTTCATTGCTTAATTTGTCTGGTTTATATGTGCAAAACCTGTCTGTATTTCCAAGCACAAATGTGATTAATCATTAATTTGATAGCTAATCATGTAGAAACAACAATTTATAGCACCCATAATTTCTAGGGGGTTTCGTTACTCAATGGATTGCCTGCTATATACTTAAACTTGCTCCTAATGCTAAAATAAGCTCGTTCCTATTCGAAAAAGTTTAGAAACGGCTATATGAAAAAGAAATCAGATACATACGCACCGACCGATAGGTGAGACGGTGAGACCACTCGTGAGTACAAGGGGGGCGTGATCCATCTTTGTTGGTACGCATAGCAGGGTCCCCAAACCTACACACACTCTCTCTCTCTGTTTCTCTCTCTAGGGAAGATGAGGAGGGAGGCTGTGGTGATGTGCTGGGTGGGAGGACGTCGACGTCGATCGGAGAGAGCCCTCCCCACGTACTTCGCCTACAAATATTTGCTGCTCATCTGCGTCAGGCCCCTAGGATCTCCCTTTCCCGTAATAACATCTTAAGGGAGCGAGCGGTTACTTTACTGGTGATCACGTCGCAATCAAAAGCCATGAAAGAAAAATGAGGCATGAAACGCGCGAGCTCCCCAGCCAACCAGCTCGGCCCCATCTCCCGTCGCGGTTTCTCGCGACGTACGTCTCGGCGAGAGCTCCTCGAGATCGTCCCCTGTCGCGGTTCGCGGCGAGTGATCTCGCGGGATGGGATGGGCGAGATGGAACTCCATCGCCGTCTTCAGTCCCCCTCCCCTCTCTCTATCTCTAGGACGGACAGGCTATAATAATTTACTGCTGGGAATTTGTTGTTCGCCGAAAAGGACAGATGGGCGCATCTCTTGGACCTTTCTCCTCGTGGACTCCCCCCCACCACGGCATGCAAAGTCTGTTCTTGGGAATTTTTAGTTTTGACCGCTGAAAAATCTCAGTAGAAAACTCGTCGTATCACTATGGTGAAAATTAAAATACACTTGGATATTATATTCCTATCATCCTATGTAGTGGCAAGGAGTCGTCGTAAGTTTTGACGGCGGAATTATCGTTCCGGGTTTCGTAGGTTGTTTTTTCTTTGCTTCCGGTTTCGTAGAGAGAGAGAAGAGCTGTACCAGAGAACAGTAGTACTACATGCTTTGGGAATGGTAAAGAATAAAAAGGCTGAAATGTATATCACGAGGATTCTTGGCTTGCTCAATGTTTTCATAAGGGAAATCACATGTTCTTATTTTGACCTATTTAGCCAATGTCCGACTAAAACCTTAAAAAGTCCCATTAAACCTGGTTATGTTTCCTACCAGAGAAAAGAGAGATACCGTTTATTTAACATAAATGGTCGTTGACTAGTTACATCTGTTACCCACCAGCAAAGGGTAATAACTAACTTCTCCGACCAATGGCTATATGTATAAATTGGTTGGAGCCATGACGATTTATCACACGATAATAGTTAACGGATAGTTCGACAAGACGCATCGGTTGATAAAAGACATAACAAGTTCAATACAAAGAGAAACACATGCGTGAAGCCAGAAGACACCTGTTGCATCGTTGATTGGCATCCCTTAGATATATATAAATTAGAGGACCTGCATGTCTCTAAAAACAAAATTCATTTTTCACATCTCTTATAATTTATTATACACAGTAATAAAGTCTCTGGGTGTTATTTTCCCCTTTGCTAAAGTTTGATAGAAAACCTCGAGTTTTGTACATCCACGGTATATATACTCCATAATGCAACGCGTTAAGGTGAGGGTTGGTGTTGTTGGGATAGCGACCACTCCACATCGGAAAAGGCAACGAAACGGAGGTTCCATCTCCTACTCCCTACTCTGCAACGTTCGCCCGCTACCAGCGCAACGGAGTAGCAGCTTCCTACACCAATCTTGTTCGTATCCGCGGTGGTGGAATGGTATACGTTTGTCTAAAATCTAAAGGTCGTAATTCCTGCAAATTTTTTTCCATCATCTCAGCTATCCAATCATCGTGAGCTCGACCGACGAGCAACAGCAGTCAGCCAGTCACGCTGCTCGATCGTCTTATTAGAAATCACACACCTGTCGTTTGCCCTGAATCTGAGTGCTGGTTTCAAGGGAAAAGCGCATGCATTTTGAGTTGCCAGGTCTAAAAATGTCGTACTAGTTTCTTGTGTCCTGATGTAATCTACACGTTGCATGCATAGGGGCAAAAAAGCTGCTTATCCTGTCGGCCCGGGAGCTGCAGGCTCTATCAGTGGTGCATTGCCACAGATATTCGATTGAATTAAAGCTAGCTAGCCATTTCCATCACTTTGTGAGAAGGTTCCTATCACCAATGTTCTTTTTCTTCCGTGCTTGTTTTCAGATTAGATTTTGGTTCCCTAGTGTTTGCCTTTTCTTTCTTTCCTTCCCTTTAAATTCGAGCATCTTAATCTCATGATTCAGGCTTTCTCACTCACTCTTGCCTTTTTTAAAAGGAAAACGGTAGAATAGAAAAGTTGGTCCTGCACTGATGCCTTAAGCCCATTTGCTTTCCTTGCTAGGTTTAATTTGAGCCCAGTAGAATCAGACGATGATAGAATCTCTTTGGACTGCCATTTCTGCCAAGGTCTAAGGTATATTAAACATATGATTACTCTTAGTACACAACATCTCTGGATTTTTATTGCCATTGTACCTGATAATGCATAGAAAATCCTATACCTAAATTGCCCTTGTGCAATTGTCAGACATTTCTATTTCTTTTTCACAAATAAGCATGCTGTATCTTCCACCAGGTAAGTACAATACTAACATGCCATTGAGCAAAACAAAGGATTCAGGAGCAAATTAAAGGGTTCAACTAAACAAGAGTAGATACAAACATATTATTACAATGTTGGCTCTGATATCAGTCCTACACTATATCATTCTTTAAGAGAACCGCAAGATAATGTAAACAGGAAAAAAAAAGACAGAAGATGTTCATATTGAGGACATGCAACTGCTTGGGCACAAAATATTGAACAATTGTCGACTTGATCCTCAAGCTTCCCTAGTGGCAGCCATTTTTGATGTTGTCACTGCAGTCTAGGTTACTCGCACTTGATGGAACGGTAAATGTGCCGCACAAACAGCAGCGATGCGCGGAAACCAACAGTTCCAAGCATTAGGAAGAAACCGTAGCAGACACAGGTCATATAACCAAAGAAGAAGGACGTTTGCATGAAGCCTGACATGTCTGACCGGGCATGGTAGTAGTAGATGCAGTAGAAGAAGATGAATATACCAGTGGAGCCTCCACAAAGGACAGATCTGCAAACAGAAGCAAAAGCTTTTATTCCACAGGCAAGAACAAAATGCAGCATGAAAAATACGGAAACATAAGTCCAAGAAATAAGAGGATCGTAAGGTTTTAACTACGATGGTCTGAACATGGTTCCTAACACATGAACATTTCTTTTCCTGAAGTGTTTCTCAAGTTCTGGTGCTTCAATTTCACAGTTGATGATCAAGCATTTCTTAAAACTTCTATCGCTAATTTTCTAAAGAGTGTTCCTTTTAAGTTATAGTATTTTATGTATTAACTTAAAGCGTGGGAAGGTCTGTATACTAATCTAGCATTACATTCCCATCTACTAAATAATTGCTAAATTGCGTGATTCCCTACAGTATTCATTTTAGTTTTGATCTGTTGGCTTGTGCAAACACAGCAGAGAAGTAATGAAGTAAACATGAGCAGAAACAAAAAACATCAACAAATAATGATAAAAGTATCAAGATGAATTGATCTCCTGAACACTGACCTCCACCACCACTCATGATCCTCAACAGCAAGCTGGAAGTATGTGAGTGCCACTGTGACAAACGCTGTGACGATGATGAGGATAATGAACACAATGAAAAGGATGCTGTAGATGGTGTATATCTTATGCCCCCATATACTGGCAAATATGTAGTACAGCTCTATGTAAATAGCGCTGAAAGGGAGGAACCCTGCCATTGCCATCTGAGGAATGGTGCTCCGGTACCAGGGCAGCTGAGGGATTTCCCTTGGGTACTTGGTTGTGCGGCAGGGAGCTTGGAATTCTGTATTGCTATTTTTCCCAGCTATACCACCCAACACAAGGAGAGGAGAGGTTACAAGTGCCCAAATGAGAATAATGACAATGATAGTACCGAAAGGCAAAGCTGCTGTAGCACTGTACGCTATCGCAACAGTGTTTAGGAAGCAGAATGTCAAGAAAAGAGGCCCACAGAACAAGCAACCAGTCAATATCAGATTCCTCACCTGAAACATTGAGACATAACGTGTAAACACAGAGCTGCAGATAATTGAAGAAACCTGACCATTAAAGCATGCCTTACCCAGTTTGTTCCCTCCAGTTGAAGATAGAAGGAAGTGGCTGTGTATCCAGCAATACCAGATGTAAGAGCATAGATGACAACAAGGGCAGTGAAAAGGGCTCCTCTGTTGTATGGATAGAAGACGCCAACAATTGCAAGGAGGAAGATGAAAATTGCGCTGTCAAACAAGAAGCATTTGTTACTCGAGGATCATTACATCAAAGCTTGGATCATAACACAAACTGAACTGAGGAAGTTCTTACAGGGCAAGAAGCTGAGTTCCAGATCCAATAATTGCTGCAAAAAGAGATTTTTGCTGTGGGAAACGGAAGATGTCACCATGTATATACTTCCATCCAGTCTCTTCTTGGTCTTCAAGGGACTCATCTTCATGTGAATATCTTCAATGAAAGTGGATCGTTAGGAATCCATTTAGTAAAGCTACAATCCATGTGATGAGAATGGAATGCGTTTGATTAAGGTCTTACTTAATGAAATCGTTCTTGAGCACACGCATCAGGATTGTAGCCAGGAAACCAGTCAGGAGGAGTACCGTTACACACGAGTTAATTATGGAAAACCAATGGATCTCTAGATGTTGTGGCATAGATGAAGACTTGGAGTATTTCTCCATTCTTTTCTCAAAAGGAATGTCTGTCTTTTTCCATGTTAATGAATAAGAGAACTCTACCTGCACCTCCTTGTCCTCTGTGATATCTACCGCCACATTTGGATCTGTTTGGACATTGATTTCTATGACACGGTCATTGTTGTACATGATGTCGAAGTGGATGTGATTAAACAGCAAGTACTTTGCACCTCCCTGCTCCTTGTCCAATTTACCAAGGAATCCCCACAATGGCAGGTCATCATAGTACATCTGGAAGTAGTAATCCTTTGCAACTGCATCCCGGAGCTTGGCGACTTGCTCCTTGGACAATGTTTTCTTGCAGAGAGTCTTGGAGTTCTTGTCTTCCTTGAAGTTCAGCTCATATGGTGCATCAACCAACCGATCACCATTTAGAACCTCCCCAAGAGCTTCCTTTTTGTCCTTCGGGTGTTCTATTACAAGCCAGGCAGACGTTAAGAAAGAAAAAGGACTTGAGCACAACCAATCAAAGAGATTGATTTCTAAATTAAGCAGACAACAACAAAAATAACATTGGCATTCATAAGATTACAAACCTGGTGCACAAAAGGGTAAATCATAGTACCGGTATGTCTCACTGCAATATACAAAGAGTAATTCAATCATCATGATCAAAAAGAAAAGAAGATCAATTTTAATCGGCTATTGTAAAGGCATAACATTGTTATTAGTCACTTGTAGAATTCATTGTCGAGGCAATACTGAAAGTGTGAAATCGCCAAAGTTCACGTGGCATTATTGCCAACATGGAGCTCCATTACCTATGATTGAGCTATCCATACTACTTACTGCAGATTGTGGAAGTGAAACCACAAAGACATTGTAACAAGCAGTGTTCTCAAAGGCGGCCTGGGGGGGCACCCAAGCGCTCGGCGCCCCTGGCCACCGTGATTTGGCCATAAACGGCCGGCTAGGCGGCCGTAGCGCCTAGGCGGCTCCTAGATGGGTCTAGGCAGGTCTAAGGGGAGCAGAAGCTGCTGTCTCTACTTGATCCCATTTCCATTTGTGTAAGGTGAAGTAAAACTTCACCCCTGTGTTTCCCATCTTTGATTGATACATGAGTGTTATCACTAGTACTAGCAAAAACCCCACATTCAAATGCCATTTGACACTGTTTGTTAGGTGCCATGCTGCCGCCTGCCTAGTGGCTAGCGCTTTCTAGAACACTGGTAACAAGTAATACTAACTAGTAACTACTCTTGCTAAACCAGAGCCCCCTCCTACTATTGAAGAAATGCTTACCATTGAGCCTCTAGTCTAACTTAGCAATAATCCTATTCTAGCTTAACCGTAATTATGGACACAAACAGTAAACCAAGTCGTTATCATGCATCTCTAGACCGACAATGTACCTAAAAATGGACTACACAGTGTAAGAGGAACACAAAGTAGATACCTCATTAATAGTTCTTACATTGCAAGAGAATTATACCTTGGATTGTGGAAAGGCCCGACCTTGTTCGCGTAGAGCGGGACACGATCTCCCTCCTTGTACCGGTGATCGGAGCCATCAGCTCCAGCTCCCAGAACACAAGCCAACACCACCACCACAAGAACAGCAGCGCCCATCGCCTCCAACCTCACCATCTCACCAAACACCTACACAACAACACCAAACAAAGAGCTCAGAGATCTTCACCTCCACAAAGCACAACCTGCATGCACAACACGCAAAGAAGACAGGATCTTTGCAAGTGAAAAAATAGATTTGACCCACTAGCCCCTCAGACCTTACCAAGATCCAACCTTTCCAGCCGGATCGGGCTCCGGCACCCAAGTGGCGAGATGGGTATCAAAAGATCTCAGCGGATGGGCGCAGAATCCGCGCAGACGTGGATCAAAGCGGCGCCTTTTCCCCTGCCGTTTCTGCGCGGAGGCGCCGGATTTGGGAGGTGGGGTGGGAATTCGGAGACGGGGATGGGGTTCTTTTGGAGTTTTGGGGAGGAAATGTCTGGGGATTTGTGGAGAGGGAAGGGAGAGAAGGTTAGAAAAATCAAGTTTTCCCCCTTTCGTCAGGTTAAGCAGTTTGGCATGGGGAAAAAATTCCAATTTTTTGTCTCTGAGATCTAAGTGAGACTGTAATAAAAAAATTGGACGTGTTTGTCCTTTGACTTGGCTTTATGGAGTTTGGCTGCAGTGCACTGGACCTGGGGGCATTCGGCACAATGGAGTGGAGTTTGCGTAAAACAAGCATGGTTCAATAAAATAAATACAAGCATGTTGTGGTTTAATAAACCTACCCTACTATGCTTGATTGCTCGGCAAAGAGGCATAGAGGATAAAATTAAAATAGGCAATATATCACAGGTAAACCCACCTTAAAATGTTATTTATACAATATTCAAAGTAAACCATTTGATCTGGATTCAATATATTAGATAGAGGTGGGATAGACTTCCTAACCATTTAAGACGTTTTTGTAGAAAACCCCGTCGACTCCATCTCATGCGTTGTAGAGTTCATTCCACCTCCATCCTATGCGTTGATTTTAGATCGGATGGTTCACGTTGAGAGTTGCATAGGTAACACTCTAAAGTTGGTTTACACTGGATATGTTACTGTTCACATCACACAACTGATTTATTTATGAATAGAATGTGAAAATATTGTTACAAAGGAAAAGCTCTAATAAAGGATATATATGGACGAGACAAATAAAACATTCACACGGCACATAGCAACTGGGTACGAGGGATTAGAAAAAACTTGGAATAATGAAAATTAGTCACTTGATCTTATAACAAATAAGATGCAGACAACGTAAACCCTTCTCTCTTCCTTTTCTTCCTAGAGTTTTGTACAGACCTAGTCGACCAAAAGCTAGCCACCCTCCCTATTTTTGCACCCTTTTTAAAATTAGAAACCGACAACAAAATAAATCTAGTAGTTAAGCAAATCTTCTAGCTGTATAATCTAAGCCTTAAAAATCTCATACTCCCTTATTCAAAACGTTATCCCCTTCGTCAGCTTTCGTAATGCTACACGTCTAAAATACATTTTTAATGCTGCCTCAAATACCCAAAAAAATTGCTTCACATTAACGGAAGAGTTACGAATGACAGGTCAATTATGCAATAACCACCAAGTATTCAAATGATCGGAATGAAGATAGAGAAATGTAACTTAAAGATGCACAAATTTAACGATGGAGTAGGATCAAAGGTGAACAGGAATGATCAATTTCTCAAATACAGAGAAGAGAAGTAAAGGGAGGAGGAGCATGTTTGCTTGCTCGTTTGCTGTACGGGCGGCAGCGTGCAGAGATCCTAATCGTGCGTGCCTCAACTTCATTTTGTTTTCGTCATGCTATCCTCACCCTCTTCGGCTACACACCTTGCGATGCTTGCTTTTATTTTTTAATTTGGAGGAGTCTCGTTCTTACCACCTGTGTTCAAAACCCAAAACTTCTACGTAACAAATTTAGTATTTTAGAACTAGTCAATTACACGAATAAAAATTAGGGCTAGCTATCGGTTACGAAAAGAGATCAATGCTACAACTTTAGCAGTTATGGGTCAACCGCTGGAGCAAAAATCGATGGCCCAGATCGTCTGTAACACTGTTCAGAAAGCACTGCAACAACACTAGCATGTATTGAGCCCTGTAGCAATACATTGTAGCTGATACTGTTCGACGATCTAATCCATTCGTTTCTTCGATCGAATGGTGCCCATGAACGGCAACTGTTTAAGTTGTAGTTGCCTTACAGCTACACATGAATTCTATCCGTCGGTTACCTAGTTGTTTTAATTGATTGGTGTTAATAAGGTATAAATATGTAAGCCAAATCTCCATCTATATTCACGTTGTTTTGCTGTTATATACTAATGAACATATATAATTCTAAATATTAATTAGAAAACACACACACAAGGTTGATTAATGTTCACTCTCTGTAATGTGGGATACCCAGATGAGTACTATTGTACGCTTTTTCAGAACATTACGAGCATCTATACATTTAAAATTACAACACAAAAGGAACATTATGGATTATTTTAGACTATAGCTTACAATATTTTCTCATCCATTTTTCTGACTCTCTGGCTTCTAAACATAACCTAACAATTTGTTGAAAAACATATACAACTCGTGTAACATTGTCTATTCATATTAACTTCACCATAATATAATTATGATATTTAAATAGAACCAGTAATTAAATGGTATTATAATCCCATATGTAATTTGTGAAAACTTACTAATATTTTCCATGAAAAACATATGTTTTAAAGTCAAAGATACATTCACTATATCAATTCTCTACAAAATTATCGAGAACAAGTTTTACTAAATGTGCCTAGCAGGCTAGCGCAAAAATGTTTACGACTAACACATTTTTCTTAAGAAAAGTATAATTTTTCGGTAAATTACGACGAATATTTTCTCTACTACTTCTAATTAGGAGTTGGTTCCCGTGGTCCGTTTTCCTCTAGAGTATCCGATTCGTTGGATCTGACATGAACGACTGAGATAGAAGAAGATTTAATCATATCTTAGATGGAAGGATTTTATCATATCTTTCTTGAATAGAAATATTATTTGAGCATATCTCTATTCACATATTCTTATATATGGAAGGATGTTATTCATATATCTTATAAATGAAAGGAATTCTGGATAGAAGAATATACTCACCATATCCCATAATACGGGAATTCTATCTCATCATATCTGGAAATGCATAGATTAAAAGGAAAGAATCACGCAACCAAATCACATGCTAATCACGAAGATGTCGGGGAGACCTGACTTCTATCCGCCTGTGTATGCTGCCTTCTGCTTTCATCTACTCCCTATTAGAGGCCACCCGCTCTCATCTCCAATAGGACAGGCCGGTCGGTAGTGGAGATACACGCAGGAAGAGAAGAGAAAAGCTGTGTGCAAGAAGCAAGAAGATTTCCTGCAAGAGGAAGGCAATAACTTTCTCCTCCTTCAATGGTAAGAATTGATATCTCTCTACTAATTCTATCCTTCAAAGTACTTGATTTGTTGAATCTAACACGAACGGTTGAGATGGAAGAGGATTTAACCCGATAGTCAAATCTCTTCGAAGGAATAAACTTTTTCTACTATTGAAATATAACTAAAGTTAGTGTACTTTACAAATAAATTTTTTATCGCAAATTGAGTTTTCGTAACGCACGGGCACATGACTAGTCACCCGTCATATTTCACCCCGTAAACAAACCAAAGTAAACCGCCGGCAGGTGGATCACCGGGGCCCACCTGTCGGCCCCAAGTGGGCGTTCCAGATACGATGCCCGATAGCGCGTAGCTATTTTTGCAACCAAAGCATAATTTGGGCGGAGGAACACAGCCAATAATAGCGCATCTGATCGCGATCCCCTGTTTCCATCTCCCTGTCGTCTACGTCCCTTCCATCCGCCACCTCCTCCTTCCAAGATCTCCCCTTGTCTCTTCTCCCTCATTCTCAGAATTGCTCCGCACGAAAGCTTGTCCCTTTGACCCCTTCCGATTCGATCCAAATTCCCAGTGATTTTCACACCAGATCGTTGCTGGTGCATGCACCGCGGTTTGGCCGGTTAGTTTCTTGGTTGATTCAGTCGGATTGGGGCGAGAAGACGGTGAGAGGTGTTGTCTTGGTGACGCTGTTCTGCTGAATTGCTTGGCATTGCTGCTCCTGGTATGATATGGAAGCGAGGCCTTCCCAATCTCGTGTGAAATTGGGGGAGAAGTGGGTCAAATGAGGCAGCTTTTTGTTACAATCGCATTTGTGTAGCTCATTTGTGCTCGAGCTTCTCAACTCGGCGCATTCGTTGGCATTTGGATTGGATTTCGTGGAGGGGTCGGCTTGGTGTGGGTCCAGGAAGGGAAGGATTGGCTGCTGGTGGTTCTTCTTGGCATGAGCGTTGGTGGAGATGGGACTGGATTACTACAACGTGCTCAAGGTGAACCGGAACGCGACGGTGGAGGACCTCAAGAAGTCATACCGGCGGCTGGCGATGAAATGGCACCCCGACAAGAACCCCGGCGACAAGGAGGAGGCCGAGGCCAAGTTCAAGAAGATCTCCGAGGCGTACGAGGTATAATTAAACCGTGTTATGCATCCAAATGAAATTGTAGACAGTCTTGATGACATACATCGATACTGCTCAGTGCTCTGTACCTTTGATTCATGTGCTATTGCACATGCGGGTGATGCGAAGCAGCGTGGTTTTGATTTTACCATTTTAATCCATCTTGGAAATATTTCAGTGCAAAACGCAATGTGATAGAACAGTCATGATGCTAGCTGTTTTGTGTAATTCAGAAATGTTGTTTGAAAAGGTTGCGTTCATGTCGGTTTGTGCACACCTTGGGCTATATCAACCTTTTTTTTTTGAAGACTACTATGTCAATCTTGATTTTGCATTTTGCTTTGCCGAATACGGATTGATAGGTGAAGGGACGACTTTTTTTCTTCCAAATCTAATCTCTTTCCGAGATGAATTGTAAATCTAGCCTCCCTCTAACGTCCTCCCGCGCTCTCCTACTGTGGGAGGCGGCCTCCCACACTCACCGGCTGCCACGGCAGGCCAACTCTTCCGTGCCTGCCTGCCTCCCGCGCTGCCGTATGCCGAGCTCGCTCACTCCCGGGGCGTGGCAGGCCGGCTCCGTGGTATGGGAGCGTGGGAGCACGATGGAGGGGGCTAGATTTGCAATTCATGCTTAGGAGGGAGCTAGATTTGGAAAAAAACAAGGTAAGGGGATAAAAAAGTCATCACTTCTTGATAGGTGCATAACTGTTTTCCAAGCTTCTAGTATATCTCGTTACTGCTATGTTCCTCTTCATCTTCAAATGTGACAGGAGAAAAATAACATAGACTCTAATCTCTTCGGCTCTTCGCTGTACTTCTTGCTTTGCTTTCTAATCTGATTGCATGATATGCTCCTTTGCCCACTTTTCATTTCAAAGGGATGCTGCTCAAATTGAATTTGCAAATGCCGAATTAATATCACAAGCTTAAGATAACCATTCATGTACATCGTTTAATGCTTTCAGGTTTTGAGTGATCCCCAGAAGAGGGCAATATATGATCAATATGGAGAGGAGGGCCTGAAGGCCTCTGCGGACGCTGGTGGTTCCTCATCCATGAACGGGCCTGGTAACCACCGTTTCAATCCTCGGAACGCTGAAGACGTGTTTGCCGAGTTCTTTGGTAGCAGCAAGCCTTTTGAAGGGATAGGGCATGCCAAGTCGATGAGGTTCCAGACAGAAGGTGCTGGCACTTTTGGTGGGTTTGGTGGGAATGAGAACACATTCAGATCATACAATGATTCGGTCGGCACCAGTTCAAGTCAGCATCGGAAGCCACCGTCTGTGGAGACCAAACTGCCCTGCACTCTTGGAGAGCTATATGCAGGTTCGACGCGCAAGATGAAGATATCCAGGAATGTTGTGAAGCCTAATGGGTAAGCATATGTATATTTCTAGGCATATTCTTGGAGCAGACAAGTTTCCATTATCTTCACTTAGAAAACTATGCATCATTGCCTTATTTTCATTTACAAACAAAATGTGTTATAATATCCATTTGGCCTCATCTTTGTATTTAAAAAGGGCTCATAAACAACTAAATAGAGATTTTACAATTTGATGCATTCCAATTTCATTTGTCTTAGTTTGCTTTTTTTTCACCTGCTGATTTTTGAACAGGCAACTAGGGACCGAGTCGGAGATTTTAACAATTGATATAAAACCTGGCTGGAAGAAAGGAACCAAGATTACATTCCCAGACAAGGGGAACGAACAGCCAAACCAGCTCCCTGCCGATCTTGTCTTTGTCATCGATGAGAAGCCCCATGATCTTTACACAAGAGAAGGCAACGATCTCCTTGTCTACCAGAAGATAGACTTGGTGGATGCATTGGCAGGAACAACGGTTAATCTGAAGACTCTCGATGGGCGTGACCTTGTGATCAAACTGACAGATGTGGTGACACCCGGGTATGAGCTTGTGATTGCGAAGGAGGGGATGCCTATTGTCAAGGAGAATGGGAGGAGAGGCAATCTGAGGATCAAGTTCGATGTCGATTTTCCTAAGAGGTTATCGTCAGAGCAGCGGCATAATATTAGAAAGGTTCTTGGAGGGCAACCTCAGCAGCAGTGAGCACATCCCAGAAGCAAATCACCTATCCCATAGTCCTCCATGAAATGCAGACTAATTCAGATGTTGTCCTTGTTCTTTTTCTTCAGTTGGCTTGTTTGTTTAGTTATATTTTCTTTTATGGTTCTTCTTGATCTGCTCCTTTCTTGGAAAAATAACAATATTGATTTGTTGACTACTCCATATGTGTAAGTGTAATACAAAAATATTTTCTTTACCGCTTCAATTACAGATTTCAATGCTACTCCATATCTTGTGAATTCTGTTCTCTGAAGTAAACAACCAGATTTCGGCAGTGGCAAACACTGAAGGTTAAAGCATCATGTAATTGTATGGCAAAGACTGAAGTTCAATTGCTTTAGGTGTATTGTTTTAGCATCTGAAAAATGCCAAAAGCATTGCCTTCTGATTGGTAGGAGTATGGTTTAGATTGATGCAAGAAAAAGACCAGGTACCTGAAACCTTCACAGATTTGACAAGATGCGAATCATAGATCTTCCAATTTCCAATGTGAAAACATGAATCAAATTATACGGGCATACTCAGACCCTTAATCCACACAACTCAAAGGCACAACTGATATGTGAAACAACAAAAGTAGTAATGGCTAATGAGAATCACTATTCTACGGTTACCCACATGGATAATTTCTCACGAAAGCAACAGGAGGCCTCCACGTGGAGCCCTACTAGCAGGTCGATGCCACTTTACCATCCCATCGGGAGGGTAACAGCAAACTAAAAAATTTCCACTTAAGATGTTATATGTAACTTCTCCATTCACTTTCAAATTAAAATTAGAAAAACAAATTTATTTTCGAGTTAAAATTAGAATATTTAAACTTTAAAAGTTTTAAATAGGAAATTTCAACACGAAAAAAATTCGACTCAATAAAATTTAAATAAAAAAATTCAAATTAGAAAGTTTCAACTCGAAAAGTTTTAAATAAAAGAAAATCAAATCAGAAAAGTTTCAACTCATAAAACTTTCGATTCAAAAGCTTTCGGTTCGAAAAATTTTGATTCAAAAAAATTTTGGTTCAAAAAGTTCCGATTTAAAATTCAAGTAGAAAAAACTTCAACCAAAAAATTTCAAATCGGAAAGTTTCACCTTGAAAAAATTCAAAACGAAAAGTTTCGACTTTGAAAAATTTAAATTCAAAAACTTCCAGATTTGATTAAAAAAAAAGCAAAAAAATTCGTTCGCCTAGAACCTTTATGCGTAGCATGCTACGAATCTGTGATATATATATAAAAAAATTCACCCATAGAATCTACCCGTTCTATAAATAGCAACGGCTCTGCTTCATTTGTGGGCCCCACCCGCTTTCAACCCTCTAAAATCCGTCACACTTTCCGTTTCCGTTTCCAGGTCGTTATTTTCCGCCCCACACCAAAACCGCTGCCCCGTCGTCTCCAAGTGGATTTGATCTGAGCCGTCGGGTTTCGGCGTCGGCCGGTGCTGAAGAAGCCGACGGCGCCGACGGTATGGTACGATCCGATGTCGTCACCGCCGCCTGTCAGGGTGTACGCGGACGGCATCTACGATCTCTACCACTTCGGCCATGCTCGCGCTCGAACAGGCCAAGAAATCGCGAGCTCCTCCCCTCTTTCTTCCTTCTTGGATTCTTGTCTTTCGTTTTCGTTTTCAATCCAATGTTGGGATGGAAATTGGATATTTGGATTACGTGGAGGCAGACTGCATGATTTATGCATTTTCTTCATCTGGTTGATTTCGTAATTGCATAGAGTTATTTCCTCAACTAGAGCAAGAAGAGTCGTTCTGACTGTAGTCGAATTGGTGGTTGCAAACTGTATTTTTTTTGGCTGAAAAGATTAACAAACTGTTTTTGCTCTATGATGAACCATGAATAGGGTGAACATACATTGCTTCTGAAAGACCGGTTGAGTTCTGAATTCTCGATTCTGATATCGATCTTTTAAGAGCTTAATTACATGGTGTGCTCAATTGCTCTCCTCAGATTCCCCAACACCTACTTGCTCGTCGGTTGCTGCAGCGACGAGATCACCGACCGGTACAAAGGCAAGACCGTCGTGACTGAAGCCGAGTGTTATGAGTTGCTTCGACATTGCAAGTAGGTTTTCGCATCCTCCGTTTCAGATTTCAAGTGTCGCTCACACACATTGTCATCTGATTTCGCATCTCTTATAAGCCGAGCGTTATGAGTGTCACACACACACATCTGAAAACTTTCTTACTGTTTGTTGCCTATTCTGAATCTAAAAGGCGGCTCGACGAGGCCGTACCAGATTCTCCTTGGGTTATCAATCAGGAGTTCCTAGACAAGCACCACATCGACTACGTTGCTCATGACGCGCTTCCGTTGTTAGATGGGCATAATGAGCTTGCCATCACATTGCAAATTAAAGGATGGAGTCAGTCACCCGAGGGGATTCAGACAGTGGAACATACATATTATAAATGGGTTTTGATAAACATCACCAGATGTATTCTTAGCAAAAAATGAAGAAATACAGATCCATAGACGCATTCTAACACCAACTAAACCGTTCCTAAAACTGTCTGCACTGTATTACAAGAATCCTTGTACGTGCCTATACATCAAATTATCCCTCCCAGAATCCGAAAATAAAAGGAACTATTCCTTAATATGGTAACCACTGACATGTGTTAGCAACAAGCATACATAATACTAGCAAACCTAGACGTCCAGATGTAACAAGAAACAGCTGAAGCCATTGGCACATACACCTAGCAACTTATGGTAACCAATCCATGGCCAGGCACATGAAACGCATCTCTAAACTAAATGGCGAAGAACAGAATCAATCAGCGCAGCTGCACGCCTAGACATGGGTTACAAGCTAAACCGAGCGCCAATACCGCCTGCGGAGACGCAAAGTCGCGATCTTTCCCACCGAATCGAGAGAAACCACACGAGAAAGGCGTCAGACCTGATCCCAAACGAAAAGGAATCTAAAGACTGGATAGCGGCGAAGAGGGGATAAGGGGATGGATAACCTGCATCCACTTGGCGGTGTGGCTTCCGACGACGGCCGCGGCGCTGACCGCATTCTCCATGGAGATGCCCCGCGCCGCTCCAGCCCCGGGGCCGGCTAGGGTTTTGAGGAGCGTCGGGAGAAGCCTCCTCGTCGCGGTCGCCATGGCTGGTGGGACGGGAGAGCGAGGTGGAGAGGAGGAGGAGACGAGTTCTTTTTTCTTCCCTGTGGGTTTAGCCGAGCTCTTCAAATAAGCCCAGGCTGTCAGCCCAATAAGCTCGGCCCAATTTCCTGGCACAAATTTTGGGCTGATCAGTGGATAGCTTAGCATGCTTCTTTTCTTCTTCTTCTTTTCCTTCTTAGCATTTGTTTTTTACCTAACTAGTCATGTGTCCGTGCGTTGCAACGGAAACTCAATTTGCGATAAAAAATTTGCTTTGCAATGGAAAACCGCATTTAAATATAGCGTAGTTATTTCATCGGAACCAAAAGAGATAATAAAACCATGTTCAATAACAACACAACCGCAGCAGGCTGCAATGCATCCGGCAATGTTGTCGTGCTGGACAGGCAACACAACTGAGCTAATAATATGTATATGATTGTACTATGGTGAATAAAAATTATGAAGTGTTCCTCTAACAAAAAGAGCTCATAATATTACAATAGAACAGGATAATATTGAGGATGCCTGTGTGAGAACAAATTTCTAAAACATCTAAAGTGAGGGAATATGTGATCATTGAACAGTTTTTTTTTTCCTGTATGAGTCCCATTTAACAACAACAAGCGATCAACCCTTCAAATTCTAAGTAGCTGCTGCCAAATAAAAATAATGACATGTCTAGCTAAAGACGTTTAATTATGCTATCATGTTTTGTACAGCCTGTATCATTTAGAAAAGCCAGCAGAACGGATGTCTAATGCTTCTCCTTCAGTATATATAACTACTGCATCAAATTCTTCTTATTCATATCATTGTACTCCTACTCCACTCTTCTCGCTTCCTAGCAGACACATGCTAAGCAAAACCTGTAAGCACTGACACATCATTGGCGCATCAGGGCACATCACATTTGTAGTTTCAGTGATAGACAATTTTAGTACAGATCATCACGATATCAACAAGCTTCTCAATTTTAATATGAGCAGCTACCACTTTGACAAAGCAAATATACAAAAGCAAACCTTAAGCTTGGACGGAGTCAACTCCGTTTTGCATCGTGAAGAGAAGTGCATCAGGTCGTGGTGATTCATCAACTCATTCACTGCTTTAGCCTATACATCCAAAATCAAATAACCTCGAATTAGAAAAGTAATCAAAATAAAATTAGCAAAGGAGTTATGTAATTATCAACCATGAATACAGTGCCTGTGTGTTGCTACGGACTAAATTTTTTTACATTGTTCTAAGATGTTGTTTACAGCAAGATTTCCATTTACCTAACACAAGCCCATTTGAGAATATAAGTTATGCAAAATAATAATAATAATTCCTATTTTAATTCATACTCTGATACTCACGAAGAGTTGTTACGCAAGGTGTATTGAAGTAGCAGAATAACAAACATCATTAATTCAGTATTCCTAAAGCAAAGTTAAAAAAAACAAAATTTAGGTAAAGATTACTCGATTCCAGGTAACTACCTAACACAATGAAATCCTAGTTAGAATAATTTTCCATCATTTCTAAAGCAAAATAAGCACATCTGTACAATGCCTTTGTGCCTCCAACTTGGCCTCAGGAGAAGGTGATGAGCAGCAGCACATGAGCTAACAAGTACCTTTGCACACCCCCTGGCATCGTTAAATAAAATCTAAATTCACAAGTTCAAGATAATCCAGGTTCTAAACTTTCATAATCTGTGACTCGTTGAAATGAATAACATGAGCAAATATAAGAGCACGAGCTAGCTTAGTATCCAACAGGACAGATTGATAGTGCTACATACATGCACAGATGCACTAACTCACAATTTTACTGGAAATAAAGCTAGTGCAAGAAACTGAGGATAATAGAGTTATATATGTAGAGATATGTAGGAGAGATTGATGTGTGATCCATGTGTGATTGATGTGTTCTACACATTCAAGCTCAGTTTGGACCATAGGCTAAAACATGATTATTTGCCAAAAGCATGATTATTTGCCAAAACAATCATTCCCTCACATAGGCTAAAACATGATTATTTGCCAAAAGCATTTTAAAAATAAAAATCCATTTTCCTACTTGTAACGCTCGCAGACACTTTTACCCAAAGAAGTTTGAACCATCTACTGCTCCACTACAAATTACAATAACATAACAGGTAAACCCCCTCCTTTCAGTTTGCTATAATCAGTTTATACGATCACCTTCTTTTGGCCAATCAAATTTAGGCACATAATTGCATCTTACTATTTTTGCTCACCAGTTACCACGCAGGAATGATGGTCGCCAGCTGAAACTTCTACAACTTTCTCATGAAATCCAGAAACTTCAATAGGCTCCTACATGCAAAAGAAAACAACTGATTTACCATACACACAGAAAGACCATGGTATGTGGAATAATGACTACAAGAAAGAAATGATCAGACTCATAGAGCTCGTAATTCATCAGAAAAAAGACTCAAAATCATATCAAGGTAGATAGAGGAAAACTAATACCAATTGTAACATACATAAATTGTATGCCACTAAATGTTGTAAGATCACGAATTAGATATTATATTTGCTTTATTTCTTAAGCCGGAGGTTCTAAAATCCGATGTAAAGAGTGATACTGACAAAGAACGAGTAAAATAATTTTGTCTACTTTCAAGCATATCTGTGCATTCAAGTTAATAGGCCATTTAATTATCATTTGTATGCACAATAATTCATACAACAGACTGGCTTTCGCAACACGCAATAAGAGCCAACATTGTTCTAATGTCTCCAAATCACATTTAAGATGCACAAAGTTGTTTTTCCATTACCCTGCCAAAGTTCTATGAACTGAAAATGCATAACCGAATAAATACATGGAGGTATGAAGGACAAGAAACGCTAGTACCAGAGTATGAGTCATAGAGGAGCCTATCCCGAGCTGCCCGAAGTCGTTCAGCCCTGTAGCGAACACACGCCTGCTGTCTGCACAAAACAGCAGGTCAGAATACCACATTATTCTTGACATGATCACTCTATTTGCTATATGGTGATGCTGTTGGGGGGAGGGCGCTATGAGTGAGGAAGGGGTTGTGCGAGGGAGGTGGGGGTCGCCAGGGTGCACGAGGAAGAAGGGACATGCCGTGGGGCTCCACCGCGACTCCAGCGTCCCACCCCACCGCCCTGCCCCCCCGTTCCCCACGCGCCACCACTGCCGCCACGGCCGCCAATGCACCGCCGCCGCCCGACGAGAACCACCGCAGCCGCGGCCACCGCCTCGCCCGCCACATCGCGCGGCGTCGGCGAGCCCACCTGGGCGACAGGATGGGTTTGGAGATCCGCTTTTTTAGTACGAGTAGGTTTTCACGTGTGGGAGCGCTCGTGGAAGGTGGAGAACGGACCGTCACCAACTCGTAATTAGAAGAACTAGAGATTAGTTTGTGAAGGATATTAAAAGGTTGATAAATATAGTGCATGTGCACTGTAGCCCGACCGGAAAGGCATCTGATTTTTCTGCCTTATATCGGGTGCTCAAATGCCATGGCTGGCTGCGATTGTTCATGGAGAGTTTGCCACTAGCTAGGATCTATTAAAATTTGTCGTATGTTTTGCTCTTAATTAACAACAACAACAGAAGCTAAGTAGTGCTTTGAATAGGACATCGTTCTTCTATCTTTTTTTTTTCCTTTTGTGAGATACCCCACTTTGTAGTTGTAGCCGCTGTGCATGAGCGCATCCATATTATTACTCATCCCTTCGTGCTATTCTAGTTTTAGTTTTATTTATATATATATATATATATATATATATATATATATATATATATATATATATATATATATATATATATATATATATATATATATATCATTCTATAATTTTGAGACAACTTTTAACTATTTTTCTTTTGCATATCCCTATTATTCATTATTCTCAATGTTATTTATTATTGTGGATTAGAGTAACATGTACCATCCAAGAGCAATAAGTAAGCTAATAATTAAATGAGAATGATTTGATTATTCCTACACATACCTTGTTTGAAGTGTAAAATCCTAAAAAGCCATCTATTCAGGAATGGAGTAAAATTTAGCATTGAAGCACCCAGCAAGTTCAGATAACAACGCTCATGATTCAAACCAAAATTAACAACATTCTTCTCTCAATTTGCAACTCCTGATAGCTAGTAATGAATTAGCTGTGGTGGTGGTTTTGGTCTCTGGCTCCTTCCTCCTCATTGTTGCATCATGATCCATGTATCAACATGGAATCCGACAAGCCCCTGCAGCAAAACCACCTCATATTTCAATCTCTCATGATCAGATCATGCCTCACCTCACCGTTTTGGCTGGTCAATTGGTACTATTGGACTTCTGCTTGTCTGCTACTCCCAGGAGCTAATCCTTTGTCTGGTCAAGTTGCCCATTTGGCTTCCCTCGAAAGAAAAAAGGCTGCGCATATATATGCACGTGCGAACTGTCTTGGATGAATCGCTGACGAGTGGGCCTCGTCACCAGGTGAATTTCAACGGGGCCACTTGTCAGTGACTCGTCGACGAAGCTTGTTCTTCGTACGAGTGTAATTTCTGACGACACCAGGTTTTAACATAGCTGTAACTCGCATGGTAATTTAATCAGCTATTGTTATACAATCACTTTCACTATTTCTCCAGTGCCATCACTTGATCTGCTAACCGTTGGAAGATCACGCACGCTCTACCCAAGAGAATCCGATCTTGATTGGCTCTAAGGCAAGCAAGTGCACATTTTCTTGGCATTATCATGCATGCTCAAAGCACTTGTTTAATCCAGTGGCCACATGCATGAGGTGTTGGAATAAACTCACGTTTTGATGCGTCAGGGTCGGGGATATGGCTTCTCTATCCAAACCCTGCCATAGAATTAAATTGCACACTGAAGAGTAGGTTAATGGGTTTGTTGAATCTAGGTCTTGGAGTGCAGAGAAGAGTTGAATGGAATCAATGAATGCTTGGGAGACGGGGGAGGGAGGATCGATCTTGTTTGTCAGCACACTTGACTAGCCAAGCAAGCTACTTGAGGATCTTCTGCATGCGATGCAGGATAGACCCTTTGGGCAGCTCTGTGCCAAGGCATTGTCATTAGTCTGGTTCACAGATCCAAGGTGAAGGTTTTTGTTTCGATTATGGCATTGGCAAAGGATATGTGCTGTTTCCTGCAAAATTTATGTGTACTTCTTGCATTTCCAACGGGCCATGATAAATCTGCTCCACTAGTTACTCTAGAGTTGGCTATAGAGTAAAATTGCTAGCTTCCATCAATCACTCTTAAATTGGACGATTTTACTTACATATGTTAAGTTGTCAGATTAATGGGTTGTCTCATCCTTGTCAGCGCTAAATTTCCATTAAGATGCATATAAGAAGTTGACATGTTCTTTTGTTATAGCTTTTCAATTTCCGTGAGATAAGATGGGCAGTTTATCCTGATCCCTTACTTATGCACAGAGGGACAAACTACAAAGAGAAAGGATGAAAAAAAAAGCCTTTGTGTTTGGCCTTTGAAAACACTAAACAAATGGTCATGTGTTTGGCCTTTGGAGACAAGAGAATAATATCTGGTGGAATATTTTTTTTGCCTTTTCTTTTGTTAGGTTTGCGGTGGTACTTAAAGTGGGAGTGCTCTTTGATCAAATAAGTTCAGAAAAACTATTTTTAGGGTGAGAAAATGAAAATATTAAAAATCATATGAGATCCTTTTGATTGCCATATATTTTATAATTTTTCAAGAAGGAAAGAGTTCAATACAATACAATATTTTTTATAATATCTATGATACATACTTATGATGTGTTAATTTGCTAGTTTATAAACTACTGGACCAACATGGAATCAAAATATCAGAAAGGGTTAGTGCAGTTATTCCCAGAACTTGCTGTAAATTTGAACTGGATATGCTGCAACCGTCAAACATTGTCATACATGTAAACTACAGAAGTAGTGCTACACGCAAAAGCTGGTCCAATTTGTCAGATTAAGCTTTTGGAATCGTTCAATAGGGAAGAAAACTATATATGTCAATGTAGACGACGAAATATTTCTTCTAACCCTGAAGTCCACTTTGAATAGTTCAACCATGTCATTCTTTTCTATTTTACAGTTGCAATTTACTAGATGTTTTGAGTGACGGACAGTGAATTACATAGTGTGAACCTACTTTCTTGTGAGGGGAAATGGTCATATGTACGACACCAAAAGGAGGTGTGCAAATGTCTTGACTCAGTGTTCAAAACCTCAAATCAACATAAAAGGCGGCTTTGCTGCTCGTCAAAGCCGTAAATTGCTTTATGGAATATCATCACGGCTCACCGGTTATCAGGGCACTCCCAATACATGACATGGTTTCTATAGTCATACCTAACGACATCCATATTATCAATAAATAATACTTCAAGATACTATAACTCTAACCCTTTGCATCTTAGCACAAATACATAGAGAACATCAAATAAATATCATGCAAGACATAGATGGTACAACCACCCTCTTCCTAATGCATGTTTTTATTATATCTTATTTTGGTTTTATGTGCCCAAGCTGTTTCTCATGCAAGAAATAGTTTTCATCTTTCTCTTCTTTAATCTTTTCTCCATGTCATCATTAATCCTGCAAGCATGTTGAAGAAATTGCTGACATAGGAGCATTGAGAGTGTCCTCAATACTATAGTAAACTAGTAACTAATGCTTTGAACACTTCGTTTTAATTAGGAAATCGATTACTCCTTCCGTTCAGAAATATAAGACCTATAATTTGAATGGTCTTGTTCATAAATATAAGTTTTGCATGTAGATTTAATGAGATTTTTTCTACTATATCCTTATTTATTCTCTCTTAACTATATGCATTTATTCATGATCATCACACACAAAATATTATCTCTCATCTTTCAAGATAATTAAGTGGGGTATCTAAGTTATTTTTACTTATACATTTCTCAAATTCACCCTAACTCTAATCCTTATGTAAAGTTTAAATACATCTTATATTTCCAAACAAAGGGAGTAGTTCGCAACATAGAAAAACTCACATTTTACTCTTGTTTTCTTCCTAAGAAAATTAGAAACGCTTAGCGGTTGGATAGTAACTGACGGCTGGTTGGCAATAACTTTGCAAATTTATTGGCCACCTATACATTACATTTCCTGTACTATACCTGTTGATTGCAGCTTCTTCCAGGACCAGGACCCCTACCCTGCATCAAAACTGAAATGGCTAAACTCTCTCTCTCTTTCTCTCTCTCTAATGAATCTAGACATGGCCCAGTTCTTTGATTTTGATTTGCATGAGTACAAGGTTGCAAGTTGGTGTGGCCGTGGGTGTCCTTAATGGCACAGAATCCCCTACTGAGAGAGAGTGCACAGAATCCCCCGTTGAAACAGAACAGCTTTTAAGGGCGTACTTTATATGTATCTTTGTAGTAAGTAAGTACACCTCCTGCAACAAAAATATTGAGGAATCAGAATTACCAAGGACATATCTTGATGGCATCTATGGCTACTTGTGTCTAGGTAAATTTTTTGACTACTTCCCTTTTTTAGAGTGAACTATAGTAGAAGCTTTTTTTAGACCTTTTTTTTCAGACCAACTATAGTAGTATAAGCTAAGACCATTGGTTTTTAACTAAACTAGCGATTAGTATACTTGAAATACTTGCCGTGGTAGATCTAGACAGAATTTTTTATGAAGGCATCTCTTAAGAAACTTTTAAAAAGGGGATGACCTTTTTAATTTTTCTTGATGGAGTAGTTTTGTTAAATCTATTTGTTTAGCCTGTTCCATTCAGACGAGCTTGCTAGTCGAAACAATTTCATTTATAAATGGTGACTTGAATTAACAACAAAGACAGACACAAATAATGAAGTGCTAAAGCAACATCCAAGTTGCCAACAGCAAGACCACAATGATATATGGAGAGGCTAGAGCTAGACCATGAAGAGCACAGGCACCTAGAATCACGGGAGAAAGCCAGGAATCCCTCCCAAACGTTGAACCAACGAGATCAAATCATGGAAACCAAGTCAAGAAAGGAGTGTGTGGCAACTTACGAAAGGGAGAGTTGCTACTTCTACTTGGGGAAGAGAGGTCAGGCAGGCTAACTTTCCTGCCTAAACTCTAGTCGAG
Organism: Otatea glauca; assembly: GCA_036346275.1. NCBI lineage: Eukaryota > Viridiplantae > Streptophyta > Magnoliopsida > Poales > Poaceae > Otatea > Otatea glauca. The sequence goes on along the minus strand of CM070728.1, from coordinate 8,201,849 downwards.
TCACTCAAAACACCCTACCAAAACTGATGTGATCTTAATTCCTTACTAAACAGGAGGTGCATGTCCTTATTCCAAAAGGACATAAACATACGTCAACATATTCTTCTTTTGAGAACACCTGTAATTTGGGTTCTTCTTTTGAGAACACATGTAATTTGGGTTGGGTGGCGATCTGATCTCTCTCTCTCTCTCCCTTGCGGATTTGTACTGCAATCTTGATCAAATGGTAGAATGTTTTTTTATGATCTAATGGTAGAAGAAGGCTGAAGGAGAACTAGTTCTATATTTCTATGCTCAGTGTGAAGAAATTAAGGTGTATAAAAATTATTGCATTTCCAAACATACCAACAGCCAACGGGCAAAGATCGATGTAGGTGCATTCACGGTAGCTGTTATGCTTGGTAGCAATTTTTACGCTAAACGTTATTCTCTGTAAGTGCACTTTCATCGAGTCATATCTATAAAAGACTGTATTACTTATTGTTATTATATATTTGGATAGAGTGATTTTATAGCGGATAACATGGGTAGTAAATAGTGGTAATTGAAATCAGATCTAGCCGTACATTTCTCATGGGTATTATGAACTTTTGATTCTTTGCTACGTTACTCGTTAATCGTTATCATTGATCTTCATTTTCCACCACTGCCGCCCTTTGTTGCGTTACTTGTTATCGCTACCCTCCTTTTCCCACCGCCACTGTCAATCCGGTCCTGTCGACGCCGCAGCCTCTGCCTTCCTGTCGGTGCCCTCCTGGATTGTGACCACGCAGCGGTTGGCGCCCTCCCGCCTGATTCGTGACTACGCCGTGGCCTCGCACTAACACATTGAGTGTTCTGTCCTACGCGGCCTATGAAATAGTTCCGAATTTTACACAAAAATACTAAAAAAATACACATACGTTCAATTTTTTTTAAAAATAGCTAATTACAATATTACCACTATATGATTCCTACTGTCAATAATACCAACGAAAGTATAACTAAATCCTAACTAATCTAGTCTGTTAGATCAAGTAGATGGACGGCTAATATTCAATATTGTGTATAGTAAAAGTGCTCTTTGGATATTATATCTTACTCTAATCCACGATAGTAAATAATATTAGAAATAGCTAAAGTGGAAAAGTATAGATGAAAAAATGGTAAAAAGCCACCTCAAAAATTATAAAATAATATATATTTAGAAACAAAATTTGAAAGCTGGAATGATATTTTTTTCCGCATTCAGGCATGATCTCGACCATCTAGTAGCTATAGTTGTCAATGATTGGGAGAGGTTTCATGCGTTACACGCTACACAATCGCAAAACTCGTCGATCTAAGATCCTGCTGTGCTAGATATGTCAAACTTATTACGAGAAACACCGCTTGACCCCGACACGAAACACCCAATTTTCGATCCCAGCGTGATCTCAACCATTCAGTTAACTACTAACAAGAAACATGACATGACTCTTACGTAAGAAACACCCTTCTTATTTTGCACGAAACCATGATCTTGGCCATCCAGTCACTATAGCTGTCAATGGTTAGGAACAGATCTGTGTGTACACATTACCCAATCACGAAAATGATCCATTAAAATTGTGTGGTCCAAGATATGGCAGCCGGTTTTGAATAGAGTTTGAAATCTCGTTTTCGGTTGACATCTCGAGCTGGGCGAAATCTAAAATTTCGCTGAGATCTTGAAATTTCGGATAAATCCCGAACAAAATACAAAAAACCAAAATTCAAATCCGATTTTCTTTTTGAACCGAGATTTCGCTGAGAAATACCGAGATTACCCGATATTTCGGTAAAATTGAACTTAGCGAAAAATAGTGCAAAACATGTTGAATTATTTTTGTGAACGATCCTGACACATCATTAATATTTTCATAAAAATTTCAGATGATTATCAAGCTTGACGAATTTTAAAAAATTCCGATAGTGGTACTGTCCTGATAAAAGGCTGACCGACAAATTTGAACCGAATGAAAAATGAAACAAACCATGTTATAAAATTTTGAATTTTTTTGGATGATCCTAATGCATCAATAATGTTGCCATACAATTTTTAAATGATGATCAAGCTTCAGAAATTTTAAAAAATTCTGAAAGTGCTATCCTGATAAAAGCCTTACTGGAAAATTTCAACCGAATGAAAAATAATTCAAAACATGATATAAAATTTTGAATTTTTTCGGATGGTCCTGATGAATCATCAATTTTCCATAAAATTTTCAGATTATGATCAAGCTTCAATAATTTTCAAAAATTCTGTCAGTGCTACATCCTAACAAAAGCCTGATAATCAATACATAGATTTGCTTGAGCCACCAAGAAAAGGTTTATTGGATCATGATCACACTTTAGTGAATTTATAAAATTCCTACAAGGATACTGTACTATTTATGTTCTTTCTGTTTTTAATTTTTGAAATATAACAAATGAAGTTCAATGATTTCATAGATTTTATTGAGCAGACAAAAAAGTTTAAAGTTTTTTAAAATTTTGGAAAGGGTTTTTAGGCAATGCTTAAGCCCTCATAAAAATTTTGGATCATGATCACACTCGAGCAAATTTATAAATTCTGACAAGTTTACTCTCTCAGTTATGTTCATTCTGTTTTTGATTTTTTAAATATAACAAATGAAGTTCGATTATTTTGAATTTTTTTTGTGTGATCCTACACTTCTAAAGATAGTACCATAAATTTGTCAGAGTATGATAAAGCTTACACAATTTTATAAAAATCTGACAGTATTTCTACCAAAATTATAAAACATCTCAAAAATTGGTATTTCAACAAAGTTTCATGGAAGATGACTTTCTTAAGGGTTATTGGGCCAAATCCGGTAAAAAAGTCAAATTTTGGTCAAAAACTCGAGATTTTGGCGAGATCTCGCTGAAATTTCTTTAAAAAATACTGTAGAAATTATATATTTTTTTAATTTTTTATCCAGTCGGGATTTTGAATTTTGCCTCAGCCGAAATCTGAGATCTCACCGAGATTTCATAAATTTCGCCGGGATTTGTAACCTTAGTTTTGAACTCCTCACAAGAAATGTCGTTGGACCCCACAGAAGCTTCCAATTTTCTATCTCAGCATGATCTCAACCATCCATACTCCTCACAATAAACATGACGGGACTCCTAGTAAGAAACATCCATATTTCCGTTTGCATCCGGCGGAATCTCCACCATCTGGTCATTGTACCTGTCGATGATTAGGAATGGTTCCATGTGGTACAAGTTACCCGATCACGGAGATAATTTTCTGGTCCTTGATACGATAAATCAGTTTTGAATTCCTCAAAAGAAATGTACGGTGATCTAATTAGCTCACGATAATAACAGTAATATTTTCATTACGTTGAGTTAATTACACTGATCTTAGCATATTAGCTAATAAAATATCGAGCGCACTCGACGTTTTATCAGTTAATATATCATATTCAGAGTGTTGCAGCAGGACAATAATTAGAAACTGAAATGAAAACTTATTACAGTCCATTGTCACGCAGGACTACAAGTCCGATACAACTAATTATACATTAAGATCCAAGTACAACAAAAATATATTACATCTAACTAATTATCCTGAACATCTCCAAAAGCTAGAATACAACCTAACCGACTAGCTAGTCCTCCTGTTAGTAATCCTCCTCATAGACATGGTCCTGCAAGTAATCCTCACTCCACGCCTTGTAGGTGTATCCATAGTACTCACTCTCTAAGCAAAAGGGAATTTAAGCAAAAGTGAGCATAAAGTACTCAACAAGCATTAATAGTAAATACAATATATGATTTCCCCTCGTTTCATCCAATGTTCACCTTACCTCAAATTATGATTTTTACATAAATTAGGTTTTTAGGTTTTCTTTAAGGGTTGTATCTTTTCGTCCTGAAAATAGCTACGAACACTCGTATATAAGGCAGACTTAGCTTCCATAACCTCCAATCTAGGATATAGGCATGAATTCATGATTTTAACCCTGCGCAGGATTGTATCACTTTACCCATAGTGACCCTATCTTGTGAGGTCCCAGAATATTTATCACTAATCCGGTATTAGATCTCCAACCCTGTTACTCGAGCCGGGGACACCTATCCCAGGGCGTCCTGCCTGACTCGCAGTTAACAGTTGTACTCCGACTACCTGTCGGCAGTAACTCTACCCATAGCTTCAAATATATCGCCAGTACCCCTTTGGGTCTCCCGACGTATCCCAGAAGTACGTACTAATTATCTACTCATACCCAATGTGAAGATCATAACACCTATATAGGAAAACCTTTTCTGACTGATTTCACACACTATGATTGATACTGTAAATACAACTCATTGTTCGAGTATAGTTGTTTGTCCTTATATCATAGCCTATGTAGAGAGCCCCATCGGCATGAAAATCCTCCTCATCGGCGCCCTCTACCCACCATATATACGTATACACCACCGACTCCTTCCATTGGATGAGCCAAATCAACTACCAATATACAATTATCACCTCAATAATTCATTCCCAAACCACAATTCCGACCGTGTCTGATTTAAGGCTTTCGTTTGTAATATAATTTTTCTCATGCAATGGTGATAAAGTATGTAATTGGAATCAATTGGAATCTTTTATAAATATGATCGAAACAAGCTTGCCTGATATAGAATTGTAATATTCGAACTCAGTCGGATTCTGAATTTGGCCTTCTACTAGATTTGGTTTGATTCCTGAAATCATATAGTATTAACTTCATGTAACATTTACATTGTTTTATGGCATCCAACCTCCTTCTAGCTTGATTTAAACTGGTATAGGCAAAAAAACATTTAAGTTACTTTAGCTCACCGTATTTTAATTGGCGTATTGTAGTCCATACCGTTTTATTAAAAATTTTGGTGCTGCGATCCCGTTTTAGCGAAGGCATTATCCTCTATTATTAGCTATTCTGGCGGTTATTAACCTTGTATGTTCCTTTATTTTGTTTTTGCTAACATACATATCTCCTTTTAAAATTGGTGGGTTTTATTTTTATCTTTATTTTTGTTTTTATCTTTATTTCATTTTACTTTATTATTTGTTCTCATTCTTTTTCTCCTCCCCTTTCTTTTTCCCCAATCGGCTGAACTCCTCACTTCTTTTCTCTTTCTTCTCCTTCTCTCTCTCTATTCCAGATTGGCCCCTCCCCTCGATCGAACCGACCACTATCGCTTGTGTTTCCCCTTCCTCCTCCTCGTTGCCATGTGGCCTTCGGCCGCCGCTAGACTCCCTTGCTCCATCGGCCCTGCGCCTAGGCCGAGGTGTGCATGCCCGTGCCTGGGCCTGCACTCGTGCGCCTACACCGCCGGGCCTCCTCTTCCTCGGCCCATTCCTGGCTTTGACCCATGGGTTTCCTCGGCCATGGAGGTCGCCCCCTTCCCCTACTGGTTTGCTCGACTGCACCCTACTGGCTCCATACCCTCCTTCCTTCCATTCTATAATACTACATCTATTTCAATTTCTTTTACTAAGGATGGCTTAATTGATTAGAGTGATTGATGATGATACATGGGTGGGCTTGCTTGTGGGTAGGAGGTGATGCGATGACACTCAAGGGTCCCTCGTATGCGGGGGAGTGCGATGGTTCTTCGGGCATGCACAGCGCCACCCTTGTTGCGGTCACTCATCTGAGACCTAGGGCAATCCCCTACTACTTCTACTGTCTGCCCTAGTCTTTAGCTTGGAGCATCCTATGTGTTTTGTATGGCTAAGAAGAAAAAGATGTTACCTAGAATGGGGAAAGAAGTGGGGAATGAATTTGATGGTGATTTGGGGAAATGGTGGGAGTGCTAGTGTTCGAAGATGATGGGGACGATGCCGATGTCCCCTAGTCCTTCCCTTTGGTTGCTCGGCTCCCTCTGGCCTCCTTGGCTTGCTCGGCTGCCCCTGGTTGTGCTTTCTAGTGGTTTGTGGGTGAGAAGGAATGGAGTGAAATGGCTAGGTGCTTGGCTGGGGTTGGTGTCTTATCCCTTTCCATAGTAAATTGATATTTTAGGGTACTATTCCTATGTGGTTTTAGTTACCCGCAATTCTACTAGATTTGTGAATTTTCATCGGATGATGATACCCGAGATTAGCGAGAGGTGCCGACTGGTTCCGGATGGTCTGCTATCTCAATGAGGATACCCTCACATACGGATCTGACGGCAACTCCTAAATTTTAATTTATGCATTTCTCACTTTATGATTATACACATATGTGGATGATTAACAATTTCAGGGATTCAAGACAGGGATCGACCAAAGCTTTAAAACTTTAGGAATTTTTTTTGTCATATCTTTGTAATCTTTCTTTTTGGATGCACTTTTATTTTTCACGCACCCTGTAATTATGTAAATGTATGGTACTTTGTTAATAAATAAAGTTGATGATTATATTTTATTGATTAATTTATTAATGTGTGTTATCAATTGTGTTAGAGAAAGTTTATCAAACGGTATACCGTTTGGACAGTATACCATTTTGCCAACTGGTCTCCCACTCGGCCAACCCCTGCACGTCGCCTTCCATGTCTCCGTCCCATGCCTCGGCCACCGCTCTCGCGTTGCGCGCCGCGCCTCGCGCGCACTACGTAGGCCACGGCCACCGCGACGATGTAGGTCACGCTGGCGGCCACGGATCTGCGTGGCGGTGCCGCCGACACGGTGGTGGTGCTTGTGGTGGTGGCAGGGATCGCCGAGGTGGCCTCGGGCTTGGCGAGCATGGATGTGTTGAGGGCCTCCGGGAGCTGGGCGGCCTCGGGCTTGGCACCGAAGAAGGAGGCCATCGCCGGCGTCGCGTTGGTATTCCCGCTGTCGAAGTCCTCCAGGCAGTGGGACTCCGATCCGACGGCGAAGAGCGCCATGACGCAGAGCGCGATGAGCAGCGGGCGGGCAAGATCTCACCGGCCGAACGCCATTGCTTCGGTCCCCGAGCTGTCGTTGCCAATCAATGGTTAGAAACAGCTTAACTAGCAAACTGTTACTACAATCTTTAAGCTGGTCTCAACTCTCAAGTGAAGCTAATGTTCAATTCTACATGTGTAGTTAGTCAGCGTTACATCACATTTCTGGGCATCGGAGGTGAAACTTGGTGGAATATAGTGAAACATGCTTTTGAAACCTGCTCTGAAACCTGCTATGTCGTTGGAATCAACGGTATAGGGTTCAGTAGTAGCGCTCATTGTGTTAATGATCTAATTTGATTGATTAGTGCACCGGGTTGTTTCAAAATGTCATCGGACGTACAATAAAAACAAAATTTTCCATCCTGGCGTAATCTCACCCATCCAATTAACTCCTCATGATAAACACAACGAGGCTCCTTGTAAGAAACATCTATATTTACTTTTTGCATCCAGGCAAGATCCATAGGTGTCGATGATTGAGAGTGGTTCCATGTAGTATTAGTTAGCCAATCACAGAAATCGTTGTCTGGTTCTCGATACTATAAATCGGTTTTGAACTCCTTAAGAGAAACGTCGTCGAACGTAGAAGAACATCCAAAAATTCCATCCTGACGTGATCTCAACCATCCAATGAACTCCTCAAAATAATCCTAAATACGGTAAATCAGTTTTGAACTGCTCAAAAGAAACATCGACGATCTCACAATCCAATTAACTCCTCATGGTACGGTAAACAAGAAGGGACTCGCTGTAAGGAACGTGTCCAACTTTGCAGCCCAACGCGATCTGGACCGTCCAACGGCACGATCAGACGGCCCTCAAAACCACTGGAGCTACATGCCGCCACAGCGCCGCATCATCCATTCCGTCCGTGTGGCTGAGAAACAACATCGGCCGAACAAATGTTGCAAAAACATGTGAAGAACATCTTTTGCAAAGGTGGGATCCCCTGCGCTTTCTGCTGCCCTGTTTCAGTTTCATCTGCTGCACTACACGCGCGCACGCTGCTGCACACTCTCTCTCACGCACACAGCAGCAGCAGGCAGCAGGCAGCAGCAGCAGCATCTCTCTCTCTCTCTCCAGCAAGAGTAATAAATGGCAGTGAGCAGCGTGGCTGATGAGTGTGAGCTCTAGCGCTGTGCTGTGTGTGCTTTGCTGTTCCTGGCTGTGGACAGTCCAGCCCTTGCTCTTCCTGCTTCTCTTCCTGTTGTCGCTGCTCTTTTCCCGTTAACAATGCACTAAACCCTCCCAAAACCTCTGCTTCATGCGGCCAAGAACAGAAGATTAGATTTTTTTTTGGCGTTTTGATTACCGCCACCTTCGCGGAATTCGGAAGGTGTCGCGAGCTTGGGCGTTCTGGTGGTCTTGATATCAATCAATCACTCTGGAGAGTGAGCGGGCGGATTTCTTCTTGTTTTTTGATCAGCTTGGAGTTTTGGTGAAGAGAATCTTTTATTGCTCAAATCCGTTGGAAAGATCCCGTCGAGATTCAAGAACCAACCTTTGCGCTTCCGTTGGTATTTTTCGCCGAGAAATCCCCCCAAAAAATTTGATCCTTTCCACATCAAAAGTTTGATCCTTGAATTCGATTTAAGCCAAGAAGAAGGCCAAAAGGCGCTGCCTTTCTTGTACAAATCCATTTTGTGATCCCCGAAACCGCAAAATATTTCGATCCATTTCGTCGCTGGATTGTTCTTCAAAAGGATAGTTCTGGATCGATTCCCTTGTGGTGGTTGTATTGGGAGGGGAGTGCACAGGTTCCCTCTGATGAGCATCAGCATCGCCGTCTGTCGATGACTGAGCGCTGCTTCCAATGCTGTCGGGGTGCTCGGTGTCCAGTCTCGTCGCGAGGTTCGCCTTCTTCCCGCCGGACCCGGCGACGTACGCCGTCCGGAAGGACGAGGCCACGGGCCGCCTCGTTGCCTCCGGCGTCCCGCGGGACAACGCCATGGACGTTCTACTGGTGGACACCAGGAGGGGGAACAAGGTGGTGGCCTTCTACCTGAGGAACCCCTGCGCCCGCCTCACCGTGCTCTACTCCCACGGCAACGCCGCCGACCTGGGCCAGCTCTATGATCTTTTTGTGCAGCTCAAGGTCAATCTCAAGGTCAATTTGATGGGGTTAGTGGTGCATTATGCTTCCTGGCCATCTCTAGGACCTTTCATTTTTTTTTATTTGCATTCATTCTGTTCTAAAATCAAATGCTACGGATTCTCGTTTAACTGTTTAGCAAAGTGTGGTGTTCTTGGATCAAATTCTGTTCTTCCAGATGTTTTTCCTACCCATTTCTGAATTTTATGGAGCAGGAGAAACGTCAACTTTGCGGTTAATGGAGTGGTGGGGATGTGGAGGGGAACTTTTTTGTGTGTTTTTGGATAGCTGGGGTATTTTAAGGCTTAATAATGAATTATCTATTTATCATGATTTGTTCAGTCTGCCGTTTTTCTGTTCCAAAATGTGAAGCCTGATATCGGTGGTAGATTTGGTTGATTTGGCATCATACAAGGTATTTTGTTGTCAATGCCTGTCTAGGAAAAACCTTAGCATTTTTTTAGTACCAATTGTTTAAATTATTACATATATAATCATCAGTCCAAGTTGAGAGCATCTTGAATCCTCAGTTACTACTATATCAGTCTTTACTTTCAGGAGGTAGTTCATTTTTTCCTACTGTTACCATTTGAATGTCCTCTGGAGGTGCATAAGACATTTGCTGTGCAGAACATGCTGATGTGATTTACTTTGTAATTTTATAACTGCAGATATGACTACTCTGGGTATGGATCATCTACTGGCAAGGTAAGTAACTTATTTACCATGAGTGAAATCTCTTGAATTGTACCATGGACATACTACAGTATAGTTGAAAATGTGGTGAATTGTTGCTTAAATCAGTTCTGGTAAATTTTAGTGGCCTTTCCCGACTAACGCAGACATGGAATGATGCTGCTATGTGCCTAACTATAGAGTTTTCACTAATCATTTTTATCTATATATGCTAGATACGTCGAGAAATGTGGTTCAGTTTCACTTTCCGAGAACATTCTGCATGTATCTATAACAGAAGAGAGTTTGGCCCATGCCTGACTGGTGCATTTCATGCACAGCATGGCCAATGCATCTTGAAAAGTTGTTCCGAGATAGCAATCATCAGTTAATCACCATGTTTTTAACTTGTTACTAAATCCCAACAACTTTTGTTTTCAGCCATGCATGCCATTATAAACTTTCAGGATAAATAATATTTCAGTGCTGCCTTTTTACATTCGTCCTGCACGGGAGATAAGATCTCTATTTGAACCATCTATACATGTTCTCAAGACTTAAGTTCATTTTAATGCCGCTTCATTCCTGAAATTTCACAGATGGAGGTCATGTTATGTTGATAGTTTTGTTGGTAATTTCGAGAATCCCTGCATTCAGTACATTGAGAATTCCTGCCTTAGGAAATGTTATGAATGGTTGTTTTTGAATTTCTGTTTTGCCTACTGGGTATTAAATATTAGTGTCTACTTGTCTGATATATGCTCATTTGAGCTAAATCAGATGGCACTTTGAACTTTGAATTACTGACTTCACTGATATTTGTACTGATCATGTGTATGCCCATATTTCTTTCTGAAGAAATGCATCTTTGAGGAGCAAATCTTATGTTTGTTATTTGAAGTGTAGCCAAGTGAAGAGAATACATATGCAGACATTGAAGCAGTTTACCAGTGCTTGGAAACTGAGTACGGAATCAGCCAGGAAGACATTGTCTTGTATGGGCAATCTGTTGGCAGTGGGCCAACATTGCATTTAGCCTCCCGTTTGCCAAGATTGCGTGGTGTGGTTCTCCACAGTGCCATTCTGTCAGGACTACGTGTTGTTTGCCATGTGAACTTTACTTTCTGCTTTGACATTTACAAAGTAAATATCTCGAGTTGATCATCTCATTTCAATCTGTACCTTTTGTGCCTTTAGGTGTAGCTTTTACTAACGTCTAGTCAACTTGTCTCTGCAGAATGTCAAGAAAATCAAGAAGGTGAAATGCCCAGTGCTAATTATTCATGTAAGTTTTTTACTAATAAAATATCAAGCCTTTTCTCAATATACTTGCTGTCTCCTTGGACAATTGGTTATAGATTCCAATTAACCTGCATCTTCTGATTTGCCACACTCAAATCTTGTGGAACATTTAACTGCTTATGCATATTTGGTGGTGCTGTTATTGCCCTTGCTATTGTTAGTTGCAAGCCTTGGAGAAATAATGCAACTACTTCCTCTAATAACTGGTGAATCATGTATTCATGTCATAACAATCTAGCTCATCACCATAAAATAGGTGCTACATTTAGGTAGAAAGCTACTGTAGGACTATTAAGGTGAGAAACAAAAAATATATATATAGAAAATAAATCCACATTTTTTAGAGGCGAACCCTTCTTTAGGTAAGACGGTCACTTGCACACTTCTTTTTATTTACTTCCAACCCGTGCTATTTGGAGTTTGTTTCGGTGCTACTTCCCAGCAGTGGTGGACTAATGGATTGGATAGGAACAGAAATCAATAGAATGGCCATTGAACACTAGCACATGCCATGACCTGGGATGTTTTATTAACAGTTCTGATAGCGTCATGTTGTGCATGTTGAGTACATGTGGTAAACTCACTGTATGCACCTGTAGGAGCTGATTTGGCTTGATCCAACCTGCTGGGGTATTGGCAGGCCTTGCCTGGCTTGGCTTTTACTATTCTGGGCCTGGCTGAGGTCAGCCAAATCTGTAGTCATGTAAGGTAGGCTGTGCTGGGCAGGACTAGGTCCAAAATATCAGGCATTGGCAGGCCTGCCTTGCTTGACTATCACTATTCTGGGTTTGGGCGAGGCCGACCAAATGTGTAGCCATGTAAGGCAGGCTGTGCTGGGCAGGACTAGGCCCAAAAGGGCAGGCTTTTTCTGGCCCAAAATTTGCATAGGTCTAACCAAATCTTCAATCCAATTAGGTTATTACTGCAGTTGTGGGTGGAAGTGCATACCCTTAGCAGGATCCAAAACTAGAAATGTCAGTTCCCAAACATTACCAGTTTACCAGTAACTGCCCACTTTCCAAGCTTTTATAAGAAAACTAGGTCATAATTTGGTTGGAACCAGTCTTACTTATTCATAGCTCCAATAAAACTGGAAGGCGTGAGCATGAATTGGTCATAAGTCAGACATACTAAGAAATGATTTGACATCACGCTCCCAGCTGGGACCTCTCGTTATTGCCAGATTTTTGAACCATTGGGCCTTTTCAATTGCCTTAACCATTTATACGACCAATAGGCATAAGATGTGATCAACCATGTCATATAGATGAGCTGTCAATTGGAGTCCCTCTCCCTCGATGCCTTTTATTTCCAGATTATGCACTGAGTTCACGCAACTAGCTCAAAATACTAACTTTGCTTGCCCTCCAGTTTTACAATGCCATGAAACTAGGTGAACATATATCTTTTCAGCAGTGATGAAAACAGCCTGGCCAATTCATTCAGAACTCAGAAGTGCTCTTATGTCAGCAGAAGTGGCAGTGTCTTCCATTGCAACAGCCATTTTCCAACCACATGAAAGAATCTATTAGGGTAGAAGCTCATTAGGATAAAGGTCTCAGAATGGCTGTAATATTGAAAAGCTATCTTTGTCGTCAAATTCTATTGAATGTGCTACCTGCAGTCATGCTATTTAAGCATACAACATCTTCAAATCAAAGTTGCAATAGCAACTGTCAAGCAGTTGCCTCTCAGAATAAAATCATACTAATTAGAGTTTAGAGAAGAGGAATAGAGATATGAAAAATGGAGGTCTGTTTTAAGGATTTACATTCTTGAAGACTTACCTTTTGTAGTTTAATCTTGCTTGCAATCTCAATTTTTCTTCAGTTCCTCACTAATACAGCGGGTTGCTTTAAATTATCAAGTTTGCTTCTTGTGGCCAACCTTTACATGGTCAACACACCAACACCTATTTTCCCAATTCAATCAAGGTCTATCAGCAACCATGAACGGCTTTTGTAGTTGATGCAGTCTTGATGTAGGCTAACTCTTCTCTAAACTACTGTTCTGCTTAGGATTAACCAATTATTTAATCTATTGATTTGTTTTGTCAATACTTTTTTTCTCCAATCTATTGAAGTCTGAATTTCCTGTGCACCAACTTCATGTGTGTAGGAAGTGTCTTAATTATACCAAATGATGTTTGCAGGGAACTGATGATGATGTTGTGAATTGGTCGCATGGTAATGAGCTGTGGAAACTGGCAAGGGAGCCTTATGATCCACTATGGATCAAAGGGGGAGGTCACTGCAATCTGGAGCTGTACCCTGACTTCATCCGCCACCTCTCCAAGTTCATCCGTGAAATGGAAAGTATCACAACCAAAACGAGGCTCAAGAAGATTCAACAGTCCCTCCAACCCGCAAAGGTCTACCAGGTGAACACCGCAACAACTACCACCTTCACGACTAACTGTTGCTGCCGTATCCGAGTCCGGAAACCGACTTGCCCCAGCTGCAATTTCAGCTGCAGCTGCTGCTGTGAACTGAAGAATTGCTTTACATTCCGTCTATTCAAGTGCACAACCTGCCTCTCATGCAGCTTCAGGAGCTGCTTCAAGTGTACAACCTGCCTCTCCTGCAGCTGCATGCGCTGCTTCAAGTGCTGCTGCTGTGGCAGAGATGCGCGTTAATGCCGATTTCTATGTGTGTGTGTATAGGAAAAGGAATGGTCCTGAGATATCTAACCCTTTAAATGCTGTAGGACTAAACTTAGATTTCAATTAGCCAAACATGTATGACAAGATAGAGATGCTCGTACTGCTGCTTCTGCTTAGTACTCAGTTCTTCCCCGTTCTCTTGTGGTTGCTTGTCAGATTCTTCTAATTATGGTATAAGCTGTTCGCTCGACTTTAGAACAATCCTAATGTCTGAATTGATTTGTATTGAGCCATCTTTCAGTTGTTCTGGATTCTGGTATGTTTCCCATCCAATTACTCCATGTCTCGGCACTTCTCTGAGTCAGTCTGGCTCATCTTCAGCTACAAAGACTGGAAGATACTCAAGAAATGTGCAGACCTGACTGTCCAAGATCTGTTATGTTTCATTGACAGGTAATGGAATGTTTTGACATTACCACTGCTGTGGAAGATGTCAAGGTGGTTTTCCACCATTGTTTGTCAGGGAACCAAGTTGCTGATTGGTAACAATGAAATAGGTCCAGTAGGATGAACTGCTCTTGTTCTCTAAATCTGAATAGGCGTTCTTCGTTGGATCGGCGCGGGCTGCATGCATAACCATTTCCCCAACCCCAATTGTTGGGGGAACCAGCCGGTTAACGGGCATACTGTCTGACACAAGATCAGGTTAAATCGTGCCAATCCCTGTGCACTGGCATTCAGATGCAGCAGTAGCTAACACCAAGAGGACCACTACCAAACCTGAATGAAATCATAGACCTCTCGTTTATGCGTGCAGATTCAGAAACGGTCGCCCATTTATGAGTGCACACAGTTGCATACCGAAGCCAACTACTAATAATTTTATACCAAGGCATGTGAGGGCGTTAAATCTCCTATTGAAAATGCGTGACTAAACCAACACAGCAACAGCAACGATCACTGACCATTGCAGCAGAAACACAGCAGCTTCTGTCTGACCTATGAACCATGATGCTACTATCTAGCAAGAATCACATCTCACGGAAGAATCTAGCCTTCAGCATTGCATTGCCTCTCTAGCTACCTCCTCCAAGATCTGTACTTGTTCAGCAATCAGCATGACGAAAATTAGGCGAAATCGACTCGTCGATCGTCCATATTCTAATTTGGAATCGATTACCAAACCCTATGAGGAATTGGAAACGACGAGATGAGAATCGGAAATGGTACGCAAGGTAGGTGGTATAATGCTGTACATACATAAACATGTGGCATGGCCTTGTTGTAATGCTGTATCTTGTATGTATTTAGTTATGTGCATATACAAGGAACCGCCCAATGGTGAGCTGTGCAGTGGCATAAGCTTACAGGACCCTAGGCTTAGCTAGCTTGCTTGTATTCTTGCCCTGTACCTTTCACTACTCGAATTTAGGCTACCTAATTATGCCATACATGATTTGTGCACACAACACTCTTCAGAATCCTCAGACATACACATGGATATAGTGTGTGTGTGTGAGAGCGCTCTTCAGTTAGTTCTTCAGTCCTATGTGGCCCAGTGTAATGGCAGAAGAGGACACATCAAGATACTGGTAACGAGGAGATGAATTGAATGGAAATTGCAATTGTACCATACTACTGCCATGGAATGGTCAGGATGGATGGAGATGTGTTGTACAAGGATACGATGGCTCACTCACCGAGTCATGCTGTTCGTGTGTATAGTAGTACAGTAGACTTAGTAGTGGTAGTAGTAGCTCAAGTGTCTCAGTACACTGGTCCATGGAAATGTGGTGTGGGCCATGGGACACCAAGGTGATGGGGAACCCTAGCTTGTTTGTTTCTCTAATTGGCTCCTCTTAATTTTTTGTTGTGACGATATTTCTCTCTCTCTCTCTCTCTCTCTGTTTGGAGGAGGAGATCATATCGTGGGTGTACTGAATTGATTGATTCTGTTGTCCATGGCTCCATTCCATGGCCGGGGTTGGCTTGCTCGCTTGTGTTGATTTAACATGCGTTCTCCATATCTTGCGACCTGGCAGGTCTTGTTCTGTTGCGCCCACCCGGCCCTAATGTATGTACTGTATGTATACTACTGCCTGGTTGGTGCAAGTAATGTCACTCTTAATTATTGGTAGTTCATTGCATTCAACTAATTAATTGCATCATTTTGTTTAAGCCCTCTTGTCAATTATCAATAAGAAGAACCAAGAGGAGTGTTTAGGATATGAAAGCAAGGGTTCTAGTTCCTTTAGGATTTGCTTGGAGCGCATGAATTGCATAGGAATTTTGACGGAAACAGAATAATTTCTCCGGAATTCCTCGGTTCCAAATAGGCCAGAACTCCTTTGTGTTTGCCACAGCAATTAGCTTATACTATTTAATCTGTGTGTAAGTGCTGCATTGCTGATTTACTTCTCTTCCTTCACAGAAGTGTATGTGCTTGCTTGATTTTCTCAATCGCATTATTATGATCTTCCTCTTGGCATCTATCTGGTTCGCTGCATTTGCATTGGGATGCACCAGTGGGGTGGGGTGAGTAGCTGAGAAGTCCCCTCACACATGCGGGGCCCACAGGCCGGGTATGAACATGTAATAGGGGCAGGCAGGGTTGTAGCATCTGCATACAGTCACACAGAGGAGTGATGTGCATTGTCGTGTAGTAGCGGCATTGTTAGTGATATCTTCAGGCTTCAGCTTTGCTAGAAACAAACCACCAATTCATTTTCTGGAAGGTGCATGTATGTATTATTGGCTTGTTGCCGTATTTTAATTCTTCCTTTCTTTCTTTTGTTAATGAGGGGGCTTATGAAGTATCTGTCTGACATACCCCATGATTGAGCCTAGGAATGTTTGTCTTGGGTCTAATAAGTATCTCATGCTGTCTTGTAGCTCTAGCTTTTACAATTACCATTTCTCCAACCAAGATGTGAAGATTTTTGTCAGAGAAATTGAGAAGAAGTTGATGTAAACAAACAATGGCCAATCGCTATACAAAGGACAGTAGTGAGTATAAAACTACTGTATAATATATAGTTAGCGGTATTTTTGCACATTCTGAGGTCTCTACTTGCAGGTATTCTGTAGTTCAAAATACAATATGGTCATTTACAATGGCAATTTCTCCATCCAGGATGTAAAGACTTTTGTCAGGAAAACATTGGGAAGATGATGTAAACAATGACGAGTAAATACACAAAGACAGTATAGTGGCTAGATGGCATAACAAAAATATAGTAATCGGTGGTATGTTCTAGAATCGATTGTTTTTTTCCGTCGCCTCTTTTTTTTTTTTGCAAATATAGCCTCTTCGTACGTGAATTTACAAATTTGGCCCTCTGCCGTGCCTGAGGAGCGCAGAAGCTGGTGTGCCGCACCCGAGAAGCGCCAACAAAGTTCTACCGACTGTGGAAGCATGGTGGTTCACCATGATAAGAATGCTTCGCGCTAACCGAGCGTGGCCTGCCGCACTCGTGTGTGCTGCCACGGGTTGGCCTCCTCCCGCACTCCCCTGGCAGGGCAGGGGACATATATCGCCTACCGTATCTTTCGTAGTGAGGGAGTGGACTAAATTTGCAAATTCGGGAGAGAGAGTTAGATTTGCAAAAAAAAAAGGGCTAGAAAAGCAATGTGTTATATGTTCTACACATTTTGTGGTCTTCATTTGGAGGTATAGTACTATTATCACTTGAGATTCACATGCCCATGTTTCAAAAAGAACTTGTGATTCACATGCACTTCGACATTTAGATCGACAGCACAGGCCACAAGAAGAACTAAGGCTAACTATCTATATTCAGCCATGCTGCGTTGAGCAGAGCTGTTGCTGCTAACAAGAACGTCCTAACACGTACACTAGCATACGATGCATGATCGATCTCAACAAGAAACACGTATGGGCGAGCCTCTTTTCCTGCACGTACGTACGGATTGCGAATCGTATAAAAGAAATGAAGTGCAGCAGCAGCAGCAGTGTATAGAAACATGCATGTACACAGTGCACTGGAACTAGTACTATACTAGCAACTTTTCTAGAGGTCACGTTGGACCTAACAGATGGATGCGTTATCATCGTAATCCGGCACGTTATATGCTGTGTTTGTGTGTTGTGCCGACGCAAACCACATGTCTAGGCACGCAATTGAGCTCGCGGAATGTGAGACTAGCCGGCCGCTTTTGATTGCCTTTGCTTGCGGCCGACACCAAGCCGGAGGCGAAGCGACCGGTGCGATGGGCTCACCAACCAACCACCCTCGTTTACGCGTGTTTTGCTGGTCTTTTTGCCGCGTTTGTCAATGCGGCGCGGTTGGTTTGGCTGGCGCGTCCCCCTCTCTCTCTCCCTCCCACACTCCCCCCCCTCCCCCCGGGGGGGCGGCCCCGCGGCGCTCTGTTTCATGTCAAGAGCATGGTCAACACTGGGTTAGAAACTAACCTTGCGAATCATATGCTAGCTTCACTTCGCAACAGCACCTCTCTCTCTCTATGGGCCCATCTGGGACACATGACCCAATCATGGAGCTCAAACCACACGCAATTTTCTTTTCCTATGTGCTCGTTTTTTAAAAAAGAAGAAGAAGGAGCAATGATGCCCAGGCGAAGGAGTGGAAAGAGATGCCTCGGTGTTAAATCCTCAGGGCACGTCAGCCGTATATAAGCTAGCTTTAGCACATATAATTTTTGCTAGCAAAGAAGGAGAGAGAGAGAGTAGCTGTCTTTTTTGTGTGTAGAGAAAACTTAAATCCATAAATTTAAGACATCTATGAATCACAAAACACCATTGTATGAGCTGTTATATGTAACAGACACTTTTTCGATGCTATAATTAAAAGATTGTATGGTCTCGTAAAAGCAAACTTAGAAGATAATCTATTATAGAAGTTATCTTCAGTCATATTAGGAAAAGCTAGATGTGAATTTGGAAGCTTCCCTTCCATTCGCGTGGCGTCCTTCCATCTAAGCATTATGAACAACCCAACCCAACCCAACCCAACCCCATGGGTTCCTTTCCTTTTTGCTCTCTGCAACGCGGCGTTAATGTGGCCAAGAGCGCAGTGCAGCTGTAGCGAGCTTTTCGGCCGGGAGCACAGCGCGACGCGTTGGCACTTGGCAGCACGTCGCACGGTGGTTAGCTGGGCCGTCGCACCGACAGCCTTGGCGCTCCCAACTGTAGCCGCGCCGTTGGCCGCAACAGGATCCCGCTACTGTTTGGCCAGTACCACCCAGTGGAGCGTATGCTATCGCTAGCCCCAGAGCATCTCACCGAAACAATCTTTGGGTGAACTAGATAATCATACGCGGCGTGCCACGTCGTAAACGTCGCTCCTCACGTGAGCAAATCGAGAAAACGTACAATTGACGCTCCCTATACGAGCAAATCAAGGAAACACGCGGAAAGAACCTAAACAGAATTTTGTGTTTTCCGTAAAAGGGCTTAAACGTAATGCTAGAAAAATGAAAAAGGACCTAAATGCAATATATAATTTTTTCAAAAAAAAAGAATCTGAACGTATTTTTTCTCCCGAAAAGGATATAATCGTAATTTTTTTCTAGAAAAAGACCCGAACGCAAATTTTTTTGACGGCTCGAGCCGAGTCGAAGCCAACCCGGCTCAAATCAACCAAGAGGCGCGATTTCCACAAGTTTAATAGAGGTGAGATATCTCTACTGGCATTGGCACTCCCATCCATCTCTTGAAGTATCTGATGGGGAGGGAGCTAGGGACCATGTACGTACGAACCTAGCTAGCTTAATTAGCGTAGGTATCGCCATTATCGATGGATACACACACACCTACAGGCTACACGTACGAGATCGACGTCGGCAGGGCGGAACAAGCAGGGCAAGGTGTTGCTCAGCTAGCGGCAACATGTACTTGGTAACGAACGAGCGATGGATCGATACATGGAATTGATTTGTTAGTTATGCGATTCGTTTCGTCTCGTCTCGTGCCGCGTCACTAGCTAGCAAGGTACGTAGCTCTATCTTGCTAAGATTTAGAATGGACGGATGGATTGCAGAGCATTGATTGATCTTGACCGGGACTTGGCGAACGGGCTCGATCATCGTCTCGATCGATTCATTCGGGCTCAAGGCACCGATCGAGATGGTGGTTCGATTCCTGATTTCTTTCGGTGATCAGCTCCCCGGATCAGAACTGAAGCGGGAAACTGACAATGCAACGTAAACCAATTGACTAGTTAGTTAGTTATTCGATTTTCAAACCGATCGATCGGAGCTAGCTACCTATCAGTGAACTGTACACGTGATCTCTTCTGCTCCAGTGCTGAGCTTGTTGCGTGCGCTAGCTAGGGGTAGAGCCTACAACACGGCTGATTAACTCGTAAATAGCAATGAAGAGACACTTCAACTTAAACACGAGTTAAGTTCCATTTCCAAAAAGAGCTAATTTCCTTTATATATATATATATATATATATATATATATATATATATATGCTACTTTTTATTTAATTTTGAATTTCAGTTTTGGGTTAGAATTTCTATACAAGTCCAACTGCTAATTTATTATCTCGAATTTCAGCTATGTACATGTTTTAATTTAGAGTTCATATGAGAATCAAATGATTAATTTCTTTTATTTTTTATTCTGAAATTATGTTAATTTCTATTATTATTTTTTATTTAATTTCATATACTAATTTTATGTTAGAATTTGTATACAAATCCAACTTTTAAGTTTTATATGATTTTTATTTTGAATTTTACCTATGTACAGGTTTTAATTTGAAATTCGTTTGAAAGTTAAATGACTAATTTTTTTTATTCTAAATTTTTGCTATTTTTATTGTTCGTGGTATGAACTATTTGTTCGGATCTAAGCCGTTAATTTTATTATTATTTATTTATTTCAAATATTAGTTTTAGGTTATAATTCATATACAAATCCAACTATTAATTTTTATTTTGAATTCTAGCTATACACAGGTTTTATATTTGGAGTTCGTATGAAATCAAATGGCTAATTTTTTCCATTCTGAGTTTCCGTTATTTATTATTGTATACTGTGTAATGTACTTTTTCTTTTAATCTAATCAGTTCTAACTTGGGTTCGCTAGATAGATGGTTAGACGTTTATTTTTAAATAATAATATCCAATGGCGATGTAGTTCAACTTAGTTAGAATCTAGCGAGTTTAGGGCTAAATGTTTTGCTTTGTTATGAGAATTTCTAGTATATTTCTCTTTTTCTAGCAACTCCTCGTAAGCTTTTAATATATAATAGATATATTGCATTTTTTTATGTGAAATTCCTTCAAAAAGTTCAATGAGCTACAAGACATTACGTACGGTCCGCACCAAATCTTTAAAAAAATTTGGAACCTAGCTTGTTTGGTTTGCTTTGAGTTGTTACCGATGCTTGTCTTATCAAATTTTTGTAGCATTGATTTAAATTTGGCAAGTATTTGTTTTGCTGCTAAATTTTGGCAATATTCTCTTCTCTCTTGGTTCTCTAGTTCATTTTCTTGATTGGTGACCAAATTTTGGCAAGGTTTGGTAAAGCAAATTTGTCATCAAACCAAACATCTTTAAATTTGTTACCAATGTTTTGACCGAAGATTAGCAAGAAAGTAAACTAGAGAGTCAAGGAAGAACAGAATCTTACCAAAGTTTAGTGACAAACTAAATACTTACCAAATTTAGTCAATGCTATAAAAATTTAGAATAATAACCATTTGTATCTCTGGGAAGCAACCCAAACAGCCTCCGTGTCCGGGTGGGCCTTTGATCAAGTTCCTGGTTCGGCGGACGCTGCTGTCCCGACCGGGCGGACGTACAGCTGCAGCGGCTGCAGGTACAGTCAGTGGCACGCATCGCGTGGAGCCCATTCCAATTGATCGGCCGGGCGTACGCCGGAGAAACAGCAACCGCTGCCTCCCGCCTCCCTGCCCGGGGTCGAGCCGGCGTGCGCAACGGAACATTCTGACGACAGGAACGCCGCGGCCGCGCGCAAGCTGCCCCACGCATCCGATCCGTTCCAGTGGTTCCACCCAGGCGCGCGAGGAACCAATCGACCGGACGACTCAGCCCGCGCCCGGAGTGTCTCGCGCAGGCACGTCGCCACACGGGACGGGAGTGGCTTCGGATGCGTGCGCCGGGGGGCCCGGGTCGTGTCGGGGACAAGCGCCCAGCAACTACCGCGCACGGAACGTCACCGTCTTCCCCATCCTCTTCTCTTCAGGCTCTGTTCGTGCGTCTGTGACGGTGTACAGCACGAGGCGGGCAGTGGCATTAGCCACGGAGATTGGCGATGGCCACGGGATTGATCCAGAAATCATCGTTTGTAAAGTATTTTAAATCTAGTCTCTCTACATATATATTTATAAATTGAGACTTTTCTTTTATCACGAAAAAGACGGCAGGTAACATATGAGATGAACTGTATAGAGATTGGTACGGCCGGTAACACGTGAGCTGCATAGAGATCGGTAATGGCAATGGGAACGATCCATCCATGGCGGGCCACCACCCCAATCGCAACCAACCAACCACCAAACCCTGCCACTCCTCGACCACTACCGCTCCTGTCACCGGCCGGCATGGCTGCATGCTGTACGCCTATATACCATTGCATGCGTGCACTTATCTGTGGATTGTTGTAGGGCTCAATCGATTGGTATTTAAGTCATGCTTTCGTTGGTTGGGGGTATTTAAACAACAAGGCTTCTCAAATAAGCATCCATTTTCTCCCTTCTCCGTCTTCCCCTTGAGCTTTTAATTTTTCTCCCAGGTTAATTAGAGATGTGTGCGCCATTAAAGGATGTAAGCCAAGCTAGAGCAAGTACTGCTGTACTAATTCGTGAAAAGGAATGTCTTCTTCCATGATCAGCTGAAAAGGATCGAGTAAAGGATTCTCAAAGTTACAACTCCTTTGGTAGTAGTACTACCTCTATCCATTCGAATACCAAGAGAAAGGATCATAACAAAATTAAACGTTAGGGGAAAGCATTATGATGGAGTATGTTTTACTATTTCTTAAGGACCACAAGCAAAAATCATAACAAAATAAAATACCAATAGAATGTTACAGCCAGGGTTTACAAAACCGTTTTTGAAGATACCGCTCGAAAATGAAAATTCAAAAATAGCTCGAAAATCATCCGAAACAGAAGGGTTAAAAAAATCAAAAAATTTGGGGAAAAAATCGAAAACCGACAAACCAATTGAATATTTCTTAGAGCCGATTTTAAGCGATTTTCGCTTGATTTCCGATGAAATCGAGAGCAGTTTTCACCGATTTTCGACCGATTTACATCATATATTTTTTTCTTCAAATTTTATGATTTTTTTTAATTAGATCGGTTTACCGACCGGTCTTGAATCTCGAACCAGTTCGATAAGGTCGAAAAATATGGTTTTCGATGATTTTGTGAACCCTGGTTACAGCCTTACATGACACAAATGAAAAAACGCTAGGAGCAAGAAGCTTCCGAGTGTTACTACTGGACCTAAGCATTGGGCTAGGCTTTTTTGGGCCGATCCGTGGTATGGTAGGCACGGCACGGCTGAAGCATGACACGCGCGCGCCGAGCCAAGGCGGCGCACACGAATAATGATGTGTCTCGCGGGGTCTCGAGGTCGGGAACAATGGACGGCATGATACGGCACGTTAGTATGAATCGTGCTTGGGCCGGCACGGTACGAAACAAGCCTGATGGTTCGAAGCAAGCACGACACGTGACAGAACGCTTTGCCGTTATATTACATCATGTTGTGGCTCGCCCTACGGGCGGCGTCTTTTGCGGTCCTTGCATGCAAAGAAAGGGAAAACAACAGAGATGCTAAAATGTGGAGAATGGGGACCGGAGAGTACATGCTCACTAACACCGAGTACGCGTATCGAGCCACTCCGCATTGAGATACTCCACACTAAGTGTAAGATTTTTAATGAGACAATAATTATGTACCTGTTTAAAAATAAATAAAATTTAGTTCCTTTCCTTCAATATTTATGTCCATTGCCTCAGCTCTGTACGTCACCAATTCCTTTCATCTTTCGTTACAATAGTGCAAATAGATCAAACTTGGACCGGCACGGCACAAAGCCAACAAGAATCGCAAATGGGCCGTACATGAGCTCGCCGAAGGCGAGATGAGCCCGAACGGCATGGTAGACCGATAGGGCCGCGGCGGCACAGCACGGTTTAAACACGTGGCCCGACATACCTATACCGGTCCGACATGGTACAACACCCACCTCTATTTACTACTACATGTACCGGTACCTGTTTGGTTTAGTTTCCATGTGATTTGACGTGATTAGTTGTGGGAATTGATTTGGATTAGTGGCTACTTAACTGAAAAGCATTAGTCAATTTATGGGTAATAAACCAACGACGGTTTATTGCGCCGGTGTACTTGGTAGCTATTTCTGCCTTTTCTTTTCCGTCTCCTTGCTTGTCCAATGATTGACTGAAAGCATCAATCATTCCAATGCAAGGCTAACTCTCTATCTCTTTCTCCTTTTCTTTTTTTCCTAAAAAGATATGTTTTTAGTCTTTCTTCCTTTTGCTTCCAATAAGGTTCACCCAAACTGTCGGTGGTGGCATCTCCTCGAAGCCTTTTCAGAGTTTCTTTTTTGTTTTTGTCTTCTTTTAGTCTGTTACTACTCATCATCATCATCATCACCCACGGTTTGACCCTTTTTCCGTTATGTAACCTTTTTCGAGCCCGCATTTAATGACCTGTATTCTGATTCCTCCAGTACAGCCGATGGATTTCTACGCTTCATGTCGTGGCACCGTGTACTGCTCATTTTATTTTTAGACACAAATAAATGATGTACTGCGTAGGATAAGTTACGTACGTACCCTGGTTTTAGAATGGCCTGTCATTCATACGGGCTAGCTTATTAGATAAAATCATTCGGATCTACTAATTTGGATTATACTTAATAGTTGTTACAATTTTGGTCTGTTAAATGGACTCTAAATCTTTTTCTTTTCTCTATTAATGTGAAAATTTTCTCATAGTTCATAATTAGTATAGTTAATAGAATATGTTAAGGATTTTAATAATTTAGCATTGTAATTCACATATAAATTAAACTTTTAAGCATCCTTTAATTTATTCCTAATTGTATACTTCTCGATTGTATTTTGGTGGATTTTTCTTTTCAATTTAGGCTGGAATTTGTATAAAAATCTATATTCTATTTTTATTTATTATTACTCATAATTTTATTTTTAGGCTTACTCTCAAATTACAATGGAAATAAAATTGCTAATTTTTTATATTGAATTTTAGTTAATTTGGCTTATACTTGATATAGACTCGTTGCGTCAAAAAGTATATGACGTATTTTTTAATGGTTTTGTGCATAAATATATATTATATTTCATATTTCAATACAAAAATTAGTGTGATCTCCCCTCTATACCACTAATAAATATCTAACTTTACTTTATATTTTCTACATACATGCACTGAATATAGCATAGCGAGTATGGATAATAATTAGGGATGGTGCAATATCATTGGATGATCATTTGCAATATTATCTTAGTCTATGTGCCAAGAGAAAGTACACCCTATAAACTTGGACAAGGTCAGTAATTATTATCCTGACTCTGCATATTTTTTATCGTACCTGGGTTGGATTATTTAAGTTTTAGGCTAGAATTCATATGAAAATTTATATTTTTATTTATTACTATTCTGAATTTATTTTTAGGGTTTACTTTAGAGTTTGTATAAAAATCAAATTATTTAATTTAATTTATTTTTATTCCGAATTTTACTTAATTGGCCTTGTACTTGAGATAGACTCATTGTTTTAATAAGCTAATTTTTTAATTATTATTCTAAATTTTAGTTTTTTATCTTGTTCTTAGTGCCAAGAGAACCCTATAAAGTTGAATGGATTGAGTAATTATTATTCAGAGTTTGCATATTTTTTTATACGTGGGTTGGATTTTTTGAGTTTTGGGTTGGAATTCATATGAAAATTTATATTTTTATTTATTACTATTTTGAATTTATTTTAGGGTTTACTTTGGAATTTGTACGAACATCTAATTGATTATTTTATTTTATTTTATTTTTATTCTAAATTTAACCTAATTTGGCTTGTAATTGAGATAGACTCATTGTTTTAATTTACTAATTTTGTTTAATTATTATTCTAAATTTTTTATATTTATGTATTTACTTTAGAAATCACATGGAAGTCAGATTGCTAATTTTTCTTCATTTTTTATTCTGAATTTTAGTTTACTTAATTTGGCTTATACTTGAGATAGACTCATCGTTTTAATTTACTAATTTTATTTAATTATTATTCCAAATTTTATTTATTTATGGATTTACTTTGAAAATAGTATGGAAATCAGATTGCTAATTTCTTTAATTTTTATTCCGAATTTTTCTTAATTTATATTGTACCTCATATGGACTCTTTCTTTTAATCTAAACCGTTATAACTCGGACCCAACAAATAGATGGCTAGATCTTTCTAGTTAACGTAGAAGCTTCCTTAGAGTGCCTAATTAGTATAGGTTTTACTTAATTTGGCTTGTATTTGGGATAGACTCATTGTTTTAATTTGCTATTTTTTTAATTATTATTCCAAATTTTTTATATTTATGTATTTACTTTGGAAATCGCATGGAAGTCAGATTGCTAATTTTTTTATTCTGAATTTTAGTTTACTTTATTTGGCTTGAACTTGAGATAGACTCATCGTTTTAATTTGCTAATTTTATTTAATTATTATTCTGAATTTTATTTATTTATGGATTTACTTTGAAAATAGTATGGAAGTCAGATGGCTGATTTCTTTAATTTTTTATTCCGATTTTTTCTTAATTTATATTGTACTTGATCTGGACTTTTTCTTTTAATCTAAACCGTTATAACTCGGGCCCAATAAATAGATGGCCAGATCTTTCTAGTTAACGTGGGAGCTATTTATTTGCTAATTTTTTAAATTTTTATTCCGAAATTTTCTTAATTTATATTGTACTTGATATAGACTCTTTCTTTTAATCTAAACCGTTATAATTCGGGCCCAACAAATAAATGACCAAATCTTTCTAGTTAACGTGGTAGCTATTTATTTGCTAATTTCTTTAATTTTTTATTCCGATTTTTTCTTAATTTATATTGTCCTTGACATAGACTCTTTCTTTTAATCTAAATCATTATAACTTGAGCCCAACAAATAGATTGGCAGATCTTTCTGGTTAACGTGGGAGCTATTTATATTGTACTTGATATGGACTCTTTTTTTTAATCTAAATCGTTATAACTCGGACCTAACAAATAGATGACTAGATTTTTCTGATCAACGTGAGAGCTTCCTCAGAGTGCCTAATTAGTATAGATAGATAGATAGATACGACAAAAGTTTGTGACGGAGAGTTTGCAGAAGGCTTGAATCATGCAAAATTTACGTATAGCCTATCAAAAGATAGAGTTAATAGGATTCGAACCGTAACCTTTATTTATACGTACCGATCAAATGTACCAGTCCATTGGCATTTGAAAGTTACCTGTCATTATTATTATTTCTGTTTACTTGAGCCGCAACAGTTTGCTTGTTTGGCCCCCACACGATTTCCTTACGGTTTTGACCCGTACGTGACCAGTATGTTAATTAGTGCACGTTAAAGACAACGCGCTGGCTAGCTCGGTTAATACGTTTTGTACATGGTACTTGGTACACATCATGTCGTCGACAAGCAAGAGCTAGCCAAGTGCCCCAAAAAAAAAACGGTGTCCATTTTGGCTATACACACACATGCTAATGCTACTGCAAAACGCCATGGAATAATTATCAGCGAAGCTTGGAAGCCAACTCATGATCCATTCCCCTGATGGCGCCATCTCTCCTTCGTCGATGAATCCGTTTTTCTTTTCCTTTCAGTCCCCCTCAAATCTCGGGATTCGTGTTAAGCTTTGCTTTCTCTAGCCTGTGCTGTTGGCACTGGCGCTAGCTTAGCTTCCCCTGTTACGTCCGTTTTCTTTTCTTTTTTCTTTTTTAATTTCCTGTGGGCGAGGAATATGGCGTTTGATTGTTCGTCAAGAAATAAATCCTGACCCAGATTGAGAGGCTTTATAGATTCTTTTAGGTGAAATCGATGCGTATCTCCAATTATTGGATCAAATTCTTGCAAATGCAAGTGCTGCGTGAGTATACAACATTCTTGTTCACAAATGAAAGGTGATGTCAACCTAGTTGTCAACTGATTTCTCCTTCGAATCAGCTGAATTTCGACTATTGGATTGGATCTCAACCAACCTCGATGCTTGACATGTGTCCTAAGCCCCATCCCCTACTACTCTTCCCTTCCTCTTCCATCGTGTTCACATTCAAGCGCGGCCTCTTCACACCACTACTGCATGCCTTCATACCCAAAAATAAAACAAAATTCGATTAAACCTAAAGCTTTGGCTTATATGGCCCTGTGACATTTTTTTTTCAAATTTGGCTTTTGTCTAAAAAAAATTGCAAAAATGGCCTCGTTTCCAACCGTAGAAGTCGCCTACTGTGCCCTCTAGCTCGACAGGTAGCCGGGACGACGGCAACAGCGTCAATTGAGGCAGGTGGAGCGGGACCACCGCGAGAGCCGACCTACTGAGCACACCGGGCTCGGCAAGACTTGCCGCACTGTCCGTGCTCGGTAGGAGAGCATCTGTGGTGCCGGTCACCTGCTGCAGTATGAGAGTATGGTATGTGACACATGTCGTCTACCGGTGCTTCTGCGATAGAGAAGATGACTAGTAGATTTGTAATTTTATTTAGAAAAGGGTTAAAGATGAAATAAAAAGAGTGTGAATGGGACTACATCCGCACATGCTTAACTTCTCCGTGCCGCCAGCCGCCTCCTCTTGTCTTGCTAAGACCACATTCACTTGCTGCCTTGCCACCGTCAGCCCTCTGTCCTCGAGGTTCGTCGCCTCGTTGAGGTCGAAGAGCCCAGTAAACCCTTGAAGCGCAAACCCTAACGTACTCAACATTTGGGTTGAAAATGAAGCTCGCTGGCAATGCAGTGACGGCCAAAGCAGAAAATGACATGGCGGTTAATGTGGGATGTACGGATCAGATGACTGAAGATTCGACGGAGAGTTGGTGAGAAAACAAGGTGCTACTGTTTTTTTTACCAAGTTCGGAAATTAATAAAAGTGCTACTACAATGTCTGCACAATAAAAAAGAACCATATGCTCTTACACGCCTAGTGTCATTATTTTACTACCTTTGTTTGTATTGCAATTTGCAAGTACTCCACAATGTACAGCCGAGCAAACAACCAGTACATTTTACAATCGGCAAGGCACTTTTTTTTCAACCACTTACAGTGCATGTTCTTCCCACTCATTGAACTGCAACTACAATTTGACCAGCAGGGCAACAATGAGCAGCTTGGCACACCCTAAAATCTAAATTGGTGGTGCACATTCATTCCAGCAGCGATCGACGCGCATTGACATTCGAAACTAACTCCGCATATTCCCCCGTCAATTTGGGGGCAGAAACATGGGACATGCATGATGAGACTGAGGGTACACAGTACTAGTATAATCCTCCTCCTGCTTGCCATTTCAGAGTAAATGGTGTCTGACCTTAGGAGATGGAGTACTACTGCTAGAATACTACTACTCCTCCCTCCGTTTCCCCCAATAGATATCATTCTAGTTTTTTTGCACTTCCATCAAGATACATCTATAAAAGATCGTATTAACTCGCTTTATTATTTCTTTGGATTTTGTCTTACTCTAGTTCATGGTATTAAATGATAATAAAAATAGCTAAAGGGAAGGAGTATGCAAGGAAAAAAAACATTAAAAATCACATCAAAATTATAGAATGATACATATGTATGAATAAAATTTAAAAGCTAAGATGACACGTAGTAGTACTAAGAAAGTGTACTAATCAGCCGCATGGAAAGATTCTTGCGGCGTACCACGCATCGCACGTTCACACCGCTAGGCTGATCGGTGTATTACAGTGCCATAGCTAATCCTTTCCGGCCGGCGATACTACTACTAGTACTAGTAGTAGTATAATCGACTTTCTTCCCTTCCCCTCTCGTCGGTCTACAACCTAGTAGTAGTAGCATGCAGTAGTGTACCGCCATGCCTACTTTACATTATATTAATAATTATATGGATTAAGGATTCCGGACAGCGAGCCATGCATGTGCCAGTCCTACCTGGCGAGTTTGACTGACGAAAGCTTCTCTGCTGCTGCCGCTCTGTAAGAAATCTAGGTGTGCCTAGCTAGCTTGCCTTGCCGCGTGTGAGCAATTGACTAGGCTAAATCCAGCTGCCTAGTTGGAGCCATGCATGCGAGCTGCCTATTATGACGTACCAGCGTTACATGTGGCATGGCCCGCTGTGAACGCGGTGATTCTAGCTTTATGTCGGGAGTAGACCTGGACATGGTGCGGGTACGAATGTACGATGGACTGGGGATCTAGACCGTGCCATAGTGTCATAGTTCAGTCTGTCTAATGTGCTATACTATACCGGTCTGATTTGTCTTTAGAGAATTAGGCATCATCTATTGGCACATTATGTTACTTATGTGTCCTGTTGATTTAGATCAGGTCCATTTATACCATTGTGAGAAGAGAAAAGGAGTCGGAGACGTGGAGGACTAAGATAGTGTACACAAATATTGGGGAAAAAGAAATAAATTTTATTCCTTCTTCGCAAAAGGTATAACGAGATAGTAGTTGATCTCTACTCGTAAATTCTATGTGACCTACTCAATGCTTCAGAAGATGAACTAGATTCGGTACCTTTTAGTTTCTTCCACATGCTTAAAATGCTTGAACTGCCTTGTGCTTGTTGCATTATTGAGATAGTTCCTTTTACTTCTCTTCTACTACCAAACTTTTCATAAAATATTTATCGAGAACCGTAAAAAAATTGTGTGCTAAAGCCGTGTCGTGTCTGTCAGCCTTATAGCGTGTCATGCCACCCATCGTGCCCGACCACCAGACCAGCACAATAATTGTACCATGCCGACCCAACTCATACGCATGCGTGTCGTGCCACACGGTAGCCCAAAGAAACCCGACCGTTGACGTAGGAAGGAAGGGTCGAGCTGAATTTCGCTCACCCAAACTCCGATACGTACCCCAAAGTGCGTGCAAACCGGCCGCCGCAAAACCCATTACTTATCTATACCCCTTTATAATGCACCTAAGCATTCTTTTCTATGTCCACCCCAAATAATGCACCCCACTAGAGATGGCCCAACCTTCATGCACCCAGCGAAACGTCCTCAGAAACTTGCCTCCATCAAAATTAACCTCTCAGATCTTTCCTCAGCTTTACTCACCCACATCCGATGTCCATTGTTTAATGTGTCTAACTCATCCCTGTGGCCCACAACAGATCTCCCTCTACCTCCAGCATCATCTCAAGGAAAAGGAAACAAATATCCTGGAATTAAGGAAAAAGAAACAAACGTTCTAGAAAAGGAAAAGACCATATATTGCGTGCTGGGAAAAGGAAACCGGAAGACATGGCACTATACTAGTAATCTTATAAAATCCCCAAAAAGTTCACCCCAAATCTTGCATGCTTGGCAGGTCCATGCGCTCGCCTCCACCGACGGAGACGGATTGGTGCTACCGGTTCCCGACTAGTCACCGGTGATGGTGTATGAGTTGAACCGCCTATACTCCGTACGTGAAAGGAACTAGTCAGGTTACGGTTTTAGCTTAGATTAATCTTAGAAGAGGAAGTTCCCGAAATGTTACTGGCAGATCGAGCCAGCCGTGAAAGGAACTAGTTAATTTTGGACTGATCAAAGCACCTGGCTAGCAAGCATGAGAGAAACTATCCGAGTTACAGTTTAGCTTAATTTAGAAGTTGAAATTTACCAACAAAACCAGCCGTAAAAGAAATCAGTCGGGTCACAATTTTGTCTTATTTCATAAGAGAAAGTAACCGGCCAGTTACCGGCGGATCAAGCCATCCCTGAAAAGAACTAGTCGGGTTAATTCTGGCCTGATTGAGAAGGTTGTGCAGTAACCGATTATCTACCGCCTGGGACGGTACATACGGTTTGTCTAAAGCTAAACCGCAGATGGCATAGCTTTCGGGAATCAATCAACCAAAAGGGTTGGGTCGAGTAATTAACTAGTGCAGATGGAGATGCATACACATTAATTACCTTCATTATCTGGGCTTAAGTACGGTGTCCAATGTTAATTGCGCTACCTCCTTGCTATGAGGACATCAATGCTTGGGTTAACGTGTTGGCATATGTGGTTGGATCGATGGAACAACAACCGCCGATTAAGTACTGGCTCTCTCCACCTACGCTTAATCTGATTGTGAAATTATATCACTAGTACTATTATTATTATTAGTTTGTGTTCGTGTGTCAATTAAGTGCTGTGTGCGTAACAAATGTGATGGGAGAAATTGATTATGTACACATTTTCTGTGAGCGAAATGCACTCCAATCCTCCTCCCCGGCATGCCCACTTTTCAATCCGCAAGACAAGAATATATAAAGCCATGCATCCAGGTAGCCGATCAGAAACTTTCTGGAAATTAAATTTAGTTCAAGCTAGCACCACCATCGCTGCATCCATCTCCATTCCAACGTGTGCAACAAACAGTTCATCAGAGCCGCAGGGTCTCATAAGTCATAAACACATGGCATTAATTAAGCACAAACATTGCAAAGTCACAGACTTGTAAGTCCTGTTTGGCACCCCTCCTACTTCTGGCTGGTTCGGATCTTATAATTAAAGCTGTACCAAACTCCCAACTTTTCAAAACGAGTAGATTCTACTTCTTGCGAGGAGCAGTTCTGAAAATAAGCTAGTGAGGAGGAGGATACTACAGGGGCTCATGCAGTGGCGGACCTAGGATCAAATTCTAGAGGATGCTCACCATCTTGATGAATGCCCTCCCCACACACTGCTGGGTTGGTGCATGCCCCTACAGCCCAGCGTCTGCCGTTGGCTTAGCCCCTACGCCCGTCGTGACGCCGCTTGCAACTCGACACCCACCGCCTCCTAGGCCCTTGCAGCCCACTGCCCCATTTCAGCCCTTGCCCACCCGCCAAATGGAGATGTTAGGGGTACCGATGGTACCGTCGGTGGTAGGGTGTGCGTCAGCCCCTTTGACACACCGTTGGGTCTGCCCGGGGGCTCAGGGGTCAGCCTGGTAGCAAGCCAGGGTGAAGGAAAGGCCAAAGAAAAGAATCTTCCAATCAAAGAGGAGCCAGGACCTTAGCTAGGCAAGCCGAGAAAGGTGCCACCGCCGGTAAAAATAACATAACAAACAAGCTAATCATCACCTCCCCTTTATTCTATTATTCCCTCTTCCTCCCTCTCTCCCTGATTAGATTAATTAAGAAAGATCTCCATATTGTGTGATAATAATAATAATCATCTCGTATGCTTAAGCCAAGAAAGCATAGAAGCAGTGTGACGAAATGGTTCGTTTATGCAGAGGCATCACATGCCAGGGCAGGGAGAGGAATATCAGTGGAAGCAACCTGGTAGGTAGGTGCGCCCATATGGGTCTCTCATGCATATATGCACCACCATGCATATATACCCCCAGCTCAGCTCACAGCCTCAAACACAAACACATCCACACACACATTAGCTATTTAGCTTGACACTCCCCTCCCCTTGATCAGTAGCTTGAGCTCACATAAATTTACGGAGGTTGCCTTACCTAAGCATCCATCACATACACAATTAATTACACATAGGCATACATAAACTTGGCTGAGCCCCGACCGACACTCGTGAATTCCGGCCCATAATTTCTATATATCCCCCACGTACTTTACTTGCCATTTCTCACACCCCTATCTCCCTCCCTCTTTGCCCTCAGCAGTCAGCATCTCTCTCTCTCTCCCCCCCCTCTCGCTTGTTATACACATGCCAAAGGCTGCCTCGGCCACCATCTGAGCGGAGGTAGCAGCTTGCCATTGTTTCTTGCCTTGTGTCTGTCCTTGGCTTGAGGGAGAGGGAAGGGAGAGAAAGAGGAAGGGGCGCGCCCGCTCTTGGGCATTGACGGCCATGGCGCCCGCGGTGGCCGGCGGAGGTCGGCGGAACAATGAGGGCCAGCAGGCGAACGGGAACGGGCACGGGTGCGTGTGCGGGTTCCCTGTGTGCGCGTGCACGGGCGCGGCGGCGGTGGCGTCTGCGGCGTCGTCAGCGGACATGGACATCGTGGCAGCGAGCGCGACGGAGGGGCAGATCGGCGCCGTCAACGACGAAAGCTGGGTGGCCGTGGACCTGAGTGACATGTCCGGCACCGACCAGAGCGGCGCCGCCCTCGACGACCGCCCCGTCTTCCGCACCGAGAAGATCAAGGGCGTCCTCCTCCACCCCTACCGGTAATTAGCCAACACAAGATTACTCTATTACTAATTACTACTTCCTTGTTTTCCTTGCACTCTCCTTTCTCACTCTTTCATGCATGCGGAACAACCTAAAACCTGCAAAATAAAATCCTTACGAACACGCCCGCCCGTATTAAGCACTTTAGTTAGTCATACATCGATCCAGCTCGACAAACTGCACTGTGTGGTACTTTAATCATACCAATCAATACGAGCAGTAGCAGTGCCAAATTTGATTCGGCTGTTAATTAAAATTAACTCTGGTTTAAGCGTGAGCGGTACGAGTACAACTAGACAAGTGCACGTTAAGAGTCGGCGGGGCACAACCAAAATAGCGCGTCCCGCGATGGGCTGTCGGCTCGGTGCGGCGCTGGCTTCTTTCTCGCTGCGCGGTGGGGCCACGGGAGACGTTGGATCCTAATCGCTGTACGGTGGGCCCCTACCCCTGGCGGGCGGGGCGGCTCATAAATTTTTACCTCTTTTGACAAGTGAAACTCACCGTTGGGGTTGGGGGTGCTTTTTTTTTTGCTTGCAATGGGAATCCGAGGTGGGCAGGGTAGCATGTGAAACCCGAGCAACGCCATTAAAAGCCTCCTCGCTTATCTCCCTGCAGGTTTAGGATGGGTGGTAAAGTTGCCTAATCTTTTGGAGTTAGGGAAGGGGAGAAAAGCCTAGTAGTACTAACTCTGTTGGAGATCTCAGTTTGTGCAAAATTTTGGTGTAGTAGTACTTATTAGCTTGTTCTAGGCTTAGATTCTTCTAGCTCTGGTTGTAGATGGTGGTTGGTGGTGGTGCTTTTAGCTAGCTTTGAATGGATCGTTTTTATACTTTAAAGTGTAGCACACAGGGAAAAGGACTAGCATATATATCGTAAAGCCGGAAAAAGGAAGAAAAAGAAGTGCTAGTGCATAACTGCAGGACACCACGGCAAGGAATGAGTAAAATTGGTACAGCTACGGCTCAAAACGTAGCAGTGGTACACTAGGAAGGATTATTTGAAGCCCACTCCGTAACGACGTCATAATAGGACTACAAATTTAGCAAGGAAGACTTCGAAAAAAATACGAGTATTATGTACGTCCAGACACTTGCATCAGTGTAAACAAACTCAGTTTAGGAGGAGAATTAATGTTCCAATTCCTTCTTTTTGGAACCAATTGCCAAAAGAAAATAAGAGCAGGTCAATAATGCAGCAACGAATGTAGAGCCGCCGCCGCTTGCCCTACAGACAGGCGTATGTCGGTGAACACAATCTTTTTCAAACCTAATCTTTTTTTTCTCGCATATTGTTATTTTTTTAAAAGAAAATTGGTTCATTCGAACGGCGGTTAAGATTTGCACGAAAAATATGCGAGGGGCCAAGGAAAGCATTGCTTCCATGTCGGTGGCGCGCGCGCACAAGCCGAGCTGCCAGCTCACGCTCATTGACTGCCTGCTCTCTCGCCTTTTCTTTTTGGCACGTATATGCTAGTTGTCGCCACAACTCTACACTAATTTCCTCTTTAAAAAGAAGAGATAAAATAAAAAGTTCTTGTCCTCCCTTGATAAGTAATGCAAAGATCAATGCATCCATCATGCATGTTCCCTCCAATAATTGCACCACCTTCGTGGCTCCTCCATGGCGCTAGCTCTGTGCATCCGACTAATCAGTACCCCCACACTGAAATGGAGTAATCCAACAAGTTTACCAGTAAATTAAAATGTTGTGGTTGTGCACTGCCAGCTGAGGAATTTTACCATTTAATCACTGGAGTAATTAAATTAAATTGTAAAAGAAATAAATCTGTTGGATGGCATGCAGGGTGCTCATCTTCGTGCGGCTGATCGCGTTCACGCTGTTCGTGATATGGCGTATCTCGCACAAGAACCCGGACGCGATGTGGCTGTGGGTGACCTCCATCTGCGGCGAGTTCTGGTTCGGCTTCTCCTGGCTGCTCGACCAGCTCCCCAAGCTCAACCCCATCAACCGCGTGCCTGACCTGGCCGTGCTCCGGCAGCGCTTCGACCACGCCAACGGCACCTCCTCGCTGCCGGGGCTCGACATCTTCGTCACCACTGCCGATCCCATCAAGGAGCCCATCCTCTCCACGGCCAACTCCATCCTCTCCATCCTGGCCGCCGACTACCCCGTCGACCGCAACACCTGCTACCTCTCCGACGACAGCGGCATGCTGCTCACCTACGAGGCCATGGTCGAGGCCGCCAAGTTCGCCACCATCTGGGTTCCCTTCTGCCGCAAGCACGGCATGGAGCCGCGCGGGCCCGAGAGCTACTTCGAGCTCAAGTCCCACCCCTACATGGGCCGCGCGCAGGAGGAGTTCGTCAACGACCGCCGCCGCGTGCGCAAGGAGTACGACGAGTTCAAGGCCCGGATCAACGCGCTCGAACACGACATCAAGCAGAGGTCCGACGGCTACAACGCCGCCAGCTCCAACGACGGCCAGGCCAGGGCCACATGGATGGCCGACGGCACCCAGTGGGAGGGCACCTGGGTCGAGCCCTCCGAGAACCACCGCAAGGGCGACCACGCCGGCATCGTCCTGGTTAGTAGCCTTCTTCACAATCTCTATCTTCTTT
Source organism: Otatea glauca (assembly GCA_036346275.1). Taxonomy (NCBI): domain Eukaryota; kingdom Viridiplantae; phylum Streptophyta; class Magnoliopsida; order Poales; family Poaceae; genus Otatea; species Otatea glauca. The sequence goes on along the minus strand of CM070728.1, from coordinate 8,165,343 downwards.
TAGTAATTTACTACTTACCTGCACATGCATGCATGGATTGTTGATTACGACTGGTGGCGATGTTCATGATTAGTTAGGAATTCATTGTTAGGAAGCAATGGCTTTTCTTATTCACCTAATTAACCGGTTTACTTAATTAAATCACTTAATAACGATGATTGCCTAGCCTACCGAGCATTCCTAGCTCGGCAAGTTGTACTCTTGATCACCTGCTGCTCAGCAGCACTTTTGTCAAGCTACCTCTGTTACTGAGCTCTTGGTGCACGGCAACTCTAGGTCGGCTATGCCTGTCATAATTGTCTGTGTTGCTGTGGTATGGAAACATAGCACGTGTAGATAGAGTTAATTTTGTAAATTTGTTCGTACGATGTTAGATTTGAAAAAATAATCTTGGCAAAAAAAAAAGATGGTTTCCATTGTTAGTGGCCATATCCATATGGATGCACGTCGATTTGATAGGAATATGGCTTGATTGCCTGGATGTGAGGTGTTTTTCTCGGGGATTTGACGCGTTGATGGTCAGGAGTGCAACCACCGCACACACAGACACGCAGAGACACACTATTGAACAAGATGGCAATGTGGCCAGCCTTCATTCATAGCGTGTAGAAGTAGTTGGGGTGGTCCTTTCCCCCCGACAGCACCACAACATCACACTTTAAGAGTATTTAACTAACCAGCCCGGTCTTGTTAACTGCCCTTGTCCCTCCCTCAATCATCGATTGATTACTCACCCCAAATTACTCTTAACTCTGTAACTAACCATTTCCTTAACCTTACAGTAAAAAACATTTGACCTTTTACTATTACCACTCCAAATTGAGTCACCATGCTATAGTACTGTAAATCAGGCGTAGTATAGTGATTAACCATTTAACTCTTTTCACTACCCGCTGTAACTGTAACGGCAATTGTGACTGTGATTGTGACTGTAATTGTGCATGCATACTGAATTGCTGAGTGCTCACGACGATGACGGGTGCAGGTGCTGCTGAACCGCCCGAACCACACGCGGCAGCTGGGCCCGCCGGCGAGCGCGGAGAACCCGCTGGACTTCAGCGCAGTCGACGTGCGGCTGCCGATGCTGGTGTACGTATCCCGCGAGAAGCGCCCCGGCCACGACCACCAGAAGAAGGCCGGCGCCATGAACGCGCTGACCCGGGCCTCGGCGGTGCTGTCCAACTCGCCCTTCATCCTCAACCTCGACTGCGACCACTACATCAACAACTCGCAGGCGCTGCGCGCCGGCATCTGCTTCATGCTCGGCCGCGACAGTGACACCGTCGCCTTCGTCCAGTTCCCGCAGCGCTTCGAGGGCGTCGACCCCACCGACCTCTACGCCAACCACAACCGCATCTTCTTCGACGGCACGCTCCGCGCGCTCGACGGCCTCCAGGGCCCCATCTACGTCGGCACGGGTTGCCTCTTCCGCCGCATCACGCTCTACGGCTTCGACCCGCCGCGGATCAACGTTGGCGGGCCCTGCTTCCCGTCCCTTGCCGGCCTCTTCGCCAAGACCAAGTACGAGAAGCCCGGGCTCGAGATGACGCAGGCTAAGGCGGCCGTCGCGCCGGCCAAGGGGAAGCACGGCTTCCTGCCCATGCCCAAGAAGGCGTACGGCAAGTCGGACGCGTTCGTGGACACCATCCCGCGCGCGTCGCACCCGTCGCCGTACGCTGCCGCACCGGAGGCTGTGGCGGCCAACGAGGCGTCGATCGCTGAGGCGGCGGCGGTGACAGCGGCGGCGTACGAGAAGAAGAGCGGCTGGGGCAGCGACATCGGGTGGGTGTACGGCACAGTCACGGAGGACGTCGTCACCGGCTACCGGATGCACATCAAGGGGTGGCGCTCGCGCTACTGCTCCATCTACCCGCACGCCTTCATCGGCACGGCGCCCATCAACCTCACGGAGCGGCTGTTCCAGGTGCTCCGGTGGTCGACGGGCTCGCTGGAGATCTTCTTCTCCCGGAACAACCCGCTCTTCGGCAGCACCTTCCTGCACCCGCTGCAGCGCGTCGCCTACATCAACATCACCACCTACCCCTTCACGGCGCTCTTCCTCATCTTCTACACCACCGTGCCGGCGCTCTCCTTCGTCACTGGCCATTTTATCGTGCAGCGCCCGACCACCATGTTCTACGTCTACCTGGCCATCGTGCTTGGCACGCTGCTCATCCTAGCCGTGTTGGAGGTGAAGTGGGCGGGCGTCACCGTGTTCGAGTGGTTCCGGAACGGGCAGTTCTGGATGACAGCCAGCTGCTCGGCGTACCTGGCCGCGGTGCTGCAGGTGGTGACAAAGGTGGTGTTCCGGCGGGACATCTCCTTCAAGCTCACCTCGAAGCAGCCCGCCGGCGACGAGAAGAAGGACCCCTACGCCGACCTGTACGTGGTGCGGTGGACGTGGCTGATGATCCCGCCAATCTGCATCATCCTCGTGAACATCATCGGTTCCGCAGTGGCCTTCGCCAAGGTGCTCGACGGCGAGTGGACGCACTGGCTCAAGGTGGCCGGCGGCGTCTTCTTCAACTTCTGGGTACTCTTCCACCTCTACCCGTTCGCCAAGGGCATCCTTGGCAAGCACGGCAAGACCCCCGTCGTCGTGCTCGTGTGGTGGGCCTTCACCTTCGTCATCACCGCTGTGCTCTACATCAACATCCCCCACATCCACGGCCCGGGCCGCCATGGCGCCGCCCACGCCAAGGCGCACGGCCACGGCCACGGCAAGAAGCTCGGCAGTTACGACAACCTCTCCTACTACTGGCCGTGACCTCGTCCCAACTCCCAAGAAGAAGAAAACGACGACGACATGAGAACGAAGAGTACGTACTGCTACTGAAGAAACATGTTACTACCGCTGAAGTCATCCACTGAACCGTGCATGCGTTTGATCAAGCGAGCGCCAAAATTTGATCTTTCTTTTTCTTTTTACTTTTTTGCCCTTTTCTTTTCTTTTAGTTTTGTCCAGAAAAAGATGGTGTCGATTTGATTTAGTTTTTTTAATTACCTGCGGTAATTAGTTATGTACGTATACATTACGCGAAGAAGAAGTGAGAGAGAGGCTTACGGGTGGGGCCGGGGTGTATGTTTGTACTGTACATGCTGGACGATGTTGTACACGGAAACAGGTCACAGAGAGAGAGAGAGGCTGGAAGTGGGCCCGGTGGGGTGGGGGTGGTATTCTTTTAGTATATGGAAACAATAAATTTAATTTTATTCGTGCATGTGTCCATCGCCATTGTTTTTTTGTCCACTAATATGTAATCTATAGATACTCTGATGAGTGAATGCTGTGAATGAGCTGTTCGTACATGTTACTCGTTGCATTGGGAAATTTTATTCAATCTCTTCATGTTCTGGATTTGACTTGCGAAGCTGGAAGCCATCTCCTGCTGCTGCTTTGTTGTTGTCATGTTGATGATCTTGTTGAATTGTTGATGTTTCGTAATGTTTTTGAGGTGGGAGATCACATGCAATTTTCTCAGAATTCATTGAACTTGGTACTTAATTACCCTCCTCGAGAAGTGGCCAAGTTGGAAATGTTAGATCTAACGAAGTTCTTTTGCGTCATCATTCATCTAAGAACGCAAGATTTCGAAAGAAGTTGTCAACCCAAGTGATTCAGCTAACGAACCCAGCAAGTTCCCCAGAGTTTCGAAACGTTAGCTCCATTCATCTAAAATCCCCGCCGCCGGAGTCCTACGCGGCAGCGAGTGTCACCGCCGTGCGAGCCCGATTGCGACGTGATGTGATGAAGAAGGGAACATCAACATGTAAGCTTTTGGTATCATTCCGTACTCTACGAGACGGGCAATGATGCTAGCGTGCTATCCCGGCGATGAAACGTACGCGACGGCATTGATCCATCCATCATTTGGCATGCCTCTTCCCCTTTTTCTCTGCCATGGATGGAAGTAGGCGAGGGCCGGCAGACCGAGCCGAACGTGGTGCCCAACTCAGACGCATCCTTCGCCTCTACTTCGGCTTCTACCCGATCCCCTCTGGAGTTTGGAGATGACGCACATTGCGTTGTGCATTATTGAGCCTTGGCAGGAAAGATTCCACCCGACATACTTAGATCTAGTTATACTACCACCTGTAGTATTGGTAGTAAAATTGAAAGAGAGGTAAAAGGGTAAAAAATTCCGTCATACTATCTGTCCTCTACGGTAAAACACGTCCTGTGATCTCGATGAATGACGGATGAATGGATAAGAAGTCTTTGAAGATCAACAGGTATTCGGTGAATCCAAAACTGTAAACGAATTAGAAAAAAATCTAAAATACCTCTGATGAATGGATAGAAAAAGTCTAAAATACCCTTGAGAATGGATGGTTAGATTTGATTCCTACTACCACTACTTACTACCTATGTAGTCTACTGTAAAATTTCTCCTACCAAAACCATACAGATACTCCACACAGAAGTAGCAATAATACATTCACGAGTTTCATCATCGCTAGATCATGATGGCAGGCAGGCACACACACACGAGCACAGATGGAGATCGCAGACGCGGACAGCACATGGAAGGGGGGAGAGAGAATAGCTAACAAGGACAGAAGAGACGGTGCATGCTTGCTAGGTGGACGTGGGATAAGGAAAGTCGTTGGTCGGGCCAGAAAATCACTGGCTGGCCCCGACCGACCGCGCGATCCGGCTGGATCGAACCAGGCTGCCCCTCGGCCCCACTGCGAAAGAGAGTCCCTGTTTCACTCCGGCCCCGTGTCGTCTTTCTCCAGAAATCTCTCTCCCTCTCTCTCTAACATAACTGATGGATTAGAGAGAGAGACAGAGTAGTAGTAAAATGGGAATAGGAGGAGGAAGAGGAGGAAGAAAAGAATGGAGAGAGATAGGGAGAGGGTTCCGAAGAGGACAGACATGATTCACATGCTGAGGCTCATGATTTGAGGTGATCGAAGAAAGCCTGCAGCAGCTAGTGATCATCGTTAATTAATCTGCGATCGATGGCCTTTAGCTCCTCTCTATACGCAGAAAAAGCAGATCAAGGTGTTCGTTCACATCAGAAAAAGCAGATCAATATGTGTACCATTTGTCTCCTAAAAGGAAATAAAGCACATGAAACGTGGGGAATGGCCATTTTGTCGCTTCCCTTCTTAATTACTTCAAGAGCTCCGGACATGTTTGGAGCACAGCAATCTCGTAGAAAACAGTCCATTTCTTGTAGAAAACAGTAAGGTTGGTCATCCTCGAGATGGCCGACCGATTGGTTAATAGTAGTTTCTGGCCAGGCAGACGAATGTATCTGCAGGCATGCAATGCCAATTCATGCCAATGACCGGTGCAGGCCAGGCTCTGTCCTCCCGGCCGGGTCCCAAATTGTTCAGATACGTACACCAAATATATTCTCCGTATGCACTCCTCCTACCTGGCAATTGAAGGTGGAGTTGTACTCCTGCTGTTGTCTTATATAGTCTATGGATGCCATAGACAAGCACGAATTAAACAACTGTCGTTTTATTTGAATCGTTGTATGATATGCTAGGGCTGTTGAGCTGTGTTGCCCTGTAGAATCTAGTGAGCTTCACAGGTCTACACTAGTTTTAGTAAGATTTTGGTGCTACCGCAAAAAAAAAATGTCTTCAACTAACAATTATATCCACAAGTTGCAAAAAAAAAGTGTTTTGTGGAAACCATGTTTTGAGCGAAGCAAGCGTAATGCCAAATGGAGCCGTAGCCGAAGAAGTGACGACTTTTCTAGCGATCTTATCTTATTTTTCTCAAATCTAGCCAATTTCCAATCCGAATTGCAAACCTAGCCCCTCCAACGTGCTTTCGTGCTCGCCCGCCTCTCGCACCCGGCAGCCGTGGCACCACACTGCTCCAACGTCGTGTTGCCGCGGCAGCGCGCGCTCCCTCGGTCGCCTACGCGTGCCCGTTGTGTGCCGCGCTCTGCTCCTACGCTCCCAGCGGCTAGCTTCTGCGGTAGGGGAGTGCGGGAACACTGTAGAATGGACTAGATTTACAATTCTATTCAAAAGAAGATGACTAGATTTAAAAAAAAAGATAAAAAGCTAGAAAAATCATCATTTCGTAGCCGGATGCGCTCACCGTTTTTGCATTGGATGAGGCCCCTGCAACTTTGCAGCTATAGAGAGAAAGAGAGAGCGCGCGCGCTGCACCCTTGCCTATTTGGGCCTACAATGCCAGAACAAATCTGGGCCAGTTCAGGTCTGGGTCGCAAGTAAGCTCCGTTTAACAGAGAGGCCTATTCTACAGCACAAACAACCCCCCAAAAAAATTCTGCTGCATATGAACTTCCTTTCCCCTCTTGCTTATCACTCGTGGTGGCTTTTTTATCTTCAAGGGCAAATAAAATGAGGTGTTTCTGTTCATTATTATTTGAAAGTTATACAAATATTAAAGTTTAAACGAAGGATAGACAATGATTACTTACCTCTTTTCTTACTTTAAGATTAATGTAACTTGTATGAAAAAGTGATGCCTAGAAGGGCTACTCGCAAATAAATGTGCCGGCCGGAACATAAAACTATACATAACAATTAAGCCTTTGGAGCCATGTTTGTTTCCTCGCTTTGGTAAAAAGTCAACATTTCTGAATGTAGGATTCATTCTCTACAGTACACATGGTTAAATCTTATGCGCTTGAAAGACACTTTTCTAACCATTTACTAGTTAATACTACTCATCCTACAAGTGAGAAGCGAAGACAGGTGGAAAAACATTGAGCGAGAAAGAAGTTTAGAAACTTCAATTTTGTGGCCAAGAGATACCAAAGACATCACCTTAAGTACTGTTAAACACGACTACGCAACAAAAAATAGATGAAAACAATGTAAGAGTACTACTATCATGCTAGCAAGTACTTCCTTTATAATGGACCGGTCGAGCTCTTTTTAAGCTGGAGCTGAAACTGTTTACTCTTGTGCTGCAGCAGGAGTGCAGGACACATATAATCTCCAGTCTCCAATAATATTAGAATGATTACCTTATGATATATGCATGCATGGTAGCTCTACTCTACCTACACGTTCAGTTGTCCTATACAACAAACACTGTGTGCAAGGCCCCAATGCCGAGCTTCGATCTCTCCATCCCCATGCAGAGTGCAGAACAGAAGAGATGGGGCTCCGGCTGCATGCAGAAGGCCTAGGGTAGGAGGAGGAGCAGCAGGAGAGGGAGATGAACTGGGTCAGAGTCAGAGGCACTGTTCACGTGGGACCCAGGCTGAGGTGACCCATCGTTCACTAGCTAGCTCCTTGCTTTCATCACTTCTCTCTCTCTCTAGATCGATGTCTGCCTCTTGCTGTAGTCTCTGCTCCTTCCCCATGCAACGCAATGCAAAGCTCCCCTCTTGATTGCTGTCATCATTTATATCTGCATGAAACTAAGACTCCTAGCTACCACCTGCCTCACGCATGGCCTCATCTTGTGCTGCTGCTAGCTGCCCCCCGCTCTCTCTCATTCGTTATTTCATTCACCGAGTCGGCACCCGAAAGCAGCTGACCGGGGTCAATGTTCAGTAATTCTCCCTAGATTGACCTGAGGTGGCCATCAGCTGGCTCTAGCGGCCGTTTTTCTTGAGTTTTTGTCCTTTGTCACTGGCCTATTTTTTTTAACTTAGCTTTCCTTTAAATAAACTATTAGACTTACCCGCAAAACTACATTTGTCTTTGATATACAACTCTACTCTGCATGTTATAATTTGACCCCACCATAATAAGTGGTGGAGATCCTTTCTTTGATGTACAACTCTACTTACAATGATTGAAATATAATTATATTTGTTATATATGATTAATTTGCATCGTTATAATCTGGTCTCATCAAATTAGGTGGTGGTGATCCTTCTCTTTTTCTCCGATTAATATGAGAATTTCGAGAATTTAGGATTATCGTGAGATTTTCTTACCCTTAAAACGAAGGAGGTAATTTGAATATTACCCGTTCTTTTTATAGATATATAGATTATAAATCTAGCTCCCTTATGGATCATAAAAGTATCTAGAGAATGACACGTGTGACTCCTTAGTTCTTGATCTGTGCTCTTAGTAGTAGTATGTGCTCTTCTTCCTGCTATTATTCAGAGTTTCAGACCGAAAGAATAGAATGCCATAGATAGCACAGATATATCATATAAGCTGGGAGCTAGCACTGGTAATCTCTTGCATAACCTGCTGACCCTTGTGCATACATGCATGCATGGCTCTGCAAAACATTCCGTTAGCTGCTAGTACCATGATTCATGCATGGGAGCTAGTACATATTTTGCATTTGGACAAGCTAGCACAAGTCTCAACATCAACAGGCCGCCTACGGTTTGAATTCTTTCATGCTATATAGACTGCTGCCGTGTGTCAGTAGTCCCAGTGTTTCTTCCGTTCCGGTCAGCAACAGAATATGGCACAGAAAGGCCTTGTTGTCATTTGTCAAACATACGTCACAACGTCGTCTTGGACATGGATACCGATAAATTTTTAAAATTTCGAGTGCCAATATTTTTAAATATTTAAATTGAATATATAAAAATCATAAGGGTAGATTTGTCTTGAAAAAAATACTTTTATAACATTATAATTTTATTGAGTTTTATAAATATATTATAATAAAAATTAGTGATCAAAATTGTATTTTAAAAACCATATTAACGTCTAAAACAACTATTTATGAGCAATATACTACCAGTTCAGTAGTACCAGGATATAGAGAGTGGTGGGAGCGACTTTGCTCGCACTTATCGGCCTAAGTTCAATCCTCGAACCCAGCGTCTTTTTCAAATAAAAAATGGGTATGCACACATGTACACGTTAAGTGGGAGGGTATGTTCTCAATTGTGTACGTCCAATTTGTAAAAAAAAAAAAGTATACAGAGATTATGCTCAAAGCTGGAGTACTCTACAGGACTAGTACTACCAGTCTACCACTGCCACACACAACTTGCATGTCGAAGTCTCTTCAGTTTAATTGCCATCCATCAGTCCATCCATCACCTTTGCTTTTCTGGGTCCCTGCGTGCATGTAGTACTATATATATGGTGTATATGTGATAGTTTACTCTATCAGAGACTCACGATTCCTGAAAGGAGACCGAGCACTTCATTTACAGGGAGGTCAGAGGAGAAGAAGATGAAAATATTAGAGAGAAAGACAAGCTCCTTCCTCATGAGGTGATCCGAATTCTGGAGTGGAAGTTTTTATTTTCTCTGGTTGATCATTGATAAATGGATTTAGCTTACTGATCACTCTGAGTTCTTGTGGACCAAAATGATCCCAGTACTGCATGGATGGGTACACAACACACAAAGTTGGACAAGTTCATTTCCCTAAATAATTAAATTTGCATGTTTCAGAACTGCTGACAACCAATCTGCTGTGTTAATATATTAGTACCAAGGAACCATGCATAGACATTGAAGAGAGTCCTGTAAATAATGCATGGCCACCTTATATTATCTCCCTCAAGATCATGCATGACCACCACTGCATCATGCATATCGATTATCAACTTTATCTATCTTTTCTCCCTACTGTGAAGGCTACAAAAGCAACCTAGCTAACAAATTAAAGCTCATGCTGCCATGCATGGACATGTGATGCAGTAGAAAGCAAGAACAGGGCACCGCCTTTTTCCCTTTCTCCTCCCCCAGCTCATCTCATTGTTAACACTGCAAAAAGCCCTTCAGATTGTCCTAAGCATTAACCCCATTTCCATTACAACTGCATGCGTGATAGCTTTCACCTCTACCACTATTATCCTAGCTAGCTCTCCTTTTCCCTGTCCGTCACCACCTCCCTTTCAACAGACGGTGCCTCTTTGGGACCATGTTAGCATGAGTGATGAACATGCAAAGTCCCTAATTCTTGTCGACGACGATGGCGATGTCGCCCGATCTTTAGTTTGGTCGGTGGTGCGGTCGCCCTAGGGTGAACTCGAGGTTCAGCTCGCTCGCGCTCGACGTCGTCTCCGACAAGCAGGAGTTCATGTCTGACAGGATTTCTAGGCTCTTGGACTGCATATGATCCTGCACAAGAATGACAGTAGTTAGGTTGATGTATTGATGCTTTATCTCAGATGATTTTGAGCTTTTAGTTGAAATGAATTCACTGGTTATATATGTATGTACCTTGAAAGATTGCATGCTTCCGTGGTTGGATTCAATAGGGAAGCCAGACCAGTCCTCCCTGCAAGACAGTACAGTGCCACCAACAAATGCAACTCTAGTTAGTTTATTTCTTCGTTCTTTGTCCAAAACATATATAAAATCATCACAAGTAAATTAATATAGCTATGTTAGCTATTAAATAGTTGGGAAATTTTGCTATACATTCTTTAAGAAAACATGCACATAGTCGTGCGTGCATTAGGTAATAGCTAGGGCAATTATATTGATAAGAGCATGTGCAATAATCTATCTGTTAAGATTGTCTCTAAGGATTCCAACTCATCTAGATACAACACTAATACAATATCTCATACCCCTACAAATGCTGCTACTACTACTATAGTAGTATCAACTTGGTTGTTTTTTCGATGAACACTACTCTCAACTGACAAAGGACATAATGAGGTCATAATTGAAGCATACATTTGTCTAGGTGATCCTTGACAAAAGGTTTGCTGGTCTCCATGAGTAGGGTACTTTCTGATGATCACATTTACTGGGAACTGATTCTAACGTAGGAGCAACAAGCTGGGGATCGATGTGCATGTTGGTAAAAGAGGCTTCTTACTTTACATGCCGGCCTAAAGTAGCAAAGTAGTTCTCCAAGTCAAGGAGATGACAGTGTGAGGTGACAGCAATCAAAAGGCTTCGTCGATGTTTAATCCTACTTTTACCTTGTTCAAACAAAAGAAGTAGCAGCAGAATAGTATTTCTAAAAAGTATATATGCACATATATAAGAGAGTAACAAACTACTAGCTAGTACTACTACTACAGTACTACGTACGTAGTACATGTATGTACACACACAAGCTAGTGGTGACCACCTTGAGGAGCTATTCCACAGGGCTCCATGATCACCGGTGCTACTCCCATGATCGTTACAGTCTAACCTTCCATGTCGCGCCGCCAATTCCGGCCTGCCGCCACCGCCACCGTTCAGGTCAAGAGAGTTGTCGTCACAGATCTCGCCAGCCGACCCGTTCTCAAACCCATCGCCCTGATCTGTACTCATGCAAATTAAGTACGCAAGGAATGCACATTAGCATATTGGTTACCGCAATATCAGAATATACCAGGACATAAGTGACGGTGAAGAAGATGATAATGATGATGAGAAGCACACATGCATGGAATAGAATAATTAAAATGGAAGGCTAAAGCAGGTTTAAGTTAGCATCTATTCTAAAGTGGGCAAAGCATATCACATATGTTTGCATGAACTATTCACCTGACGAAGCTGCCGGCCTTTCGGTATTCTTCACGGTCCTGTACATCTGCAGCATGCGGCAACATGGCAAAAGATAGTTAGTAATTTGGAGGCATGCATATATATCTATCAATCTATCTATCTTTATCTACTGCTTGTGGAGAGAAATCAGGAAGGCGAGAACTAGCATCCGAACTTTCTATTTTTGGAATGTTCCGTCAGACGTTCCGTGCAATATTTTTTTCCAACGTGTGCAACATTTTTTTCAACGCGTGCAATATTTTATTTCGTGCGTATATTTTTACTGTTATCGAAGAAAAATGTTTCACGCGTAGAAAAAAATGTTTCACATGTAGAAAAAAAATGTTGCAGCATCTGGAAAAACCAGACGTCCGAGGGCTAGCGATTCCGAATAAGGAATCTTGGCAAATAATAAGATTTGCAACTGCATATACCATGGCTGCAAGATTTGACATGACATCTTAAGGGAGAGAGAGAGGCCAAATCAAGATGGAGAAGAATAAAACCCCATTCACATGGACACTGTAGTTGATCATGTATGTATTCACATGTGTGATGCGTGTGTGTGCCAGTAGTACACTAGTACTAGACAAGATAGGTTAGCTTATTAGCTACGGTGCCATGCCATTGCCATAGAAGTGAAATCTGCAAGTTTACTTGAAAGACTTGACCTAGCTAAGGAGAAGTTTCCATGACATTACAAAAGATGCAGAAGAAGACAGAGGATGGCACTGTTGCTGCTTAACCCCATCTGGGTCTGGTGGTCTGGCCATCTCAACCTTTTCTCTCTCTCTTTCTTTCAATTTGATGATCTGTTGCATGTATGTACACTACAGCATTGAGCAGTGTGTAGGAGTAGTAACTAGCACTGCTACGGCAAAAATTAAAAGACAGGAGAGAGAGAGATCCCATGAGATTAACAGATCCATGCATCTGTTTGTGTAACTTCCTTTCTCTCTCGCTCACGGTTAATTTGTTTACAAACGAGTGCTACTACTATAGCCTCCTACTACCAAGTTACCAGAATGAGAATCAAAAGGAGGTGTAATTAAATGGCTAGTGCATGAGTAGTAAGCAGTTGTTCGTTGGTTACCTGCAAGTGAGACTTGACATGAGCCAGGGTGAGATCCTTCACATCCATCAGCTCAAGAACTGACTTTGGCGTTGCCCCTGAGATTATCAACACAAACAACACAAGAAGATTAAGCAAAGTGTCATGAGATAAAACCTAACACTTGTACAAGAATTATGTTCAAGAACAACACATGAACCAGATGTAAACAAGCACACAAACACATGCTGACGAGTTGATGACATGAAGTGTTCAACAGAATGCAAACAAGAGGACACACACATGTATTTGGATGGATGGATGGATCATGGTTACGTACTGTCGTGGCCGCCGAGGAGCTCGACGGCGTGGACGAAGCGGGCGTGGAGGGTGGACGTCCACCGCATGCGGGGGGCGCGCGCGGCGCGCTTCGCCGGGAGCAAGCCGTGCGGGTCGCACCCCGCCCGGCGCCAGGCGCCGGCGACGTGGCACGGCTCGCAGTAGCACGGAGCCGCTGCCGGGCCGTGCTGTGGCAACGGTGGCCGGGGCGCCATGAACGGCGGCCCGGCGTTCTGGTACAGCGGCACGCCCCGTATAGGCCTGAGCATGGCGCCCTCGGGGTGGGGGTGGTAGTACAACCCGCCGCCGTGGCCCCCGCCGGCAGCACTGGGCTGCATGGGCATGGGCACCGGCATTGGCAGCGGCAACGGCAGCGACGGCGCCATGGCAGGGCTGCCACTGATACTAGTACTAGGAGGCGCAAAGAACCTCGAGTTTAAGGCGGCGTGGTGGTGATCATGGCCATGGCCACGGGGTGTTGCGCTCGAGGGGAGGCCGATTTGGAGGGACAGATCCGGCTGGGAAGGGAAGAGCTCCATTGATCTCTCTCTCTCTCGCTTTTGCTAGCTACCCCTCCTCTTTGCTTCTGCCTCCTCTATAGTACCTCTTCTTCAGAGCCCTCCTCTCGTGTTTCTTTCCTTGTGCAAGTTGCAATGCTTGAGCAAGATGGATGGATACTCCCCTTTTAAGTGAGTGGAAGAGAGAGAAAGAGAAGGGGTAGAAATGTAAAAGAGGTTTGGGGAGTATGTGGGAACAGTAGTTCAACGTGTGTGAGAGAGAAGAGTGAATGAGCGAGCGAGAGAGAGGCTAGCTATGGTGTGTATGCTTTCCTTTAGTTGGTGTTATGGAGGGCAAAGTGTAGTTTTCCAAGGAGGGGTGGGTGATGAGTTAATAATGCATGCATGCATGGTGCAGCAGGATATGTGAGACTCGTAGTTTGGGAGTTGAGGAGAAGATGATGACACTTTGAATCGAAGGGTTGCAGTGCAGGTTGCTTGCTTAAGTAAGGGGTAAAGATTCCATTCAATTTACCACTTTTACACTTCCTTGCTACTACATGCACGCATGGACATGGTAGGCTAGCCAAAGGGCAGGTTCCTTGTTCTTGTGCATGCAATGCAAGGCCTTTTGGGGGAGAACTTGTGTATACATTCTGGGCTTGGTGGTACATGTTTTTCTTGTTAGGACCCATTTCATTCATGCATTTCTGATACTCTCCTTCTCCCTACACACAGTTCCAAAACTTTGACAAGTAACAACATGCTGCTGGGTTTCTCTCACAAGGAAACTTTTGCCTTTAACCTGTCTCCATGTACGAGCTAGTGCACAACAAGCACATGACTTGGTTCAGGCATTAGTGTAAAATCTTAGCTGGTTTCTCGTACTGTTTGTGTAGTTTTCTTGGCAAAGCTACCTTTGCGTCATTCTTGTCACCAAACAGCTTCGGTTTCAGACGAACAAAAGCAGTGCATTTCAAGGGATGGACTATCAATTACTACGTACTGCCATGACATAAACAACAGTACTAAGCTGGGAAGCCAGACAAGAACAAAGTTCAACCATTGCATTTGCCCTCGTTTTGTAAAGATAAATACCCAGTGAAGACAAAAGTGCCAGTAATCCATAAATAAAAAATTCCTTCTACTGTTCAAAGACTGCAAGATGTGTGTCGGTATTCAAGACCTAGGGTCTCTTAATCGAGCTTATAAAAATATGATTGTGGACTCCTTGTAGACAAGATGATAGAAATGATATGTGGGGATTGCTTCTTTATTAGCTAAACGGCTCAAAAGAGTACACAAATTTCGATTACAATTGTCTATCTCAATTGCTTATTCTGGTTGCGAATGCCTTCGGCAGCATGGATTGGACCCCTATTTATATCGGTTGATCTCCAAAACAAGATGACAGCATGGACGGCAGTTGATCTCCAAAAAACATTGTGGAACCGATGGGTGACTTTCCACCAAACGGTGTCTTTTCCAGGGATAACTTCTAGGTAGTTGTGCTCATTTGTCAGACAATTGTCCGCATGGAGACATGTGCGGGTTCAACCGCTTATCCCGACTAGTTCTCTAATCGGGATGGCTGTTTCACTGGTCGGGGACGATCAGTGTGAAGCAATGCTATGAACCGCTTTGTCTGAACTGGTCGGAGGCTTGATCGTCCGAATAAGCGCGGGCTTCATTCTATATTATGGGCTTTTAATGTTTGTGGGCCCATTAATAGAGTTTGATTTTTATCCATTGAAGGTCCAAATGAAAAAAAGGCTTTTAATCCTCGTTAGCTAGCCCCCAAGGCTTGAGTAATAATAATTTATTACTCAAGGCTTTTTGTTTCTTGTGACCTCACGGGGTAACGCGCTATACATCAAATTAATTTAATAGTGATAAGGGAAATCTTTGTAACCTTCTTGGTAACCGAACTTGCGCTAGTCGTCTTTAATACGTAATGCCTATAAAGGGGAACAAAGCTTCCTTGTGTATTTAGGCTTCTGAGCCAAGAAAAATTATGTTCAAACTTTTTCTTATTTCTTGAATCTTTTGATCTTTTGTTCTTATTTTTCCTCTCATCAATTGCGATGAAGAGTATGATCAAGGAAAGAAGGTGAAAAGCTTCAATATCTAAAAAAAGTTTGAGGATAACATCCCTGATTCTTCAAATTCTATTATTTTCAAGCCTTCTCTTAGCTCTTCAGGCTTTTCATCTTTCATCATTTTTTCTTCTCCCATCAGTTATGATGGAGAGTATAATCAAGGAAAGGAGGTGAAAAGTCTAAAGATCTAAAAGAAAGTTTGAGAACATCAATCCGGTGTCAGTTATTGTGTATTAAAAAGGCAGTTTTTACCCTTTCTTCTTGAGTAGTGCTTCAATGCTTTCCCTCCTAATATAAGTTGCACAAATCTTGAAGCAAGCGAAGGAGTAAGTAATCTCCATCTACCCTTCATGCATGCTTTAATATTTGTATAACTGTAAAAAAGAAAAGCATTGAAGCACCTCTCTTCTTAGAAACCGAAACGGTGTCCAAAACCGACAAAGGTTAGGTTATATAAAGGGGTAAATACTCTTTGACTCCTTGCGCCTTTGTTGTCTTTGAGCGCAGAAGTAACTTATTGAATCCTTTCTAAGTTCTTTTGTCTCTAGTCTTCTTCTTCGTAACTCGTCGCCATGGACAAGTCGATTCTTACTAAAGGTAGGATTAAGAAGCTTGAGGAGCAAGGTTTGATCCCTTCTCACGAAATGCTACGATGGGATCCTAGCGGTTAAGATACAAAGCCGGTACCCCAGGAGTGGCGTCTCGTCCTCTTCACTGCCTTAGTAAAGTTAGGATTTCGCCTCCCTGAGAGTGAGTTTCTGGCCGATGTGCTAGATCATTATGAGATCAACCTCCACCATCTTTCCCCAAATTCTAGTATGATTTTGAGTGTTTTATTGCATCTTTGTGAAGCTTTCTTTAGTATTCCTCCACCACTTTGTCTTTTTCACTATTTCTACAAATATATTAGGAATAGCAAGAGTCAAAATTGCAGAAAGACATACATATCAGCATTAATTATACAGAGTCTAGTACAAATTAAAACATTTAACAGCGAAAACAAAAGAGAGTCGAATAACTCCAAACAGCCTTGTGGTTGCCCACTAAACCCCCCAAGCAACTGACTAGGCACCCTAGAAGAGACCATCATCGAAACCCCCGAGACCTGCCTGGAAGAGAGCGTCGTCTGGCAATTCGCAGTCTTCGTCCTCTGAGACAGCAGATGCAAGATTGAGTACATTGGTACTCAGCAAGTCTTATAGTGGTTCACAGATGCAAATAATAAATATGCAGGCTGAAGAATAAACAGGCTATGGTTATTTTGCAGTTGCAAAAAAGCATTAAAAATGTATAAGTATGCTAGATTGCAACATCGCATTTTAATAAAAGCAAATGGGAAACAATATGTTAAGCAATTATCCCAGATTTTCAACCCAGTCTACCCGATTCATATGTCCCCGGTGTCGATCATTTGACCCAAAAACTGGTTACAAAACAGTTTCCAAAACCAACCCCATTGTTCAGAAAGTATCAAAAGACTCTAGCATGGAATAACGTCACCAAGTGCCCTTGACCGTGGGCGTGGCTAATCGATTAGATTTACACTCTGCAGAGGTGTACAACTTTACCCACAAGGAATGATCAACCTCTTTTGCCAGGCCAGTTAACACACTTCCTTTGGTGTGTCGGCAAGGAGATCATATAGAGCCATTATATTATCTAGACGTGGCTTTACACTAGCCCGGGACGTTGGCCCTCGCCCTGAAAACAGAGACACTCACCCAAGTCGTGGATCCACATCTATGACACACAACACCACGTCTCTGTCCAGGGCAAGGCGTACACCGTTGCATTGGTATGTAGAAACCCTTACAGGCAGACCTAACCGGAATGCCCGTGCTATCTCCCGCCTTCCATATATGCAAAGCCACATCTAAACAACTTAATAGGCTAAGACCCGCCCATACAAGCCCTCGTGGTTGCACGAAAACTTGGATTCACCGTCCCATCGCTCGGTCCTTAATCTGACACGGGTGATACTCCACCCTACACTACGTGCATCTCCATTTGCACAACCGGCTTTTGCCAATAATCACCCGTGTCAAACCATAGTTTTATTTGAGGGATTTTATAGCAACTTATCAGTAACCATTTCTCAAAAAGGACCATACATTGGTTGAAAAGACTAAAACACATAACGAATAGCTTAAGCAGGAATATTACGCTAGCGGTTATACCCAAAGTGACATTAAGCATGTCTAATTCAAACTAAGGTTTACGAGGTTCACATGTCTATACAGATTAAGGTAAACCATAATGTACAGGATTAACTACAGTTCCAACCCAAATTAGCACTTCTATGGAGAATTATCCGGATGCGTCATACATAGACAAAAACAACATAAGGTAGGTAAATTATCAGGCTCAATATGCTCAAAGGGTTGCTTGCCTTGCAGCTCACTGTCTGGTACAAATTCTGGATCTGCGATAGAGTCGTCTTCCTCCTCGGGAATGTCGGTGTCTACACGTGGAGAAAACGAGGAACAAGAGAACATCAGTAAACTCCAAATGGGCAAAAGGAAAATAGACAGCAAAGACAAACACCAAATTACACCAAGACAGGGGTTGCTCTAAAAGAATTATTTCAAATTAAATTTCGAAATTAAGATGCAACTATTATTTAGATTAGGAAAACTAGTTCATTAGCTTCTTTAGAAGGTAACATGAAAGAGCAGCACTAGGAGAACATAGCTCTCAGCTTTCTCAGTACTTCAAGAAGTGAACACCCAAAACCATGACATTTAGGGTTATTCATCTAATAAGATTTATGTGCAACATCTAATGAAATTAGGGTTTTAATCTTAAACAAGCTAGAGCATACTTTGGTTAACAATTCTAATGGCTTCTCTTAATCTTTAGGGTTTAGACAAGGCTTAAAATCTACTGTTAAAAAGGCTTAGTTGAAATCTTAACTTAGGCTATAAAATTGTCAAAGGAAACAGACTAAAAAATATCACTTAAGGTTATTACACTTATGAAAACTGAGTGAAGCACAACTTACTAATAGAATATTTTTCTGGAATCTAGTAGTACAAACTTTGGTGATCATTTATACATTATCCTCTCTAAAATTCTCACTTGGATGAGCTACTTTACAAGCTGTTGAAACTGCTAAGTATTTCAATTATCCTGAGAACTATAACAGTTAGGCCTATTTCACTAACTTGTATAACATACCAACTTTAACAAAATGGCTTAATTTCTTCAGAACCTAATAGAACATACTATATGGAGTGTTCTTATACTATTTTTACATTCTTTCTCATTTAGGCAACCTATTTTACCTATTGATGAAAAGGCCTAAATGATTACAAAATAGCCCTTACAACATCTCAACTTCTACTTTTATTTGCAACTAGATCATTCACTAACTTTCATTTATTTACTTACTAGTATCAGGGCATAGTCCTGTAAACATTTTAAAACTGAATTTGAATTATTTTGAACCTAATCTTAGCAGATTACATCTATGTTTACCATTATAACTACTATTTTTCTTCATTGGAAAAGCATCACTCATACTTTTTCCTAAACATTTTTACCCAAATGAGCTTATATTGGTACATGGCTTCTCAACTTAAGTTTTATCCATGTAAACTTCAATTTACATGTGTTTTCACTCATTTATCCTTCTACACATTAATATTTCATTCTATTTGAACATAAGGCTTAACTAAGTAATCTATAATTATTTTTTTACACAATTGAAGTGTTCACAACAAGTGGTTTCATAAAACTTATCTCATTCCATTTAAACTTTATCTGCAAATATTTTAAATTAAATGGTTCTACTCACACCTAAGTGTCTCTCTGAATTTCCTAAAATTGCACATTACTCATATTTAACTCATTTTTGAATATTATGAATCTACAGAATTTTATATGAATTTAGAAATTAGTTTCACTAAATTTGGAGTTCTAGTTCAAAAGTTATTAGCATTTGATTCCAATCGATTTTCTGAAAAATCATCAAACGCCAGAATATGTTTTCTCTGCTGGAAAACGCCTTCTTCAGCGCGCGCACGGACACATTCAGATGCGCTGACTCGCTGACAACCGAGACCCACCAGTCAGCGACAGCGGGCAGAGCACCATGGTTTCCGGCTCACTGCTGGCGAACCAGCTCCGCCACGTCTGAATGGGTAGCACCAGGAGCATCAGCACAATCGTGCGCACCCAGGGGCGGTACCCATTCACCGGGAGGTGGCCGAGAAGGTGGCTACCACCGTGGGGGTGCAGCGGCGCCATGGCCGAGTGGGCGAAAGCTCAACTAACGGCCTAAATTCCGACGAGCTAGGGTTGGGCTAGCTACAGTGGAGCGAGGGGATTCGGACTCACCGGTCAGCCGGGTCGGAGAAGGCCTGAAACGAGCTGCCATCGTGCGCCGACCGAGAAGAAGAAGGGCGGCGGCGGGACGACGCTGCAAGCAAAAAGAAGCCGAAATGGCGGTTGATCAGCAACCTGGAAACGCTAAGAGAGCTTGGGGTGGAGTTGATTTGAAGGATTGGGGAGAGGTTGACCCGAATCGCCGAGTTCCCCTCTTTCGGGCTCTTGCAGACGAACGAGGAAGAAGGCCCCGTGCGAGGCTCTCACTTCTCGGAACGGCAAAAGCGAAGTGTGTGAGGGCGCTGCTACGCGAGTAGACGGCTTAAGACCCAAGAAAGGGCACTTGAGGCTGAACTCGAGCGCACAGCTTCGGTCGCCTCTTTCTGTGCCGAGCAACGAAGCGGCGCGACCTCTTCTCCAACGCGACGTGGCAGAGGATGATCAAGCACAGGTGAGGGAGGGCACAACGCGACGTGGAGGGTGGTGATCGCATCCGGACGGGAGTTGTTGCGGCCAGACGGCGAAGGACGGAGGCGTCATCGCCTCGCCTTAGCCGGGAGAAGAAGGGGAGAAGAACGGTGCCCCCCTAAGGCTGACGAGTGGGACCAGGGCCCACTGGCAGCGTCTGCGCCCTCCTGCTCAACTCACCAGCGCGTCAAGGTTCAATAGAAGCCGGGCCCACTTGTCAGTGAAATAAGACGTTCAACGTGATGGGACTGGACAAGAACTCTCTGGATTTGCATTAGTTTAAGCATCATCCTCAGTCAAAATTTTACCAAAATTTTTGAACAAAACTTAGTATCAGTCATACATGTCCTGCAAAATTTTGAGATAAAAAACTCTCTAGATGATTTACTAAAATTCTAACACTGTGCCCTGCCCTAGATCTTAATTTTCGGATTTTGATTTAATTAAAGGTTCATATTTCAATATTTATTTTTGAAACTTTTTGGAAGGATTCATATACTTCTATATAGATTACCCTAAATTTTTAAAGACAAAATATTTTTCACTTATTTTATAAAAATTCTGACAGTCGTTTTTCCTATTTTCTGGACTCTTTGTATTCGAATTTTTAAAAGGCTTAAACCTACTTATTAAATTATAAAATTTTTACCAGTGATGTGTTATACAGTCAGTGAACTATATAAATTTTCTTAGCTTTACCTTGACGTCAAATATTTTTCATTTAAATTTTTGATTTACTGTTTTTAGTCAAAAGATGGTCATATTATTTATTTATTCCCAATCCTATGCATGAAAAATTTGTTTATTGGTCCCACTGAAATACCAGTGCAGCTTGGGTTACTTAGAATTTTTTATTACTTTTAACCACCTTTCTTTTTATCTTTTTACCTCTTTCCCATTTCTCAATTCCTTTAATCAAGCTTTCACACAATTTAAAACTCCAAGAAAACCAATAAAAATGAATAACACTAGAAAAACTCATAAACATTTATTTTTCCAATTTCATCCGTACATTTTCACTGTTTAAACTTTTTAGGATGTTACAAAAATATTTCGGGAGCGCTTATTTTAAGCTCCATGATAAAACAGCCTCCCATTACCTCCCACTCCCGACCAAGGACACATGACGTGATTACCGGTGGGAGTGGTTTTACTCTGAATCCTTGGGCGTAACCATCTCATATTCATCGGGAAAGCGGCCCCAATATAGACAAGGGTCGAAACAAAGAGGAAGAAGGATTCACAGGTCCTTACTAACGAGGAAAATGACATTGTTAAGGTCATGGCCAAGTTGGTGAAAGGAGACTTGACGGGGCAGAAGATCGTCTTCAATTTTTGTGCAACAAGGTGAGCCACCAGAAGAGGTGGTTTAGATTTGCCGGGACGATGGAAGGAGACTAGGACCAACCAAGGATGAACCTGTTGGTAAGGGGATTTCAATTACCGACCTCTTTCTTTCTTTATTAAAAGGATTTTTACTGACTTTTATAGATATTTTGTTCTGTCAGTTCTGACCGCCGAAGAGATTTGGTCAAGAGTCATGTATATGATGTGTGTCTCTTCTGACGGGTCCGACCTACCTTGAACGAACAACCTTCCAGCCTGATTGCGCAAAGTGATGAGTTCATTAATGAACGCATCATGGTGAGTACCAAGAAATTTCTTTGGTTATTTTTGTTAATTCCTCGTGCTAACAAATAAACTCATTTTTAGATGCATGGTCAGAAGCAGGTTGCCGACCCGTCTGAGGCCTCGGCATCTGCTCCGTCGACCAAGAAACCGAGGACCTCGACTAGACGTGCTTAGAAGACGATGGCTCCAACCACCGCTCAGACTGGTGCTGAACCGACCAGCACTTGACAGGCCTTGGTTTCGGTTGTGCGTAGGGGTGGGCAAATTTTAACCGAAACCGAAAAACCGAACCGAACCGGACCGAATTAACAAAAAAATGGTTTATTTGGTTTTTGGTTTTCAGTTCAGTTTTGATTTTGACATTGTTCGGGTTTCGATTTTCGGTTCGGTTTTGAATTTTTGGAAATCGAATGGACCGTATTACCGAGAAAACCGATTGTTCGTTCGAAGGAATCTAATCGCCACCCACTCACCTAGCCCACCCGGTCGGCATTTGTTCCATTCCCTATTTCCCCGATTATATTCCCCATTCGCTTGGTTGTTCCAAGTTCCAACCCTACCAGCACCCAGCGCTCAGCTATGGGGCCGTGTCGCCACCTATTGGTGAGTCCTAGTAGATAGTTGCCACCATCGTCCCCCGAGGCCCGAGCAGCCACCGAGCTATCCGATTCGCCACCAGCAGTCGTCGCCACTGTCCCACGTGGCTCGAGCTGCCATGCCGCTCCACGCCATCTCCCTCGAGGCTGCGGTCTCTCCTCCACCAGCAATGCCCAAGTCAGCTCCTCCTTCCTCCGTGACTCCTCATTCTCCACTCCAACCAAGTCCCGAATCGATGCCTCCTTTCGTCCTCTCTCATCTCTCTCTCATGGAAGGTGAGGAAGGAGGAGGACGAGCCGCCAGCCATGGGGAAGGAGGAGGACGATTCGACCTCCTCAAGACCTCAACCAAGGCCCAAGCCGCTCAGCCGCCAGCCTGGATTGCTAGGTAGCTTTGTTTCTAGATGTGGGTGGGGTTTCTTGAAAAAATCAGGATTGAGGCAAATTATTTTTTCTGCCTGTGGACTGGGGTGCTTGTTTCTCCTGTAATTTCTTGATTCATGGTGAGATTTGCAATCAAGAGGTGGGATGCATGCTCAAATTCTTTGTCGATTGTTTGGGCTGACCAACGACCTCACTTCTTGGATGCTCAATTCTTGACCCTGGTAGATGATGTTGCCACTAATGCTGGGGCTGTTTTGCTTGTCTTCCTTGTCGATACATCTTGCTCTGGCCTCTGGGAGCTCGCACCAGTTCTTGTGCCTTCTCCCAGACTCCCAGTGATGCGTTGGATGCAAATGAAATTCGGTTTACCAAAAAACCAAATTTATTCAGTTAATTCAGTTCGGTTTTAGAATTTGTTTGGTTCGGTTCATAGTTATCAAAAACCAAAATATTTTTAAACCAAAAAACTAAATTAACCGATTTCTCACCCCTAGTTGTGCGAGACTGGCCTTTGGAACAAGAGAAGAGGGTGACATTCGATGTAGGGACGCAGACAAGGACTTCATCCTAGGTGTGCTATAAAAAATGATTCAACCGCAATTGGGATCGTCCATGTAGAAATCTCCTGATGTTCCTCTTTGTCCAGGGCGAAAGCGAAGATTCAGAGGATAATGTTCCTCTGATTGTTAAGAGGAGGAAGAAAACTTCTAATCTTGATGATGGGACATTATCACTTCCTATGATATACTGGGATATAGACTCAGGATTTTGCTGCAGGTATTTACCCTTATTACGTTCTTATTTCTAAGTATTTTTTCCTTCAGAGTATAAAAGCTTTTCCTTTCTTTTTTTATCCCTGGGTCAACTGCCCCTGGCTCTTCCACAGACTAGGTTGTAGTTGCCCAGGTCGATGATGAGGCCAACTCGCTGGTCCCACTGACGACGACCAGTGTGGAATAGGCCTTAGCATCAACCAAGGTGACTGCCCAAGGTAACCCGACCAGTGGACAGGAGGACCTGGCCAACGTTGATGGTGAAAATCTCTCAACTGTTGTGGAAGATCCACTGGTTGGACAAGCTTCATTGCCCACAGAGGAGGTCAGTGCTCCTCCTGTGTCGACAACGGAGATGGTCAGGACGACCGCTACTGCCGAGGAGACATCTATGGCTGTAGAAACCGAAGACCCTCCTGCTGCAACGAAGGAGGCGCTGGTCGTTCCGACCAGCAGGGCAAAAAGAGGTGGTAGTGGTGCCGAAAAAGTCCATGTCCACCGATATTTTACCTATGGCTCTGCCACAAGCATCATTCTCTGGTCATTTTAACCAGGAGGACTTCAAGCAAGTTTTTAATAACTTGCAAGCAAATGTATACATCTTATCTTATTGCTTTTAAGGAATATTTAGAAAAGGTAGTATTTAATTCATTTGCCATTTTGCTTTTTATAGCACTCGCAAGAACTACTCGGCCTAATAGGTCGGTAGGCGAAGACTTTGGCTAATGTCTAAGTTGAAACGATAAGAAGGTATGAATCTCCCACATTATTATTTTTTATTTTTTCCCTCCCTTTTGTTCTAACATAACTGTTCCAAAAAAGACAAAAAGAATAAATAAAGGAATTGGGAAAGCACCTCTTGGTGGCTCAAAATACCGCCAAGAATTATGAATTTGATCTTGTCAAGGCTACTAACAAGGTCAAATATAATGAAGAAAAAACTGCTAGACTCTATGAAACCTTTCAAGAGAAATAAAGAGAATGCTCAAAGGCTCTCCGAAGAGTACAAGATTACTGTTTAGGCAAAGGAGTCGAAATAGCACGTAAGTACTATACCCTAACCTACTTAAAAATTATTATTGTTTATTATTTAGGAAAATTGGAAATAACTTTTAATTTAAACTTTGCAGAATTAAAAAATACAATAAAGGCCAGAGAATCTCAACTTTTTAAATGGGAAGAAGAGAAAATAAAGTCTGAAGAGCAAAGGTCGGTGATGAAGAATGAAATGGATAATCTGACCAGCCAAATAAAACTCTTCGTAAAAGATTTGGCTACAGTTCATAGAGGTAGGAAAACCACAATGAACTTCATTTTTGAGCAGCTTCAGAAATTTGCCACGGATTTAAAGGGGAAAGAAGTAAAACTTACAACTCCTGATCCGTTGGTTGATGACCTGGTCACAAAGGTGAATGACCCGTTGAGGATCATCCAAAGCTAAATCCTCGTGATGGCGCAAACTATCAAGACTGCTCTCCGAACTTCGATTACCGTCCAAGTGAGTGCCCTTTTCGTCAAATTAAAGCACTTTTACAATGATGCAATTGATTTGGAGAAACTGGTGTCTGACCTGAAGCTGACTACTCAAAAGGAGATTAATACAAAATGTGCAAAAGTAGACTTTGCCGTTGAGACATACATGAAAAATGTAAAGATTACATTCAAGTAACATGTATGATATCTTTTAAATGATAAAATCTCTTCTTGTGTTATATTTTATCTTGTTTCTCATCTGCTTGCATATTTTTTTTATTATATCACTAGCCCCCAACTGTTTGTGTGCTGACCAGCAATGTGTTCGGAAAATAAATAGTTATAGGATTGACGGCATGTTCTTTTCACTTAGTACTTATTATTAACCAACAACAGATCGGAGATAAGGTCATTCTAATGAGTTTTAATGCAATAAGTACTGGGTTATAAGAAAATTTGAGGATGATCAAAAGAAGAGAATCAAGTTGATATATTACAATAAAGAGATATGTATTTAAATGAAGAAAATATAAATAAACATATTTACACAAAAAACCTGCGAAGATGTTGTATGTCCATGTGTTTGATAAAATTCGTCCATCTTCCATGGACAATCGAACAGAACCAGGTCGGGTTACTGATACCACTGTAAAAGGACCTTTCTATTTGGGAGATAACTTATGTAAGTTAGATTGATTTTGGATACGCCTTAGAACTTGTTGCTCTACTGGTCATTGTTCGTATGGCCCAGAGCACATATTAGAGATCATCTACCCAAGGCCCCGAATATTTAGTAAGACGATCAAACACTCGTTTCTTTATACCTTGTATAATTTGACCATTGGCTTGTTCAACTGCTCCGTTGCTTTGAGGATGAGCAATTGAAGCGTAGCAAATTTTTATGCCTATTTCATCACAATAATATTGAAACAGACCACTGACGAACTGTGATCCATTATCAGTAATAAGTCTACTAGGTACGCCAAATCTAGTGACTATGTTTTTCACAAAGAATTTCTTCATTGTTTGAGCCGTAATTGAAACTACAGGCTCGGCTTCAATCCATTGTGAACGTATCGATCACAACAAATAGGAATTTGAACCCATTAGTTGCTCTTGGTAAATGACCTACTATATCAATGCCTCATGTCGAAAATGGCCATGCCAAAGGTATGATTTGCAATTGATGAGCAGGTAAATGTACTTTTCGAGCATGAAATTGGCATTGCTCACATGTTTTTATAAGGTGCATGGTATCTTGCAAAGCAGTGGGCCAATAAAAATCTTGTCGGAAAGCTTTTCTGGCCAGAGTTCTATATGAAGTATGTGCTCCACATAAGCCCCCATGTATCTCATTAAGCAATGTTTTCCCTGTTCCTGGGATATATATTGCATTAGAACACCATGTATTCCCTCTATATAGAGTATTGTCGAGAATTTTATACATTCACGCCTTTCAAATCAATCTGTCCTTTTCATGAATATCCTCAGGCTGTGTCCCATTTTCTAGATAGGCTTTAAATGGTTTAGCTCAATCTAAATTCTTTTAAAGGATTCCAACCTCTATATTGGTCGAAAGTTTTTCTATGGATGTGTCTATAGAAGGTTTAGACAGATATTTAAGAAATACACCTGTTGAAATTGGTGATCATGAGGAACCCAATTTTGATAACTGGTCCGCTAGGATGTTGTCTTTTCGCGATATATATTGGACTTCGAAATGATTGAAGTATTTTTTCAACTTCCTCACTTCATTCAAGTAGTGAGCCATTACCTCATCGGACGTCATGTATTCCTTGCTAACCTAGTTTACAACTATTTGTGAATTGCCCACCACAAGAAGCCAACAGACTCGACGAATTTTGTTGCTCGGAGCACGGCTAGAAGACTTTCATACTCTACTACATTATTGATAGGAGAAAATTGTATCTAGATTACATAATGTAATTGGTCGCCCTGAGGCGTAACCAGTACTATACCATCCCCCGAGCCTTTTATCTCTCAAGAACCATCAAAGTACAATTTCAGTAGTCGGAATTAGTTGTATCCTCTTTTACAGAGGGCTCACTGCTTCTCCATTCAGCAATAAAATCTGCCAAAACTTTGGACTTAATTACTATTCGGGCAATGAAATGGATGTCAAATGATCCAAGTTCGACTGTCTATTTACCAATCCAACCAGTTGCTTCTTGGTTATGTAATATATTACCCAAGGCAAAAGATGATGGTACGGTAATCCGATAAGATTGGAAATAATGTCTCAATTTTCTAGAAGCCACTGATAGGGCATAAAGTAGTTTTTAAACCTAAGGGCATCCTCCTTAGGTTCGTTTAAAACTTCGTTGATGTAATATACAGGTTTCTTAACTTGCACTCATTCAACGATTAGTAAAGCGTTGACCACATTATTTATAGCCGTTAAGTATACCAACAAAGGTTCGCCAGGGTTGGGTGCGAGCAGAGTGGGTGGGCTTTGCAAATAATTTTTTATATCTTTAAAGGCTTTGTTCGCTTCATCCGACTAGTGGAATTTATCGTGTTTTCTTATTACCTTAAAGAAAGGCAAACCACGCTCCTCTGATCTTGAGATAAAATGACTGAGAGCAGCTATCCGACCAGTTAAATCTTGAACTTCCTTCACTGTAGATGATGGTTTTAAGGTTTCAATGGCTCGAATCTCTCTAGATTTACTTCAATACCTCTAGAACAAACAAGGAAACCAAGCAATTTTTCAGAAGAAACTCCAAAGACACACTTTTCTAGATTCAACTTAATCTCATGTTTATTTAAATTATTGAAGGTTTCAGCCAGGTTTGACAAATGATTAGAGTTTTTCTTGCTCTTTACAATGAGATCATCGACATAAGATTCTAAATTATGCCCTATTTGACTATAGCAAGTCTTCTACATAAGGTGCTGGTATGTGGCTCCAGTATTTTTGAGCCTGAATGGCATCTTCTTATAGCAATTGACACCGAACAGGGTTATAAAGGAAGTTTTCTCTTCATCTTCACTTGCCATGCTTATTTGATGATATCCTGAATATGCATCTAGGAAACTCATCAATTCGAAATCCGCTGTTGAGTCGACCAGTTAGTCAATTCGAGGTAAACGAAAATCATTCTTTGGACAAGCTTGATTTAAACTGGTAAAATCGATGTACATACGTCACTTATTGTTTGCTTTCTAGACCATGACCAGGTTCGCAAGTCAGTCTGGATGACCAACTTTACGAATGAAACCAGCTTCTAAGAGTTTATCCAACTCTTGTCGGATGGCTTCTTGCTAATCAGGAGCGAATCATCGTAGCTTCTGCTTCACTGGTCGTATGTCAAGTTGTATGGCTAACCTATGCTCTATTAATTCCCTTGGTACCCAAGGCATGTCAGATGGTTTCCACGTAAACACATCTGTGTTCGTCCAGAAGAAAGCAATGAGCATGTCTTCCTATTTGGCATCCATTCCTGACCCTATCCGAACAATTTTTGACTGGTCAACAGGATCAGTGGGAACTTGCTTTACTTGTTTGTTGGGGTGAGGAATTACTTTCAGCTTTTTCGTCTTGTTAGACTTTTCAATCTTATAAGACTTTACTGCATTATTATCATCGCTTAATGGTAATTGATCGACAATCTCAAGCAACTTGCGATCACAAATAAATGCAGTAACTTGATTACCTTGCACACTAATCACACCTTTTAGACCAGATATCTTTATGCTCTGTTAGGCATGATGAGTAACTGCCATAAATTTTGTTAGCGAAGGTTTACCCAAAATGGCATTATATGTTGATTCAAAATCAACAACTTCAAATGAAATAACTCTGCTATGAAATTGTTGGCATCTCCAAAGGTGACAGGTGACACTATCTATCCCAACAGAGTCATCGACGGACCAGGAACAATCCCATAAAATGGATTTGTAATAGATCTAGAATGGGGAATTTGCATTTCGTCCAAGGTATGAATAAAAAGCAAATCCAAAGAACTACCCCCGTCAACTAAAACTCTTCCTAGCTTACAATTAATAATGGTAGGAGAAACCACTAATGGAAGTTTTCGAGGAATTGACGTACCTTTTGGACAGTCTTATTTATTGAAGGTGATGGCAACGTCCGACCAATTGGGATATCCAGGCTTCCCTGTTCGATTGTCAATGTTATTAACCTTCCTCCAATCAGTCTTGAACTGCCTCTTTGAAGCATATGCAGATGATCCTCCAAATATTACGTTGACATGATTATCAGCCTTCCGATAA
Source organism: Otatea glauca (assembly GCA_036346275.1). Classification (NCBI taxonomy): domain Eukaryota; kingdom Viridiplantae; phylum Streptophyta; class Magnoliopsida; order Poales; family Poaceae; genus Otatea; species Otatea glauca. The sequence goes on along the minus strand of CM070728.1, from coordinate 8,136,075 downwards.
CCCATATCTTCATCACCATCTGCATCCTTATTGTTTTGCCCTTTGGTAAGGTCGGCATAGCTCCTTTACCAGAGTAAAAGTTCCATGTGCCTTTGCCAAGTACGTCAATTTTGCAGGTTATGCCCTGGTGCTTTGTGCAATGAGCACCAGCTACCATTTCCATTGGTTGCACCAGGATTTTTGGAAGTGGACTGGTCATCCTGCTAACCAGTTTTCTTATTCCAATGGGCCTTTTCCATGGAGTATGCAAGTCGTTTTGAAACGTCTGTGACCTCTCTTTGGGCGTTCTTTTTGTTCTTTTTGTTATGGTCTTCGGACTTGGAGGTCTTTTTAGACTTCTTGTCTTCTGACTCTGGCAAGCCAGGTTGTGACAACATGTGGCCCTTATCAACCATACGGTTCCATTCAATGGCCTTATGCACATCCGAATATCGGTCTGCCATATCGAACAACTCTGATATGGTGGAGGGTGGATGAATGTTGAGGCTTTCTATAAATTGCTTATAATGAATAGCCTGTTTGCATTCACGGATTACAGAATCATCAAAAATATTTGGAATGGTATTGCGGACTTCTACAAACCTTTTGATGAACTGACGTAAATTTTCACGAAAAGTTTCAAAGACGATGTAAATCATCCTATTTACCAGGCTTGGCATAGAAACTTTTAAAATTATTTAAAATTGTGTGGCACAAGTTTTCTCAAATGAAAATATAACCTTATGGCTGATTGAACAACCAAGTTCATGTTGATCCTTTCAAAACAGTGGGGAGGTAGTTGACCATTACATTTTCATTGTCACCAACAGCCTTGATAGCGCTGGTATAAACTTGTAAGAATTCTAATAGATTTTGAGTTCCATCAAAACTTTTCAGAGACCCTGACTTGAATTTCCCAGACCAAACAACATCTCTAAATCCAGGGGAGAAATCCTTGCATCCTATATAAAGACCAGAACGTTATCGCACGTTAGGAACTTGGTCTATGTATTCAAGAAAACGAGGTCGTCGCTGATCACGAGTAGGGACTTCACATGGGGTGAGGCGTTCAAAATGCTTCTTCGACGTGGTTTAGCCCTCATATGGCGGTGACGAATACTTATAACAGGGGTACCCAACGACCCAAAGCGACGAGCCGGCGGCCTCAAGCACAGCTCATGCCCAACAGGCCGCTCCCAGCCCACTACCGACCGAAGCACCTGCAAGGCCACACGAGACATCCCTTCCCGACCGACCGAGGGAAGTGTCTCCGACCAAGCGGGGCTCCCGACCCCCCGCCACGAGACATCCCTTCCCGACCGATCGAGGGAAGTGTCTCCGACCAAGCGGGGCTCCCGACCCTCGCAGCGGGTCGGGATCCCCTGACTTCGATCGTGCCAAGACAACCCCTGCCAAGGGCCGCGTGTCGAAGCCTCTACCAGACAACAGCCACGTACCCCTACGAACGGGTCAATCGAAGTGACTATACAAGGCCAGGTGGCTCCTTCCCTAGAAGGTTTAAATGACTGACCGAAGTCATGCTCCCAGTCCCATCAGCCGGTCACATACAGTACGAAGACACGCTCTCTTCCGAGGCAACTCCCACGTCATGCGCAGCAACGTCAACACTCGTAAGGTTCGCAGAGGGTAGGTACGCCGTTTCCCGGGGAAATACCTAACCGCCCTGACCAACTAAGCTACCGACCCAGCATGGGCAAGACGGGCGATGACCAGTCAGCAGAACGAAGGACTGAAACTCCTAGTGTAGGTCATCTCGTCCTCTCCCAATTCTCGATGTAACCTACCCCTTCCTTTCGTATAAAAGGAGGCAGGAACCCCGTAGGAGGGGGGATCGCAATCGAACTCATCTTGCTAAGCCATTAGCACTCTCGCTTGTAAACTTTGTGCAGTCATCATCTCAAGGGAATACAACGATACCACACGAATCGGAGTAGGACCTTCGCCCAACCAAGATACATATTGGACTTCTGAGTCTAACCATTCAGGGAGTGGAACGCGCGGCCCCTTAGACTTACAAATTTACTTGCCGGTGCTCGAAACGCCGACAGGCGGCTACTGCCTTACTGGAGCCGACAAAACGAGGAGTGTTCCACACGGGAATCGGTTTGGGACCTTGTAGATAAAGACCTGACTTGCACTTCGTTTGCAGCTTCTTGTAAATCAGCAGCGAGGGATTTTATAATTGCCGCATTAAGTACATTTTCTCCCTCTGTCGGATGATCAAGAATTGCATTTGATAAAATGCGAATCCTTTCAACAGGGGCACCCTCCTGCGAACCGCTTGCAGCAAAATTTAAGTCTCTTACCATCGTCCTCCAGAGACGTCGGGTCTCCACGAGGTGCTAGTTGATTGCTATAGTACAGACGTTTGGCCTCGTCTACATATTTTTATTTTTCTACCATGAGTCACTCATATTCATTTTGAGTGGCTTTTTCGGCTCTTTTCTGGGCTTCACGCTCGTCGCATTCCACTCGTTGTTCCTGTCTCACAGATAACCGCACAGGCGCGGAACCCAGAGTGGACAGAAGACGTCAATGCCCTATCTTCATCTGAGGATGAGGTATAATCCATACCTCGAAGACAATCTTCTGAGGCTGAACTTTCCAAAAGGTTATTATTACTTTTTGGAGCATGTTCATTATAAATTTTCATAGGATTTACTCCATAGTCATCTTCCCCCAAACCAACGGTAGGAGCGGGTTGTACTTCCTCTTCGATCTCAGCTTGAATTTTTGCCAAATTCGCTTCAGAAACATATTCAAAATAGAAATCGCACTTACATTCCTCTTCCGTTGGGTAGCCATCTGCGTCAAGATCAGCATAATCGGTGAGGTCGAACCAATTTTCTTCATCCATTGTAGAGAATTTCTTCGTCTTGATCATCGGATGCTCTCCTTCTAGCGTCAACTGTCGATGTTCATGACCTAAGGTCTCTTAATCGAGCTTATAAAAATATGATTGTGGGCTCCTAGTAAACAAGAAGATAGAAATGAGATGGGATTACTTCTTTGTTAGCCAAGTGGCTCAACAGAGTACACAAATTTCAATTACAACTGCCTATCTCAATTGCTTATTCCGATTGCGAATGCCTTCAACAGCATGGATCAGCCCCCTATTTATATGGTTGAAGATGCGACAGTTGATCACCAAAAAGCGTAATGGAACCGAGGGGTGTCTTTTCGCCAAGCGGTGTCTTTTCCAGGGATAACTTCCAAGTAGTTGTGCGCATTTGTAAGACAACTGCCTGCACGGAGACATGTGTGGGTTCAACCGCTTATCTCGACCATTTTTCTAATCAGGATGGCTATTTTACTGGTCGGGACGATCAGTGTGAAATAATACTATGAACCGCTTTGACTGAACTGGTCGGAAGCTTGACCGTCCGAATAAGCGAGGGCTTCATTCTATATTATGGCTTTTAATGTTTGTGAGTCCATTAATAGAGTATGATTTTTATCCATTGAGGGCCCAAATGAAAAAAATGCTTTTAATCCTTGTCAATAAGTACTATTCTGCTATATAAACTACGCCATCTAACAAAGTTTATACGACTGTTTTTTGAAATGATCTTATCCATAAATATAGGACGTATTTCATATTTAATTGTAAAATTAGTGTGATGTTCCCTCTATACCCATAATAAATATCCATCTTTACTTTATATTCTCTATATGCATGCTTTGAATATATTGCTTAGTGATAATAATTATAGGTAATCTAATCATTTTAATATTTATTTGGTGTGTGTGCTAAAAAGAAATACATCTGTGATAAACTTGGACGGAGAAGTACTAAAACGAAGCATTCACAGGACTAGCATGTCATGGTATTCAGAAATGCAACCTGTCAGCAGTATTACTACTACAACAACCCATTGAATTGAATGCAGTATGTATGTATGTAATGTAAACAATTGAATACTAGTGCTACTCCACAGTCCATACTCTCCTACTACTACTTTGATGACGAAGATCAGACAAAGAACAGGAACACTACAAGTTCCATTTCTCTCTCCAGAGTAATGTTCATTTCTCTCCCTAGAGTAATGTGGAAGAAGACCAACCCAATGGACAATGGTGCCTGTGGATAGGAAAACCTATAGCTTTCAATGCCATGAAAAACTTTTGGTTGGGTCATTGGAATTGGTGCTTGTCAAGACTCGCATAACAAAACAAAGCACTAGTGTCACTGTTGAGGCTAGCACAGCGCCACAGCATGCCTGCTGCCGTGAGGTCATTGGAGGTCACCTCAATGGAAAACTGGAAATACTGCCTACCCTAGAGGCAAAAGAACTTTCCTTTCCTCTATGCACTTGCATAAAAAAAAACTACACTTCCCCTGCAACATGTACACATGCGTCATTCCTTTGCGAAACTCATTGCAGTAGCATACTGAATTACTGGTATATGAGTGTATTCGGAAGTATATTCTACTACATAAATGGAGTATAATGTAGTTCTTTCGCATGGTAAAGAGGAAGTAATATTGTTAATTTATCAAGTTGTCGTTTTTTACAGTGCACACGACGTTTGACAATAAGATTGAAAACACTGTCGATATATTAACTTCATGTCAAATCCTTGACAAGAGCATCATGCTCGTAGAGTTGTAGCATTTTTAATTTCACGTTAGCTTTATAGTAGTACTACTATATACTAACATTTTTTGCTCTATGTTCAAAAGCATTAGTCAGTTGAGACCACACCAACGAGCAATGTGGCATAAGCAGGGTTGACTGAACAAAACATCTTCTTAAATTGTTTAACACGGACATATACTGAGAAAGAAATTTAAACATCTTCTGAGATTGTTTAACACTAACATTGAGAAAGAAATTTCACTACATTAACTTTGTACACTTAGCAAAGCTCATTATCATTGTACTACTAACGGAGTAAATTGTAAAGATGTATATGGCATCTGGTAGTACTAGTAGTATTGCCTAGAAAGTCCCCTACTAAAAAAACGATATCATCTGGCCTCGTAGACCGCCCAAGGAAAGGCAGGGCAGGGCAAATCACCAATAGTATCCTTGGAACCATACTAACGCAGAGAGAGAGGACGAACATACAGACTACAGTTGATGTTCTTGCCTCTCGGACGACGATGCATGGAACGAGGCGACGGCATCAAGTCTTCCATGGAATTAATGGCAGACATTGGAAACCATGCAGCTATTAAAATTTACTCTCACGATGCATGGTTGGTGATTTGTTTACAGGTGCAGTAGTAATTAACCTTCTTGAACGGCTCGCTGACACCGCAAGTTCAGGGTCGATCTGTCAGTTAAAAACACCCATACTACTGTTAATAGAGTCAGCGTGAGATGAGGTGAGTGAGATCGCCGTGGCACGTGAGGGTTCAGAATTTAGATGATCCGAAATGCTTTTAGTACTACTGCACTGTAACAGTAGCATGTTCAGGACTGAAGTAGAATTAACTTGATCAAGTGCTAGCTTCTAGTGTGTTTGTTTTGGAGTGCAGACAGTGTTTGTTTTGGAGTGCACTGTACAGTGCTTGTAATTAACTTGTCCCCATGCGTGATTTGTCTTTAATTACTAGGAAATGTTCTTCTATTTGTCACCTTTTGACTCTATCTTCTCGGTTTTCTCTTTGGGCTTAGAGGACGATTTTACAAACGACAGCACATATATAATGCAAAATACAACTAATATACTTTCACATAGACCAGTGGGTGACGCATCGTTTGATTAGATTCGAGAGACTTGAGGATAACATGATACAGATTACTTCTTAAATAACCCATTTACATGTTGCAAAATTATTTACAAGTGGCCAGTGAGCTACTGAGCTTCGTAATATCTCCCAAATTTGATCCATTCGTCCAAGTGTCCGGCCAACGATCCATATTAGAGGTTGCGCTATTTTACCTAGACATACTTATGTCCACCGTTAGCGAGATCCTTAACGATGCAATAAGAAAATTTACCATTGAAAAAAAAAACCATTGACCAATTACCGACAGTAACCGGCCATGTTACTAGCATGCAAATTATCCTAACAAAACACTCCACTACACATTTCAAAATGCGATCTAGCTAGCAGCTGGATGACCCGATTGTTCCGGGTTCTGAATTTCGAGGACCCAATAGACGTAATGTAGTTGAGTTTTGTTAAGGAACCTCGCTATCGAATAGTCCGGGGTTCCCGAACAGATCTGAATTGGAGAACAGAAAGAGAGAGAGACACGTGTTTAGGGAGAGCAATAGCGGAAATTCTTTATTGCTAATGATTTACGTACATAAGGGGACCCTCCTCCTTTTATAGCGCTCTCCTGGGTTTAGGCTTAGGGACCAGCATGGGCCTTCATGGGCCATTAGAGTTTCCCAACACTCCCCTGGGCCCTTTGTCGCGAGATGCATATGCCTCATTAAAACTCGAAAAAACCCATTGGGAAAAATACTTGGAGAAAGAGTACATAGCATACGCTTACTATGTTCTTGAATTGCCTCGTTAAAACCTTATGCAAGAAAACTTCATGAAAAACTTGCTAAGAAAAAGAGTACAATTCTCCCAACTTCAATTGCTAATCTTGAGATTCATGTTGGATATTCATAATTCATCTTGAGATTCATGTGGGAGTATGTGAAATATCTCCCCTGAAATCTGCACTTCTCTAAGTCTCATCATCCCAATTCCTTTCACGCACCTTTCAAAGGTAGATCTTGGGAGTGATTTAGTGAACAAATGCAAGATTTTCACATGACTTAGTATGCAATATCTTGATCTCGTTCATCTTATGCAATTCGTGAGCATAGAAGAACTTGGGGTTGATATGCTTCGTGAGATTACTCTTCACATATCCCATCTGTGCTTGGGCAACACAAGCTGCATTATCTTCATAAATTATCGTGGGAGTTTGCTCAATGTTCAGACCACATGACTTCTGGATGTGGTGAACCATTCTTCGGAGCCATGCACATTCACGAGATGCTTCGTATAAAGCGATGATTTCCGAGTGGTTTGTCGACGTCGAGACAAGGGTCTGCTTAGACGACTTTCAAAAAATTGCTGTTCCTCCATATAGGAAAACATAACCAGTTTGGGACTTGCCAGTATGCGGGTCTGATAAGTACCCAGCATCAGCGTAGCCAACCAAATTCAATTCATTGTTTCTTTTGTAAAACAGACCAAGGTCTTTGCTTCCTTGGAGGTAGCGGAAGATGTCCTTGATCCCTTTCCAATGCCTTTTGGTGGGTTACGCCTGCATCGGCTAGCAAATTCACAGTGACGCAATGTCCTACTGATGCTATTCGCAAGGTACATGAGCGCTCCAATTGCACTCGGATATGGGAATTCTGCTCCCGGGACTTCCTCCCCTCTTCTCTAGGTGCAGTATGGGTCTAGGTCCGCTTGGAGTGACCTTCCACCATTGGAGTCTTTGCGGGATATGCTTTTTCAAATCCAAATCTTTCCAACACTTTCTGCGTGTAGGTTGATTGATGTACCAAGATTCCTCCTTGGACATGTTCAAGCCGCAAGCCTAAACAAAACTTGGTTTTACCCAAATCTTTCATTTCAAACTCGGACTTCAAGTATGAGCATGCCTCTTCAATTTCTTCATCCGTCCCAATGATGTTCAAGTCATCTACATAGACGGAGATTATACGAGAATCCATTCGGGATCATTGTATAAACACACATGGACAATCTTCATTGTTTGTGTAGCCTTTCTTGCAGAGAAAATCACTCAGCGATTGTACCACATTCTTCCCGATCGCTTTAGCCCATACAAAGTGATTTCTCCAATTTCACATTTGTAGAGTTTCTATTTGCTCCGTCTTGGTTCGGATAGGAATTCCTTCCGTACTTTCATGTATATCTTGAATCCAAGTTTCCATACAAGTATGCTGTGACAACATCCATTAGCTTCATTCTCAACTTCAAGTTGACTGCCATTGAGATCAAATATCTAAAGGTAATTCCTCCCATGACCGAAGAATAGGTTTCTTCATAATCAACTCCAGGACGTTGAGTGAAACCTTGAGCTACAAGCCTTGCTTTGTACCTTACAACTTCGTTGTTTTCATTCCTCTTCCGAACAAAGACCCATTTGTGACCTACGGGGTTTATATGGAGAGGTGTGCGGCATACGGTCCCAAACACCTCTCTCTTGTTCAGAGAGACTAACTCTGCAATGATTGCCTTTTTCCATTCTTCCCAATCTAGCCTTTTCTTGCACTCTGCGAGAGATGCAGGCTCAGGATCATGATCAATGATCGAGGCAATCTTCTTTGCAAAGTATGCATCAATGTTGGCTGTTGCTCTATTCAGGGATTCTCCTATTATTACAAAGTTTATGGCCATTTCTTCATGGGGTGCTTTATGCACTTCTACTTGCTCTTCACTGCTTTTCCCTATCGCAAGAGCAAGTTCCTTTAGCTTTTCATCGCCTATGTGTGCGCACACATTATTTCCGGCGGCTTCCTACAGTGGAAGATTCAAGTCTGGAATTGCCTTTCCTGTTGACTTCTTTCCAGGTGCAGTCTCAACTGCTCCCTTCTTTCCTTGGGGCATTTTCGTGATTGGTTGTGGTAAGTCCTCTCGCCCAGTTTTCTCCAGACGTCTCCGGGTACTTTGGGTTTGAGAAGCCAGGTTTCCTGTTCTTTTCCTTTGAGGCCTCTGAACAGGTTGAGGGATACCTTCTATTTTCTTTGGTATTTCCACCCTCTCTGGTGCATTCCTTGCGGGTACATGCGACTTAACCACGCCCTTGGATCACAAAAATGATCAGCGGTTCATTTGCTAAATTATGCAAATCAATTATCTTCTCGACTTCTTGATTTGCTTCATTAGTGCGGGGTCATGTGCGGGATCCCAAAGGAATGCCATATGATTTCCAAAGATTTTTCATCCAAAGGTTGATTTCCTCCTCCTAATGACGGAAACGATCCTCGTCAAAAATGCAATCGAATCGGTCAGATGCAAGTCTCCATCATGGGTTCCAAATACCGATTATGGATGCACTCTCATAACCAACGATATCCTAGACTTGCGAGAGGGCCCATTGTTTGTCATTGAGGGTGGTATAGGTACATATACCATACACCCAAATTTTCTAAGATGGGAGATCTTGGGATGATCCGTGCACAAGTTGCATAGGAGAATGGATGTTGTAGGCCGACGGTCTAAAATTGATAAGAGCTGCTGCGTGCAGGACTGCGTGTCCCCAACAAGTGTTGGGCAAGTTACAACTCTGCAAAAGCGGTCTGGCAATGAACTTAATCCTCTTTATTAGTGCTTCTGCTAGTCCATTCTGCGTATGGACGTGCGGTGCGGAGTGCTCAATCGCTATCCTCATTGCGATTGCAATAATCATCGAATGCCTTTGAAGTAAATTCTCGGCATTGTCCATTCTAATGGACTTCACACGATGATCAGGGAAAGCATTCTTAATTCTTATGATCTGCGAGATCAGCTTTGCAAAAGCATGGTTTCTTGTTGACAACAAGCATACATGCGACCATTTCGAGGAAGCATCGATGAGCACCATAAAGTATCGAAACGGCCTTGACAGGGGCTGAATCGGACCGCAAATATCCCCCTGGATGCGTTCCAGGAATGCAGGGATTTCACTTTGCACTTTCATGACAGAGGGTCTAGTTATTAATTTCCCGGTGGCACATGCAGGGCACACAAAATCTTCATGATTCGGGAAATTTTTAACATTAATACCATGACCTTGTGAGTTGTTCACTATGTTTCTCATCATTCTAAGACCAGGATGACCTAGTCTACCATGCCATAAAGAGAATAACTCAGAGCTTCTAAAACAGTCTTCAAGGAAGTATACACTTGGTGCATGAATATTCGTGTAGTACAACCCAGATTCATATGAGGACATTTTCTAATACCATTTTTCCACATACCGCGTGCTTCACAATGCACAAGTATTCTTTGCCATTTTCTTCATTGGTTTCTACGTGAAAACCATTGGCTCGGATGTCTTTAAAGCTTAAGAGAGTGCGCGTTGATTCAGGGTACAAAAGGGCTTCTTCAATTACTAGAGTTGTACACATAGGCAATATAATAGTGGCTCTTCCTGAGCCGATTACATATGAGTCGCTTCCTGTGATCGTAGTAATCTTTCCAGCGTTCTTCGTGATCGACTGAAAATACTTAGACTCTCTTAAGATGGTATTTGTTGTGTCACTATCAACAATGCATATCTCTTCCATTTGGACGCTACACGATTTCTTTTCTCACCTTTCAAATCTATACTCCGGTAGAGCTTCGTGCTGATAACGTGTTAAGGAACCTCGCTATCGAATAGTCCGGGGTTCCCGAACAGATCTGAATTGGAGAACAGAAAGAGAGAGAGAGACACGTGTTTAGGGAGAGCAATAGCGGAAATTCTTTATTGCTAATGATTTCTGGTACATAGGGGGACCCCCTCCTCCTTTTATAGCGCTCTCCTAGGGTTTAGGTTTAAGGGACTAGCATAGACCTTCATGGGCCATTAGGGTTTCCCAACAAGTTTCACTTAGTGGAGGAGCCAAAACTTTAACCCGGCCGTGCGGAAGTTGTGCGATCAATGGACCTGACAGCTTTAACATGCTGTTATCTCCTTTGATTGAGTACCGGTGGTAACCGACTGTGTTACTGATGTTAAAATGCAGTGACAGCATACTCTTATTCTTTGGGATAGCCAGAGGAACCAATATTGTTCCGGTTATTAATTTGGAGGACCTTAGTTGGCACTGTCCTCCTAACCTGGCTTCTTGTGGTGCGTGGAGTGTAGACACAAACGGCTCCAAGTGATGACAGGGACCATCAAATTCACTCGTACCACTACGTGAATGATGCATCAACCAATGTCAACTCTTCCTAGAAAGGTGAGGAGGATCCATTGATTAAGATAATGAAGATCGATTAGCACTAATTTAATTTTTAGGACCTTCTCTGTCCTCTCTGCCCTAAAGGCATAGACATTTTAGTCTGGAACCAAGGAAGGCTTGGTAGGGTTGCTGCTGACCATCGCTAAAGAATATTAATTGGAGGCTTCCCTTGTGCATGTGTGTGTGGCAGCCTCGATGAGGAATCTATCTCTGTATGAGTGTGACTATCTATGATATGATAGTATGATACAATACAGAAAAGAAAGGAAGGAAGGAAGGAAGAATGCTTTTGCAGGAGCAGCTAGCTAGGTTTTACTTTGACCATCCATGCAGGAGCACTGAACCGAGCAGATCGAGCTCACGTGATGTTGTTATTTAATAGAGCTAGCTCTGCATCTTTGTCTCTCATCAAGTTGTCACTAGCATTTTACAAGTATATATTTCTGCTCCTGCCTTGATCAAACCTCGAGTGCAAGGCCTATGCAATGTGCCAAACTGCCAATAGATTCGTTATTTTTGCAAACTTGACACGTACGTAGTATGAGATGTTCAAAGGGCACAAAGAAAGTACATTCGTACTGGTTGAGAGTTGACCAAGGTTTTAAGATTCGGTTTCGAAATAAATTTCGTCCCTGGCCGGATCCCAAGATTTCGCCGAAATTTGGAAAAATTCGGACGAAATTTGAATTTGAAAATTCAAAACCAGTCAGTTAGTAACGAAAAATCCCGAAATTCGGCGAAAAAACCCGAAATTTCGGGCGAAATACCCGAAATTTCGGGGTTTTTGCATCGACAGAAAAGTGGTCCAAACGTTAACGAAAAATATTGAATTTTTTTTGAAGGTTACTGACACATTACTGATGTTCTCACAAAAATTTCAGCTGATTAACACATCTGAAGAATTTTTAAAAATTCGGAGAGTGGTACTGTCCTGATAAAACACTAACCGACAAGTTTGATCCGAATGAAAAGTGGTACAAATCAAGTTATAAACTATTTCAATTTTTTGTGCAAGGTTATGATCCGTAATTAATATTCTCATAAAATTTTCAGGTGATTATCAAGCTTCATGAATTTTTAAAAATTCGGATAGTGCAACTGAAGGCTGACCGACAAATTTCAACCAAATGAAAAATAGTTAAAAACATTCTAGAAAATTTTGGAAATTTTTATTTATACTCTTAATACATCACTAATATTACCATAAAATTTTCAAATGATGATCAAACATGAAAAAAGTTATAAAAATCTGACACTGTTACTACCTCGTTTATGCTAATTCTATTTTTTATTTTTAAAAGATAACCAATGAAGTTAAAATATTTTATAAAATTTTATGTTTGATCCTAGACTTATTAATATTGTACCGTAAACTTTTCATAGCATTGCAAAGCATATTAAATTTTATAAAATTCTAACAGTGTTTCTGCCAAAATTTTAAAATGTCTCAAAAAATAAGTTTTTGGATAAATTATTATCAAAGATCACTTTATTGTGGATTATTGATGTAATTGAAGTCAAATCTGGCCATAAAAAACCAAAATCCGGATTTTTTCTTGAAATTTCGCCGGAAAAAATTAATTTACTGTAGCATTTTCAAAAAAAAATTGGCCGGTAGTTTAGGTCTCAGGGGGGCCGAAATCCGAAATTTCGCCAAAATTTGGATCCTTGGAGTTGACTTGGGGTATTTCATTGAGCTTTTTCACAGTACGCTAAATTCAATATGAATCATTTATTTTTTTCGATCCAATGAATCAGATTAGCTAGAATTTATTTATACTTTATCTAGTAGTAGAGTAGTAGAAATATTCTTAACAAATCAACACTTAGATCTGATTTCTACTACCCATTGTATACTACTAGTATAATGCACGGTAAAAATTTTCATTTCATTTAGCTCCGTATTGATCATTCGAGACTAAGGGTTAATTTGTGGTTAGGGTGCTACGCAGCGTTGATCGGTGTGGTCAAATTATGATTTTGGAAGGTCCAAGCTAGCGAGCTTGTTATTGAGTTGCAGTCACCAGTCAGTTCACCCAAAAGCGACAGACAATTCACTTATACTTCAACATCCCCTCACGTATAGGCTCCCTCAGGCCTAAGACGTGGAATAGAAGTGTGCTGCAATTGTTTTTCTTAATTACGCCAACCGGGTCTTGAACTCGAGACCTCTTAGCTCTGATACCATATTGAGTTGCATTTATCAGCCAGTTCACCCAAAAGCTTAAGCTGGTGAGGAAAGACATGCAATTCACTTATACTTCAACACTTATTGCTCTAATCTCGCTTAACCTGTCAACATATCCTCTTCTGATGATCTAATTCTTCCCATCTCTGTTGCAACATTCTTGCAAGTAGCGCAAACTACACATATACCATGCTTAATTAGCCCCACATTGCTCCATCCAAGCATCGTTCAAGCATATATATTTATATATAGTAGCGCAATTTCAAAATAGCTAGCCTTTTTAAATAGTTGTCGTTTTGAACATAAGTGTAGTTAACATTTTGAAACTTTGACTATCAATATTCTTTAAAATATTTACATTGGATAAATGAAAATCATAAGTGTAGATTTATCTCGAAAAATGCTTTCATAATATTGTAAATTTATTGGATTTTATAAATATATTATAATAAAAATTAGTGATCAAAGCCATGTTTCAGAGAACATGTCGATATCCAAAACGACAACTATTTATTACCGGACGGAGTACTATTATTTGGGTGGAGTACTATTATTTGGGTAGCAGTGTTACACCACTGTGGGATAGCAAAGGCAGTCTGACCTGGACACAGTGCGTTTGTGCGTGCCATGCTGGGTGTCCACGCATGCAGAGGGAGGGAGTAACAGTACACGTGGTGGACCAGTCGTACAGAAAGCCCTACCTGTCCTCCGTGGACTACTGTTGAAAAGGGCCCGCTAGAACAGTACCCCCAAAGGCCCACTAGCATAGGCTGGCTGGTCCCAAGGCGGGCCACCACGTACATGGAAAGCCCAAACTCTAGGCGTCTAGGCCCATAATCCAAGGCCCATTTGGTGCGCGGCCTCCGACCATTAGCCATACCTGCGTGAGCCTAGGTCGTAAATCGCACTGCCACTGCGCCGCCCCCCGTGCCCGAGCTCGAGAACCTCGCGGCTGACGGCGCAGGGCACCGCCGCATCCACCGCAGCACCGGTGACCGGCGGATCCCGAGGTTGGTATCCTAGCTTGCGCTTGTACGTTGTCGCTGCCTCAGTTCCGCGGTAGTTGGGTAACGAAGGTAGCGGTGGCAAAATCTGGAGAGGAACCCTAGGTCTTGCTGAGCTGGCCTCCATGGAGATTGTAGAGAGGGCGTGGTGCTGTCATGGGGTCTCTAGGCAGTAGCCTGTAGTCTGGTAGCAATCAGCGATCTGCAGGATATAGCGAAAGGTTCTTGTTTTGTTTTCTGCTTGGGTTTCTTGGTCCTGTGTCCCAGCGCAGGAATGCTCGTGCTGTCTCCTGATTCAGTAGCGTTAAGCTAGTAGGAGTAGTAGTAAAGATTCTTCTATTGGTTTGTTGAGCTAGGACTTTGGCACTGGTAATTAGCAGAAAAAAAAGATGCAGTGAATTTGATGTTTGATGTTTTGCAGTGGTTCCTCTGTAAGATAAGGTGTGGGATTTAGCGACGCAGATGGGGAAAAAAAGCTTGCTCTTTCATGCATTTGCCTTGTTAGCTTGATGGTATACGTCAATGATTATTTGCCACTGGATCCACCGCCTGGTTTCGTGCTTCTCTCTGGAGTTTTCCATTATTGCTAGGGGCTGTTAGAAACTTAGGAAAAACATTCACGTGCTCCAACATGCATAGATCTATGTAGGCTAGTCAAATTTGCAGTCTTGCAGATATAAACAGATATAAAACATGCTGATTTCTATAGTTTATATCCATGTACATTTCCATACAGGTGAATCAATTGAATTCTAAATAATATGGTTAGTCAGAACAGCTGAATTAATTGACTTCTAAATAATATGGTTTCTTTTGCTCATAGCACTGTGGTGATTTCAGTTCTTGGCTCCCTCAAACTGTGAAATGCTTGCCAAAGGAAGGAAAGTTGCTGGAAGGGGTGAAGACATGTCTGCACATTATGCATTTGGGCCACAGGAGGATGATATGATTATTAAACACCGGCTTCTGACTAGGACAACAACCACCAGGGGTGAACCGCCGCTAAAGAAGCTTCAGAAGAAGTTCATGTCCTTTGCTACTGAGATCGAGAAGGATGCAGACAACATAAGTGACTGTGAGAGGCTGTTAAAGGCCTTTCTACAGGAAATCAACACTTTCGAGCTGCCTCTTCTTAAAAGCAAGGTTGTGGTTGATGCAAACCTTAGGGAGAAGGAGAGCTTCAATGAGCTGCAGGTTGAGATCCAGCGACAAATCTTGCAAGCTCAGACTGATATCGAGGATCTTAAGAAGCAACTTGAACAGAGCAAGATTGAGAGGCAGCACAAAGAGGAGTGCGAAGCAATCAGAAAACTGATTTCTTTGCAGCCTCCACGGTCAGAAACAGAAAAACTCATCGCGGATCTTGAGAAGGAGATTGCTAATTTGGAGGCTGAGAATGCAGCATGTATAAGAACTTTGGAACTTAGGAAGAAGCAGTTTGCTCTTCTTCTGCACGTGGTGAGTTTATGCTTGATGTTCCTTTTTTCCCCAGAATCATGTTTCTCCCCGTCTATGTAAGAGTGGCACGTAGGATACTCAATTGACATGGTTGCTCCGTGTGATAGTTTCAAAGTAATACGTCTCCAGCCTCTGTTTTAAACAATACAAAGCAACTTTTAGGGAGAAACAGCCAGATTAACAATATATAACGTACTTCTGAATTTTATATCAGTGCTCACAAAATTTTGTGTGTTGGAGACTCGACTATCTCCTATCATCAAATTATACTATTGGCATCACCATTTATTTGTAGCATGAAATTGAAAAGGCTAAAGTAGTTTTCTTTTCTTTTAATCAAATCAAGTGTTTTACTCTCTTGCTTGAAGCCTCTCAATATATTCATATGTCTGAATTAAGTATAGTCTTGTACAGGTTGAATGATAGGGGAATGTCTGTACCAGGGATTCAAATTTTGTTTTGGATAAAATTTCGCCGATGACCGAAATCCGAAATTTCGGCGAAATCTCGTTATTTCGGGCAAAATCCGGACGAAATTCGAAAAGCAAAATTGAATTCCGTATTTTTTGGACCGAATTTTGGGCGAAATATCTGAAATTTTAGCATATTTTAACTGAACAAAAAATGGTTCAAACGATGTCGAAATTTTTTGAATTTTTTTGTAGAGGTTCCTGACACATCAGTGATTTTCCCATAAAAATTTCAGATGATTATCAAGTCTGAGGGATTTTTAAAAATTCGAACATTGCTACTGTCCTGATAAAACGCTGACCGGTAAGTTTGAACCGAATGAAAAATAGTTCAAACCACGTTAGAAAATTTTGAATTTTTTTTGCATGGTTATGATGCATAACTAATGTTCTCATAAAATTATCAAGCTTCATGAATTTTTAAAAATTTAAACAGTGCTACTGTCTTGTTAAAAGGCTTACCGGCAAACTTAAACAAAATAAAAAAATTGTTCAAACCATGTTAGAAAATATTGATTTTTTTGTGAATGGTCCTGATATAACATTAATATTTCTATAAAAATTTTAGATAATAATCATGCTTAAAGAATTTTTAAAAATTCTGATAGTGCTACGTCCTAATAAAAGTCTGATAATCAATACATAGATTTGCTTTAGCAATAAAAAAACGTATAAATTTTTTAAATTTTTTGCACAAGGGTGATAAGGAAATACTTAAGATCTCATAAAATTTTTGAATCATGATAACACTACAGTGAATTTATAAAATTCTTTCAAGGCACAGTACCATTTACGTTATTTCTCTTTTGATTTTTGAAATATAATATAACAAATGAAGTTCAATGCTTACATAGATTTGATTGACCAAACAAAAAAATTTGAAATTTTTGAAAATTTTATAGAATGGTACTGAGGCAATTCTTAATCTCATAAAAATTTTAGATCATGATCACACTCGAGAAAATTTATAAAATTCTGACAAGGTTATTGTCCTAATTATGTTCATTTTTTTTTTTTTAAAGATAACAAATGAAGTTCAATTATTTTGAAAACTTTTGTATGATCCTACACTACTAGAGATAGTCCTATAAATTTTTCAGATCATTATCAAGCTTGTACAATTTTATAAAGATCTGACAGAGTTTCTGCCAAAATTTTGAAATATATCAAAAATTCGGTTTTTCAACAGATTTTCATAGAAGATGATTTTCTTAAGGGTTATTGGACCAAATCCGGCCCTAAAAGTTTGAAAACCGGCTAAAAATCATGAAATTTTGGTTTACTGTAGCAATTTCAAAAAAAAATTATCCGGATAGTGGTTTGGATTTCGTGGTGGCTCGAAATCTGAAATTTCGGTGAAATTTGTATCCCTGGTCTGTACTAATGTTGTACCTGTTACAGGTCGAGGAATTGCAAATCTCAATCGAAGATGAGCAAAAGAGTGTAGCAGATGAGCTGAGAGCTGCCACTGAAGAACAGAAGATGAGCATAGCGGAAGGCAGCGGCGGTGCTTCAGATGCCATGGCTGTAGACTGATTAATTATCCTAGCACAAGCAAGTTGCATACCCTGCATTCACAAAAGCTGCAACACTGTTTTCGGACCATATAACACTGTATCTGCTTGGTAGGAGATGCCTTTTGTCGTGAGTTTGTTTCTCCTGTAGTTTCAACTGTAAGCTGATTGACTGTAAAAGCGTGTCCTTGCTTGTACGAAGAAAAAGAAAGAATACATTGCGATGTAACATATGCTCCTCTTGATTGCAATATGTAGCGTTATTATTTTACTGAACAGCGTAGTCAGCAATGTGGTGCTCTGCCGTGCTGGTTGAAGTAAAACAGGCAGCCATGGAGAATCGAATATCATACCCTGTTGTCGTAGCTGAGATGTTGGCATCCATGGTAGGGCATCAACTGTAAGCACTTAACACTGCTTGCTCTTTTGGAGGGAAGAGCATATTCTGGCCCCATTTGGGAAATGGGAACATTGTGGCAATCCTACGGGCGCTGTTACACTAATTTCTGTGAAATTCACGCGTTCCAAATAGGCCGCGAGTGCTAAGCACATAAGCTTAGGTAAGTTCATGACACCTTTTGCCATTCCCATGGACGAGTAACACTGGCATATGCTTGTTGCTTCAGACTCGCCCTATTTTTGCACGTCAGAGTGATCATCGCCGACTAATTAGCTTGGCTGACGAGGTGTATCCATACTCATTCTGGATCTACTGAAGAATCAGTTACGAACTTGGGTGTATCTTTCAGACCAAATTATTTTCTGGCCCTTTGCTTTTAGATGGACATGGTATTAGTTCTCGGCACTTCATATAAAACAACGGGCCAACGTAAAAAAGGTCAAGAGGCCTTAGGGCATGTATAATAGTACATATCAGCTTTATATAAAACTATATCACATAGAATTTTAGGTGATGTGGAGGAGAGAGAAGAAGGAGAGTACTATTTAACAGACGGCTTATAAACAGCTTTCTATTTTATGTACCATTATATACACAGTCTGTTAATTGAATGAGAGACCATTACAGATAACTATATAGATAATCTATTGTATAAGTTATTTTTAGTGCTGTCTATAGATAATGTGGAGATATATTACAGATAGCTGGCGCTTATTGCATTAACAAACTAACGGATCAGATCGGCCGTTCCTTCTTGGGCTGGGTAGGGCGGGGTTCTGAATAATTTTAGTTGGGTTGGGCTGGGCTATCTGTAAGGGTAGGATTCTGGCTGGGCCGTGCCCCATTGCCAGGCCGTCCAAATATGATTCAGCATCTAATGTATTTCTCTTTCAGTTTACTTTTTGTACACCAATTCAACACAAGAACTCACATAATTTGTGCATTGAGAAACCGTAGCGGAGAGAGAGGAGTGGAGTACAATTCTAAGCCAAATGTCTATTCCTGATTAGGATTCACGTACATGAGTTGAGAATTTAAACTAAAACGAGTAAGATGTCTGTGTGTTGCAACAGGATCCCTAAAGAAGATGATATATATATACATCATAAAACATGAATCAAATCATACAATAAACATTAAAAAGAGAGGCAGTATGGGAATATGTGAAGAAAGCTCTCGATAACCAGGTGGATTAATAATAAGCTCGCGATAGGGCATAGGAAATGACTATTAGCTAAAATAGAAACCATAGATATATAGATTGGACTAGAAAAACTTAAGTTTTTAATTTGATCATTAGCGAAAAGAATCATAATTCACCTCCTTCTTAGACATCTGATCCACTTCAGAGGTATAAACAAGAGAAGCAACTATAAAGAGCACATTTTAGTTCTGTCTGAAGTTTGTATTTATCAATAGGCTAAATGTTAGGGATAGATACATAGCATAATAATAGAGACAAAGATTTAATGTGAAAAAACCCTTACGGGAAAAAACCGAAGGAAACAATCCACTATAATGTTTTCAAGATTACAAGTACAAGGGGTTGGCTTATATAGCTAAA
Source organism: Otatea glauca (assembly GCA_036346275.1). Classification (NCBI taxonomy): domain Eukaryota; kingdom Viridiplantae; phylum Streptophyta; class Magnoliopsida; order Poales; family Poaceae; genus Otatea; species Otatea glauca. Next base: position 8,116,617 of record CM070728.1, on the reverse strand, counting down.
GAATCCTAATTGTAGACGACTTGGACTAACAACCTATTTGGACATACCAAAAGATATGGCAGTTAGAGATATTGAGTTATTTCCAACAAACCTCCCCTTAACTCAAAATCTATAACAAAGTTGTTTCCAAAAAAACCCTGAAGGGCAATTAAGCACATGAATACAAGCGCGTTAAAAGTTGAAATGACTACTGAATGAGGAAGACTAGAACAGTCAAGCCAAACACTTGTAGTGCAAAAAACCACAAAGGGTATGAAAGATTAGAACAATCTTATCCAAATACTTCTGATGAAACGAGATTGAGCAAACCGATAGAAGGTAGTGAGAAAGACTGAACAATCAATTCAAACACACAACTATAACAAAGCAGACGAAGAATTTAGATCTTCAATGGTTCATAGCATGGACTTCCTAACGAGCTCGCTAACGTGCTTCCTCGTCCGGCGCATCCTCCCACCGTATCCTGTCCTCCGAGGCCTTTGTCTCCAGAGCCGTACCGGGATTTCTTTCGCCGTCGGCGTGCCAACCACGGTCGGACGCCTCCTCGGTCATCTGCTCCCTGGTCTCACACGAGGGAGCCGTCCTTCCGTGCGAGATCGGTTCTGTCGAATCGCTGGACATTGTCATGTTGATGTTGTGCCTGTGGTTCTTTGCCGATGTTCACGATCGACCAGACGCAGTTGTTCAGGCTCTTTGTTGTTGCCAAGCTCATGCCTTTCTCGGCATCCATCAACCCGTGGCTTAATGAAGCCGTTACAGGCCCTGATCTCAATTTCGATGGGCCACTGCAATTCCCTCGCCAACAGGGGTGCATGCATACATGCACGTGCATGTTGATATCTTCTTCTTCAACGTCTCGAAGGCTACATTGAGATAACCCCAAATGTAAAAATAGAAATCTAATGTGCATTCCGTACCAGGATCAATAGCTAGTACGCACATACACAACAATTAGAATCACAACCATACACATATTATTAAGCGGAAGCTATTATACAAAGAAAATCTTACAATTCAGAGCATATAGCAGCAAAAGAAGCAAAGTCTTGTAGTGTGTTCATCCAACCCGCAGGCAATGACAATGCATAATCCCTAGAAAGATTCGGTGAAGAAAATCTCGCAACCTGCGATGAAAGAAATCTTTGAAGCTTCGCTAACTTATCCACCTAAAAACAACATATAAGCAAGGGTGAGTACTTTCGTACTCCGCAAGACTTTAACAAAACCTTAAATATATGCAGGCCATTTCAAAGGAAAGGCTTCTACAGTTAATTTGCATAAAGCAGAATTGATATTTTAAAATCAAGTTATTTATAAACGGAATTTGTAAGAGCAAGTTGACTGATATGAAATAAGTAAAGCATAAGTAATACTCACAACCGTTCATGAGCATCGAACAATCCAGATAATGGAATCCAACAATGTCGACCCTTTGACATAAAGACAGCTGCTAAACAGGTTCCAAACCAAAGCCCATTTTTAGAAAATACCAAAACATTTAACTAGTGCAAGTTCACCAAGTTTCCCATGACCGGGGGGACGGCTAATCGATTAGATTTACACTCTGCAGAGGTGTACAACTTTACCCACAAGTCATAACCTTTTCTTTTTGTCTCATGTTTCACGCACCTTTGGCGTGTGGCCAGAATGTTCATGACGAAAACCTTTACATTACCTAGGTTAACATTGCATCAGCTCGGGACGTTAAGCCCTCGCCATAGAAACAGAAACACTCACCCAAGACCTGGATCCAGGGGCGGATCCACTGTCAGGGCTTATTGGGGCTCCAGCCCCACCTCTGGCCAGCCAAACCCCCTGCCCCAGTATTCCCAACGCAGAAAGAAGCAGTCTTTGCCATACTCAGGGAGAAGAAGATAGGTTATGAGAAAGAAGCAGTCTTTGCTGGTCATTTAGGCATTTGTTTCTAACTTTCTAAACCAGAGTTTTCCTAGTACAGTTGAAAAGGCAGCAGGAATAACTATATATGTGAGCCTAAAGAACAATCTTGGCATAGCTCATGCGTAGACAGGTAGCTTAATATATGTAAACAACTGTCTTGAGCAATACCTTTTGCTCCCATAGTGCCAACTGCCAACTAATGACCGCGCAGCAAGAATCAGTTAGTTAGCTATGAGCAATTCAGCACCCATTATATTGCATAGCTGAAACTGTTGGGAAACCACGTGGCTCAATGAAAAGCCCACGATGGTCCCTTAGTCGAAACCCTAGACAACTACTATATAAGGAGGAGGGGGGTCCCCCCTATGTACAATAATCACAAAGCAATAAAGAATTTCGTCGTCGCTCCCCATATACCTGTGTGTGTCTCTCTCTGTTCTCCAATTTAGATCTGTTCGGGAATCCCGGACTATTCGATAGCGAGGTTCCTTAACACGTTATCAGCACGACGCTCTACCGGAGATCAGAATTGAAAGGTGAGAAAGGTGGGATTTTAGCGATTGAATCTAAACGCTTGTCGTTTCTATGCATGCATCTATCCTACGCATCTTGTACCGTTTTCGTCACGTGGCACGAAGCTACACGGCGATCGCTCGAAGCTACTCGGCAAGAAGCCACAGCACCCGAAAAAAAGAAGGGAAAAATTGTAGACACCTCGGTAAGCGTGCTTGAAGTGCCGCCTCCGAGCCGCGCAACGCTGCCTCGGCCAGCACACCCGAACCCGCCGTCGCCGCCGTCGTACGCTTGAAGCGCCGCCGCCTGCGCGTGGACGCTTGAAAGGCGCGCCGGCCGGCCGCCGGCCGCCACAAAGCTACTCGGCATGAAGCCGACGCCACCCGCCCGGCACGGCGCCGCAAGACGGCCGCCGCCTCCGCCGGCGCGCAAGACGCGCGCCAGCGACGGCGTCCCGCGCCCGGCCCGCACCGACGCCGCCGCGTCGTCGCGCCGCGGCAGAACTGCCGGCCGTCGACCCGCCGGCCGGCCCGCGGCCGCGCCGCGGCGTCCTCAACCCTCGACGCCAGACCCACGCATGCGGCCATCGCTGGCCTCGCCTCGCGCTTGCGCCGAGCGCCACCGGCTCGGCTCATTGTGGGGCCGCCGGTGTCGTCGCCGCCTCGGTTCTGCCGCGCGCCGCCGGCGCCGGCGCTGCCGCGCGTGAGCGATCTGCAGCCGCCGGCGCATGCACCGAAGACGCCGTCGGCACGAAGAGCCCGAGCGCGCCAGAAGCCCGAGCGCCGCGCCGTAGTCCGTAGCGCAAGAAGCCCGCCAGCGCATACGCCGCGCGCAGCTCCGCCATTGTGCGAGTTCGCAGACGCCGCCGCCTCCGACGCTACGACGCCGGCCAGCACGGCCGCGCCCGACCTCGGCTCGCGGCCACCGCCGCCCGACCTTCGGCTCGCACCGCCGCGCTCGGCCGCCGCGCATGAAGCGCCGCTCAACCGACGCCTTCACTTCGGCCACGCCGACGTCGCCGCTATCGCCGCGCCAGAGCACCGGCCGCCGCGCCCGGCCATCGCTGCCGCCGCCACCGCCGCCTCGGCCAAGCGCCGCCTCGCCTCGAGGCCGCCGCCGCCGCCAATGCCGCAGTCCGCGCGGCGCTCGGTGGGAGATGAGTGGCGGCTGATGTGGGAACCCTAGCCGCCACGACCGGTTCTTAATGGGCTGGCGAAGAAAAAAAAAGAGAATGGCCCAAGGGCCAGCCGGCAGGGAAAGGAAAGAGAAAAGAAAAAGAAAAGAAAAGAAAAGAAAAGGAAGAGAAAAAAAATAACAGAAAAATTTGGAAATTGCTAGAAAAATTCAGAAATTTTTCTGGCTCTATTTTTAATTTTTCTAGCTTTATTTCTCTATTTTATGAATATTTTTTATGAATTTTGAATTCATTGCTTTATTTTGTATACTGCAATGCATGGAAATTTATTTTCTGTACTTTATGATTTTTGCAACCTTTTTCTATTAGATTACATGTAGTAATCTAATGTCAGAATTTTGAAAACATGCAGATGTCCGGCATCATGAATCGTGAGTTTGAAGAAGCGCCCCGCACGGTCGTAACTACCTCACTTGGGCATCGGACGTGAAGATCGTTCTTGGGGCAAGAAGCTCGTGCAATGATTGGTCTAGGGTCCTCGCGGGGCGCAAAACCTCTCGCCGAAAGCGAGCGATCAAGCCTCGCATTTTCTCGGGCACCACCTCTCGACCACTTTGAAGAACGAATACATGGTTGAGGAGAGTGCACATGAGCTTTGGACCGCACTTGAGCGGTTGAAAGCTCAAGTACACCATCTTGCCCCAAGCACAGCAAGATTGGGTGCGCCTGAGATTTGCAGACTTTAAAACAGTGGCCGAGTAAAATTTTGTCTTGCACAGAATTTGTACCAATCTCTCCCTATGTGGTAAGAAGATCACAGATGAGGAGAAGATTGAGAAAACTCTCTCCACCTTCCACCCTAATGCTATCCAGAGTGCACGCAGCTATCATCAGGACGCATACAAGGAGTATAGCGAACTGATTGATGTAATGCAAGTTGCGGAATCGCAAGACGATGTTCTACGCAAGAACTATGTCTCACAGCCACCTGGAAGGGGCACTGGCACAGAAGTTAATGCCAATAGCTATAAGGTGAGATAGCCCATTCATAGAAAGAAGGGCAAGCTGGGTGGAAAAGAGAAGTTTCAGGCTAAGGGAAAGTCCAAAGCCCGTTAATGCATGAATCGCATTATTATTTTTAGATTATGGTTATTAGCATTTTTCTTTTGAATAATGAATTGAAAGCTCTAGAAGAGCATACTTCTCTCATGAATAAATATGCAATTTATTCTTTATTCCAATATTCTTTCATTTACAAGCAATTTTTGAATTATTTTGCCTCTGTTTGATTGGAATTATATTTCTTTTATCTAGAAATCGTGTAGCGCCCAAATGGAAGAGATATGCATTGTTGATAGTGGCACAACAAATACCATCTTAAGAGAGTCTAAATATTTCCAGTCGATCACGAAGAACGCTGGAAAGATTATTACGATCGCAGGAAGCGATTCATATGTAATAGGCTCAGGAAGAGTCACTATTATATTGCCTATGGGTACAACTTTGGTAATCGGAGAAGCCCTTTTGTACCCTGAATCAACGCACACTCTCTTAAGCTTCAAAGACATCCGCGCCAATGGTTTTCACGTAGAAACCAATGAAGAAAATGGCAAAGAATACTTGTGCATTGTGAAGCATGAGGTATGTGGAAAAATGATATTAGAAAAATGTCCCTCATATGAATCTGGGTTGTACTACACGAATATTCATGCACCCGAAGTGTATACTTCCTTGAAGACTGTTTTTAGAAGCTCTGAGTTATTTTCTTTATGGCATAGTAGATTAGGTCATCCTGGTCTTAGAATGATGAGAAATATAGTGAACAACTCACAAGGTCATGGCATTAATGTTAAAAATTTCCCGAATCATGAAGATTTTGTGTGCCCTGCATGTGCCACCGGGAAATTAATAACCAGACCCTCTGTCATGAAAGTGCAAAGTGAAATTCTTGCATTCCTAGAACGCATCCAGGGGGATATTTGCAGCCCGATTCAGCCCTTATCAGGGTCGTTTCGGTACTTTATGGTGCTCATCGATGCTTCCTAGAAATGGTCGCATGTATGCTTATTATTAACAAGAAATCAGGCTTTTGCAAAGCTGATCTCGCAGATCATAAGAATTAAAAATGCTTTCCCAGATCATCGCGTGAAGTCCATTAGAATGGACAATGCTGGAGAATTTACTTCAAAGGCATTTGATGATTATTGCACAGCAACAGGGATAGCAGTTGAGCACTCAGTACCGCACGTCCACATGCAGAATGGACTAGCAGAAGCACTAATAAAGAGGATTAAGTTTATTGCCAGGCCGCTTTTGCAGAGTTGTAACTTGTCCAACACTTGTTGGGGACACGCAGTCCTGCACGCAGCAGCTCTCATCAACTTCCGACCTTCGACCTACAACATCCATTCCCCTATGCAGCTTGTGCACGGGATCATCTCGAAGATCTCCCATCTCAGGAAATTTGGGTGAATGGTATATGTACCTATACCACCCCCTCAGCGGACTGCAACGGGCCCTCTCCGAAAGTCTGGGATATACGTTGGTTATGAGAGTGCATCCATAATCAGGTATCTGGAACCCATGACTGGAGACTTGCATACAGCCCGATTCGATTGCATCTTTGACGAGGACCGTTTCCGTTATTAGGGAGAAATCAACATTTGGATGAAAAATGCCGAGAAATCATATGGCATTCCACCGATCCCGCACATGACCCCGCACTAATGAAGCAAATCAAGAGGTCCGAAGATAATTGATTTGCAGAATTTAGCAAATGAACTGCCTGATCATTTTTGTGATCTGAAGGGCGTGGTTAAGTCGCATGTACCGCAAGAAATGCACCAGAGAGGGTGGAAATACCAAAGAAAATAGAAGGTATCCCTCATCCTGTTCAGAGGCCTCAAAGAAAAAGAACAAGAAATCTGGCTCCTCAAACCCAAAGTACCCGGAGACGTCTGGAGAAAACTGGGCGAGAGGACTTACCACTACCAATCACGAAAATACCCAAGGAAAGAAGGGGAGCCAATTGAGACCTGACACTAGAAAGAAGCCAACAGGAAAGGCAATTCCAGACTTGAATCTTCCACTGCAGGAAGCCGCCGAAAATAATGTGTGCGCACACATAGGCGATGAAAAGCTAAAGGAACTTGCTCTGCGATAGAAAAAGCAAATAAGAGCAAGTAGAAGTGCATGAAGCACCCCATGAAGAAATGGCCATAAACTTCGTAATAACAGGAGAATCCCTGAATAGAGCAACAACCAACGTTGATGCATACTTCGCAAAGAAGATTGCCTCGATCATTGATCATGATCCCGAGCCTGCATCTCTCGCAGAGTGCAAGAAAAGGCTAGATTGGGAAGAATGGAAAAGGCAATCAACTGCAGAGTTAGTCTCTATGAACAAGAGAGAGGTGTTTGGGCCGTATGCCGCACACCTCCCGTATAAACCCCGTGAGGTCACAAATGGGTCTTTGTTCGAAAAGGAATGAAAACAACGGTTGTAAGGTACAAGGCAAGGCTTGTAGCTCAAGGTTTCACTCAACGTCCCGGAGTTGATTATGAAGAAACCTATTCTCCGGTCATGGGAGGAATTACCTTTAGATATTTGATCTCAATGGCGATCAACTTGAAGTTGAGAATGAAGCTAATGGATGTTGTTACACATATTTGTATGGAAACTTGGATTCGAGATATACATGAAAGTCTTGGAAGGAATTCCTTTCCCAACCAAGGCGGAGCAAATAGAAACACATGACAATGTGAAATTGGAGAAATCACCGTATGGGCTAAAGCGATCGGAAGAATGTGGTACAATCGCTGAGTGACTTTCTCTGCAAGAAAGGCTACACAAGCAATGAAAATTGTCAATGTGTGTTTATACAATGATCCCGAATGGATTCTCAGATAATCTCCGTCTATGTAGATGACTTGAACATCATTGGGACGGATGAAGAAATTGAAGAAGCATGCTCATACTTGAAGTCCGAGTTTGAAATGAAGGATTTGGGTAAAACCAAGTTTTGTTTAGGCTTACTGACTTGAGCATGTCCAAGGAGGAATCTTGGTACACCAATCAACCTACACGCAGAAAGTGTTGGAAAGGTTTGGATTTGAAAAGGCATATCCTGCAAAGACTCCAATGGTCAAGGTCACTCCAAGCGGACCTAGACCCATACTGCACCTAGAGAAGAGGGGAGGAAGTCACGGGAGTAGAATTCCCATATCCGAGTGCAGTTGGAGCGCTCATGTACCTTCGAATAGCACTAGGCCGGACATTGCGTTATTGTGAATTTGCTAGCCCAAGATGCTGCGTAACCCACCAAAAGGCATTGGAAAGGGATCAAGGATATCTTCCGTTACCTCCAAGGAAGCAAAGATCTTGGTTTGTTCTTTAGAAGAAACAATGAATTGAATTTAGTTGGCTACGCCGATGCTGGGTACTTATCAGACCCGCATACTGGCAAGTCCCAAACTGGCTATGTTTTTCTATGTGGAGGAACAGCAATTTCTTGGAAGTCATCTAAGCAGACTCTTGTCTCGACGTCGACAAACCACTCGGAAATCATTGCTTTGTATGAAGCCTCTCGTGAATGCGCATGGCTCCGAAGAATGGTTCACCACATCCAGAAGTCGTGTGGTTTGAACATTGAGCAAACTCCCACAATCATCTATGAAGACAATGCAGCTTGCGTTGCCCAAGCGCAGATGGGTTATGTGAAGAGCAATCTCACGAAGCATATCAACCCCAAGTTCTTCTATGCTCATGAATTGCATAAGATGAACGAGATCAAAATATTGCATACTAAGTCATGTGAAAATCTTGCAGATTTATTCACTAAATCACTCCCAGCATCTACCTTTGAAAGATGCATTAAAGGAATTGGAATGATGAGACTTAGAGAAGTGCAGATTTCAGGGAGAGATATTTCACATATTCCCACATGAATCTCGAACATGAATTATGAATACCCAACATGCATCTCGAAGATTAGCAATTGAAGTTGGGTGAATTGTACTCTTTTTCCTTAGCAAGTTTTTCATGAAGTTTTCTTGCATAAGGTTTTAACGAGGCAATTCGTGCAACATAGTAAGCGTATGCTATGTACTCTTTCTCCATGTATTTTTTCCACTGGGTTTTTCTGGAGTTTTAATGAGGCATATGCATCTCGCGGCAAAGGGCCCAAGGGGGAGTGTTGGGAAACCACGTGGCCCAATGGAAAGCCCACGATGGTCCCTTAGCCGAAACCCTAGACGACTACTATATAAGGAGGAGGGGGTCCCCCCTATGTACAATAATCACAAAGCAATAAAGAATTCCGTCGTCGCTCCCCATATACCTGTGTCTATCTCTCTCTGTTCTCCAATTTAGATCTGTTCGAGAACCTCGGACTATTCGATAGCGAGGTTCCTTAACAGAAACGACCTGCAGGGCCTTGCAGAATTGGGAACCAGGACTGCGTCCATATCTCAAAGCTGGTAAAAGCAGATGGCTTTCAGTTAGGCATGAGAGCTACATGCAGAAATTGCCATAAATCAGTAAACACAGAAAGAAGAAGCCTTTGCCATAAATCAAAATTGGGAGAAGAAGAAAGCAAATAAGCAATACTGCCGTACTGGACTAGTGGGCCATCAAAATTAGTCATATGCTTTCATCCTTTCACCTCACCTGGGTTGATAGGATGGTACAGTGCTCGCCTCTTTCACTCTAGCACAGCACCAGGAGAGACAAACAGTGCCGTCTCGTGGGTGGTAGACGCACAAGCGATTGAGGCCTTGGGGGTGGCAGGCAGCAGACGCACGAGCGGGCGCGACCACCTGGTGGGTGGCTGACTCGCGAGCGCCGTCCAGCAGGCTGCGGGCGAGGCCGCGAGGGAGGACGCACATTGCGTCGGTGTGTGGGCTGGGCGGGGAACGCCGGTGACCGACAGCCAGTCGCCAAAGGAGGAGTTGAGGAGATTGTGCCAGCGGCCGAAGCGCATCTTCAGTCACCAGAGGAGCTGAGACGAGGAGATCGAGATCGCCGGATGCCCAGATCGGCAAAGGAGGACTAGTCTAGAGTTTGGAGAAGCAACCGAGGAGGAGGCGCCTCGGATTGATCGCAGCAAGAGGCTAAAAGCAATTCGACTCATCACTGGTATATTATAAACTATAAATTGTCTAAGCCCCAAATGCAATGCAATGCACAGTATGCACTCTTTCTGATAAAGTGATAGGGATAGTCTATTAATCTATTGATATTGGGTATCGATTGGTTGATTTTTTTCTCTCTTTGAACACGTGATTTAATTTGTTTGATTGTAGCAAACTAAGTTTTATATTTTTATCAACAGGTTGAATGATTGATGATCTGTCCTCACATATTTATGTTATTCTATCCATTAGCAAGGTACCACACTTGTTATATTTTGATTATTTACTTTGTTTTCTTTCTATTTATGTATGAATTTAGAATTTGGTTGTCAATAGACCGGTAGATGTAACATTAGTATATTTGTCTTAAGTTAGAACTTCGATATAAAAGCCCCCTCTCTATTTTTATTCTGGATTCGCCACTGCCTAGATCCATTCACATCACACCCAACACCACGTTTCTGTTCATGGCAAGGCGTACACCGTTGCATTGGATGTAGAAACCCCTACAAGTAGACCTGAAAAGGAATGCCTGTGCAATCTCCCGCCTTCCATAAATGCAAAGTTAAACTAGATAACTTAATTGGTTTAAGGTTGCCCTATCCCAACACTTGCGGTTGTACGGATTGTCTTGGATCATACAACACTATGTTCGGTCCTTAATCCGACACGGGTGATACTCCACCCTACACTACGTGCAAATCCCTCTGCACATCCGGCTATTGCCAATAATTGCCCGCATCAAAACTATAGTTTTATTTTGGGTTTTTAATCAAAATACCCATAACCAACAGTGTCATACCCAACATTTTCCATTTCTCAAGAAACAAATTTTGATCTGATCATCTACCTCAAAGGTTCTAAATCATGGCTAAGCATGGATAATTATGAAATCGTATATACCCATGATAACATTAAATAATGTCTAAGCTTAATCTATGGTTATCAAGGTTCACATATCCATACTTATCAAAGAGGTTTCATGAGATAACAGGTATAACTACCAGTACCACAAAATAGCGAATTTACAGAAAGTAAACGCATGCATGAAACATTTTAATAAACACAATGCAAATTAAATACTGGGATCAAGATGACCAAAGGAGGGTGCTTGCCTTGCTTATTTATTGCTTAAGACGAAGACGAGGATGAAGCTGACGGAGGCAATGACGTAGGAAGGGACGTCGGATTCTACACGTCGATCAATCGGAAATATAGCAAAAATTCAACTTTAATAAGGGCAAAAAGAAAATAGACAGAAAACCAAATAAAGATTCACCGCAGAAAATAGAATTATTTTAGGGTTTAAGTTGCATGATTCCACATCTTGAGTTCAAGATAATTAAGCATTCATATTGTTAAGGTTTTTATGATAACAAAGCAGGGTTTCTTTTATAGATTATCTTTTCTAGAATTACGAATTCAAGAGGCTAAAATTATGAATTCTTGTATTTATAACTTCGAATTCTAGATGCTAAAATTATTTAGATTAAAAGAATTAAAACACTAGTTAAAGGGTTATGCGAATAGCACTTAATTCCTTAAGTGATTTGCATAAGAAGGGTTTTGAATAAGTTAGATCTATTAAGCTAGGTTACTAGATTTATTCATGGTTTTTAAGAAGGTTCTGATGATACAAATATATTAGTTACAAACTTCTTCATTATTACAAGGTTCACTTATTCATATTATGAAGCTCACTAATCATAATACTTAGGGTTATTTGACTAATAGAATTTATATGCAAAACATGATGAAACAAGATCATTTCTTCAGAACGGGATAGTATATACTTTGAAGAACATTTCTTAGCTGATTTCATACATCTTAGTGTTTAGACGCGACATTATATTCATTGTTGAAAGAGCTTGCATGATAATAAGGTTTATGTTATAAGGAATTGGATTATAAGTGTAGTGAACAATTATCACTTAGGGTTATAGCACTAGCTGGATTCAAATGAATATTAAGCTTTAAACAAAATATTTTTCCAGAATATGATAGTCCATATCCTAAATATCATTTCTAAACTGATCTTCATAATATTAGCATTTAGACGAGATATTCTGCGGGTTGTTGAAAATACTTAAATGTTTCATTTATTTAGAAAACATAACATTTAGGGTTATGCTACTAGACTCTTTTATATACAAACCTTAACGAAATAACATTCTTTCTTCAGAACATAGTAGCATGCACTTTATAGGGTATTTCTATGCTATTTTCATAAATCTTTTCATTTGGACGAGATACTTTACAAGCTTCTGAAAAGCCTTAAGTGATCACAATGATGACATAACAAGATTCAGTTTTCGATTTAAGTTTGTGATTACACCTTATAAGATAATCTACCAATTTTTCAGGCATAAACAAGGAACGACTCTAAGAGTGTTTTAAAGTTGATTTCGCGATGTTTGGCTTTTATCCGAGATGTTTTCCCTAAAAGTAATCATTAGGGTCTAACATGATCTTATTTCAACTTTGCACAAACATAAGATATTTTTGTATAATCAGAAAGAGAATTATTTTTCAAGATTATAGGATTTGGTTTTGTCAAATTTGAAGTTAGATTGAGAAAGTTATGACTATTCGGACAATACAAATATTAATACTTCGACTACTAAACATTTATTGTTTTCTATGGTAAACCTTAAATATTTTTACACATCTAGGATCCTTGTGATGTCAGGAGTATAACAAAACCAAGTTTGCTTACATTCAAGTTCATCTAATCTATATTCTAACTATTTGATTTTCTATGCATGTATATACATTTTGCACTTGGGCTATTTCATATTTTTCAAGAGAACTTAAATCAAGTTTATTTCTTAATTATTTTGGAAAATTCAGGTGTTATACTGTCATACTAGTATTTAGAATTTTTTTTTCTTATTTTGGATTTCTTTTATATAAGTTATGCATATTTGAGTTTTTAGTGTATTTGAATGAAATCTTTAATAGAAAGTAGTTCAAACATAAATGAAATTTAAATATTTTTATATATTTGAACTCCTGGAAGCATAAGGGTTTCACTAAAATTGGTTTCATTCAATTCTAAGTTTGTTTACAGAATTTTTATAAAAAGCATATCTTTAGGTCTTTTATTCAAATTTGAATTTCAAATTCACCCGGTGATCATTTTCGAAATATTATTGCATATTATGGAAGCACTTGATTTTATATGAATATATAAATTCATTCCACTAATTTTTGAGTTATAATGCAAAAGATATAGATAGTTGAATTATTTTGGATATACAAAATTCAGGAAAATCGGAAAATATGCTTCTCTTACTGGGAAAGCGCCCTTATCGGTTTGCACTGGCCCTTCTTTTGCGTCACTGATAGAAGGGGCCCACAGCGCAGCGAGCCGAAAGCAGGGGCGGCCTAGGGCGAGGCGACGACGGCGGTCCAGTGGAGCTCCGGCGAAATCGATGGCACGATGAGCTTCAGTGCATCATCCCGCACCTGATGGTGGGTCCCATTTCCTCCGGCGATGGTCGGAGCGGGCTGCCACCGTGGGCTTGTGACGGCGGAAATGGCGCCTTGCCGGAGAAGATGAAGAGAAGGGGCTTGAGCTCGGGTGATGCCAGATTAAGCTTCAGTGGCGCGGAGGAGTCCCATTTTGTCGGACGCCTTGGATGGAGATCGGCCGGGTTGCTCCTCCACCGAGCGCCGGCTTTTGAGAAGAACAATGGCGACGGAGGGGATGCTACAGACAAGGAAAAGCGAAATTGAGGCTTGATGAGTAATCAAGGATGCATTACCAAGCTCTCGGACAACTGAATTCCAAAGGCTCCTATCGATTTGGCTTGCTTCAATGATTTTCTCCCATCCGGTTTAACTGACGAAATGGCGAAAAAGAAAGCTACGGCTGAAGCACTGGGTTCAGTGGATGATAAGGAGTAGGGGGGTCTCAATGGAAACGCTACACGGGTATTTATAGCTGGCAATGGATTAGCAACATAGGGTTTGAACACAAGAGGGGAGTTGCGGCTGCCCTGTGCGCAGAGGCGAGGTGTTGCGCGAGGTTTTGCTGGGCGGTATGGCGCGGGAGATTGAGGACGAGCGTGGCTTTGGTCGGGCAGAGGTGGCATGGCGATACACTGAATCGGATGCTCGACAGATGAGACCGAGTGATCGACAGACGAGACCGAGCGAAGGGCACGCGTGAGACTGAGAAGAATCGGGAGAGGAGCGCATGCGCGAGGGGAAGAGAAGAGAGGGAGAAAGGGAGCAGTGGCTGACGAGCGGGACCGGGACCACCGGGCAGAGGCTGAGAGGCTTTCCCGTTGCTTCCAGCGAACGGCTGTAGCACAGCGACCGGGCCCACACGTCAGAGGTGGAAGATGAGATAAGAGATAAGTTTTAGCTCGGACAGTTCAGTACACGCATTGATTTGGCTATCAAGTCAAGTTGAAAAATTGCGAAACTTTTTGACTGAGGTCTCCTGGTAATTTTTATCTTCCATTAAAAATTTGAGACTAAAATACCCTACAATGAATTAATTAAAATTCTGGCACTGTGCACTGTCCAGAATTTCCATTTCGGATTTTGATTTATTTAAGGGTTTTAATCATATTTATTATTTTCAAAACTTTTTATAAGAGTTTAGTTTAGGTTATATATATCTATATAAAAATTTCAAGTCAAAATATTGTGTAATTAGTTTATAAAAATTCTGACATGATAATTTTTAGATTTTCAAAGCCTCTGTTTTTGAAATTTTAGAAGGTCTAAACAACATGATAAATTCCTGAAATTTGTACCAGATGTATATTCTGATCTGATGTTGTCACGGTAATTTTTACAGATCCAGATAAGTTTCTAATATTTTACATTAATTCTAAGTTACACTGTTTCTAGTCAAGAGAGATGTCACTCATTTTATTTATTTACTTTTCTGCGCATAAAATTTTTACTTGTTGACTTTACTGATTTACCAGATTTGATAGGGTTCCATGGTAAATTTTCCAAAATTTTAATTTTACCTTTTTATCTTTTTCCATTCATTATTTCTATTTGTTGGATTTTTCATTCAAAGCATAAATCCAAGGAAATCCAAATAAAAACCAATAATACCAATTAAACTCAGAAATAAATATATTGAAATTTAAAATATTCATTTTTATTTTCTTGCATTTTTCGGGATGTTACATACATCGTCCGAGGGCGTCCTGGCTTCACTGCCACAAATATGTGTATGCCGCTTGAGTCTAGAACTCATTGTTGGAGCACGTCGCTTCTTCCCATGCGCCGTTCTTCTGCTCCTAGCGGACGCCAACGTGGCCTCGTTGTCTTCAACCCCGGCGCGGTTCCGCGTGAGAAAAGCATTGCTATTTACCCTGACGACTATTCCAGTGCTAAAAAGTGGGATCCCTATGCAATGCAATTGTTGGCGGATTGTTATGCATATTATTGGCGGATTTTATTCATTGAAATTAATACTTTTATGCATATTATTGGCAGATTTTATTCATTTAAATTAATACTTTATGCATATTATTGGCGGAAGGTGGAGAGCAACTGGAGGATGCGTCGTGAAAGCGGGACCGAAGGTTGCGCTGGGGCGGTTGATGACTGGGCGTCGAGAGGTGAGCGGCCACAGAGCAAGGCGCTCGGCACGTGGAGGCACGTCTTTGGTGGAGGGCCGCCGCGACGAGGTGCGGGCCGAGCCGGCGCGATCGGAGGATGGTGTGAAGACCGGTCGAGGTGGCGGCGGCCGAGGTGGTTGGTGCGCCGATCGGCGCGAGCGCTGCGCGGTGGTGGTCGCACCGGCGGGGACGACGATGGGTCGACGGACCGACGCTGGCGAGCGACGCTGGGACCGCATGGAGAAAGACGAGCCGACACCGACGCAGAAGACACCGGAGGTCACGAGGCACTCGGACACCGAAGGCAGATGACGTGGAGGAGGCGGGGCCAGCCAGAGGTCCGATGGTCAGCGCGACGGTGTGCCAGAGGCCGTCGCCGAGGGACTTCGCGGAGGCTGGGCCAGCAGGCGCACGAGCGGCACAGATGGCGGTGCCGGCGGTTGCATGCCGGCCAGAGCACAATGGAGGCCAGTGGACGGCCGTGCGGGGCGATGAAGGCCGAAGCAGCACCGCGTCGAGGGTCGTAGGTGGCACGAGTGGCTTGAGGCGGAGGTCGCGACGGCCAACTGGATCATGGCGGCGGGCTGTGCCATGTGGGTGCTGTGCGGGTGCCGCCAGAAAACCCTAAGCTCTAATACCACTTGTTAGGGGTAGATACACGATATAATAATGGAGACAAAGATTTAACGTGAAAAAACCCTTACGAAAAAAAACCACGAGAAACAATCCTCTACAATGTTTTCAAGATTACAAGTACAAAGGGTTGACTTATATAGCCAAAGAGTCCTAATTATAGATGATTTGGACTAACAAACTATTTGAACATACCAAAAGATATGACAGTCCGAGATATTGAGTTATCTCCAACACTAAATATACTAGTGAACAGAGTCACAATAGAAGTCACAAAATAGGCAAAGGGTATGCCGCCACTTTAGCTTAAGGAAACGAAATAAGCATATATTTTGGTGTTGGCCCATGTTTACAAACTTCAAAATATTAATATTCAACTGGCATTGGTCTTGCATCGTGTCTAAGTATTCCCTGAGAAGCCAATGTCATCTAGTTTCATGAAAACTAGCCATGGTTACGCACTACGCTGCGTCGCGCAGAATTTGAAAAATTTGGTCGCGCGACGCTACGATGTCCGAAATTTGGTTGCATAATTTCAATATTTTTTTTAAAAAAATGGGTCGCTAAGAACCTTCAACGAATCTGTAGACCGCTATAAATCATCAGCGAATCTGCGTTTTTTTTTAGAAAACCGCGGAGTCTTTTTTTTTTTAAAAAAAATGGGTCGTTAGGATTCTTCGGCGAATCTGTGGACCGCTATAAACCGTCAGCGAATCTACGGATTTTTTTCCAGAGGATCTAAATGTAAACCGTGAAGGATCAAACGTAATTTTAATTTTTTCGGGTCTATTTTGTTAAAAAACCGACAAAAGGACCTAAACGTAATTCCAAACTTTCTAAAGGACTTTTCCGTGGAGACGCTGACGTGGCGTCCCTCACCGGCCGGCATTCCTCGCCGCTATAAAGATATACATTATTACTATGAATCGGCATTAAGCAAAAAGACACCAAAAATAACAGACGAACTCTTAGCAGTGGACTTCCCGGTATGCAAAATTTTATCAATAAGTGAAGAGGACGAAATCTAGTAAAAACAATTAGAATCATCTATCTACTTTCTCTATTTGCCATTTCCACTTTTCAGGAGAAAATGTTTGAGAAGCTTCGGGTTTTCCAACACCAACAGTCAGAGAATTGGAATACTTGCTGTCTTCCTTTTCACCATCCACCGCAAGGAGACTCTCACAGTACCATTTCACTCCATGAGCTCCAATACCAACAAAAGCTTGTCATAGCTGCCACCAAAAGCAAAGAGGAGAATTGATCATTTGCATCGTTTATCTCAATGACATGTGGTTCCAAAGCTAGAATGTCGGTGAGACATCACAGAATAAATGATTAATAGCATTGGTAGATGAGGGTAAATCATCAATTATTCCAAAGCAAATGGGTTCATTGGTTTGATAAAACAAAAAATCTATAAAAAATAAAAAAAATGCAAGCTGTACCTCTCCTCCTAGAGCCATTGGCAGCACATCACAGACTAAACACTCCAATTCTTGCTTTCAAGGATAATACTCTTCTTGACTCGCACCACCGTTCATGCCTGAATCAGCATTAGCACTGTCAGCAACAGTCACTTCTTGGCTAGGATCAACTTTGTCTACATCATAGAACTCATCATCAGAGTCCTCTGATGGCTTGCTCTCTTCAGTATTTACAGGACAAACTCCATCCGCCGTGTCTTTCTCTTCAGCAGACGACTGTTTCTTCTTGATGCGAAAGCTCATCATCTTCCCAATGTGGCCCCAGGATGGCCTAATTTCATATCGGTTGGCGTCAAAAATTTGAAGTAGGGTTTCTAATAGCAGCACACTAAATGAATAACTGGTTCAGAGCGTGCCAGTCGATTTGACCTGTAATCGACAAGGTAAAAATATGAAATTCACTCAAAGTCGATCGTCAGGATCAATCGGCTTAGACTCAATCAGCTTGAAGCCGATTAAATCAAAATAAAAAGGTAAGTCTAACTAGCCGATTAAGGCTAATCAGAGGATAAAAACAGATCGATTCTGAAGAAGGCGATGCGCAACAAGATCAGAATAAATCGAACTTGGGGCGTAATTTGAAGAAGATCAAATTATAAAGACTAAATTACAAGAACTACTCCTAGTCGACAGGAAAAAGTAATGTAGATTGGTGTTTGATTGTGTTGGATCCTTTCGCAGCTCGCTTTGGCCCTTCTTTTATACCCGTCGACCGATCGTGTCCTATTACAACACGTTAAAAAATCTAATCCGTATCGACCTTATTTCAGATAGCTTTCCCTCAAAGATCTTGCCATTGCTAAATATCTTCAAGTCTTTCCAAATTGTCTGTTAGTTACCGCAGATTTTGACTTTCTTACCGATTTTGACTAGACTTGCCAAATTGTGGTGCAAACAATATCATATTTGGATCTTATGTGGTCTCGGCTGTTTCCCTGTCTTTTCATCTGACAATTTGGACCTGTCATCCTTAGCGTTCTTGTCAACGGCTGCTTCGTCCTCAATGGACGGTGCAACCTTAGCATCCTCTCCAGATGATTCATGATACTCAGCCTGCATATTCGGAAAATTCTTCCATCTGTCAGACCTCTCATCCTCCTCCTGCAGATCCAGCACCATGACATATGCAACTCAGCAAGATCAAACAACATGGTGCAAAATGGAGGCATCGCCAGAGGCAACTCTCCTACCTTGTAGATGTTTTCATATTCTCTGTGTTTTTGCAAGTGTTGTGGCCGCAAAGAGAAACCATAAGCGTCCTTGTACCAACCCCCAAGACATCAGAAACATAAAGGAGCTAATGCCACTAAAAAACGAACCATTTGGTGCTCTAACTATGATTTTTTGGTATCCAAAAGGTCAGGACCCATCCAGATTTATACCAATGGCACGATTTTGCTAAAAACTCGTGACGCACACTAAAATTTGGTCTAACTAATCATGTCTGATAAAAGTTCGATATTTTCTGATCACTCAACCCCATTGCTAAAATCCCAAGTTCAAACTTAACCTGGCATGTAACATCGGCTGCAAGTTCGACACCTATGGAATGCTGTTGCCGAATGGGTACGGCTGCCATCCCTCCTCCCGGACAATTGGGAACAAACTAACTCCTTCCAAGACTGGGGCCTACATCTCATAAGCTGTCGTGCAAGTCTTCGCAAAGGCCTGGCATCTCTGATCATCCTAACTTGTTGGCAGTGGTGGAAAGAGCGTAAAATCAGAGTTTTTCGAAATGAATGCAAAGCCAACGACAACATCTTTCAATCCATCAAAGACGAGGTGGCAACCTGGACTGCTGCGGGTGCAGATCACCTGAAAAGCCTACTGGACCCACAACGTTGATTTTCTTATCATTTTTTCTTTTTTCTTTACCTCTTTGGTGCAGTATCCTGCGCCATGTAATCCTCAATCTTTCTTCTATCTAATATAATCCACAGCCCAGCTGTCTTTTCAAAAAAACATGGGCTGCAAGGTTCAAGCATTTACTGCTATTGTACATTATACATTCACCAGGTTGTTTAGCATTCAACCAGATACTGTTGATCAGGATGGTGTTGGCCTCGGCAACCTCTCCGCGATTCCTGCAACAGGACTACAATCTGTTAGGATGATTTCCCAAATATCGCTGTCGGGAACAACGCATGAACAAAATATGGCAAAAAAGTTATGCACGGAGAACGAGTGTTGGTCATTCAAGTTCAAGATATAACAAAGGCAGCGAGCGTTTTATTCTTGATTATTATTCACGTACATGAGTTAAGAATTTAAACTAAAATTTCATCCACGTAGATAAATAAAACATTTAAACTAAAATCTCCACCGCAATTATGGTCCAACGAAATAACGTGGATTGGCCTAACTCGACACGTCTTACCGCCTCTATAAACTCATAATAATAAGTCGAGAAAACCAGGGGGAAAAAAACACTCGTAACTCCCCACGACCCCACCCCACCGCACATCCGCGTCTAGGGTTTCCGCCTCCCGAAGCTTCGGGTTCGCCGCCGACCACAGCCGCCATGGGCTCCGGCGACGACGAGCGCGGCACCGCCACCGCCGCCTCCAAGCACCACCACCGCGAGAAGGACAAGGACCGCGAGCGCCCCTCCTCCCGCCACCACCGCGAGCGCTCCTCCTCTCACCACCACCGCGACGAGAGGGACGGCGACCGGGAGCGGGATCGCGACCGTCACCACAGGGAGAAGGAGCGAGATCGCGAGGAGCGGAAGGCCCGGGAGCGGGAGGAGAGGGAGAAGGAGAGGGAGGGAGAAGGAGAAGGAGAAGGAGAAGGAGAGGGACCGGGCGCGGCGGCGCGAGGAGAGGGACCGCGAGGAGCGGGTCAAGGAGAGGGAGAGGGAGAGGAGGCGGGAGGCGGTCGACGACGAGGAGGACGAGAACCGCGACCGCAAGCGCCGTCGCCGGTCCTCGCACCACCACCGCGACACGGAGCCGGAGGCGGCGGCGGTCGGGGAAGAGGAGGATGAGGAGGAGGCGGAGAGGCGGCGGCAGAAGAAGAAGGAGGACATGGAGGCCGAGCAGCAGCGGCTAGACGACGAGATGGAGCGCCGCCGTCGACGAGTCAAGGAGTGGCAGGAGAAGCGCCGTGAGCAGCAGGTGCAGGAGCATGGCGCCAGCGGTGCTGCTGCTACCACCGAGGCTGAAGATGGAGGCAAGGCCGGGAAGAAGTGGACCTTGGATGGCGAGGAGTCTGATGAGGAGGGGGATAAAGAGGATGACAACAAGTCGGAGGAGAATGGTGGTGCTGGTGCCATGGACGTTGACTTGCCGAACAGGGGTAATGATGCAAATGATGGTCCTGCTATGGAGGAGGATGAGATTGACCCGCTCGATGCATTCATGAGCTTCATGGTGTTGCCAGAGGTTGCAAAGCTGGAGGGTGCCGTGACAGCGACGGAGAGCGTGCCTGCTGCCAATGTGGATGACAAGGGTGATAAAAGTGCAAAGGATGTTGTGAGTAATGGGGATAAGAAAGGGCCTAGGAAGGCGATGGGGAGAATTATGCAGGGGGATGACTCCGATTCGGATTATGACGATGCTGAGAATGATGAGGCTGGATTGGAGGATGAGGATGACGAGGAGTTCATGAAACGTGTGAAGAAGACAAAGGCAGAGAAGTTGGCTATTGTTGACCATTCCAAGATTGACTACCAACCGTTCCGGAAGAATTTCTACATTGAGGTGAAGGATATAACAAAGATGGCAGCCGAGGAAGTGGCAGCCTACCGGAAGCAGTTGGAGCTCAAGGTGCACGGGAAAGACGTGCCCAAGCCAATAATGACGTGGGTACAGAGTGGGCTGACGAGCAAGCTACTTGACACCATCAAGAAGCTTGGTTTCGAGAAACCGATGCCTATACAGGCACAGGCTTTGCCGATCATAATGAGTGGACGTGATTGTATAGGAATTGCGAAGACTGGATCTGGCAAGACTCTAGCGTTTGTCTTGCCCATGCTTAGACATGTCAAAGACCAGCCGCCTGTTGTGCCTGGAGATGGCCCTATTGGGCTTATAATGGCCCCTACCAGAGAGCTCGTGGTGCAGATCCATTCAGACATCAAGAAGTTCTCTAAGGTGCTTGGCATCAATTGTGTTGCTATATACGGAGGTTCTGGGGTTGCCCAGCAGATCAGTGAACTTAAAAGGGGTGCTGAAATTGTCGTTTGTACACCAGGCAGGATGATTGATATCCTTTGCACTAGCAGTGGGAAGATCACTAACCTTCGGAGAGTAACGTTCTTGGTAATGGATGAAGCTGATAGGATGTTTGATATGGGTTTTGAGCCTCAGATTACTCGTATAGTTCAGAACACCCGGCCAAATAGGCAGACTGTTCTTTTCTCTGCCACTTTTCCGCGGCAGGTGGAGGTACTGGCACGTAAGGTGCTGACGAAGCCTATTGAGATTCAGGTGGGTGGGAGGAGTGTCGTGAACAAAGATATCACACAACTGGTTGAGGTGCGGCCAGAAAGTGAGAGGTTCTTGAGGCTGTTGGAGTTGCTTGGAGAGTGGTTTGTAAAGGGCAAAATTCTTGTTTTTGTCCACTCACAAGATAAATGTGATTTTCTTCTGAAAGACTTGTTTCAGCACGGATACCCATGTCTGTCTCTACATGGTGGAAAAGATCAGACTGACCGTGAATCAACTCTTGCTGATTTCAAGAGCAATGTCTTCAACCTGCTGATTGCTACCAGTGTCGCTGCTAGGGGTTTAGATGTGAAAGAACTTGAGCTGGTTGTCAATTATGATGTACCAAACCATTATGAGGACTATGTTCATCGTGTTGGGCGAACTGGTCGTGCTGGTAGGAAGGGCTGTGCTGTGACTTTTATTTCTGAGGAAGAGGAGCGGTATGCACCGGACCTTGTTAAGGCTTTGAAGCTCTCTGAACAGGCTGTCCCAGAAGACCTGAAAGGCCTAGCTGATCGGTTTATGGCAAAGGTGAAGCAGGGAACAGAGCAGGTCCATGGAACAGGCTATGGCGGAAGCGGTTTCAAGTTCAACGAAGAAGAGGATGAAGCACGAAGATCCGCAAAGAAGGCTCAGGCAAGGGAATATGGATATGAGGAGGACAAGTCGGATTCTGATTCTGATGAGGAAGGGGGGGTACGTAAGGCGGGAGGTGACCTCGCAGCACAAGCTATCGCTGCTGCTCAAGCAGCTGCTGCTTTGGCTGCAGCCAAGGCCACCAGTAATGGCAACCAGCAAGCACCAGGCACTGCAGCAGGCCCCTTGCTTCCGATACCCGTTGCACCTAACCAGCAAAATAATGACGCCACAGTACGCGCACTTCAGGCTGCAATGAACATACAGCAAAATCTAGCAAGGATACAGGCCCATGCAGTTCCAGAACACTATGAAGCTGAACTTGAGATTAATGATTTCCCACAAAATGCTCGCTGGAAGATCACTCACAAAGAGACATTACTTCCTATTCAGGAATGGACTGGAGCTGCTATCACTACAAGGGGAACATATATTCCTCAAGGAAAAATTGTTGGTGCGAATGAGCGCAAGCTGTACCTGTTTATTGAGGGCCCCACCGAGTTGTCTGTCAAGAAGGCGAAAGCAGAATTGAAACGTGTCCTCGAGGATTGTACCAGCCAGGCACTGAATCTTCCTGGCTCTGCTCAGACTGGAAAGTACTCCGTCATTTGAGGTGCTGAACAGATTACAAAATGGCTGAGTATCGAGTTGTTGGGATTTCCTTGAGAAGGTATGAAAAGAAATAATACCATAGTCCATAGATTGAATATTTAGCTGCTTGTGTATGGGTATGCCTGTCAATTCATTTTGTTATCTCTGAGTACTTCATGGTACCCAACTGATATACTTCTGATTTCTTGTCTTATATTGTGACTACCTTATTACTCAGTTCTATGTTATTTTTTGCTTGTATTTTATTTACTGACTGTTCTCTGGGTGTATTTCCACGTTGCAGCTTACAATGGTGTTTGCAGACCACAGTGGATTGGTACTTCCATATACTCAGATTGTCCCCATACATGCAACTTATTTTTTAATCTAAGGCATTATATTAGGCATCTAATGGTTAGTGTCACATGGTTATTGTGGAAATTGTCTAACCTGGAACATTTTGACAATTTCTATAATTCTATTAACAAATTTTGGTTGCCTTTGGACAGAAGGCTTAGAACACTGGCGGTAGCTGAGCCTGTTAGTGCAGGATGTGTTCCATACAATTTTTGAACACATTTTCTGTTGTGAACACTACATGTTTGAGTCATGGCATCCCTTGATCTACGGTGCTCTGTTCGTCCAGAGCTGTATTGGGGAATAGCTTAATGCAAGAGAAGGCGCTGACGGTACTGGTTGGGTTATGATACTTTGGAACTGAATAACTGCTCTTATTATTTGTTTGCTTACGAATGACCTAATGAAATGAATGTTTGACCAACACTTGAGTAATCCGGGGTCTATATTATTGATTTCCCCTTTGGAAGCTATAACAAGAAACGATAAATATACCTTTTGTTTCGATTATATTTACCCTTCATTTTTACCGTTACTTGCACGCTTTGAAGATTCAAGTCCTTTCATTTGTTAAAAAAGGGTGCCATGATGTTCTTGTTCTGGTCTTCAGATGTATTATATTCTTGCAAACCGAGGATCATATGTTTGTGAGGTGGTGCAGCTGCTGGTGAAAAAGGAGACTGGACCTCTGCGTATCATCTTTCCTTTTCATATCATCGTCATTTGTTCCATCTTTTTGTGGGGGTGGGGGGGGCGGAGTTGCACTTTTTTTATTTGTTATTATTATCATCGTATAATGTGCTGCCGCTCTCGAGTAACAACAGTTCTGTTAAGATGATATGGCGGATGATTTATCGCGGTTTGCCATGGCTCAGCACGTGTTTGTTCTGCTGACCCGTTTTATTTCTGTACTGCACTCTGTTGCTACTACACACAGTATGTACAAACAACCGTGAATCTTGCATGACATTACTTATTAATTTCATTGTGCAGAAGAGGATAGCACGAAAGGTGAAATCAGACTGGTGTGCAGGTAATACGGTCAGGACATCCATCCCCGGCTGTTACTTGCCACTAGTATGGCTCGGCCTGACGGTGGCTTAAAACAGTTTCTGCAGCAGAGAGGCGGCCATCTCACGCCACGGCAGCTCTCAGCTCGTCGTTGCCATGCTCGTTCGTCCTCTGCTGCTGGGCTTGAGGATTATGATGATACTACCGGTGTCCTATTACAACACGGTATAGCACCTTTTTAATGGGACAAAAACACGCCCCCGCGTAAATGTCTATGGCAACTACTATCTCACGGGCATATGCTCGGATAGGATATATCTATCGTACGCTTCCCTCGCCGCTCGTCTTGACATCCACCGTCAGCACCTGCCTTGGCATCCATCGTTTACCTCCCTCACTGATGCCCCTAAAATCTGATCCAATTGCTGCAACCTTACCAACCATAGTTGTCCTTGTTTGTTTTTGTGTTGGATTCTCTAAAAGTTGATTTTGAATTGATTTTAGAGAAGCTGATTATCTAAAAATACATATGAAGTGGATTGTGGATTCAGTGTATATGGATGGGTTGGATTGTGAGAATCAATTTATAGAATCAGCTTGTTTATTTTTTATTATTCTTTTGGGGCTATAGTTTAGAATCAAAAGTAAAAATAAACAGGCAACAGGTGGTGATGGGGAGGCGACTCGAGCTGTCGTGGTCACCCACGAAATCTAACTCAACTTGAAAGTCTAGAGGTGTGCCCTCCAGGGCTAACCGGTGACGATCGCGACGGAGGCGACTACATTTCGTCCCCACTAGTTTTTGATGGTCGGCTGTGGGACAAGATTATTTGGAATCCAAATAATACTAATTTTCTGAAACTAGGGTTTTTTTTTGGCAAATGTAAATCTTTGTAACAACGAACACCGACACGTAAGAAGCATTGTTGATGTTACCAGAGAATCACGAGTAGAAGGTGCCATCGATCACTTTGGACAAGGCAAAGAAACCTCTTGCTGGGCTGCTATTATGTGTTAAAATCTACTGGTCAGAGATATCCCAAGAGCGGGTGTGTTTGGTTGACTGTATTTGCCTTAATGGCATAAGTGGATGTAGCCTGTATCTTCCATACAACTGTTTGGTTTTCTGTAGATCAAGTCAATCTTGGTCTAGAGCATGCAATTTGCACCTGCTCGTCCTAACCCGAGGAAATATAGAGATCGGGCTTCTCTCCAATGTAGGCCTGTGAGATGCATCGCTTGCTCCTCCTGCATCGCGCTTTCACGCTGAGCTCATACCGAGTGTGTTGGCGCGGCGTGTCACATCGGGCCACCTTTGGCCCGACAAGGGCAAGGTCAAGCAGCGGAGGGGAGGCCCCGCGATCGACGACTTCGAGGTGGCCTTCCGGGAGTTCAATGAAGACTTCGAGGAGGAGGAGGATGATGGGATGGAGATGGAGGAGGAGGTGGCAGAGAGCAAGCCGTTCGTGTTCCACGCTTCCTCCAAGAAGCCGTCCGGCCGCAGGGCGGCGAGGTGGTAGTCAGGGCCCAGCCGACGCACGAAGCGCACCCAGTACAGGGGCGTCTGTCGTCAGCCGTGGGGCAAGTGGGCCGCCAAGATCTGTGACCCCGTCAAGGGCGTCCGAGTCTGGCTCGGCACCTTTCCCTTCGTCGAGGCCAGCGAAAGCTCCGAGTTGGGCGCGTTGCCGGACTTCTCGTGGCAGGGCATGTCTGCGTTCGATGAGGCCATAGTGCACCCTGTCTTCGTGGTCGAAGGTGACTAGCTCGTCGATCTCGACGACGCCAAGAAGCGGCTCAGGACTGAACCGGAGGACGCCAACAAGGCGTCTGACTCTGGCGACAACACCGACACGTTGTTTGACATGTTCCTGTTCGCCTACTTCAACGACAGCTGCGCTGTGTCGGGCGACATTGAAGAGGCCGTTCGGATGCTCCGACGGAAGGCCCGCGACGACGATGCTCTAAAGGTGTTTGACGAAATGGCGGACATGGCGTGGCGCGGGATCATTTGCATCCACCTAACCAAACATCTTCTCAACACAGCCAAGCTCAGCATAAATAAGCAACCAAACAACTCAACTTGCATCCACTCAATCAGACCAAGACTAGCCTGGATGGCTTATATGGGACAGACTAAGGTGGTGCAAACAACCAAATACACTCTAAAGAAGGCCGTACCGAATGCGACTAAGAGCGGAGCAAAATTGGAAAAAGATTAAAACAAAGAAAATTAGGGCTTGCGGTTTTGCTCTATTCACCACATAAAGATCCGTGTTTGCCACGTGTCCTCATCTTAGAAGATCTTAAAAGGCTCTAAGGGCACTTTCAATGCTCCTATGTCACTAGTTTCTTCAACATAGCTGCTATGTAGGATTAATATTTATGTAGAGAGAAGATTAAAGAAGAGAGAGATGAAAGCTATTTCTTGCATGAGAACAAGTTTGGACATACAAATCAAAAGAAGATACAACAAAAACATATATTACGAAGAGAGTTGTATCTATGTCTTGTATGATATTTATTTGATGTTATCTATGTATTTATGCTAAGATAGGAAGAGTTAGAGGGGTAGTATCTAGTATTATTTATTGATAATATGAATATTATTAAATATTGCTGTAGAAACCATGTATTGGCCCTAAGCCCCTAAGTAAGCCCATGAGATTAGGGGTGAAAACGGAAACGGAATTTCCGACCGTTCCGGAGAAAAACGAAACGGAAGTCTTTTTCTAAGCGGAAAATGTCGATGCGAAACGAAACGAAACGGAAATTTTTTGTCGGAAACGAAAACGGAAACGGGAGAGCCATTTCCGTCGAAAACGGAAACGGAATCGGAAATTCCATCGAAAACTTGGCCCATTTGGCCAAAAAAAGGATAATGGAGAATTTAAATTTATTTTCGAATTAAAATAATTTCAGAAATACAAATGGCTTTATAGAAAATATCAAATAGAGTTTAAAAATTCGAAAAAATCTCAAAAATACTTTGGAACATTTTGAACCTAGAAAAATTATTTCTAGCATATTTTTGGTTTCATTTTTCATGAATAAATTAATTATATAAATCTAAAAAATAGTAAAATGGCATTTATAAATTCCAGAAAATCGAGGATAAATCTCAGAAAATCATAAATGAATAATGAACAATAATATGCAAATTTTAGGGCATTACATCTTTATAGTTGGAGGAGCAAGAGGATATCGATGATAATGATATGGATAAGGATATGATGGTTTAATCTGGGGGACAAATAGCGAGCCTTCAAATGACAAACTTGATAAAAAACTTTCTAGTGATACCAGTGAATATAACATTGTTCTTGTATCCATCTTTGTGATGGAATGAGTTATATTGTTTTTGTGGTCATGTATATTGTGATCATATATTACGTTCTTGTGGAATTTTCCACTTTCGTTTCCATATCCGCTCCGTTCCGTTCCGCACCCGTTTTGACTATTATTCGTTTTCGTATCCGTTTCCGGGGTTTCTGATTCCGTTTCCGTTACCGGTAAAAGATGTAGAAATGAAAACGAAATGACCATTTACCCACCGTTTCTGTTCCGTTCTCCATTCGCCGCCTCTCTCACGCGCGCACCATCACCACCGGCGGCTTACTACACCGGAGCTCGCCATTCCCCGTCACCAACCAAGCTCGCCCGCTCCTCCTCCACCGTCGCCCCACTCGTCCACCTCCTCCTCCTCCTCCTTTGGTAAGCCTAATTCCACTGCGCCCAATCTCCCTGCTTTCCATGCATGTTTCATTCGATTGCTTCCAAAATTGTTACCACTAGACTCGGCAAATGGTTCTTGCGCTTCACTTGGATCATGGCTTCTACTGAATCTTGCTACATTGTTCTTGATCTCCACTTTGGTGTAAAGCTTCCGCCTTTGATTCAATCTGGTGGTGAGATGATCCTGTGCTTCTTGTAGGAGCGGCCGAATCGGCGCGGGGTGGTGCGGTGAAGGAGCGGCGATGGACTACACCAACGCCATCCACATCATCCCGGAAGCCGCAGGCCCCGACACCTGGGCCAACGCGGCGGTGCCGCCCGGTGGGGACGCCGGGATTTGGGCCACCGAGGACGACTACAGCCAGTGGAACGCCGACCCGGGGTTGAACGGGGGTGGCTACGGCGGTGACAGGATTTCCTCGCAGCCGCAGTCGAGGGCCGGGAGCGAGCAGCCGCCGCCGGGGAAGAAGTCCCGGGGCGTCGGGCGGCGGCGACGGCGGGGGGAGCACGAGCAAGTCGCGGGCGATCGGGAAGATGTTCTTCAAGACCAAGCTCTGCTGCAAGTTCCGGGCAGGAACATGCCCTTATGTCACGAACTGCAACTTTGCTCATGGGATGGAGGAGCTGCGCAAGCCGCCGCCCAATTGGCAGGAGATCGTGGCGGCGCACGAGGAGGCGACGGAGCAGAGGGAGGAGCACCAGATCCCGATCATGACCTCGTCCAGCGTTGTGCCCGGGGAAAACGGGTCCGGCAGGGTGTACAAGGGGCGGCACTGCAAGAAGTTCTACACCGAGTAGGGATGCCCCTACGGCGACGCGTGCACCTTCTTGCACGACGAGCAGTCCAAGGCGCGGGAGATCGTGGCAATCAGCCTTTCGCCGTCGGTTGGCGGGGGCAGCTACAACTCTCCCGCTGCCGCGAATGGGCCAACGCAGAAGCCGTCGAATTGGAAGACGAGGAAATGTAACAAGTGGGAGATGACTGGCTACTGCCCCTTTGGTAGCAAGTGCCACTTTGCTCACGGAGCTGCTGGTGAGTCATTTTCATGTTCATCTTTAATTACTGAATTGTTATACCGTTAGTGCATTTTACAGCTCATTTAGCCAATTGTGATTCGCCCCACAGTTGAATATATTTACTCCCTATATCTGCAAGTAGTTTGTGGATGATCCGTTGTTTGGTTTTTATATAAAACATTGAGCCCATAATGTATTATGAACCTAGTCATCTTCACTTGATCCGTGGCCCTGTTATGGAGATTAGATTTATCTGTTCTGGGCCTTGTGAGTTCTAGATTCTGACACTTGTTCGTGTCATAGACTTGGGATAATTGATGCTCTACATCATAGGCCTAATTTCAAATCTTGCTTCATAAATTTATTTAGCCCTCCTTTAGGATGGGAAGCATGTGCTTTCCAACACAGCTACTGAACTGCTAGAACAAATTCTGAGCCCATATGAATTGTCTATGGTTCATGAAGTACACCATGATGGTAGGTCTAGTGTCTGCTCCAGTCCATATCAACTCTTAGCTTTTTTCTCCCGTGTGTTAGAGGCTTTGTGATTGTTCAGAACTTAGCTTCATTCCGCCTTTCTGTTGCTTCAACTTATATGAATATACATTAATTTGGTCTGGAGTCTGGATAGCAGAAAAATATGTTTTCCTCCAAACGAAGCTTCTAAATTGCTGGTGAAATGCAACATAACATTCGCAGCCTTCTCATATGTTCTGCTCTTAGTCCATGTCCAGTTTTGATATTTTTCAAGCTTTGTGATGGTTAGCAGTCTCGCTCTGCACAATATTTGGGATCCAGTCCACTGGTAAATAGGAAAAATGGTCCAACTGGGTTGATCTGTACAGTTGCCGTCAATCTCATCATTCCCTTTATAACTTTACCGTTGCTGTAATATATGAATAATTCCATGATAACGTGAATCTTGATCTGGATGTGGCTTAGGAAGGCTTTCTAGAATCTAGAGTTATGTACAGAATATGTTCACTGGTGCTAACAGCTCATTGATATACATGTTTTAAGTGACAACAAATTGTTCTATGTAATTACTAGCTTGTACTCGTAGGATTGGGCAACCAGGATGATACAAGAACTGGAAAGCAAATTCTGCGTGTCTAGTTACTTTTGCGTTTCAGAAACCAGCTTCTATTAAAATTCAATCCTTGAAGCCACTGATTAGCTTGGGCACTTTAGAAAATGACCACTTTTTATTTATCTTTTACAGTTTATGTGTTGAATAGGGATCTGGGTTCACAAAAAAAAAATCATCTTAGGTTTAGTCGAAATGTGGTATTGGATGCTACTTTTTGGCCATATCTGCTTCTTCCTAGCTACCCTGAGTTCTAGAGGGTTTATGTTTGTGGAATTTTTTACTTTTTTGGCCTCTTTATCTGTAATTTTTTCAGAATTAGCCCCATGCATGAATGAATTGCAAAAATAGCCCCTTAACAGTATTTTCCAGCGGTGAGCGAGCGCATGAAATTTTTTTGAATATTTTACTTACCTTTCCAATGTGAGCGATCACGATTTATTTTTAAATTTTTTTCTTTGCTTTCAATGGTGATCGTGACCATTGGTTTTTTTTTTGCTTTGCGTGCGGAAATTTTTTTAATCGGCGGGACGATCGGAATCCGTGATCGCCGATCACCGGATTCAGTGCACGCGTGGCGCGCGCGAGGGGGGGCGGCCGGCTGCTCAGGGCGCGACGCGTGGCGGGGGGAGGCGTGGAGAAAAACGGCGGCGGCAGTTTTTTTTTCATGCGGCATGCTAATATTTTATTTGTATGTATTTACGATGAAAAAAATTATGTTGGAATATAAAGTTTTGGAATTTTTCAGAGCATGCGATACCTATATTTTTTTGCACGAGTAGCCGTTCTTCGGATAAAATAACAGAACTAACGGGAAAAAATAAACCGGGGTTCTAGACCATTGGAAATTGCAAAAAAAAATCCAGCGATCCGCGTCCGCTAGATTGTAATGTTTAGAGGCAATTTCTATTTTTTTTATCCGATGGACAGCTAATTGCGGGAAAAATTATACGTGCCGGGCTCGAACAATAAAAAATAGCCATAATCGGAAATATGGTCGCAATGAAATGTTGGAAATTAACCGAACTTAATGCACAATATTTTTGTGGGAGGATACATTCATATTTCAACGGCCTCTTCCGATAGTGTTTGAACGCCAAGGTGGAGGTGATACGAAATCGTCATCATCATTTAGCCCCTCTCTGGTGTTGTTTGAACGTCCTCTTACATTGTTTTTTGAAGGGCCTGCTGTAGTAGTGCTTGAACGGCCTCTTCCGATAGTGCTTGAACGCTAAGGCGGAGGTGAAACGAAATCGTCATCATCATCATCATCGTCAGTTGCATAGTTAGGAGCATCCCCCCTCCGGTGGTGCTTGAACAGCCTCTTCCGATAGTTCTTGAACGCCAAGGTGGAGGTGAAACGAAATCGTCATCATCATCGTCGTCGTCATTTGCATAGTTACTAGCATGCCCCCCTCCGGTGGTGGTTGCATGTCCTCTTGAAATTGATGATGCAGTACTACTGTGTCGATCTCTACCCCTCCCGTTAGATCCGCTTTTGCGTCTTCTGCGCCAACCAGGCATCACACCCCTACCGAAGAGCATGTACATCGCTAAGAATTCTGGGATTGTTTTGTTTAGCAACTCTTCATCCTCTGGGAATGACTAACATAGAAGACGAACATACGAAGTAGTCAACTTATGTATAATGGTAAAAAGATTAGTAGGTGAAAAAACATGAAATAACTAACCTTAATATGCTCTGCATACCGATCGGGTAGCATCAGTACCTTGTAA
The DNA here is from genome assembly GCA_036346275.1 of Otatea glauca. Lineage (NCBI taxonomy): Eukaryota > Viridiplantae > Streptophyta > Magnoliopsida > Poales > Poaceae > Otatea > Otatea glauca. The sequence goes on along the minus strand of CM070728.1, from coordinate 8,084,626 downwards.
TATCTTGTAGAGAAACCTGTAGAAGAAGGGTGGTCGGCTAATTCGCACACCCTAAAATACCTTTGACGCCACCATTGCAAGTGCGACTTCAGATCGTCGGCGGTCAGAAGGATTAGGCCAGATGTTGTCAAGGCTTGCCTCCGCAATGTCGGGCGCCACTCTTGTAATTTGGACACCACTTTACTTAGGTTCTCCTCCTTGAATGGATCATCTTTCCCACCACGCGTAACCTTCAACGTGTGATGAAGAGCTACGCTGCTCATATCAGGTGTCCACGAAAATGTTGTGCTAGAGGATCCAGCCATGGTGAATAAGTGTGAGTGGGAGCTGTGGTTGTGTGCCTACGGTTTTGCCCTTTATAGACTCGAATGAGTGGTGTATGGACTAAGTGTTGGAAAGTAAGATTGAAGCATATAGACAGGTTGCAAAACAACGCCGCAGTGTGTAGTCTAGTCGGGTTGAAAAGGCAGTCATGCATGCAAATTGTCAGCACTGACAAAAGTAGGCAGTGAGTGGTCACTTCGGGTTGTGCCAGCATGTATGACAAAGCCTTTATGAGAACGAGTAGAAAAAAGATTAGAAGTCCACCAGCGTGTGGTCAAATCGACGTGAGGAAGCTACAGGTGGAGTGTTGTGTAATTGACCTAAAAAGTTGTAAGTATTGGGCACGTCAGTTTGCTAATCGCGCTGGAAAAGCCATTGCACGGTCGTCGTCTCCATGAAAGGTTTTAGAGTTTTGGAATCTGCGCTTGTAATGATTGTTTAGGGTGTTTCGGGGCTATTACTCTATAATTTGTCATCTAAAAATTTTATTTTACTGAGTATCTTTTGTGGTTAAAATTTTAACTGTTAACAATTTGATGAAGATAATATCCATTAATGACAGAGTGATCGTCAAACTGGTGATGTTTTTGAAGTGCTTGATGGTTTGATGTTCAAAGATGGTTTCATGCATAAAAGGGTTGCTTCTCCTCGTGAGTTGTGTAATCGTGATGGACCATGGTCTTCATCAGGCTGATGTGAGTAAACAAAAAATCATATGTGATGAAAGCAACATTCCATATGGACATAGTAATAAGGATTATCATAATTAGACCAATACAAGTGGGCTGAAAGCATACATCAATTACACGTACGCACTTCAGTTATCACTATAACCGATCACTGCCTCGTAGTGTCGACTCTGATCTTATCGCCGCTTCCGCTGACCGCGGATTTGGTCCTCCGGGAATGTGAACCGGTCGGGCTTGTGGGTCGTGCTACGCAGCTCGTAACGTGTGTCCTCTGTCTCGCGAGGTGCGTCGTGCAGCTGGCTGGGAAGCACGTTTTGCGTAGTCAACGTGTCTCCCACCCACCCGGGAGGCTGCATTGTAATGCAGTGTTAATGTTATGCCTAAAAATGAGTGCATTTAAATTACACGAGACACTTACCGATGAGGGTTGCGGGGCCGTAGACTGCGTTGCCCATTGGGAGAACTCGTCCCGCGAAACTTGCGCAAACGTATTGTTAGCACGACATCGTGTTGGGAATAACTTGAACTGCACAAACTTACCGGCCCCGGCGCCCACCAAGTCTGCTGAGGTGAGTCTTTGCGGTGAAGTGGGGTCGCAAGCGCACCCGACCATAGCTTGCCGGTGGTAAAATCGCTCGGGGTGTCCACGTGAGTGGGTGTATCTACCTCGGCTCTCGGCGGTGGCGGAGAGTTTGATCCCACGCACGCCCCGCAAAAGAACGTGATACTAACAGAATGTTAGGTACCTCAGAAAGTAATGTTCAATAGCGGTATTAACTTCAAACAAAGGTAACGTACCTCATGTGGCGCCTGTGTAGATGACGTGCCAGCACCGAAACTATGAAAGGCGTGGGGGGTATAAGCCTGACCGAAACCGAAATCCTGCGGTAAATGTGCATGCGAGGACTCAGGCAAGTCTCGATCGGGCCTAGACGACGAAGGGATGAGAGTTTGATCTCTACGCTCGCGCTGCAAAAGGACGTGGCATTACCAATTAAGATAATTTGGGTGAGTAGTCCATAGTACGAGAGTTGAATGTATGTGTCGTACCTGCGAATCCTGATGGCCATGCTGAGAGGAAGACGACCGTGAAAAGATCGATCGTCTTCCGCCCATGCTCGGCGTGACGGCACAGGAGATGAAGGACGGCGCCTCGCTCACCAACCCGTCGCCAACGTCCATCGTGGCGGCCGGATGTCAATGCCCTTATGGTGCCCGTAGACTCCCTCATGACTCGACGTAGAACCCATACTAGGCTAGACTTAGGGCGTTCGGCCTCATGCTGTACTGCATCGGAACTATCTTCGAACATACGGCTATTACGGGCGTACTGCAAGAAAATATGATAAGTACAAGAAATATGAATTGAAATATAATGTATGTCCGTACCGCGTCATCTAGACGTGCTGCGCTGTGTACAGGGTGGTGGAGGGTCAACCGCTCGACGTCCGTGACCTCCTCGGGCCTTTCAGGAGGTGTGGAAGTAAGGCGTGAAGTGGTACGAGGCACGTATCACTCCAAGTACGTGATGTACGACTCAAGGTCGTATTGTCGACCCTCCGCTACTACCTGTTGCGTGGCGGACTGCTCCCATGCGGTCGTCCATGGTAATTGCGTGTCGCGCCATTCATCGCTCCTCTGGCCCCTCCGAGTTTGCCTGTGGGAATGAAAATTGTAAGTTATACTATGTAAATACAAATTACAATTCATACTTATGAATCGAACGTACATATGCACTTTCCGGGGTAATGGCCAGCCAGCTTGAGGCGGGATTTGCTGGTAAAGTCCAAATTGGCGCATCACTCGAGCTGGACGGTACGCCTCCACCATATGACAAAACACGAGGTGGCACCTCGTCAACCAATAAGCATCATCCTGCCAACACAGATGCGACAATCCGTGCGGCGCCGTAGCGGCCAACAAAACAGGAGTCCAGGGGTTTCATATTATATCATCCTCGTGCAGGGTCTCAAAATTGTTATGAAACTCAGTGTAGACTCTGCGAGGTCTATACCTTGCCCATCCCAAGTAAGAAGCCGTCCACCGAAACCCCATGGTGGGAGCATCAACCGGGTGTCCACCATAGTACTCAGCGTCCAGCCGGTACGGGTGAACGGCCTCTCGAAAGTAAGGACGCCCAACAGGAAAATGCTCCCAAGACCATATCTGCAGCAATGTGTAGCACACTGCAAGAACGGGCTCCTCCCCCGTTGTCTTCACGCAAGCCTCACACAGTCCCCTGTATGTGGAGCAAGGCACCGCTGATCCAAAACTAAACTGAGGGACCTCGTCGTCGTGGGCATCAGCTAAAGCCTCCGCGATGTGGATGTAGCCCGGGTAGACAACATCTCCCTGCGCTATAGAGAACAGCACCCAGCCAAATAGGTAGAGCAGGTAGGCAACAAGGTGAGTTCTCACCGTGGCCTGAGGCGCATTATCAGGGCATCGGATAAAGCGACGAAGCCATGAGTGTGGAACTCCGGGACTCCGCTCAGGGACTGCATGGCCAAATCTGTCTTGCAACCTTACTTTCCAGTCATGCCTCCTCGGAGGCGGAACTATCGGCCTGCCCCTGATAGGCAAGCCGGTGATGTAGGCAACGTCCTGGAGGGTGACGGTCATCTCCCCCCATCGAAAGTGGAAAGTGTGGGTCTTCGGCCTCCAACGATCCACTAGCGCAGATAAGAGAGGCGCGTCGAAACTGAAGGCTTGCCCGGTGTCCATCATCCGGGCTAGCTGCAGTAGCCCTGAATCCCGTAGAATGGGCATGTACCGCTCGTCCAAGGGCCAATGCTCCCTTGGGGCCCTAAGAACGAAACACGGTGGCACAACACCTGAAAGCCACAGCCTGCTACGATGCTTGGCATCGTAGTATGGGTCAAGCAAAGTCTGCGGGTGTGCAGCCATATCCTGCAAGTACAAAAAAGAAACACAAGTTAATATGGGTAAGTTAACATGACGTGATATATCCACAAATATTATGTGACGTGACATATCAGCAAAAATAAAATTATGCACGGGACTTTAAATGATATAACAATAAGTAAACATGACATAGGTGGTACGGTACATGGTACTACATAACAAAAAAAGAAAATTACACGAAGGTAGTACACGCACAGAAAACAATTATACGAAGAAACATTGACATGGTTTCTACGGATGGGTCGACGAGCCAGCCCTATTAGGGCAGTTCTTCATTGTATGCCCCACCGTCCTGCATATACGGCACTTCCGTGCAGCACGTCCGTCTCCCCGCTGACTTGCATCCATATCATTACGGATTCGCCGTGACTGCCACCGTCCACGGCCGCTCCGCTTCAAAGCGTCATTCTGACACCAAGTCACTTGGGTTGGCCACAACTCCCTATAATGCATGTCCAAGCCGTACGAGTTGAATTCCGAACTCCATATTCCGAACAGATGGTCGGCGCTGAAGTACTCAGATATGTACGCCACGGAAGATCGACGGAGAATCGCGACGCCGCATATACATGCGAGCATGGCTTGTGCAATACCGTGGTTTGTTGCATGTGCATGTGGCCACATCACGCATCGTACACTTGCTTACGGTATCCTCTGCAATGGCCATCGATTTAACTTCTCCCGTAGACGCACTTCAAACTTACACCGATCGCATCCATGGTGCGGGCGTCGTGTGAGCGAGCTTTCTCTATTTTCTTCTCTATGTATGCGTGCATACGTTCGAGAACCGCTTCCCTCGTCTAGATGCCTCCTTGCATTCATCCCCTGTTCACAAAGTATCCAACGGTCTGTTCGAGTCTCCTCCACGATGGCACCGATTGGGAGGACCGAACACCCTTCAGAACACCGTTGTAAACCTCTGACATGTTAGTTGTCATTATGCCGTACCTTGCGCCGTCAGTGTCATGCAACAAGGACCACTTCTCTAGCTCTGGAGCGTGCAACTGCACCCATTGAGAGAAGTTGTTCACCTGGCTCTCTGTGGACTGCGTCGTATGTTTCGCAGTCTACTCATCGAGCACTCTCCATATGGCTTTGAACTTCCGTCTCTGGTTTTGCATGCATAGCCTCTTGAATGTCTTCATAACTTCCTTGCTGCGGAACCTCCTGTGCAGGTTCGCGGCAAGATGCCTCATGCACCAGCGATTGACGACATCATTCCATTGGTAGGGTGGTTGTATCCCTCCTTGCATGGTGCTGATGGCGGACAATAACCCAGCATGCCTGTCCGTTATGAGGCATACGTTCGGGCGGTCCTGCACAATAGCTTGCTTCACATTTGCTAGGAACCATAACCAACTCTCCGTGTTCTCGCTTTCCACGAGTGCGTAGGCCACCGGGAGTAGCTGGTCATTGGCGTCCGCCGCGACCGCCATAAGTATGGTGCCCCTGTACTTGCCGGATAGGAAAGTGCCATCCATGGTTAGCACAGGCCGGCAGTACTTGAAGTCCTGAATGGTTGGTCCGAATGCCCAAAACACACGGTCGAGAATGAAACTGTTGGGACCCTTCGTGGGGTGTGGCCTATCCACCTTGTTGATGTAGGTCCCAGGATTGGCTTCAGCAATCTGGTGAAGCATGCGAGGAACAAGGTTGTAGCCCTCTTCATACGTGTCGTACATCATCTCTATAACTTTCTGCTTTGCTCGCCACACCTTACCGTAGCTAACAGGGCATCCCACCATGTTAACCACGTCGGCCAATAGTATCTTCGGCGAAACGGTCACGTCCGCTGTGACCAAGTGAGAAATCAGACTTGCCACACATGAGGACGTGACATTTCTGTGCTTCCGCAGTGGTTCGGCAAGCAGAAAAGTATGGTCCGTCGGCCACAAGCACCCACGAAACCCGAACTCTCGCCCTTGAACTTCTGGGCACGGATCTTGCCTGGACACTCAGCATCCGTGCACTTCACAATGTAGGTCTCTTGGTTCGACCTGTACACCCGGTACGTGCGGCTGATGTTAACCTCATATCTAGCTATTGCTTGCTGGGCGGCACTCTTCGTAGGGAAGAGTTGCCCTACCAGCAGAGTGTCCTGATCAAAGGCCCACCCAAAGGCCGCCTTCGTGCAGCGGCAGCAAGCGGCGCCATCGCCGATCGTCCAACCGAGAAGAGACATACTCCACATCGGTCGACACAATGCCACCGACTGGAGCTGCATCGTCGTCTCCGCTGCTATCCATGTCCACTTCCTCATCTTCATCGGATATTGCTTCGTCCGTCATGCCTTCTAGGTCCTCGTGGCGATCAATGCGGCGGACCACCACCGCCGATGTCTTCATTCGCCGAATTCATCAGCACCAACGCCCTCACCGATGGCCCCAGAGGATGCTTCAACGATGACGCCACCGCCACCGCCCAAGAGGATTAGAGGTTTGGCCTCCGTCCGAGCGCACATACACCATCGGCCGACGGTGTATCAACGCTTCAGGGTTCATCACAATTTGCATTTACTCCTTCCACATTGTGCTTTCCACGATCTTGCATAGGACCCACACGTAGTTGGTGGATCCTTCCACGACTCTGGCATGCACCGCCTCGATGACGAGCTTCTTTCGGGCAATCTTCCGATCGAATGCGCTTTTCACGCATGTACGGAGGTCTGTTAGACTCATCTCCGTTAGACCCGGAGCCCTGATCACCTTCCTTTCGCAGTTCGAAAGGTCCGCCCCATATGGACCCTCTCGAACAACGCCGTCACCGTAAAACACAGGCAAATCTAGAATTTCTGCCATTTAGTACCTACTATAGCGAAAGGCACAAGCACGCGCATTAGGTACCAACGTAATACTATAGAAATTTCGTTCAAACAAACAAATATTCCATTAATATCATACAAATGCTACACTAAATATTAAACTGTTCGGACCGCAATTTTATTAATTGTCCAACAAATTTTACGCCCGACAGTGGTGTCATTGTACTACTCACTACTGCTGTCATTTCAAGCACGGCTCATTGCACTGAATTTACCATTTCTTCGGTTACTCTAACTTCTAATGTCGTCATTTTGTGTACTACCAGTTATTTTAATATTGTACTACTGCCACAAATGTTGTAATAACATTACACTAACATTGCCCCAGTGTTCCACATATCGCCGTAATACTACACCAATTTTCAACTAATAAAAGGACCACATTATTGTCATTCTATAAAATCCGTAATTGTATGACAGAAATATTCCATTAATATCATACAAATGCTACACTAAATACTAAACTGTTCGGACCGCAATTTTATTATTTGTCCAACAAATTTTACGCCCGACAGTGGTGTCATTGTACTACTCACTACTGCTGTCATTTCAAGCACGGCTTATTGCACTGAATTTACCATTTGTTCGGCTACTCTAACTACTAATGTCGTCATTTTATGTACTACCAGTTATTCTAATATTGTACTACTGCCACAAATGTTGTCATAATATTACACTAACATTGCCCCAGTGTTCCACATATCGCCGTAATATTACACCAATTTTCAACTAATAAAAGGACCACATTATTGCCATTCTAAAAAAATCCGTAATTATATGACAGAAATATTCCATTAATATCATACAAATGCTACACTAAATGTTGTCATAATATTATACTAACATTGCCCAAGTTATACACAAATCGCAATAAATGTAATGATCCCACAAATATTGCCGTAATATTACACTAACATTACTGCAGTGTTCCACATATCGCCGTAATATTACACCAATTTTCAACTAATAAAAGGACCATATTATTGTCATTCTAAAAAATCCGTAATTGTATGACGGACATACTAATCTATATGACAATTTGAACTAACCTTCACGAAGTTCTTCTAGGATTAAATGTTCCAAGGGATGTATGATGAACCAACGTTCTGGACTATCTGTAACAAAAAGATCACTCGTCAAATAATCGAAAATAAAAACTCCAACAAAACTAATACAAAGTATGAATATCATAAAAATTTCTCCATAAATACGCTTCCGATTTTTTTTTCCACCTCGCTTTCCTCTCTATTTTCCCCTGCTCTCCGCTCCTCTCCTCTGCCTCTCAGTTAGCAGCGCTCGCACAACCTCGCTACCTCTGTTTTCTTCCTCGAATGCGTAAGGCAGATCATCGCAATAGAGCTGCAACTTATAGCACCTCCCTGCGCACATACAATCAAGAAACAAGATGGTGGTCGTTGCTTTCGGCGTATGATAAGACATAACGATTCCAATTAACCAGCTTTTTTAGGTAGAGTGCTGGCAAATTTGTACTGCGCGTTCAGTGCAATTGCCGATTTTTTTTTGGCTCCATGCGTCGCGCCCTCCACCGCTGCACCATCCGCCCAGCGCCGGCCACCCCCACCCGCCGCGCACGCGTCGCGCCGAGCAAATGCCCACCGCCTCAAGCCACGTGTGCACGGAATCCAATGATCGGCGATCACTGGATTCCACCGTCCCGCGCCGATTAAAAAAGAATTTTCACGCCGCCTGCAAAGCAAAAAAAAAAAAAAAACCCAGCGGTCGCTGACCGATGGAAAGCAGCAAAAAAAAATTAAAAAATAAATCAGCGGTCGCTCACCGCTGGAAAGGTAAGTAAAATATTAAAAAAAAATTCATGCGCTCGCTCACAGCTGGAAAATACTATTAAGGGGCTATTTTTGCAATTTATTCATGCATGAGGCTAATTCTGAAAAAATTACAGATAAAGAGACCAAAAAGGTAAAAAATTCATGTTTGTGCTGCCTCAGGATTAGCTGTGGACAATTGATATCTCCATTGCAGGTTTTATCTTGCATAATATTTGCCATTTTGTTTCTCTGTCCAAGATAAGCATTCGTTAGAAAATGAATTTACCACTCGGTTTGCCATTTTGCAGTCACACGCATACTGTCGACGATCGAAACCGTCGACCGCAAAGAGAAAAGGGGGATGCGAGTAGATCGTTCGGGGGCGAGGCCCGAAGTCATGCTCGTTCTGGAACGGCGAGGGTCGCGGGATGTATGTCGGGGAAGAAGCAACAAACACAAGGTTTATACTGGTTCGAGCCCCCGAGTTCGGGTAACAGCTCTACTCCAGCCTTGTTCTGAGGCGAAAGATGTAAATGAAGTTCTACGGGGGAGTACAGACGGGACCCGAGCTAGGGATTGCTCGGAGGCAAAGCTGCCAGGGAGAGCTCGGAGACCTTTCTCTTGTTCTCTGGTCTGCGCTTGAGGAGTTAGCCTGGGTTCTCTCTCTCTCTCTTTCAGTCGGGGCAATCTATCGCCTTTTGTAGCCCTCCGAGGGCCTCGCTGCTTGGTCCCGAGGTTGACGTCAGGTGCCCGTGGCGAGTCGACGGGAGTTGTTGAGGGGCGTCGATAGTCGTCGAGGGCTGACGGTAGCTGTTGGGAGTTGACGGGAGTTACTGTGCCCTAGTTCCCGCGCGAGGGCAGGTACGACACTGATTCCTACGCAGGGGAGAATTTTTACACGAGATAAATAAAATTGTTACAGATGCCTTTTACTCTGTAAAGCGTAGAGGTCGAGTGGGGTCCTCGTTTTTGCGCCCGAGCCCGAACTTGGGGAGAGCACCTCCTAGGTCGGAGGCAAGCACCCGGGCTCGTGGGGGAGTCGCCACGAGACCCGGGGGACAGCTTACACGTGGCGAGGTACCGATCCCCCACACGTACCTGTTGCGTTATTCATGTGCATTGATTCTATTTTTCTTAAAAGTATGCAAATTTAGATACTCTGTGCTGACATGTAAGCATGCAACACGTCTATTTCCTACAAGTTTTTATTACTGCTGGAACCATTGGGTATACTGCTTTGTACTTCATCCTGTTCAATGAGATGGAATTTAATGTTTGATTGAAAAAAGTTCTGAATGCAATTGCAGAACTCCACAAGTATGGTGGGGGACTTGTCGACATGGACAGCAGGGACGCTGCATCAACTCCTGACTCGAAGCAGGCCGCAGTATCTGTGAAAGCGTCATCAGAGACTGCTTCTGCATCCACTGCTGTACCCCCTCACGCAGACGTGTACCATCTTGGTGTCCAATCGCAGCGCTCCACCATCGTCAGCCAGAGGTCTGGGCAAGTACAGATGCCCATTCAGAAATGGAAGAGCCCTGACAGGATCAGCAGGATCTATGGTGATTGGATAGATGAAAACGAGTAGGAAGGGAGGCACTCGCTTGATCTTTCGTCGCCTCTGCGTGTGCATGGGTCGGTTCCCTTCACCAGTTTAGAAGTTCTAGTTGGCATTGCAAAACCTGTTCTCAACAGTGTCAGTGTGTGTGTGTGTGCTGTAAGACTTAATTTTATGTTGCTGCAAGTCCTGCTGTCTCTGTTGCATGAATGCTGGCAGTAACCTCAGCGTTGCAAGACCTATATTGCCATATTGGTAAGGAGTTCTGGACATCTATAGTCTGAAAACTGCATGTTTCCTTGTCACTTGTTCTGTTATTTTGTTGTATTGGCAGTTTCTTTTTACTACGTTTTCTCTTTAGTTTATAGGCAGTTCCTTTGCTGTGCATTAGTTAGAACTAAGAACATTCAGCTACCTGTTAGGCTCAGCAGGGTTTCACTTTTCGTTGAAAACCGCTCGAATTTCACGAATTTCGCTCATACGGGCCGGTTCAGAAAAGCTTTTCGTTCGGTTTACCACTCAAGTTCAAATTCAAATTAAAAAAATTTGAAAAAAATTTATCTAAAAGTTCCCTAAAATTAGTATTAATAGCTTTATGATCCCTGGTGTGATTTTTTTTTGAAAAAACGAAGTTTGAAATTTTACAACATTTTTTGCAATTTTCCCCCTTTTTTACATTTTTTTCTCCAATTTTTCAGCATGTTGCCGTTTTTCAAGAAAACCGCTCGAAATTCGTCTCTTTTTGAGCAGTTTTTGATATTTTCGTTCGAATTTCACTCCACTGTTTGATCATGTTTTAAATTCGTTTAACTTTCGAAATTATTCGATTTTTTATGAATCAAGGTACCGACGGCTCGTTGAAAACCGACGTCAAAACAGCTTTGTAACCCTGAGTCCCAGTGGCCCAGCCACGTCTAAAACGTATAGTTGAGCACAATTATTTGAGCCTTTCAGGCCCATTACCTCACAGCCCAATTCTACGCGCTGTTGCAATACTACACCTTTAGGTTGTGAGTGTAATCCATATATTCATAAACGTCAAAATTATAAATTTTGGCATAGTTTTTTTATAATGTATAAAGATATGGTACAGTATTATTATGTGTTCTTAAATAAAAAAGGTGTTGTAAAAAAAAAGTGATTACTAGCTCAGTGTATATCGGGAAAATTTCAAATACAGTCCACTTTATACCCTGCAATATCAGTTTTGGGCAACATTTTTTCGTATTTTCCGAAATGGCGTCAATAGTCGGCACGTGAGGCGAAGACAGGGCATATCCGGCACATGAGGCGCCGGCTATGCCATAGCCGGCATCCCATACGCCGGCTATGGCCTGTAGGGGTGAAAACGGATCGGATACGGGCGGATATTATCCTTCCCGTATCCTAACCCATATTTTTTTCCCGGATTCGAAACCGGATACGGGCTAACCGGATCCGGATACGAATCCGGATAATTCGAGATACGGATACGGGTCGGATAAGTGACGGATTCGGATCAGGAACGGATAAAGATATACGGATAATAGACATATACATAAAGTAATATATGTTGAATTAAAACACATGAATACGAATAATGCACACACACATACATATGGATATAGTATACAGATAATGCAGGCATAGACTAACATGGATTGATGATACTAACATGAGAAGATCTAATTTTAAACAAAAATTTGAAACAATTGCCTCAAATGCATCAATACTTTTAGAAGCTCAAAATGCACCACCAAATTAATTAGTTAGTACAACACATTTGTTCTTACAACCACAACCGCTACAGCAACTAATATTTAATCATAGATAGACAATTAGATATGCTTGATAAGAAGGAACTAACACTAGTTAAGTCTCCAATTTAACTTCAGAAGGTCCTCCTTTACATTAAAGCTTGCGGTTCAGTTACTTGAATGTGGCCCCATTTGTCCACAAAGAAGCCTCATTGATTCTTTGAACCTATCAATGTTTGCATTAATAATAATAATAGTGCTGTCAGGCTTCAACAAGTCAACTATCAAAGCATATTAAGATTTGAAACAATACACTCTTATGGACAAGCAGCTGTCCAATAATAACATAACAATTTACTGAGTAAAATTACCTGATAACTAGTGCCCAGCTAGCTCAAACATGTCTAAAACAATTTGTTTCAACTACATGGTCCAAGAGATAGCTAAGTCAAGAATATAAGCACAAAGACAGAAAGACTATTAATGGAGCATTGAAATTGTCAATTGTGATGGTTCAAATTTGTAGAGTCTGTGCTGATTTTCAAATAGTTGTTGATTTTGAAATTGTCAAGATTCTTGGCATGTTAGAATCAGCTTCTGAAGGCTTCCAATGTCTCCTGCTTGTTAACTGTTTTTATTTATTACCTCTGGTGTTATGATTGTCTTAGAAGTTAGTAAACCCCAGAAGGAACAGGATAAAAAGTACTGCAACATCATGTGAGCTGTTAACTGTTCTGTCCTTAATTAAACCCCAATGCAAGAGCGATTCACAACAACATTATTACTCGGTTGCAATCGCAACAAGATGCATTGTTTTTATTCTTTGCTTTTCTAGTTTTTCAATCATTCAGATTGGACCTGTTTCTTTAGAGAAACTCACCAACCAATTCTATGTCTGATACTGATTCAATGCTACTTCAGATGTTCCAACAATAGAATTGCATGAAAATGGCAAATACTTCCCAAATAGCATCTTTACAATGACCTTGCTTTCTATCTCTGATACTAATTCATGCTATTCTAGTATCTTTACCATAAACTTGCTTCCAAAGAGCTCACACACTATTTTATATGAAGCCAATAATCACATGGTTATGTGGCGAATGCTGAAGATAATATTCATATATGTACAGAACTAAATGCATCTTCTTTCCTGCTAGAATTATATTTGGCTAAAGGGGAATACTGGCAGAAGTTTATAGAAAAATTACTAGTTGCATAGACCTACTCTACTAGCCAATACCAACTAAATATTCCAGGGTCTAATCTTTAACTTTGATGAGGAGTCCTAAAGCATAGTACGAGTGATGACAACTATACTTGCATTTCTTCCGTACAAATAGGCATCCCATATGACACATACAACATCGGTTAGTTTCATTTTGAAAGTTGGTTCGAACTACCATGTTACACTAAAACCATGCTTGACTAGATGTCTTACCGTAGGGAGTCACCGCTAGGAGGGAAGCACCGCCACACCGATGCTCTCGGATCTGGGAGGAGCACAATGAGCGCCGGGCGTGGAGGGGCGTCGGCACGGTGAAGACGCCGCCGAGAGGGGAGTCGCCCACGGGAGGGGAGACCGACGCCGCCGAGGCTCTCTGGGAGGAATCTGGGAGGGAGCACTGGCCGGGAGGGGCGCGCCGGGAGGGGAGCGGTCGAGGCTCGGTTTGGGAGGAGCTCCGCCGCCACCAAGGGAGTCGCCACTCGTCGTCCGTTTTAACCCTAGAAAGGACTCGGGACTCGGAGGAAGAGGGTTTAGTTGTTCACTCGTTCAAAAATCGAATCATACCTCCTAGGAGTGGGCCACTTTGGGGCATGGGCTCTGGGCCAAGATCGTGAGTGGCGCCAAATCCGGATATCCGGATAATGAATTATCCGATATCCGGTTCCCGATCCATATTTTCCGGATAACGTACGCTCCGAATCCGATCCGATATCCGTTTTTAAATATCCGGATCCAGATCCGAATCCGACCCGATATCCGATTTTCTTCCCGGATCCGGTCTAAACGGATCTGGCTCCGGATCGGGCGGGAAATATCCGTCCCGTTTTCAACCCTAATGGCCTGGGCCCGGCCGGTCGCCTCGCTCGTGGAGATGATTTGCATGCCGTCGGTGATTGACGCCATTTCGAAAAATGAGGCGTGTCGTGCGACGCGACCGGCTGGGCCCAGGCCATAGCCGGCACATGAGGCGCCGGCGGCTATGGCATAGCCGGCGCCTCATGTGCCGGCTATGGCCTACCGTCGCCTCACATGTCGGCTATTGACGCTATTTCGGAAAATACAAAAAAACGTTGCTCGAAACTGATATTACAGGGTACAAAGTTGACTGTATTTGAAATTTTGCCGTGTATATCATTATTGAAATGTTTGGTCGGAGGAATCTTGCGATGCATTTCTTTTTCAGATTGGAATCTTGCCACACTAGACAACATTTTCCAGTTGCCAATGCATAGTACTACTTGACAAGAACACTTAACAAACTAGTAGTAACTAAGAGCGCAGATATATACTATATGTACTAGATTGTTTCGAATCATTTTTTTTCCAACAAACCATCGTGCAATGGGTGACATTGCACTAAAGAAATGGAGAAAAGAACAACCTTGTCTTGGATATTTCATTGGAGAGAACAATCCAAACTAAAGTGTTACATATTTAATAATCCATGTTCACTGTTTCTTAATGTAATGGAATAATATACTGTATGCATGATAATAAAATTGCCAGTTCAATCTTTTGCTTTTAGAAAAAGATGTCATCACAGGGAAATACTGATTCTTCAGTAAATTACAAGGCGTAAGCAGTTAAAAGAAGAAGATCGGAGTTTTACATCGTAAAACAAAAATGGCATTGATCGTGAAAAATATAGTATGAGCGATGGCGTCGTCTGAATTGACTTTTGCATACACTAATAATCTGTTCCAAGTCGTGCATATATCACATTGCAACCATCGTTGTCTCGGTCATGTAATCCTCCGTGGATGGTGATAATGCCGAGGGATTAAGAAACTCGCGGCTGACCTTAGCACTCTGGGCGTCTTTCTGTAGCTTTTATATTTATCTTAATTTGATGTGTCTAACTCTGTACAATATATTAATTCTAAAACTTATCCTCTTTCAGTCATTGTCAACCGTCGTTTAATTTCGTATTGTTTGTTCTTTAGGAAGGGCCTTATGTTTCTAAATCTATTTTATGCTATGCATGATGTACCATGTTCACTTATCAATGGCCATGTAGCCATATCTAAAGCAAGGTTGTGGAGGATGAACAACTTTATTGGTTGAGTTTTGCTTCTGGAACATCCTTGGCCATTTACATTTACT
Source organism: Otatea glauca (assembly GCA_036346275.1). Taxonomy (NCBI): domain Eukaryota; kingdom Viridiplantae; phylum Streptophyta; class Magnoliopsida; order Poales; family Poaceae; genus Otatea; species Otatea glauca. The sequence goes on along the minus strand of CM070728.1, from coordinate 8,069,452 downwards.
TTGATCTCCACTGAGGCTTGCCTCTTCTCTTCTGTATTCCATCATCCTTCTATTTTCCGTCTTGATGTTTTTGGTCTTTTCTGCGGCCATGACTATTGCTAGCCTGTTGAGCATTAGCATGCGTTTCAGGCATTGCTTGTGCTCAATTGGAAAAAATGTAAGGATTCTTCATCAGAAGTTCATCATGTTTCTTTACTTCTAGTAAAGTGTAGATAAGCTAGAGTACTTCTGGTATTTTGCATGACGGTACTATTGCTGCAGTATCACCATGTTAGGGTGAAAAGTGCACATGGTCTTTGTCTATCATCTCAGCATCTGTAAATTTCTAGTTACATAAGCACAGGTTGGGGGCAAGCTTACACATGACGGAGTTGTATGCTGTCATGCACGGTTTTGAAGTTCTGTAAACGTAGGATAGTCCATTCGTGTTGTGCTTCTGGTAACATGACGGATCTTTGCTGGTTATAGCATTTCTTTAAGGAATTTCACAGTGCCAGTGAGCCATCCATCAAATGCCCGATCTTCATGTTCTCATGGAGATTGTGCCTTAGAAAATGCAGATCCGCACACTTAGCAGCTTCATGAAGAGCAGGGTTGCCAGCTTCAGACTAGGTAATAACAGCTCCAAAAGATCACGCTGTCAAATTGATCTTAGCATCCATTGCCTAGGTCAGATAATTGCGGCCATTCAGGGCAAGCTCAGCAAATGTCCTCTTTGCGATGTCCGACATATCCCACGTTATATTCATGCAAAAATAAATTTTACTGATGATAAAATATATTGCATACTCACTCTTAAATTGATTAGTAAAAATTGGTCTATAAATATTCTAGTGTATAATTATATAAATTTTTTCTAGTATTTTTCATAATTTTATGCTAATTATCGAGTAATTTTTGGAATTACCAAAAGAAAAAAATAAGCATATACAATCATAGAATTATGATAGGAAAATAAATTCATAGATATGAAGCTTCCAATATCCTCTATGTCTAAGGTTCAATATGATAACGAAAGCCCATATATCTAGAAATTTAGTTTTTAGGATTTAATATAAATTTTTAGAACTTATTTTTTTTAGAATTACTAAAAAAAATGCAGAGTTCGGAATATAAGATTGCCTCCGCCGCAAGATTTATTTAATTACCTAAAAACCTAGTGGACAAAATGAAAATTTTCAACGGCCCAAAGGTCGAAATAAAACGGGCCATACAACTCGCTCGTATGGGGGCAGTGGCCCATGGGCCACTCAGCCCATATTAGTCGACGGGGCTAGAGTTGGGTGTTGCTTCCTGCGGTCTTGGTGGTGGTAGGAGCGGGCGGCAGGCGCCCAGTGGTGCCCGCGAGAGTTGTGCGGTAGCGGGCACGAGCGGAAGGCGTCCAACGATGGCCGCGCGAGCAATGCGGCGATGACCGTGAGCGGCGAGCTTGTTGGGAGCGGTGGCGACGAGAACGTGAGGCAGTCGGCGAGGATGCGTTCCGCATGTGCTCAGTGGGAGGTGCGGTGGCTAGGGCGCGAGCGGCACGCTGGTGCCAGAAACGGGCTCACATAACGCAGTGGCAAGCGCGCGCGACGGCTTCAACGGTGGCACTCGCGGCATCGAAGAGACATGCTTGTGTGTTGGTTCGGCTGGCGGGGCATGCAGCGGCGAGCGCGCATGGACTAAGCCATGAACAATAATTCTATGTATAGTAAATTGATCTAGAACCCTAATTTAATCATTAGGACAATACAATCCGATCTAATATATGGAACTAGCAAACAATGATTAATCTGCAAGATTAATCTAATAGCACGTGGGTTGGTAATGGGGAATAATGGTGCTATACTTTTCGGTTTTGGAGAGTTTTGTGCTAATAACATGTTGAATAATAAATTAATCGTCGTAGATCAATCCCAATGCTAATCAATAATACCCGAAGAACAATCACAATAGATGAACACCGGATATAGGTGATCTCAACTCTTCTCTTTTTATCGATTGCATATTGATTCTCTTGTACAATATGATACTATATTTATAATAAAAACTAGTTAGCGGTAGTTTTGGAATTCGCCTACCAAACACTAGAGTTAGGTTATATCTCAACACTAGCACTCTGGGCGTCTTTCTGTAGTTTTGTATATTTATCTTACAGAGCTCTCTGTACTCTATATTAGTTCTATAACTTATTCGCTTTCGGTCGTTGTCAACCTTCGTTTTCTTATTGTTTGTTCCTTTCTTTAGGAAGGATCTTATGTTTCCGAATCTATTTTCTGCTATGCACGATGTACCCTGATCACTTACCAATCCTACAAATCACTAAGATATTTTATATTCATGGCCAAATTTCGTTATTAAGAAAGGTCTATATATAAAATGGTCATAGCTAAAGTTCCTAAGCTAACGAGACTGCTATCCCATTCCACTCGTGTGCAGGGTTGGTCCAATGGCATAAATATATATAGATCAACAACAGCATATATGTATGTCGTACTTTGTCCCTGTAAAATGAAGATATGATAGGGGACTATTTCTCTATAGGAGATCTTAACCTTTAATATAGAAAGACTTGCTCTCTTTTTTTGTAAGTAATACAAGAGCCAGTACATTAATAGATATAGTGGGGAAATAATTAAAGAAGCCCCCTTATACATAGATAGATCCTTCTATGTAGATGCCCCAAGATGAACTATACCATGGATGATCTCTTTTGTGTTTACCTTAAATATAAGGAAAACTGTAACAACCCGAAATTCAATAAAATCAGAAATGCAGTATTAAGAATAACCATATGATTTGTTGTCATGTTTTCTGATTTTTCTTGAGTTAAAGAAATTCTTTTGGCTTTTACCATTAAAAGAAATCCAAAATGCTATATGGTAAAATGGTAAAAGGTAAAAAGGTAAAAATACAAAGTCAGTAAAATCCTTAAAGATCTCAGAATCATGATTGTGCCTCTTGCTCTATCCTGGCATTAATAAAATAAAATAAAATACAAAGATAATCATGAAAAGACAAAGAGGAAATCTGAACCAAAAGATTTGTTCAGAATATTTCTTAGCTTAACCCTAGTTGAAAATTTAACCATGCCGACATATTAACTTAACCCAACCCTGGTGAAAATATCATGAATTTATCTCTTCATTTATTAATTTTAGAAATTCAAAAACAGTCAATCTTAAAAGCTGGAAAATGCAGTGTCAGAATTATTAAAAATACAATATCAAATATAAAATTATGAAAATTTTTCATGAGGTATAAAATATTAATTACAATCCTGTCAAAAAGTTTCATAAAATAATAAATTGATTTTATCCTTCGATTAAATGGAAAACAGAATCAGTGAAAATCATTAACAGTGCATTGTCAGATTTTTAATAATATTTATATTCGTCGAAATTATTTGAAAATTTTACTAGACCTTTATCTTTACCTTGCCGACCTCAGTAAAAAGTTTTGTAAAATTTTAATTTTATCTTCTGGCCTAAGCTACCGACTTTACCCTGATCTGTCCAGATTCATTCTGAGTTTTATAATCTTGTCTCGCTGACATGTGGGCCCGCCTGGACAGCTGTGCTCTTTTGCCGACTTCGCCCTCTCTCGCTGACAGCCCGGCCCCACCTGTCAGCTTCACCTTCTCCGTTTCTTCCCCGTTTTCTCTCGCGACTTCTTCCGTTCTCTCGCCTGAGATCGCCGCCTCTCCCGTTTTGTCGCCATCCGCGCCGCAACTCGCTACTCGAGGACGCCAGCACGTCGCCCAGACACGCCGCATCTGCCTCGGCTGTTGCGCTCTCTCTCACGCGCTGAGGAGCGGCCGAGAGACCTCACTGAGCCGCCGCCTTCCCTCTCTGTCTTCACCCAGTGCAAACCGCCTCATCCTTCTATTTAAACCGCACCAAAGCGTCGCATTTCACTTGTGCTTCCTCTAGGAACCAGCAAAACCGAGCCAAACCGCTTCATCGCCGTCAGTCACCCTCTTCTTCCCAGCTCGGCGAATACCGAAAAGGGAAAACCCGCTGTTTCACCACCTCACCCATTTCACCCGAAGCAATCAACCCGAACCACCCCTTGACACCACAGAAGCTTTCGCCACCCTCAATTTAGCCTCTTCTTCTCGGTGAGCTCTCCTCCGAGCTCCTTCTTCCGCGCCCATGACAAAGACGGTGAGAACACCTCCTCCGTTACTCATTTTCTTGCCCAACCCAAAAATGAGATCACCGTGGTGCTCGATGCTCGTAGTGGTGATCATTTGCCTCGAGGCCGTCGTTTAGCCGGAACACCGGTGAGCCGTGTGCTCGCCGCCTCTCCGGTGGCGGTCGCCTCCGGCCATCTCGGCCAAGCGCCACCACCCATAGATGCGCGGGACTCATCGAGCAAGAATCGAATCCATTCCGTGATTCCGGCCGTGCCGCCGCCGGCAAGCAGCTTGCAAGCCGTGCTTTGCTCGAGTCAGCGGCGGTCGGGTCCATCTTTGTCGGTCTCTGCGGCGTTAATAAGCCATTGCCCGAGCCCGATGGTCGACCTCGCGCGCTCGACAACGTGGTCCCGCGACGTCACCGCGCGCCTTTCGGCGTCTCATTGCCAGTTGGGCCCGGCATGTCGATTGCCTCGGTCCGACGCAGCGCAAAAAGCGAAAGCTTTGCGTTGAAAGCGTACTTTCCTTTTTGGTATAAATTCGATTTTCGTATTTTCAAAACCGAATGCATTCAAACTTGAATATCTTTTGAACTATCCAACCAAATGAAGTGAAATAAATTTCTAAATTCATATAAAATCAAGTAGATTCAGAATATGCAAAAATATTTCAAAATGAACTCTGTTTGAATTCCAGATTTAAATTTAAAAAAGAATTTGAAATATGTTGTTAATAGAATTTCGCAATTCAACTTCAAATTGAATGAAACAAATTTTATTAGATTCCATGCTTTGCTAGGAACCTGAATATGCAAAAATACTTAGGGTGTACCATGGAAAATCATTAAAGTATAATATAGGGTAAGAAAGTAGCTTCATAATAGCAATTTAAATAATTTGAAATTTAGAAATTGAAAATCCGAATAGTAAAACCTGTAAAAATGGTCTCTGGAAATGATAAATAAAAATGAATTATTCAAGATAATAAGATTTGTTAATATTGGAACCTAATCAGAAAATAAACATGGAACTTGTAAATCGATGAACAACAAATATGTTGATTCCAAACAGTTGATTTTATTTGGTTCTTATGTCTGATCCTTTCGTTTTGTTGGACTTGCCATGTTATTATTATTCGACGTGTAGCACCCGACGAAACTTGTGAGTTCGACGATCAGGAGTTTGACGTCGAAGATCATCAACAAGGCAAGCACCCCCTTTGATCATATTGATCCCAGTTTTATAAATGTTTTCATTAAATGTTTTACTGCATACTTTACTTTTATTAAAGTCTGCTATATTTTGGGTATTGGTAGTCGTACCTATTGTCACATAGAACTTCCTTGATAAGTATGGAATTGTGAACCTTGATAACCCTAGAATAGCATAGACAGTACATGATGTCAATCTGGGTTACTCACACATAGTGTTATGCTTAGCCATGCTTAAATGAACATAAAACTTGATATGTTTAAAAATGTTGGATATGACTTTCAAAAGGGTATGACCATCTTATGGTTGGTATTTTGATCAAAAATGAAAATAAAACTATGATTTTGATGCGGGCAATTACTGGCAATAGCCGGGTGTACAAGAGACTTGTACGTAGTGTAGGGTGGAGATTATTGCCCGTGTCGGATTAAGGACCGAACTACGTGTTCGTTAAACCCAAGAATTTATCGTACAACCACAAGTGCTGGTATGGGACAGTCTTAACCTATTAAGTTGCTTAAAACTAGCTTTGCACATTGGTAGGCTGGAGTAGTACGAGCTTCTTCAGTGACTGGTTGCTCGTAGGGGCGCCCACACCGAGGTGTTGGGAGTCACGTTTGCTAATATAACGGTGAATGCCATACTATGGACATACTTAATCATTATTGTGCTGTGACTGTGCAAACATAAATACCATAGTACGGGTTTGACGTCACCGGGCTGGTGCAAAGTTAGGGTTAAACAATGTAACGGTTTTGTTATGATCTCCTTGCCGACACACCAAAGGAAGTGTGTTACTGGCCTGGCAAAAGAGGTTGATCATTACTTGTGGGTAAAGCTGTACAACTCTGCAGAGTGTAAAACTTTTCGAAAAGCCGTTCCCGCGGTTATGGGAATCTTGGTGCGCCAGCACTAGTTAGCTGTTTTTATTTTTCATAAAACTCTGAATTTCTACCTGGGACTGGTAGGAATGGTTACTCAAAAATTTCTCACGCGACTGAGAGAAATGATTCTTGGAAATGGGCATGATACCAGGTACATGAGACTTATTTGTGCTTACATTCTGTTACTTTTTTAAATTAAGTCGCCTTTACTTAAAGTTTACTTTTCAATCTATTAATCAGTATTTACATTCAATTTTAGCTTTATGCAAAACCACCATGAGCCTTTCCTTGAAATGGCCTGCATTTATAATAGGTTTTGCAAAAGTCTTGCGAGTACAAAAGTACTCAACTTGCCATGTTGATAATTTTTAGGTGAAGAACCAGATTTCCCCGACGATACCTTTTACGATGCAGGATTCGGGGATGTGAACGATGAGTTTTATTAGGGTTCTCCTTGTCAGTTGCCTGTGGGGATTTTGGGATAAATGGCATACTACAAGATGAATGTCTCCACTGTTATGCTTTTACTTTTGGTATTGTAAGAATGTTATGTAATTGCTTCCGCTGTAATAATAAAGTTGTGTATAATTGTGATATCAATTTGTATTTGTGCGTACTAGCCACTGATCATGGGACTAGTACTGTATGCATATGGTATCCATTTTCGATATTCATTTATCGAAAATGGGGGCCTTACAAAAACACACTACTCATTCACTCTTAGACTATCAAGTAAGTCGTGTGGGTTAGTTTGGAGCAATTTCTTCTCAAGTGAATTAGAGACAGATATCATAGTTTAAAGTTGCAGCTTCCAATCTATAGATCGATCCTGTGATCCTGTCTCATGTTAATACAATATTAGTTTGAAGCTGCTGCACGAATTGCATTGCAGGTGCTGTAAGATATATAGACAATGCATGCTGGCCTTGTCCATGGCGGCCGCCGGCCGGTGTGTCGAGGTTGCGCCGACGAGCGAGCGCAGCTGCAGGTGAGGTGAGGGCCCCGGGGGGGAGGGGGAGGGGGGGGGAGCCCACGTGGGCTCCGCGGCGACGTGGCACGCTTCGGTTGGCTGCAGGGGTAGGACAGATCGGATATGGGGAAGCGCGCGCGAGCTGAGATTAATTTAATGGGCGTTGAATGTGCTTTATTGTCAGTAAATGGGACCCACTCTCCTATCTGCGCTCCTGTTCCACTTTCCCTTTTTCTATTATGGAAAAATCGATCCCTTTCTTTTCCCACAGTTTTGTATTTTTTCCCCTTAAAATTTGGTTCGTGTTTCACATGGTTGTAGTTTCGCTACACATGAATTGAACTGCTGCAAAATATAATACTACCTCTAAATGGGATTCACTTAAATTTTTTATAAAATTCATGTATTCCAAACACACACTAGTTTGGAGTAGTGTATATGTTAATGTGAATTACAAAGAAACATAGTTCTTTCGATGATAACTCTACAATTACCATTTTCATGTGACACTCTAAATACCGTGTTGTGTCAGTTAAAAACCTTGCTCTAAAAGAACATCTATTACCTAAAGAAAACAACAACATTTATTTTGCTAAAATAAATCTCTTGTCAGCCTTGCTTGAAAATGCAAGTTAATTCATCGCACAAAGAAAACAAAAAAAATGCAAGTTAATTAACAATTTGAGAAAATAAAATAAAATAGAATTATTTTTGGGTAGTAGCTTAATTTTTGCCCATAAAGAGACATATATACATATTTACCCAATCAACAGTGCACCACTAAGATAAGATATAAAAATAACTCCAAATGCAAACCCGGCCTGCTTGAAGCATAGATTCTTATGCAAGCAATAATGCTTGTTGCTCTTATCGTGTGTTGTGGCACATATCTAGGACGTATTCCACTGCCTTTCCTCCCAAAGTCTAGCGCTACCCTTCCAAAATTATTCAGGTTTGATTTGAAGTTGAAATGGCATATATAACTAGTTAATGAGCCTTATTTAAATCTATATTCTTATCTACTTTTTTCTTAATTACTTCTTCTGGAAGGGCCTACTCCTAAACATATACTGTGCATCATCTTCCAAAATTGGCATAAGTTGGAGTAACTCTTATATAATTTCATTTTCTGAGAGAGTTAGTGTGTCTTGATTTCTTAATCGACGGGAACTCATGAACGCGCATATGCTTCAGGCCTGCCCAAATAGTGGCCTTGTAGTTGTAAAAGCACTTATTGTTCAGAACATGCCTCGCGTCTTCTGCATGATGTGCCCACCGGCGGCCACCACTCGGCCTTGGCGAAGGCTAGCTGCCGCCGGCGCCTCAGCGCTGATCAACTGCACAGCTACATCTTCGCCCTCCTTGCTGCTGTCGTTCTTGATAATAAAGACGTGCATCCATCTTTCTCAACAACTTAGGTTTTTGGAGGAACTAACTTATGCTTATGCATGCATGGAAACCTCATGTAGCTAGGAGCTACGGCATGGGAAAGAAATTAAGCATGGCATATACAGTGGCAAGCAAGCCAAGAATTAACGATGAAAGAACGACATGCATGAAAAGCAACACGGCATGGCAGCCGCGGCCCGCGGGTCCTGCCCAGCACTAGCTACTGCACATGCGGATCCTTGGATGAATGAATGGAGCAGTACTGGTCGGTAGTGCATGCAAGCGTAGATGGATACATTACACATGCTGACATGCATGCACAGCAGTCAGAGATGCTAAGCTAAAATGGGGAGTACAGAGTAGCTCGGAGTCTCGGATTTGACCGGTAGCGATGGCTGCCGCCCGGGATCTGCGGCGGTGCTGCTGCTAGCTAGCTAGGTGCTCCTCGCTTGCAGACTTGCAGAGGCAGAGAGAGCGAGAGAGTATTGATCAGAGAGTGCACAAGTACCAAGGGAAGCAGATGGGCATGCGCGCGCCTCACCCTCGTGGCCGACACGTCCAAACTTGTACAAGTACCCGGCCGGCCTCTCGCACGCCCACAGCACATGCATTAGCGCCACACGCACGCACACGTACGTAGACTTGGCTCCAAGGTCGCGCACGTGTCATACACATGCAGCGAGTGAAGCCTACAAGAGTGGCGAGCAGTACTGTTGCTAGACAACGTCGTAGAGTGAGTTTATTAACGGCTAGTGGTGGATCTAAAATAAAAACAAGAGATTCTATATATCGCAATATATGTGTGGAGTCGCTAATTAGCTTAATTAGGTTACGGGATGCACACTTATGTATAAAATAAAATCTAACCTGGTGCCTTCTTGTGTACCCCTAATCCACATTTGGATCCGCCCATGTTAACGACAGCTTTATAGATGGAATGTTGGAGATGTTCCTTGTGGGAATTGAACTCTAGCCGTTGATTACAAAACCGAGATACCATATATGGTCCATATCATTTGAACTATCGATCCGTGGTGCTTGATGTTAGGTGATATATATAGACATAACGGCCCTGTCTGATGTATTATTTGAAGGCTGTGAGACAATAGACATAACGGCAGGTATGGGAACATACATGAATCCATCAAACAATTTTGCACCATTATTGACACCATATCGTGTTGCTCTAAACATTGCAAGACATATAGTGCTTGAATATACAGTACATGTACGTGATTACACCTCTTGCCAATATTGCTCTAATTATTCACTGCTCAAGTGGGCTGGCACTAAGCGACAACTTGAGTTCCTCTTTTCTGCCGTTGATGTAATCACATGAAATTAAAGTTGATGGAAATACCAACTTATTGTATCATTGATCCCCAAGCCCTTTATATACACAAATCCATCTTATCACGATACGGCAAGTGCACATATGAATATGGTGATCGAAAATGACGTGATTTGCATAAAATTAAGACCACTGCCATGCATTTCTATATTTCTATGGTTAGGTAGCTACCAGGGCAGTTGGTCAACTTGGGCAGCCAATTGATCAGTGGTTGCTTTAAGACAGACTTATATACGATTGCATCATGTGTATAATGCATATATATATAATCATTCATGCGTCCAGTCTCTTTCACATGGCTTTAATTTGGTTCCGTTGACGACAATAAGTTTTGATCTCCTAATGGGTAGTAAGATATAAGGAATCTTGGTAAGATCTACTCGTTTAATTACCATCAACATTAGTGTATCTATCATATCATATATATGTACGCGCCTTTTCTTTTTCTTTTACCGTAATCATTTCAGCGTACGTATTAGGTAAATAGCTAGCTATATAGCTCTACATGGCCACACAACAACGCTAAGAGCAAGTATAATAACAAAACCCACTACTCACTCTATCTTCCATCCATATCATCTAAAGTAAGTAATAAAATTAGCTTATACAATAACTATCTCTAAAGGTTGTCTCTAGAGAAACACTGAAGCATTTAATTTGGGCATTCAACACTAACTTCAATTCATCTTTGTGACTATTGGCAAAACACCAACTTCAATACTAACTGTCGCTCATGCCGGCTCCAACATCGGCTTTTAGCCGACGACAACACCTATTTTCCTGTACGATGCTGACTACTAAATAAGAGCCGGCTCTCTTCTCTCTCCTCTTTTCTCACTCTCCCACATATGACAAAGATAATGTGTATATGCTAATAATAAGTTGAGTGGCATTGTTGTACTTGCTCTAATAATGCTTCTTAATTTACAATATAGATAGACATGCACGCATGGTTAAAAATTAGATGCATTACATATAATGGTAGCAAATAATGGAACTATATAAACAAAATTGCATTATAAGCCTTTATACTATTTCATTTTGTGCAATCAAGCGTCCCAAAGTACAATTTTGTTGTTTTGAGCTCCTTGTTTTGTTTCCAAGAACAGGATATAACCTTAATGCTTCCAAATTATGGGTTTAAGATTTGACCTGTTGACCCTCGATCTACACGTACGACCAAGCATTCCCTTTGAGAACAAGTTAAAATTAAACGAGCATATGAGCTACAGTGTAAGCAATCAATTAAGTCATTCATTGTGCAACTTGATAAATTTAATTTTGAATTTTAAAACATTTCTCAAATCGAAACTATCTACAGTCATCCATAATGTATTGTTCATGAAACCGACGTAAATTAATTAGCAAGTCCAGTTGAAACTAGCACAACGCACACACCTCTAATGGGTTGTGCTCTATGAAAAGTTGCCTTCTTTGACGAAAACGTTTTTTTTAATGATTACGCAAATTGATTCTGTAGCTAGTTAGTAAATATAAAATATTTTTTGATGTTAACAAAGACCTGATTGAGAAACTTTGATTAAATAATTTCTGATCAATGATTCGAACAATATGACTGAATACAGAAATTGTAGGTACAGTAGTTGAATATTCATCAGTCATCAAGTGCTGACAAAATCATATACTGGTATTTGGTATTAACAAAGTACCTGAAACATATATACACACACACTGTTTTGAAATATCTTTGATATTAATAAAGACTACTGCTTGATGACAAACTTCAATTGTGCAGTGCTGTTGGATATACATATTTCTAAATCACGAGCGTCTCTTTTGAGGAAATTTACCAAACAATTTATACTTTTTCTTTAACATGCACACATCCACGCATAGTCTAGAGTATGACTTCCTCCACATGCTCATGCATGGATCTCTGTATATTGAAATTATTTCTTTTGAACTTGAGAAGGCAGGGCTCAATTCAAGTAGTGCTAGTAAGATAGTAGTAGTATGAACCAGTTAGTTTGTCTTGAAATTTTGGCTTCATATCAATGTTCTTTAATGTCGTGTCAGTTAAGTAATCAACTAGCTAGCCGTACAGATCCAATTTGAAAATAATTTTCAATAGATGTAGCAACGTGCACCATTAATAATCATGTCTGCCCTAGTTACTTGCTACGTCAAGTATGCTTACTACAATCATAAAACTTTATATACTAAGAACAAATAATGAGAGCACTTTCATAGTACATGAATAGTCATGTAGTGGACTAGTTTACTACAAAGACACCATATATTAATTCTAGATGGTTCATATGATACAAAATTTTAGTTAAGCTTCACGCATGTAGTTTTTCCAAGACAAGTGAAGTAGGTCCTGAGTTATATGTAGTCGCATAAGCTACTTTTGACCTTTGGTCAATCTAAGGGGGGCATAAACTTCATTTCATGTTCCACTAACTGCATGGTAAGCATTGAGGAAGAGAATCAGGGTACTTTACTGTGTTGGTCAAAATGCCCCTTCATATATCCTCATCACTAACCAACAAGAAAATAACAATGCAAGACCTAGGAAACCCTAACCCTAACCTAACCCCTTCTAATTGGCACCAAATCATGGAGGTAGCTAGCTCGCCAAGCCAATCCATATTCCAACCTGGGCTCCAGCTAAACATGAGTGGCACTTTGGAATAGTTTTAAGCCACACTTACATATACATGCATACATATGTATCTGTTGATGCACCTCTATGGGTGCATGACAGAGAGAGAGAGGGCATTGAGTAGGCCCACATGCCTCCCCACTTAAACCGAAATTGTCTCCATGCACAAACCCAATGGCTCAACACTTTGGTCGATCTAGGGCTAATATAATAAGCCCCAACTTGCACCATTAAACTAATACCTCCCCCACTTGCGTGCATAAGCACCAAACGTTGAAATCATCCTTCTCTCAAGAAAGCACTCTCATATTACTTCCATGGATGGTGCATGTGTAACAGACATGTCGGCCCCATAACCACCATACCCTACATGCATGTCGGTGAAAATACACACAAGCCAAACCATCTTGCTCATCATTTCACCCTTTCTCTCTCTAGCTAGCTCCTGTATTATATTTCCTCCTTCCATCAACACCAAAGGCCACTAACCTATGCCTTTCTCGTCTTCCTTTGCCATCACTTCCTATCTCCTTCCCACTCCCTCTCCTCCCTCTCTCTCTATCCCATTGGGTTCCATCTCCTCCTTCCTGGATTCCTCCCCTCCTACAACTCCATTGGCCCATCTTTTGCTTTTTTGCCCTTCCTAGCTAGCTTTTCCCTCCCAAAATATTTAGCCCAGAAATGACACCACAAATCCACATGAGAAATTAATTAAACACCATCAACAAGGACATACAAATTAGAAAAAAAATCACCAAGTCCTCTACGCTCCTTTTCGTCCCCCCACCCCAAAAACCATTCTTTACTCTCCTCCAAGAAAACAAGCACCACAAACCCTACAGGCCTACACACATATACGCAAACAGCTCTCTCTTCCCCTCCTCCTATTTTCATCATCATCACCACCACCACCAATTCTCTTGCATCTCCAATTATTAATATTATCGGTACTGTTATCTAGCCATTATTTTTACTCCCTTATTGTTACTATACTCCTTACTTATAATTAGCTCTTCTCCTTCCCTAGAAAATGGCAGGCCTGGATTTGGGCACCAGCTCCTACCTTCACCACCACCAGTCCCTACACCTCCACCACGATGACGGCGCCGCGGCCTCCGACGACGGACAGGACTCGCTCTCGCCGGGGACCGGGGGTGGGCCGCCGAGCACAGCTGGAGGCGCGGGCATCGGCGGTCGGGAGGTCGTGGTTCGGCGCCCCCGAGGTCGGCCGCCGGGCTCCAAGAACAAGCCCAAGCCGCCGGTAATCATCACCAGGGAGAGCGCCAACGCGCTCCGGGCGCACATCCTCGAGGTCGCCGCCGGGTGCGACGTCTTCGAGGCGCTCACCGCCTACGCGCGCCGCCGGCAGCGCGGTGTTTGCGTGCTCTCGGCGGCCGGGACAGTCGCCAACGTGACGCTACGGCAGCCACAGTCGTCCCAGACTGGGCCGGCCTCGCCAGCGGTGGCTACGCTCCACGGCAGGTTCGAGATACTCTCCCTCGCTGGCTCTTTCCTCCCTCCCCCGGCTCCGCCGGGCGCCACCAGCCTCGCGGCCTTCCTGGCCGGGGGACAGGGGCAGGTGGTCGGCGGCAGCGTGGCCGGCGCGCTCATCGCGGTTGGGCCGGTCGTCGTTGTGGCCGCGTCTTTCAGCAACGTGGCGTACGAGAGGCTGCCACTCGAGGACGGCGACGAGGTGGTTCCCCCAGCGCCTGCAGGGAGCAGCGACCTGGTCGGCGGCGCCGGCGTGCAGTTCGGCGGTGACCCGTCAGGCGGCGCGGCGGTTGGTGGGCTCCCGTTCTTCAACCTGCCGTTGGGGATGCCATCAATGCAGGTGGATGGTCACGCCGGTTGGCCCGGCGCCGCCGGTGGCATCGGTAGGCCGCCGTTTTCATGATGGATCTTGTCCGGCAAGGTCGGCAAGTGCGCGGACATGGACATGTACAACAACAAGTAGCCTCTCTTATCTCTCTCGATCGATCTATCTTTGTCTTGTTCTCTCTTGTGTCTTTGTGATCTCCTGATGTTTTTTTTTGTGTTAACCTGTATGAGACTCTTGTGTTGATTGTTGATCACTTGGGTGTCTTCGTTTGGACTATGTTGTGAGGAGACATGCACTCATAAATTGATCAAAGTTAATTAGTGCTGCTATTCATGTTGAAATTGGTGCTGATTTGTTGATTTTTAGAATGATGTTGCGGGACATGAATTCTTGTGGTGCAAATGACAAAGTTCAACAATTTAATTTGTCAATTGCAACCTATTTGATTTCATCGATTATATAAAAGCTAGCTCATTTGGATTTCCCCTCTCTGTTTACAAATGATAGGCCTTTTGATTGTCTCTTCGTTTTCCTATTGTTTTGTTGACTGAGATTGCTTACATCTAGATGTTTGAAATGAATAATGGTCGCAGGTGTTTCTTGCATTAATGGACCCAGCTTGTTTTATACACATGCAAATCTATTTTATTTGCCTGTGTTTACAATATTGTTTCTTCTATATATGTTCTTTTAATTTATATGTTTCAAGTCTGATTCCTAATGAGCCAATTTGCAAAGTGCAAGAAGCTTCTTCATGTTCCTGATCCTCCTTTCATTCAAATTAACCTGGATATATAGGTATGATAGAATTAGCTAATTCGATGAAGTATGTAAGAAGCAAAAGAAACATTTTCGTCGTTCTAGTTTATTCAAGCTTTTCCTTAGATTGGGGAAGAGATAACCAGGGAAGAACATTGCTTCTTTCTCTTACACTTTAACCTTGATTTGGCTAAAAAAAATTAAGGTAGGGTACAGCTAGATTAGCTAATGAAGTATGTAAGAACCAAGAAGATTTTAGTTCATAACTCTGTATATATACAAACAACTAGTGAAAGAATATTGAAGAAGTACCTTTTAACAAAATTGTAATTCATGGAATAATTTGCTGGAACTAATGCGATTTGGAATACAATCGACAACTTTGAGTATTTCCTGTTGGCATTGCAGTGTTTCTTGCAAAGTTCCTATGTCCCAAAAAGATCCTAAAGCATTTTTGGGATAATACTAACGGAGTAGCGTGTTTGTACATATATAAACACACTAGGAAAAATCCAAGAGGAGAGGCAAACAAAGTAAACATATGTAGTATCATTAATTTGTGTCTACGGATTGTGGATATCCTCTGGTTCTTTTTGAAATACTATACAGCTAGCTAGCTTACAACAAGGAAAACAAGAAGTAAAAGAAAATAAGAGAGAATTGTTAACATGTAGTTATGGTTAGAAGTTATAAAACACCAAGAAAAGATCACTGCAATTTGCATGCTTGCATATGATTGACTGTTTGTCTCTGAAGAACTGAAGCCAAGCTGTGTGAAGAGCAAATAGATGTTTGGCCGGGTTACATATGTTCCACTTACACTCTTCCCTAATTTCTTTGATTGGTGTTCTAAAGTTGCTCCAAATTACTCCAATGGCTAATTTTTTGGCACTAGAATATATAGAAACAAATACATGTGTAGAAGCAAGGTTGCGTATGTATATAAAATGCACACAGTAGTACAGTATGTATTTATTGAGTTTTGCAGTAGATTCACGTGTGCAAGCATATCATATCCATACTCCTTAATTATGATTTCACTTTACAGAAGTACATAAATGATAGATGCAGTGTGGCACCGAACTCTCTATGTGCGTTTTCTTTTGGATCCATGAAATGACCCTTTTGGAATCTTTGCCTTTCTCCAAATGGTGTACACGAGTACACGACTACCATACTCAAATGAGCAAAACTATGCATTGCTTTCGCACAAATGCATGTTGGCTCTCAAACCCATGCCAAATGTTGTAATCTCTCTCCAACTTCACTTCACTTCAACGGTGTCATTTCATGATCTACATGTGTCCTTCATTCCTTTGCTGTTCTTTTTTGTGCGTGTCTGATCAAGTTTGTTACGACTTAGTACGAGAGACTTTTCTGTGGCATCGAGAATTGCATGTTAATTTTTAATCGATAAATGCATTTTTACTGTTCTTTTGAGGACAAACAATACTTCTTGATTTCGATCGTCATATTAAAAAGATAGAAAAACTTAGTTATTATTCCTTATGGTTATTAATACGTACACACAATCCCCTGTTGCAACTTGATTGCGACATCTCTCCAAATCATGGAGGATAAGGATCCCATGCAGTTTCAATGGGGACTGCAAGTTTGGCAGTTCCTATTGATCCGAGTCGTTCGATCTGTGAATCGATGGCCCAAATCGTTCTAAAACCGTGCACTGCAGTAACTGCTACAGTAAAAAAAATGCTACATTGTTTTTCTGCAGCCCCTTCGCAAAATCTAGACCGCTGATTTTCCATCCAATTGTTCAATGGGGACTGCCAAACTTGCAGTCCCCATTGTAACTGCCATGGATCCCTGTCCAATTGTGAGACCCCGTTCTGATGAACAGGAACCTCCATGTGATTACTGTGCTATTCCCTGGATCAGTAGCTAGCACTCACATGTTTACAACATTCGTATCAAAATCATACACGCAAACAAACAGAAAAACTTACATAACTGAATAATTATACAGAGTTCAGTACAAATTTAAACCATTTTAACAGCGGAAATTAAACACAGAAACCAAAAGAAAGCTGAAACTCCAAACAGCCTTGCGGTTGCCCACTAAACCCTCAGGCAACTGACTAGGCAACCTAGAAGAGACTATCGTCAAAACCCCCGAGACCTGCTTGAAAGAACGCGTCGTGCGCGGATCGCGATCTTCTTCCTCTTAGACAATGAGATGCAAGATTGAGTACATTGGTACTCAAGAAGACTTATATTGGTTCACAGATGCAAATAATTAATTATGCGGTGAGCAATGGACGAGCTATGGTTATTTTGCGATTGCATGAAAACATTAAAATGAATAAGCATAAAAGATTGCAACATCGCATTTTAATAAAAGCAATTGAAAGACAGAAAGATAAGCAATTATCCCAAATTTTCAACCCATCGCCTGATGCATATGACCCCTGTCGATCCTTTGACACAAAAGATGGTTGTAAAACAGTTCCAAAACCCCAACCCATTTTAGAAAGCACCAAAACTCTAGCATTGGGAGGATTTTCCCAAGTGCCCATTACATGGCGCGGCTAATCGATCAGATTTTTCACTCTGCAGAGGTGTACACTTTACCCACAAGGAATGATCAACCTCTTTTACAGGCCAGTTAACACACTTCCTTTGGTGTGTCGGCAAGGAGATCATACAGAGCCGTTACATTATCTAGACGTGGCTTTACACCAGCCCGGGACGTTAACCCTCGCCCTGAAGACAGAGACACTCACCCAAGCCGTGGATCCACATTTTCACACACACACCACGTCTCTGTCCAGGGCAAGGCGTACACCGTTGCATTGGTATGTAGAAACCCCTACAGACAGACATGACAGGAATGCCTGTGCAATCTCCCGCTTTCCATAGATGCAAAGCCGCATCTAAACAACTTATTAAGCTAAGACTCGCCCATACAAGCCCTTGTGGTTGCACGAAAAACATGGATCTATAACATCCCATTTGCTCGGTCCTTAATCCGACACGGGCGATACTCCACCCTAGCTACGTGCATATCCTTTTGCACAACCGGCTAGTGCCAAATAATCACCCGCGTCAAACCATAGTTTTGTTTAAGGATTTTTAGCAAATTATCATCAACCAATTCCCAAAAGATCATATACCGGTTGAAAAGACTGAAAACACCAACGAGAAGCTTAAGCAGGAATATTATTATGCTAGCAATTATACCCAAACCTGACATTAAGTATGTCTAGTTCAATCTAGGGTTTACAAGGTTCACATGTTCATACAAATTGAGACAAACCATAATTTACAGGATTAACTACAGTTCTAACCCAAATTAGCACTTTTATAGAGAATTATCCGGATGCACTGTACATAAGCAAATGCAACATAAAGTAGGTAAACTATCGGGCTCAACATGTTCAAGGGGTTGCTTGCATTGCAAATTACTGTCAGGAATAAAATCCGGATCTGCAGAACCGTCTTCTTCTTCTTCGATGATGTCGGTCTCTACTCGTCGAGAACAAGAAGAATAAAGAATATCAGCAAACTCCAAATGGCAAAAAGAAAACAGACAGACAAACAGATAAACACAATTCGAATTAAACAGGAGGTCGCTATTTGTGAAATATTCGAATTCAAACCTCGAATTATAGATGCTAAAATTATTTGAAATGAAAGATTGTTCATTAGCTTCTTTTAGAGGATGCCATGCTTAACCAACAAAAGAAACCAGAGCTCTCTCTGTTTTCTCAAAAATTCCAAGAAGAGAGCACTTAAACTATATCATTTAGGGTTATCATTCTAACAAGATTTATGAGCAATAGTTAAAGAGATTAGGATTTAAGTCTTGAATTAGCTAGAGCATCCTTTGATTGACAATTCTAATGACTTCTTTTAACTTTAGGGTTTGGGTAAAGCTTGAAAACTATTGTTGAAAAGGCTTAGTTGAACTCTAGACTTGGGCTACAAAATTGGCTAAGGACTAAACCATACCACTTAAGGTTATTACACTCATGAAAACTAAGTGAACCAAAGCTCCAAAACAGAATATTTTTCTGGAATCTAGTAATACAAACTTTGGTGATCACTTCTACACTATTCTTCCTAAAATTCTCATTTGGATGAATTATTTCACACATGGTTGAAAAAGCCTGATTGTTTCAAATATTCAGCAAAACATGAAAAGTAGGTTTATTCCACTAACTTGTTTTGCATACAAACCTTAGCAAAAAGCCATTATTCTTCCATAATCTACTAGTATATACTTTGTGAAGTGCTTCTATACCATTTTTACATTCCTTCTCATTTATATAATCTATTTTATCATATGTTGAAAAGGGCTACATGAACACAAACACTGCTTTATAGCCAAACCAACTGGCACATTCATTTATTACTAAACCACTTATCAATTTTAATTCATTTTCATCCTGACATCAGGACATGATCTTAAAAACATTTCAAAACTGAATTTGAGTTATTTTGAACTTGTTCATAGCAGATTACATTTATTTTGGTTATTACAAGTATTGTTTTTCTTAATTGAACAACTATCACATACTCTTTTTCCTAAGTATTTTCTCATGAGCAACTCCCCATGATTTAGGCCCCATTAGGATGAACTTTTAAACATTCAAACTTTAATCCTTTCTTTTATTTACTTAATTTCATTTTCACGCTTAGTATTCATTTTTGAGCAACATGATATATAATAAGGTATCATGCCAACATTTTCTTTCTTATTTGGAATACTCATAACCCAGAGGCTTCATAAAAATTTATCTTACCATAATTGGATCATCCCAAAAATATTTTATTCATACAACCTTATTTACACTTAAGCATCTCTTTGATTTTTCCTAAAATCACATTTTACTCATCTTCAGAATTTTTTGCATATTCTGAAACTACAGAATTTTATACGAATTTAGAAACTAGTTTCACTAAATTTGGCCAGATGATTCGAAAGTTACAAGCATTTGAATTTCAGTCGGTTTCTGAAAATCATCCAAAAATCAGAAATACGCTTTCGCTTCAGAGGAAACGGCTTCCTCACGCGTGCGCAAAAACGAGTTTAAACGCTCTGACTCGCTAACAACCGGGGCCAACTGGTCAGTGACCCAGAACAGGGGCTTATGGCTTCTTGCTCGCCGCCGGCGAAGCAGCTCCGCCGCGGCGGAATGGATAGCACCATGGGCACCAGCACACCCGTGCGCACCTAGAGGTGGTACCCATTCACCGGGCGGTGGCCGGGAAGGTGGCTGCCACCGCGAGGGTGCGGCGGCGCCATGGCCGCGACGGCGAAACCTCGACTAACGGCTAAAACTCCGGCGATCTAGGGTTCGGCTAGCTACAGTGGAGCAAGGGGATTCGAACTCACCGGATGGCTGGGTCGGAGGAGGCTTGCTCCAAGCTGCCACCGTGCCCGGCTGGGAGGAAGAAGAGCGACGGCGCTGCAGGTGAAATGAGGCCAAAATGGCGATTGATCAGTAACCCTGGGACACTAAGGATGCTCGGGATGCAATTGATTCGAAGGATTAGGAGCAGATTGACCTTGTTTGAAGAATCCTCCCCCTTTTGGGTTCTTGTGGTGAAATGGGGAAGAAGCCACCCCGCAAGGCTCTCCATTTGGCGAAACGCAAATGCGAGGCGTAGGAGAGCAATGCGACGCGAATGGATGGTTTAAGGCCTGACTACGCTGGTCGTTTTGGTTCGAGCTCAAGCGCACGGCTCGGTCGACCTCTCCTGTGTCGAGCGACGAAGCTGCGTGACCAATTCTCCATCGTGACCCGGCAGAGGACGATCAAACACCGATGGTGGAAAGCTCTGCGCAACGTGGAGGGTGGCGATCACGCCGGACGGGGGCAGTTAGGGGCCAGACGGCGAAGGACAGGAGCGACGTCTCCTCGCCTCGGCCAGGGGAGAAGAAAGGGGGAAGAAAATCGCAGGGTGTGGCTGATATGTGGGGCCAGGGCCCACTGGTAGCGAGACAACGCTTCGCCTCAGCCAGCACGTAAAGTTTCAACAGCACCCGGGCCCACTTGTTAGTGAGAGGGCACGTTTAATGCGATTTGACTGAACGAGACTTCTCTAGAACTCGGATTTGTTTAGGCTTCAAACTCAGTCAAGATTTTACCAAAATTTTTGAAAAATACTTAATGGGAGTCACACGTCTACTGTGAACATTTAAGACAAAAAATCTTTATAGATAATTTATTAAAATTCTGACACTGTACTGCGCCCTAAACCTTGATTTCGGTTTTTGATTTAATTAAAGATTCATTTTCTAGGATTTATTTCTGAAACTTTTTTAAGAGGCTCAAATCCTTCTAATTGGATCACTATAAAATTTTAAAATCAAAAACATGAATAATTATTTTATAAAAATTCTGACAACTGTTTTCCTTGCATTTTGGACCCACTGTATTTAAATTTTTAAGAGGCTTATATTAGTTCATTTAATTATAAAATTTTTACCAGTGATGTATTATACCGCCAGAGATTTATATAAATTTTCTTGGCTTTACTTGACATTGGTTATTTTTCTTCCTACTTTTTGATTCACTGTTTTTAGTCAAAAAGTAGATACATGCTTTATTTAACTTGACCCCAAGTTTGTAAAAATTTTATTTACTGGTCAAACATTATGACCAGCTTGAATAGGACCCATGGTAAATTTTTCTAAATTTTATCTTCATCTTTTTACCTTTTCCTTTGTTTTTCCCTTTTATTTAATCTTTTCACATAACACAAAAGTCTAAGAAATTCTAATTGGAGCAAATAATACCTAGAAATTCCAGAACCATTTATATTAAAATTTAAATTGTTCATTTTTCACTGTTCCAAACTTTCAAGATGTTGCACCAATCATGGAGTACTATTAGGGCACTCCTAATACTCCTATGTCATAAGTTTCTTCAACATGATATATAGGATTAATGCTTACGTGTAACAGCCTCAAAATTAATAAAATAAAGAAAAGTGAATTAAAAGTCTTTTGTGTATTATTTCTGAATTTTCTGAATTTTCTGGAATTATTAGAAATTCTTTTGGCTTTTCTTTAATAAAAGGAATTGGATTAACGGACATAGTAAAATGGTAAAAGTAAAAAGTAAAAATACCAAGTCAACAAAAATCTAAAAAAGTCATAAAAAAATCTTAGGGCTCTCTACAGCCAGATTAAGGCGGTGGAAGACCTAGACCAATTAAATATAATTTAATCAAAGCAAATCAGGTAAAAGAAAAATCAGGACAAAAAGTAATGGAATTTTGTAGAATTCTCAAAAATCTATCCTGAGTTGATATTTTTACCCTGCCGACATAAGTACAGTGCCTACCTCCTATAAAAATATAAAAAATTAAATAATTCATTTTATAATTTTAAAAATTCGAAAACAGTGAATAAATAAAGTGGAAAATAGTAATGTCAGAATTATTAAAAATTAAATATTAATAAATAAAATATGAACATTTTACAGAATGTGGATAACACTATTTCAGACTCTTATAAAAAGTTTCACAAAATTGCAACCTGATTTTGGTCATAAATTAAATGAAAAACAGAATTGGCAGAAAAGAAAAAGTTATATTGTCAGAATTATTTAAAATTATAAAAAATTATAAAAATGTGAATTTTTTATGTAATCTTTTAATTATGTTTCAAACCCATGGTAAAATTTTCATAATTTTTGTCAGCCGTTTGACCATCGAATTTGCTGAATTTCTCCCGTTCTATCCAGAGCCTTCACCCAAATTATTTCTTTCTCTCGCTGACGAGTGAGCCCGGCCAGGCAGCCAGTCAAACCGCCGAATCTCCCCGCCAGCTGGCCCCCACACGTCAGCCGCAGCACCCGAGCCTTCTCCTCTCTTCCTCTCTTGTAACGTCCTGAAAAATTAGAACAGTAAAAGATGTACGTGTAAAAATTGAGAATAAGTATTTCTGGAGTTTCTTGGTATTGTTTGTTCCAAATGGAATTTCCTTGAATTTGTTTTTAGTGTTATGTGAAAAGATTAAATAAAAGGAAGAACAAAGGATAAGAAAAGATAAAAAGGGAGTTGGTTAAAGTAATAAAAATTTCTAGTAACCCAAGTTGCACTGGTATTTCAGTAGGACCAACAAATAAACTTTTCATGCACAAGAGTTGAGAATAAATAATTAATATGACCAAACTTTGACTAGCAACAGTGAATCAAAAAGGAGAAAGAAAAATAACCAATGTCAAGTAAATCTAAGAAAATTTACACGAAGCCCTGGCTATGTAACACACCACTGGTAAAAGTTTTATAATTAAAGGAACTGATATAAGCCTCTTAAAAATTCAAATATAGTGGGTCCAAAATGTAAGAAAAACAGTTGTCAGAATTTTTATAAAATAATTACTCATGTTTTTGACTTAAAAATTTTATGGTGATCTATTTATAAGGACTTGAGTCTCTCCAAAAATTTTAAAAAATAAATCCTAGAAAATGAATCTTTAATTAAATCAAAAACCGAAATCAAGGTTTAGGACCAGAGTACAGTGTCAGAATTTTAGTAAATTATCTAAAAATATTTTTGTCTCAAAATTTTACAGTAGACGTGTGACGCCCAGTAAGTCTTGGTCAAAAATTTTGGTAAAATCTGGACTAAGTTTGAAGCTTAAACAAATCCGAATTCTGGAGATTTCTCGCCCTGTCTCGTCGTATTAAATGTGCCCTCTCACTGACAAGTGGGCCCGGGTGCTGTTGAAACTTTGACGCTACTGGTGAGGCGGCGTTGTCTCGCTACCGATGGGTCCTGGCCCCACATGTCAGCCACACCCTGCGATTTTCTTCCCCCTTTCTTCTCCCCTGGCCGAGGCGAGTCGCCGTCCCCACTCGTCCTTCGCCGTCCGGTCGCCACCTGCTCCGTCCGGCCGAGCTCATCGCCCTCCACGTCGCGTGCTGCACATTCCTCGCCTGTGTTTGCTTGACCACGGTTGAGCCACCCGGGAGACGAGGTTGCGCAGCTGCGTTGCGCTCGGTACAGAAAATGCCGACCAAAGCCGTGCACTCGATCGCGATCACCTCTTCTTGGCTTTATGCCTTGCGCTCGTTTCGCAATGCCTTTGTGCACTTTGCCTTGCCATTTCTTCCGAGCCGAGAGCACCGAGCGAAGTTTCTTCCCTGTTCGTTCGCAAGAGCCCGAAAAGGGGGGAATCAGCGATTCAGGTCAATCTGCCCCAAATTCTTCAAATCGATTCCAGCCCAATCATCCTTAGCACCCCAGGTTTACTGATCACTCACCATTTTGGCTTCTTCTTGCTTGTAGCAGCGCCGCACCGCCGCCCTTCTTTCTCCCGGCGGCGCGCGGTGGCAGCTCGGTGCAAGCTTCCTCCGACCCAGCCGACTGGTAAGTTCGAATCCCCTAGAGTCACTGTAGCTCGCCTAGCCCTAGTTCACCGGAATGGTGGCCGTTAGCTGAGGTTTCGCCGTCGCGGCCATGGCGCCGCCGCACTCGCGTGGCAGCCCCTTCCCGGCCGTCTCCGACAAGTAGCACCACCCTAGATTCGCCTTGGCGCGGTGAAGCTAGAACCGCTACCCATTCCGCCGCGGCGGTGCTACTTCGCCGGTGGCGAGCAAGAAACCGTGGCGCCCTGCTCGGGTCATCGATCGTGGGCCCGGTTGTCGCGAGTCGAGCGTTTGAATGCGTTTTTGTGCGCGTGAGAAACCGTTTTCTCAAGCGGCGTATTCTCGATTTTTGATGATTTTCGAAACCTACAAATTCAAATCTTAATAACTTTTGAATCATCTGGCCAAATTTAGTGAAACTAGTTTCTAAATTTGTACAAAATTCTGTAGTTTCAGAATATACAAAAATTTGCTGAAGATGAGTAATATGTCATTTTAGGAAAATCAAAGAGATGCTTAAGTGTAAATAAGGTTGTATGAATAAAATATTTTTGGGATGATCCAATTGATGTAAGATAAATCTTATTGGAGCCTCTGGGTTATAAGTATTCCAAATAAACAAAAATGTTCCCATGATACCTTATTATATATCATGTTTTGCTCAAAAATGAACACTAAGCACAAAGGTGGAGTTATGCAAATAAAAGAAAGGATTAAAGTATAAATGTTTAAAAGTTCATCCTAATGGGGTATAAATCATTGGGAGTTAGCACTTGTGAAAATACTTAGGGAAAAGTATAAGTAATGGTTGTTCAATAAGGAAAAGCAACACTTGTAATGGCAAAAATATATGTAACTTACTATGAACAAGTTCAAAATAACTCAATTTCAGTTTTGAAATGTTTTTAAGGTCATGCCCTGATGTCAGGGGGAAAATGAATTAAAATTTATAAGTAGTTTAGTAATAAATGAATGTGCAAGTTGGATTGGCTATAAAGCAGTTTTTGTGTTCATATAGCCCTTTTCAACATATGATAAAATAGATTATATAAATGAGAAAGAATGTAAAAATGGTATAGAAACACTTCACAAAGTATGTGCTAGTAGATTCTGGAATAAGAATGGCTTTTTGCTAAGGTTTGTATGCAAAACAAGTTAGTGGAATGAACCTACTTTTCATGTTTTGCTGAATATTTGAAACAATCAGGCTTTTTCAACCATGTGTGAAATAACTCATCCAAATGAGAATTTTAGGAAGAATAGTGTAGAAGTGATCACCAAAGTTTGTATTACTAGATTCCATAAAAATATTCTGTTTTGAATCTTTGTTTCACTTAGTTTTCATAAGTGCAATAGCCTTAAGTGGTATTGTTTAGTCTATTTTCCTTGGCCAGTTTTGTAGCCCAAGTCCAGAGTCCAACTAAGCCTTTTCAACAATAGTTTTCAAGCTTTATCCAAACCCTAAAAGTTAAAAGAAGTCATTAGAATTGACAATCAAAGTATGCTCTAGCTAATTCAAGACTTAAATCCTAATTTCTTTAGCTATTGCACATAAATCTTGTTAGATATATAACCCTAAATGATATAGTTTTTAAGTGCTCTCTTCTTGGAATTTTTGAGAAAAGCAGAGAGCTCTGTTTCCTAGTGTTGGTTAAACATGGCATCCTCTAAAAGAAGGTAATGAACAATCTTTTCATTTCAAATAATTTTAGCATCTATAATTCGATGTTTGAATTCAAATATTTCATAAACAGCAACCTCCTGTTTAATTCGAATAGTGTTTATCTGTTTGTCTGTCTGTTTTCTTTTTGCCATTTGGAGTTTGCTGATATTCGTTTGTTCTTCTTTTCTCAACGAGTAGACTCCGACGTCATTGAAGAAGAAGACGATTGTTCTGCAGATCCGGATTTTATTCCTGACAGTGATTTGCAAGGCAAGCAATCCCTTGAACATGTTGAGCCCGATAATTCACCTACCTTATGTTGCTTTTGCTTATGTACAGTGTATCCGGATAATTCTCCATAAAAGTGCTAATTTGGGTTAGATCTGTAGTTAATCCTGTAAATTATGGTTTGTCTCAATCTGTATGGACATGTGAACTTTGTAAACCTTAGTTTGAGCTAGACATACTTAATGTCATGTTTGGGTATAATCGCTAGCATAATATCCTTGCTTAAACTTTCCGTTGGCTCTTTTCAGTCTTTTCAACCTATATATGATCTTTTTGGAAAATGGTTGGTTATATTTTGCTAAAAACCCTCAAACAAAACTATGGTTTGACGCGGGTGATTATTGGCACTAGCCGGTTGTGCAAAAGGATATGCACGTAGCTAGGGTGGAGTATCACCCGTGTCGGATTAAGGACCGAGCGATGGGATGGTGAATCTATGTTTTTCGTACAACCATGAGGGCTTGTATGGGCGGGTCTTAGCCTATTAAGTTGTTTAGATGTGGCTTTGAATCTATGGAAGGCGGGAGATTGCATGATATTCCAGTCGTCCATGCTCAGGGGTTTCTACATACCAATGCAACGGTGTACGCCTTGCCCTGGACAGAGACGTGGTGTGTGTGTGATACATGTGGATCCACGGCTTGGGTGAGTGTCTCTGTCTTTAGGGCGAGGGTTAACGTCCCGGGCTGGTGTAAAGCCACGTCTAGATAATGTAACGACTCTGTATGATCTCCTTGCCGACACACCAAAGGAAGTGTGTTAACTGGCCTGGAGAAAGAGGTTGATCATTCCTTATGGGTAAAGCTGTACACCTCTGCAGAGTGTAAATCTAATCGATTAGCCTCGCCCGCGGTCAAGGGCACTTGGTGACGTTATTCCATGCTAGAGTTCTTTTGGTGCTTTCAAAAATGGGTGGTGGTTTTGGAAACTGTTTTATAACCATCTTTTGTGTCAAAGGATCGACACTAGGGTCGTATGCAGTCGGGTAGACTGGGTTGAAAATCTGGAGTAATTGCTTATCTTTCTGTCTTTCATTTGCTTTTATTAAAATGCGATGTTGCATTCTATTATGCTTATTCATTTTAATACTTTCATGCAATTGCAAAATAACCATAGCCTGTCTATTGTTCAGCCTGCATAATTATTTATTTGCATCTGTGAACCAATATAAGTCTTGCTGAGTACCAATGTACTCAATCTTGCATCTGCTGTCTCAGAGGAAGAAGACAGCGATCCGCCAGATGACGCGTTCTTTCAAGTAGGTCTCGGGGTTTTGACGATAGTCTCTTCTAGGTTGCCTAGTCAGTTGCCTGAGGGTTTAGTGGGCAACCGTAAGGCTGTTTGGAGTTTTCAGCTTTCTTTTGGTTTCCGCTGTTAAATGTTTTAAATTTGTACTGAACTCTGTATAATTAATACTGTTATGTATGTCCCTCTTTTTGTATGTGTGTATGGTTATGATATGAATGTTGTAACCATGTGAGTGCTAGCTACTGTTCCAGGGAATAGCACAGTAATCACATGGAGGTTCTTGTTCATCAGAACGGGGTCTCACATCTCTGCTCTCTCTCGCGCCGATGCCAGCTCGCCTTGACCGCTGACCTCTCGCGCCTGCCGAACCGACTCCACCCCATATAAAAGCCTCGCACGTCGTCGTAGCCGATTCACTCATCTCCCTGTGAGCCTCATTTCGCCGCATCTCCCGGGCATCGTCCCCAGCTCCGGTGAAACCCAAAAAGGGGAAAAACCAGCAAACCGCCACTGTGATCAATCCCAACCCAAACCATCTACGCCGAAGCTTCCTCGCATCGCCAGAAGTCATTCCCCACCGTCGGCTTGAGCTCTTCTTCTCCGGTCACCCCGCCGAGCTCATTCCGCCGCCGTCGCCCTCGCACGGTGAGAAGCTTCTTCGCTTACTCATTCTCCGAACCAAACCCTAAAATAAAATTCTTGAGATGCACTGATGCTCGCCATGGTGATCTTCATGCTCGGGGAAGTTTAATTTTGCATAATTGCCGGTTGGCCGTGGTCGCCGCCGCACCTCGTCGGTGGAGACCCTCTTCCTGGCCACCTCTAGCACCACCCTGATGTGCGCATGGACGCCCTGGTGCTCAAGGTGGAACCCATTCCGCGCCTTCGGCCCTCCATCGCCGGCGGTGAGCTTCGGCCACGTTTGCTCTGCTACGGGTCGCCGACAACTGGGTCCCGTTAGTCAGTCGCATGCGCTGCGTCGGTCGCTGCCGAGCGGGTCCCTCGTGTCAGCCGCTCCTGCCGCGCAGCCCGCGCGTGGCGCAAGCCACTGCCAGATTGGCCTAGCCTGTCAGCGCCTCGGCCTGGCGCCAGCTGAAAAGGGAAAGAGCATTTTCCCCGCGAAAGCGCACTTTTCGTTTTCGGCATATTTCTGAATTTTTAGTATTTTGCAAAACCTCGAATATTCAATAGCTTATATCTTGTGCATTTCAAATCCAAATTTGATGAAATAAATTTATAAATTCATGATAAATCATGTAGACTCATAATATGCAAAAATATTATGAAATTGAATTTTATTTAAATTTTGAATTCAAATTTAAAGAAAGAGCTAGAAATATGTCATACATGGAATTTTTGCAAATGACCACCAAATTTAGTAAAATAAATGTTGTTAGACTCCTTGTAACCTCATGAATCTGAATATGTAAAAATACTTAGGGTTTGTTATAAGAAAAGTTTGAGTGGTTAAATATGTAGTAAAGTAATTCAATAATGATCCAAATAAATTAAATCCTTTAAGTCATAAAATAAGAATGAATGACCTATGCAATTATTCCTGGAGTGTGAAATTATTTTATTTGAATATTTCCATCTGATTTCTTTTTGCCCTATTGAAATTTGGTATTTGCTATGTATTGCCGTACGACGTGTAGAACCCGACGAATCCGATATAGTCGACAACTAGGAGTTCGACGTCGAAGACAATAAACAAGGCAAGCACCCCCTTCGATCATGTTTATCCCAGTTTTATAAATGTTTTCGTTAAATGTTTTACTGCATACTTTAATTTTTATTAAAGTCTGCTATATTACGGGTATTGGTAGTTGTACCTGTAGCTACATAGAACTTCCTTGATAAGTATGAAATTGTGAACCTTGATAACCCTAGAATAGTGCAGACATTATTTGATGTCAATTTGGGTTACTCACACATAGTATCTTGCTTAGCCATGCTCAAATGAACTTAAAATTTTGATATAGTTAAAAGTGTTGGATATGACATTTAATGGGTATGACCTTTCTTATGGTTGGTATTTTGGATGGAAAATGAAAATAAAACTATGGTTTAGATGCGGGCAATTATTGGCAATAACCGGGAGTGCATGTCTTTGCACGTAGTGTAGGGGGAGATTATTGCCCGTGTCGAGTTAATGACCGAACTATGAGTTGTTTTCAGGTCAAGAATTATCATACAACCACAGGTGCTGGAATGGAACAGCTCTAACTTATTAAGTTATTTAAAACTGGCTTTGCACTTGGAAGGCCGGAGTAGTACTGGTGCAAAGTCAGGATTAAATAATGTAACAGTTATAACATGACTCTCTGCGGCACACCAAAGGAAGTGTGCAAATATCGATTGCTTAAAGAGTCAGTCATGTCTTGTGGGGAAAGCTGTATACCTCTGCAAAGTGTAAAACTAATTGATTATTCGTACCCGCGATTATAGGAACTTGGTAAAGTCATCACATAGTTAGCAATTTTTATTTTCATAAAATCTAGTTTCTACTGTGTGTTAGTAGAAATGGTTTTTGGATTATGGTCATTATACCCAGGTTCGAAATCTCATCTACTCGTACTTACATACTGTCAATTTATTTAATCTACTTTTAAGCAAATTTTGTTACGATCTATTATTTTGTATTTACCATTCAAACTGGCTTTATGCAAAGTAACAATAATAGCCTTTCCGTTGAAATAACATGCATGTATTATAGGATTTGTAAAAGTCTTGCGAGTACTAAGTACTCAACTTGCCTATGTTGATGTTTTTAGGTGAAGAGTCAGATTACCCCGACGACTCATACGTTGATGCAAGATTCGAGGAATTTAACGATAAATTTTTCTAAGGCTTTACCTTGTTAGTTGCCTGTGGGACAATGGGTTAACAAGGCATACTACAAGAAGTTGTCTCCATTGCAGTTTTTTTTACTTTTGGTATTGTAACAATATTATGTAACTTTGCTTCCGCTGTGTAATAAAGCTTATGTATGACTGTGATATCAATTTGTATTTGTGCGTACTAGCTACTGATCATGAGACTAGTACTGTATGCACATGGTACCCATTATTGGTATTCATTATCAAAAATGGGGGCCTTACATTACGTGGAGAGAAAATTAAAGGAGAGATAGATGAAAGCTATTTCTTGCGTGAGAAACAGCTTGGCACATAAACCAAAAGAATACACACTACTACAGAACAACACATCACTGCCGATTCCAAAACACCATCACTGCCGGTCATTGGTGCCGGCAGTGATTGATAAGGATTATCACTGCCGGTTATACCTACAACCGGCAGTCATATTGAACTATGATTACCGGGTCAAATCAAAATTCGACAGTGATGATAATTATCATTGCCGGTTATATATAAAATCGGCAATTATATCGAACTATCACTGCCGGGTTATACCACAATCCGATAGTGATATATACATATCACTGCCGATTTTCTCCAAGAACCGGCAGTGACAAGCCGTGAACCAAATATTTTTATTGCATATTTTTTGTGCAATATATATATATATAAACAATTGTTTATACAGTGTCCATATATAGTATATAAAGCATCATTCAAATCATAATTCAAATATATCCATGTATATATAAAGCATCGTTAAAATCATAATTCAAATATATTAAATTAAGCATCACAATATTTTGTTTTTACAATTATTTGTTTACAAATGTAGTTCGACTACATCTCATCTCATCTCATTCACTTTGATTTTGCACCGGCTACAGTAGAAGGAGTCGAAGTAGGCATATCACAGGTCTAGATCGAAGGAATGAGGGCGAAGAGGCTACTCATGGAACTCGCCGTTTGGATTGATGACATCATTATGAATGAATCCGGCGATCTGTTCTTGAATTGCTATAATTTCTGTGAGTAATAACTTATTGGTTCTCAGTTTGGAGCGCTGTTATTGAATAAAAGAGAAAGTTAATTAATGATGATATATGTTAAATGAAAAAAAGTAGGCATCAATGTGTAATTATGTACCATGGCTTCGTTAAAGCCCACAGTCTCTGTGACAATTGAATGTAAATTTGTACATACATAGTATGCACATAAATTGTTTCCTGGGTCCTGTCTCATACAAGGAAAGTCAGTTACTATTTCAAAATGTTTCCTGTAGGGACGATGCCGAACACTTTTCTTGCAGTATCGTGCGAATGCCCTGTGAATGATTTTGAATATTAAGTAAACTTAACTGCGGTAGAATGGGATATTGCTAGAGCAATAACGCAACGATCAAGTTTACCTGTTCAGCATGTCCCAAAAGTCTTGATATAGATTAGTTGGTTTTCTCCTAAAGTCCAAGACACAAATCCTGCTAGCATCTAACTGGATGACGAGGAGGACCCAGTGAAACCTGCACATATATGTCAACGTAGTCAATTACTCCAACATCATACGTGTTATGTAAAAATAGTAAAACAATATTAGAAGTAGGGAAATACATACTTAAAGTTATAGGGTAAAAGTATGGAGGTTTTGTATTGCAGCTTCAAAAAAGTATTAAATAAATAGTCTTCATTGTACTTTGGATTGTCCCTCACAAGCTTCTCGTTGACAAGCCCTGGATCTAGGAATGCTAGATTGTCATTGCCATTTCTTCTATATGTCTGTATCTCCATTCTACATAAGAAAGAATTTAGACATGCAATTAAACAGTATAAGAATGCACAATAATATACGTAGAGACTTACAAAGTCCACAATCTAAGTATATTCACGTCCAGGGCATCTTGCTGGTACAACATGTACAACTCCTCGAAATTCACCCAGAAGATGCTATCCCCATTGTGAAAATCTTGCTCCGTGTATCGGACTGCGAACGCCTCCATACCATCGTTGGACTGCTGCATGTACCACTGATGGACGCGCCGTAGTCGTGTTGTTAGGTGGTCTAAATGAGCTGGTTCAACCAGCGGTTTCCCCATAAAGAACTTCCTCTTCTTAGCATGTGACTAGAGTTTGCAAATGTGTTTTGCAAATTGCTAAAGATCATGTGTTGATCATTACATGGCTATGTTTGACTTCATGCGTGTTCTTTGTGCTTTTATTTGCATGAGTTTGTTATTTAAAAATGTGTTTGGCAAATAAGCTGATATTGATGAATTTGGTTTTCGAGTATGTGAATAGGATTTGCAAATATGTTTTGCAAATTGTTTTGATAATGAGTTGATCATCACATGGCTTAATATTTAATATTGTTGACTCTTGCTAGCTTGTAGTCACGATCTTGATCAAGTCTATGTGAGGGATTTCGAGAAAATCATATTTTAGACTTGAGTGGCTACATTGGAGTTTTTGTGATCTTTGGAAATATATATGGTTGCTTAAATCTTGAAAAAGGTTATAAATTGTAGCCATCTTGATAAGCTTTCCATAGAGTCCAAGATCACTTAAATCGGACTTCAGAATAAAAAGTTGATGTTTTAGTTGCTGAAATATTGGTGCTACCACCCCTACATAAGCAGTAGTATTGCCTGGTGGTGCTACCAGTCCTACATAGGCGGTAGCACCACCCCAGCGGTAGTACCGCTCTAAAAGGCTATAGTTATTTTCTAGAGAGGTGTTTTTAGGTTGAAATGGCCGGTGCTACCGATTTTATATGGCGGTAGCACCGAGGGTACTGTAGCAATGGCTAGTTTCGGTGTATTTAATGCACAAAAACAACCATTGAGGCTGAGAGACGATGCTATCAGTCCTAGATGGGCGGTAGCACCGGTTTTTGCATGATTTTTTCTGTTTTACCCCCAAACGGCTAGTTTCTTTGAGGGGCTTTATAAGAGACCGAATAGGAAGGATTTTGGTAGTGCTCTAGCACCCATTTGAGGTATTCTTGTGAGAGCAAAACCTCAAGAGCTCCTAAAGCAATATTTGAGTGATTTAAGAAGCTTTTGAGCTAGAGTTTCTTGTGTAGAATATCTTTGGTGTTCCTTTGCATTCTTATGAGCTAGTGTGAGACTCTCTTCTCAATTGTGCATGTGTTGCACCTTGTGAGTAAGGAGAGAAGGTCCCTAGTTGCATGTGTTGCATCTAGAGAAGGATTTAGCATGTAATAGGCTTGATCTATTACTCTTGGTGTTTGCCGACACCTAGACGGCGTGGAGGCATCGTAGTCCGGTGATCTTCTCAAGAAGGTTATGAGAAGGCCTGGCGAGTTGTGAAGGTTGGAGTTTACCTACCCGGAAGGGGAAAGAGTTAACGCTAGTAGATTCGAGGTGCTTGGCTTAATTCGTGGAGCTGGTCCAATTCGTTTGGGCTTACCTCAACGTGGATTAGGGGAGACCAGCAAATCTCCGAGCACCACGGTAAAAATATTGTGTGTCAATCACTTGGTTTGCTTTCTATTGCTATTTACATTCTTGCAATTTACATTCATAGAATTGAATTGCTTGTTTATACATTTAGGATTGCAAACCTTGATTTAGACTTAGCTTGTTGGTGCACTTAGTTGAGACTAGATGATTTTGGCTTTAATTGGTCAAAACCGTTTATTTATTACTTCCGCATATAAATTAGGTTTTGGCCAAAGAGCATTTAGAGATAAATTTTCAAAACAGCCTATTCACCCCCCTCTAGTCGGCATCCTCGATCTTACACCCACCTGGCAATGCCTCTCTACCCTGGACACCTTGCTCCCTTCACCAGCCAGTCGTCTCTCCTCTTCTCTCTGCTTTTCTCTGCCATGGCAAAGGAATGACGCCGATCTCTCTGCCATGGCATACCTCAGGCACATGATTTCGACGCTGAAGTTCGTGTTCGTGTTCCCACCTACCCGTGTCTAACCACCTCCGCCTCACTGCTTAGTGCCCAATACTTAGCCGAACACCCTGGCTCCTTCTCCACTACGCCGCACCGCCTCTTCCCCTCGTAGCTCTAGTCAAGTTGCAAATCTCCGAGCCCTTTTGCACCTCACCGCACAACGAGACAGATGCCATGCCCTTCCATTCCATTGCCTCAGCCATGCCCTGGCACAAAAAACCGAGCATCGCCGCTAAAACGTAACCCCGTTCTCATCTCGACTGAGATTATGAGCTTGTTGCCACCGCCTTACTCTTCTGTAAAAGAGCAACCAAAGCCTCTCATAGCACCGAACCATACCCCTCCTGGAGATTTAAAGCCAAACCCAACACCAGTAGCCTTTTTCCGATATTGCCCACAAGTTCTAGAGATTAGGCCGCAATTCAATTGAGTAAGACTCAGTAAGCCAAATTTCAATTCTTTCAGTACATAGTTTCCTTGTGGCCCTATAAGCTCAAATCACACCTTGGTTGCAGTCCTTCTTGGCTGGAACCTCAACGCACCAAGATCCTTCTTATCTGGCGCCGACGCACGACAGTAGGCCAGCTCGGTAGCTCATCAACTTGAAGAACCGGTAAAATGGATCCCATTTGGTTCACTGTTACTGAATTAGTGCTTGCCCGGGGACAATGTGGCGTCTACTAGCTTCACCATTGCTCGACCATGGTGCTGCCGCATGCCCATGGGAAGGGTACCCCTGGCCATCGCCGGCGGTGATTGAGCCCACCTACGGGTGCGCCTTGATTCCCTAGTGCTAACTAGATCATCGATCGAGAACCTCCTTGGCCGTAGCCTCGTCGGCATTAAATCCTAGTTCTTGCTCTGCTTCCATGTCGTTGATGGGTGGGGTTGCTCTGTCAGACAGCATGAAGGAGTGTAGAGCTATTCAAATGGCGAAATGCGTTTTCTCCACTGCGAAAATGTACTTTGCCAATTTCTTTGATTTAGCAAACTGTTTTGAATTCAAAAGCTTATATCTTGTGCATTTTAGGTCCAAATTGGGTGAAATAAATTCGTAAATTTATCTACAATCATGTAGTTTCAGAATATGCAAAAGTATTTAACTTTTGAAGCATAGTGGAATTATTTGAATTAAAACTTGTATTAAGACTAATATGGATGTTAATGAAAATGTGTAAACCATAAAACATGAAATAATAAAATAATTTATATAAGCCTCTGAGATCACTAGAAATTCATTTTTACAAAAATATGTAAGATCAATCTTGGCTTGCATATATTTTGTAAATAAATCATATTTCTGTCTACTAGAAAATTCAAATAATAAAAACTAGTACAAATAAGTTCAAAAATAAACAAAACCAGTCTCTAAACCCTAATGGGCCTATAGCCACTTTAGGTAAGAAAAAATATTTCCAATTTGTATAAGTTGAACAAGATTATACTTAAATGGCCATATACCTTATGCATATAATGGTACATTATAGAATTTCTATAAATAAAAGCATATGCATAAAGAAACTAGTTGTTAGAAATCATAAGGACAAGATTACCTTATGATGTAAAAATAACCTTAATATAATATGTTTTGCATTTGAATCCTATTAGAAAACCTAACCTTTTTCAAAGAAAACCCTAAACTCATAACCCAAACAAATGAGCTCAAATAATAAGAAAATCAATATTTACAATCTTTTATCGCCAGAACCTTCATCTTAAAATCATATTTAAATTTGGAATTATTTTACTTCATTTTGGTTCATGTGGTTATTTGCTTCTTATTGCTATTACACGATAATAACGTGTAGATACCGACGTAGCTGAAATCGCCACCGTTGACTTCGAATCCGAGACGGCACAAGAATATAGTGAGCAAGGTAAGCACCCCCTTTGATCATATTGATCCCAGTGTTTTAATTTTTGTTTTATCAAATCTATTTATGCATGCGGGTATTTTTTGTAAATTCGCTATATTGTGGTATTCGTAGATATCCTTGTTATTTCTTGGAACTTCCTTAATAAATATTGAGTTGTGAGCCTTCATAACCATAGAATAAGGTTTTGATAATACATAATATCAACATGGGTATATGTGATTACATATTAATCATGCTTAGCTATTCTTTAGTATTGGAATTGAAATAATCAGATTAAGCTCTTTCTTGAGAATTTAAAAAGGTTGGATATGGCATTAAAGGTCGTTGATATTTTGGTAAAAATGAAAATAAAACTATGATTTTGATGTGGACGACTATTGACAATAGTCGGATGTGCATAAGACTTACACGTAGTGTAGGGGGAGATTATCGCTCGGGTCGGATTAAGGACCAAACATAGTATTGTATGATCCAAGAGATATCCGTACAACCACAAGTGCTGGTATGTGATGGCCTTAACCTATTAAGTTACTTAGATTTAGCTTTGCACATTGGAAGGCTGGAAATGTGCAGGCTTTCTGGACTGATTGCTTGTAAGGGGCTTCCACACAGAGATGTGGGTAAATGCATACCAATATAATGGTGTATGCCATACTATGGAGAGAAGTGGGACGATGGTGTAACAGCCCAAAATTAATAAAATGAGAAACATAATATCTAGAATATTTGTGTAAATTATTCTTGTATTTTATGGATTTTCTTGAATTATTATAAATTCTTTTGGCATTTCTCTAATAAAAGAAAGTGAATTAAGGATATAGTAAAATGGTAAAAGTAAAAAGATAAAAATACTAAGTCAACAAAAATCTGCAAAAATCATAAAAAAATGTTAAGAGCTCTCTAGAGCCATATTATGGTGGTTGGAGACCAGGAAAATCAGAGCAGAAGGTAATAGATTTTTGTAGGATTTTCAAGAAGTTATGCTGGGTTAAAAATTTTAACTTACCGATATCAGAATAGTTCCTACCTCTGGTACAAATATCAAAAATTAAATATTTCATTTTATAATTTTAAAAATTAAAAAACAGAGAAGAAATAAAGTGGATAATACATAAGGTGGATAATACTATTTCAGAAATAAAGTGTCAGAATTATTAAAATTTAAATATTAAGAATAAAATTCTGAAAAATTTACATAAGGTGGATAATACTATTTCAGACTCTCATAAAAAGTTTTACAAAATCTTAACCTCATTTCTGTTATCAATTAAATGTAAAACAGAATCTACAGAAATGGAGAAGCTCCATTGTCAGAATTTTAATAAAATTTTCACTTGGATGTTTTACTTGAAAATTTTACAAGATGTTTATCTTTGACTTGCAGACTTAGGTAAAAATGTGCATAAAAATCAAAGTCCAAATGAAAGTTTGAACTGGTGAAGAAATCTCGGTCTGTCCAAAGCCTTCACTCGAGTTCCGTTCATCTCTCGCTGACATGTGGGCCCGACGTGGTAGCCAGTCAACCCGCCGACCTCTCTTTGCCAGCTAGCCCCCGCACGTCAGCCTCTCGCTCGTGTTCTTCTCCCTTCTCCTC
The DNA here is from genome assembly GCA_036346275.1 of Otatea glauca. NCBI lineage: Eukaryota > Viridiplantae > Streptophyta > Magnoliopsida > Poales > Poaceae > Otatea > Otatea glauca. The sequence goes on along the minus strand of CM070728.1, from coordinate 8,031,527 downwards.
TCTACTCTCTCGCGCCGACTCCTTTGACCGCCGAACCGCCTCGCTGCTCACCTGCCGAACCGACTCCACCCCCATATATATGCGTCGCACGTCGTCACAGCCGACCCATTCTTCCCCCGCGAGCCTCATTCCGCCGCATTTCCTGCTCATCTTCTCCAACTCCGGTAAAACCAGAAAAGGGTAAAAACCAGCGTTTCGCCTCTACGATCAATCCCAACCCGAAACAACCAAGCCGAAGCTTCCTCTCAACGCCAGGAGCCATTCTCCACCTTCGGTTCGAGCCTTTCTTCTCTGACAAGCCCTCTCGTCGAGCTCCTCCGTCTGCCGTCGCCACGCATGGTGAGAACCCCTCTCCGGTTACTCATTCTTTTGACCAAGTGGCAAAATAAGATCCTTGTATTGCACTGATGCTCAATTTGGTGAAGATGAGGCTAGGCGAACCGTGTTTTAGTCCCGCCATCACTCGGCCATGGCGCCGCCGCACCTCGCACAGTGGCACGCCACTGCAAACCACCCCCAGCGGAACCTAGACTACCCCCGTGTGCGCCTTGGCATGCTGAAGCCTTGGGTGGAATCAACCTTTTTGACTCTGTACATTACATTCCTTCATAATTGCCAAATGCAAAGAAAATCAAAACCTTCCATGTATCAGGACGACCAAGCGGATTAAATCGCCAGGATCATTTTATAATCCTCCTACCTCAACCTAAATTCTTGAATTATCTTACCTTGTTTTCAATCTAAAGACAACTTTGAATGACATTCATTCTCAGCTACTCTTGTCAACTAATGTTGACTATACAGATCAACCGTTGTACTCAAATATCATTTCTTGATGGTAACATTTGACTCTTCCCAAATGAATCTAATAGCAGTGCGTATTTTATTTCACCTCAAATATTCTAAGCATACCAAATGTCGTTCTCTAAATTAAATTATCCTTATTAACAACCCAAGTTTTTTTTCAATCAAAAGATATATGTAGAAATATCCCTCATCTGTTTACGCAAAATTCACATAGAAGTCTTCTCTATTCCTGGACCATCAACTCGGAGTCACAAGACGAAGTTCCAGTGAAGCAACTACATTAAAGATAAGAAGACAAGAAAACAACAAGACCACATCCGAGAAGGAATTTCCTAAACCCACTTAGTCCTTGCAAATCTCGGGGACGAGATTTTTGTAAGGGGGGTAGATTTCTAACATCCTGAAAAATGCAATAATATGAAAATTAATATTTTGAATTTGAATATAATTATTTCTGATTTTTTTGGCATTATTGGAATTTATTTGGATTTTCCTTGGATTTTTGTATTGAATGAAAAATCAAACAAATAGGATTATTGAATGGAAAATGGTAAGAATATAAAGAGTTAAAAGTAAAAATAGGAAAAATTACCAGAAGACCCTAGTCATGCTGGTAGACCAGTAAAACCATCTAGTAAAAATCCTAGTTGCTGAAATGAAAAAATAAAATATTTAGTCATCTCTTTTTGACTAAAAACAGTGAAGTCAGAATTAATGAAAAATATTCGAAACTTATCTGGATCTATAAAAATTACCATGAAACTATCAGAGAATAATTTATCTCTGGTAAACATTTCAGGAATTTATCATGTCATTTAGACCTTCTAAGAATTCAAAAACAGAAGCTTCAAAAATCTAAAAATTAGAATGTCAGAATTATTAAAAAATAAATACATAATATATTATCTTTAAATTTTTATGGGAGAATCCTTGACCTAAATATAACACTTCATAAAATTTTAAAAAATAAATAATACAATTTGAACCCTTAAATAAATAAAACACCGAAATGAAATTTTGACTCATGCACAGTGTCAGAATTTTAGTTAATTAATTATAAGATATTTTGGTCCGAAAATTTTACTGGAGGATTAAAACTACCAAGATACCTCAGTAAAAAGTTTTACAATTTTTCAACTTGATTTGATAGCTATTTTAATGCCGAACATGGAGCTGTCCTGAAGACTTATCTCCTTATCTCGTTTACCATCACTAACGTGTGGGCCAGCCCCTTTACTGTAACTATTCGCTGGTGAGGAATAGGAAAATCAGTTCTCTCGCTGCCGGTGGCCCCGGTCCCAGTCATCAACGCAAATTTCCCTCTCCCTCTCTTCTCCCCTCCGCCGACCGAGCGCTCCCGATCCTTCGCCCGGTCTCGCGCCTGCTTCCGCCTGATTCGGTGCACGCCACCTCTGCCGACCAAAGCCACGCCTGCCCTTGGTTCTCCCGCGCCATACCTTGTCAACCTCACGTCGCCTCTGTACCGGAGAGGAAGCTGCGCCTGATTGTCGCCTGGTTCAAACCTTGTAAAGAAGTCCCTTGCCACCTATAAATACAAGCCCAGCGTCGCTATTGAGACCTCCCTACTCACTCCTTATCGTCCACGAAACCCAGCGCTTCAGCCATAGCTTCTACCTCTGCCATTTTTGTCAGCCAACCCAAAAAAGGGGGGAAAACTCAAATTCTGCTAGTTCGGTGAGAAGCAATCTGATTCATTGATCTTAGAGCTTTCTTATAGCTTAACAAACTCAACTCCAACCATTTTTCCCAAGTTGCAGAGCCAAGAAGACTGTCGTCACGGCGCCTCTTCTTCCCACGGTGGCGTGACGGTGGCAGAGCCGCTCGGCCAAGCTTCGGCCCAGAAAACTGGTAAAATGGAATCCTCTGACCTCACTGGTGCTTAACTCGTTACCCATTCGAACCGGAGCTCACTCATGTTCTTCTCCGGCGAGCCACTTCTTCCTCCACGGCAGGTCCCTGGTGGCAGCCCACTCCGGCCATCCCCGGTGGTGATCGACACCACCCACAGATGCACAGTGATCCTCTGGTGCTAACCATGCTACCGATTCGGTCGGAACCCCGCCAGAACGCCGTCGCCGCCGTGCCCTAGCCGTCTCCTCTTTTCTGTGTCACTGCGCATCGGGCCCATCTGTCATTCAGCGCAAGAGCCCCAGTTCATCCAGTAAAGACGCCTTTGCAGTGGGAAAGCATATTTATGAATTTCGTTTTGATTTTTTTTCAGAAACCGAGTTAATTCAAAAGCTTATAGATTTTGCATTATAACTCCAAATTGAATGAAATAAATTTATATATTCGTGTAAAACCAAGTAATTTCATAATATGCATTAATATTTTGAAAATATTCATTGGGTAAAATTGAAATTCAAATTTGAAAGAAAGGGCTAAAGATTTGCTTTATATAAAATTTCTGCAAACAAACTTGGAATTGAATGGAACCAATTTTAATGAAATATTTATGCTTCCAGAAGCTCAAATGTATAAAAATATTTAAATTTCATTTATGTTTGAATTACTTTCTATTAAAGATTTCATTCAATACACTAGAAATTCAAATAAACATAACTTGTATGAAAGTATTATGAAATAAGTAAAATTGATTTATAAATATTAGTATGACAGTATAATACCTGAATTTGCCAAAATAATTAATAAGTTAACTTGATTTGAACTATTTTGAAAAGTATGAAATAACCTAAGTGTAAGATGTATACATATGCATAGAAAGTCAAATAGTTAATATATGGGTCAAATGAATTCGAATAATCACCAAACCAGTTTTGTTATACTCCTAACATTACAAGGATTCCAGATGTATAATAATATTTAAGGCTTCCCATAGAAAACAGTAAATGGTTAATAGTCGAAGTGTTAATACTTGTATAATTTGAATAGGTATAACTTTCACAAATGAACACCAAATTTTGTCAAAGCCAAATCCTATAACCTTGAAAAATAGTGCCCTTGATGTCTATGCAAAATGTCTTATATTTGTGTAAATTTGAAATAAGTCCATATTAAATCCTAATGATCTCTTATATGGAAAACATCTCAAATAAAAGCCAAGCATCGTGAAATCAACTTTAAAGTGCTCTGAGATATGTCCCCTAGTTATACCTGAAACATGGATAGATTATCTTGTAGGGTGTAGTTGCAATCTTGTACCAAAAACTGAACCTCTGTTGTGTAGTAATAGAAACACTCAAGCATTTTCAACAACCCGTAGAACATCTCGTCTAAATGCAAATGTTATGGAAATCAGTTTAGAAATGATATTTGGGATATGTGCTATCATATTCTAGAAAAATATTTTATTTACAACTTGCTTTTCAACTAAAACCCGTTAGTTCAATACCTTTAAAAGTTATGGTTGTCGTAACCTTTAATATCATATAAGCTTTCTCAACAATGAATAGAATGTCTCGTCTAAACACTAAAGTGTATGAAATCAGCCTAGATATATTCTTCAAAGTATATACTATCCTTTTTCAAAGAAATAATCTTGTTTCATCATGTTTTGCATGTAAATCATGTTAGCCAAATAACCTTAAGTGTTATGATTAATGAACTTAATAATATGAATAAGTGAACCTTGTAATAATGAAGAAGTTGTAGCTAATATGTTTGTATCACCATAACCTTCTTAAAAACCCTGAATAAATCTAGTAACCTAGCTTAATAGATCTAACTTATTCAAAACCCTTCTTATGCAAATCGCTTAAGGCTAAGTGCTATTCGCATAACCACTTTAATTAGTGTTTTAATTCTTTTAATCCAAATAATTTTAGCATCTATAATTCGAAGTTATAAATACAAGAATTCATAATTTTAGCCTCTTGAATTCGTAATTCAAGAATAGATAATCTATAAGAGAAAACATGTTTTGTTTGTCATAAAGCCATTAAGTATATGAATATGTAATTACTTAAATCATGAGATCTTAAAATCATAATTAAACCCTGAAGCGTTCCTGTTTTCTGCAGTGAATCTTTATTTGATTTTTTGTCTATTTTCTTTTGCCCTTATTGAAGTTTATTATTTGCTGTATTTCCGATTGATCGACGTGTAGAATCCGACGTCCCATCCTCCTCGTTGCCTCCGTCAGTTGCAACCACATCTTCATCGTAAGCAATAAATAAGCAAGGCAAGCACCTCCTTTGATCATCTTGATCCCAGTATTCAATTTGCATTGTGTTTACTAAAATGTTTCATGCATGCGTTTACTTTCTGTAAACTCGCTATTTTGTGGTACTGGTAGTTATACCTGTTGTCTCATGAAACTTCCTTGATAAGTATGAACATGTGTACCTTGATAACCATAGATTGAGCTTAGACAATTAATTAATGTCATCATAGTTATATGCGATTACATTTTATCCATGCTTAGCCATGCTTTTAGAACTAAAGAGGATGATGATCAGATCAAAATTTGTTTCTTGAGAAATGGAAAATGTTGGAATTGAAGCTGTTGGTTATGGGTATTTTGATTAAAAACCCAAAATAAAACTATGGTTTTGATGCGGGCGATTATTGGCACTAGCCGGAGGTGCAGAGGGATTTGCACGTAGTGTAGGGTGGAGTATCGCCCGTATCGAATTAAGGACCGAGCAATGGGACGCTATTGAGCCAAGATTTCCGTACAACCACGGGGCCTGGTGTGGGACAGTCTGAGCCTATTAAGTTATTTGGATGTGGCTTTGCATCTAAGGAAGGCGGGAGATTGCATAGGCATTCTGGTTTGGTTTGCTTGTAGGGGTTTCTACATACCAATGCAACGGTGTACGCCTTACCATGAACAGAAATGTGGTGTTGGGTGTGATGAAAATGGATCCACGACTTGGGTGAGTGTTTCTGTTTTCATGGCGAGGGTTAAACGTCCCGGGCTGGTTCAAAGCCACATCTAGATAATGTAACGGCTCTGTATGATCTCCTTGCCGACACACCAAAGGAAGTGTGTTATCTGGCCTGGCAAAAGAGGTTGATCATTCCTTGTGGGTAAAGTTGTACTCCTCTGCAGAGTGTAAATCTAATCGATTAGCCGCGTCCACGGTCAAGGACACTTGGTGAAGTCATTCCAATGTTAGTCTTTGGTACTTTCTAAAATGGGTTTGGTTTGAACTTGTTTTAGCAGTTGTTACTTTATGTCAAAGGGTCGACATTGTTGGATTCCATTTCTAGATTATTCGATGCTCGCGAAGGGTTGTGAGTATTACTTATGCTTTACTTATTTCATATCAGTCAACTTGCTCTTACAAATTCCATTTGCAAATAACTTGTTTTACAATATCAATTCTGCTTTATGCAAAGCAACTGTAGTAGCCTCCTTTGAAATAGCCTGCATATATTATAGGTTTTGCTCAAGTCTTGTGGAGTACGAAAGTACTCACCCTTGCTTATATGTTGTTTTTAGGTGGATAAGTTAGCGAAGCTTCGAGGATTCCTTTCGTCGCAGGTTGCGGGATTTTCTTCATCGAATCTTTCTAGGGATTATGCCTTGTCAGTTGCCTGCGGGTTTTGGATGGGCACACTACAAGACTTTGCTTCTTTTGCTGCTGCAATCTCTAAGTTGTAAAGTTTTCCTTGTATAATAGCTTCCGCTTAATAATATTCGTTGTATGGTTGTGATTTCAATTGGTGTGTATGTGCGTACTAGCTACTGATCATGGGACTAGTACGGGATGCACATTAGATTTCCATTTTTGCAGGTATGCGAAAATGGGGGTCGCCACATCAGCCGTGCTGCGCGCGAAGCAAGCCGCTGCCACCTGGGGCCCGCCATCAGCGTCTTAGCTCGGAGCAACCCGAAAAGGAAAAGCGCAATTTCATTACGAAAGCGCACTTTCCTTTTTTGTCAATTTTCTGATTTTTAGTATTTTTTCAAAACCTAGAATATTGAATAGTTCATATCTTGCGCATTTCAAGTCCAAATTTGATGAAATAAATTTATAAATTCATAATAAATCATGTAGATTCAGAATATTTGAAAACATTTTAAAATTGAACTTTGTTTAAATTTTAAATTCAAAAGTTAAAGAAAGAGTTAGAAATATGTCATACATAGAATTTTTGCAAATGACCACGAAATTTAGTAAAATAATTTTTTTTAGACTCCTTATAATCTCAGGAACCTGAATATGTAAAAATACTTAGGGTTTTATGAGAAAATTTTAATTTATTAAATATATAGTAAAGTGATGCAGTAATGATCCAAGTAAATTAAATCTTTTAGATTGCAAATAAGAACAAATAATCCCTGCAACCATTTTTGAATTGTGAAATTATTTTATTTGAATATTTCCATCTGATTTCTTTTTGCCCTATTGAAATTTGGTATTTGCTATGTGTTGTCGAATGACGTGTAAAACCCGACGAATCCGATATAGTCGACGACCAGGAGTTCGATGTCGAAGACCATCAACAAGGCAAGCACCCCCCTTTGATCATATTGATCCCAGCTTTATAAATGTTTTCATTAAATGCTTTACTGCATACTTTCTTTTATTAAAGTCTGCTATATTATGGGTATTGATAGTTGTACCTATAGTTACACAGAACTTCCTTGATAAGTATGAAATAGTGAACCTTAATAACCCTAGAATAGCATAGACATCATTTGATGTCAACTTGGGTTACTTACACCTAGTGTCATGCTTAGCCATGCTTAAATAAACATAAAACTTTGACATGATTAAAAATGTTGGATATGACATTTAATGGGTATGACCTTTCTTTATGATTGGTATTTTGGATGGAAAATGAAATAAAACTATGGTCTAGATGCGGGCAGTTATTGGCAATAGCCGGGAGTGCATGTCTTTGCACGTAGTGTAGGGGGAGACTATTGCCCGTGTCGAGTTAAGGACCGAACTATGGGTTGTTTTCAGGCCAAGAATTATCATACAACCACAAGTGTTGGTATGTGTCAGCGTTTCGTGCACCGGCAAGTAAATTTATAAGTCAAAAGGGCCGCGCTCCTCTCCTTGAATGGTTAGACTCGAGAGTCCAAGGTGTATACTGGTTTGGGCCGAATGTCCCTACTCCAGTTCATGTGGTGGTGCTGTATCCTCTTAGGTGCAGACGGCACAGCGTTTACAAGCGGGAGCTGAGAGCTCGAACACGAGAACGTACGCTGTCTATTCGTAAAGGCCAAAAGAAGGGAGCCTGAGAGACCGTCCAAGAGAGAGATTGAGAGTCCCGTTCTAGAAGACCCTGCCTCCCTTTATATAGTCGGAGGGGGCAAGCTACATGGAAAGTCGAGAGAGGAAAGGATGAAGATCTCTACGCTAGCATTGACCCTTGTTCTCGGTTGTTGGCCGACCCCCTCTTCTGCCCATACCGGGTTGGTGGGCTCATCGAGTAGATCAGTTCGCTGCTTTATTGGGAAACAGCGCACCTGCCTTCTGTGAGCCTGACGGGCGCTGACGCCATATTGTGGCTTCGGTGCTGCCTCGGGAGGGAGCGTATCTCCATACTGTGCGTGACCAGGCAATGAGACTGGAGTCTTGACTTTAGCAGCCTTCGTGCTGTCTTGGGAAGGAGCCACTTGCCCTCGCACGGTCACTTCGAGCGGTTGTGTCCGCAGACCACGTGGTCGATGGCCGGCGGAGGCCTGACACCTGGACCTTGGCGGTGATCGCCTCAGCTTTGTCGGAGCCGGTGGGGAGTCCGACCTATGGCGGTCCTGACGCCTGCTAGGTCGGGACGAGTTTGGAGCAGCTCGCTAGGTCGGGGTCGAGTGCCCTTGGCGGATCCGTGTGGCCTTTGGTCGGAGCTGGGCTTGGGACGGCCCGTTCGTTATTCCGGGCCGTTGGGGTACCCATTGTGTGAATACTCGTCAGTATGGGACAACTTTAACTTATTGAGTTATTTAAAACTGGCTTTGCACATGGAAGGCTGGAGTAGTACGAGTTGTTTCTTAATGAATTGCTCTACAGGACGTCCACACGGAGGTGATCATGGAATAAACGTTTACCAATATAACGGTGTACGCCATACTATGGGGAGTTCCATCATTTCTATGCTCTGAGTCCTTCCACCACATAATGGGTTTATTGTCACCGTACTGGTGCAAAGTCAGGGTTAAGTAATATAACAGTTATATCATAACTCTCCGCGGCGCACCAAAGGAAGTGTGCTAATAGCTTGCACAAAGAGTCAGTCATGACTTGTGGGTAAAGTTGTATACCTCTGCAGATTGTAAAACTAATCGATTAGCCATACCCACGGTTATGGGAACTTGGTAAAGTCATCACATAGTTAGATGTTTTTATTTTCATAAAATCTGGTTTCTACCGTGTGTCGGTGGAAATGGTTCGTGGGAATGGTCATGATACCCAGGTATATGAGAATTATTTATGCTTACATTATGTTACTTTCCGTATTAAATTGCTTTTACTTCAATTCTGTTTTGCAATCTACTATTCTGTATTTACATTCCAAATTGGCTTTATGCAAATTAACCATAATAGCTTTTCCATTGAAATGACCTGCATGTATTATAGGATTTGTAAAAGTTTTGCGAGTATGTAAGTACTCTACTTGCCTATGTTGACATTTTTAGGTGAAGAATCAGACTGTCCCAAGGACTCTTATGTTGATACAAGATTCGGGGAATTTAACGATGAATTCTTCTAGGGTTTTTACCTTGTCAGTTGCCTGTGGGACAATGGGTTAAAAAGGCATACTACAAGAAGTTGTCTCCATTGCAGTTTTTACTTTTGGTATTGTAAGAATATTATGTAACTTTGCTTCCGCTGTGTAATAAAGCTTATGTGTGACTATGATATAAATCTGTAATTGTGTGTACTAGCTACTGATCATGGGACTAGTACTGTATGCACATGGTACCCATTATTAGTAATTACTATCAGAAATGGGGGCCTTACAGATGGGATGTGAAACTATTTATCGTACCGAGTGTACAAATATCTTCTATCGCCATAGTATGGGTTTATCGTTAAAGGACTGGTGCAAAGCTAAGGCTAGGTAATATAGCGATTATATTATGATCTCTTTGCGGCACACCAAAAGAAGTGTGCTAATACCAAAATACTCTGCAGAGGTGTACAGCTTTACCCACAAGAAATGATCAACCTCTTTTGCCATGCCAATTAACACACTTCCTATGGTGTGTCGGCAAGGAGATCATACAGAGCCGTTACATTACTTAGACGTGGCTTTGAACCAGCCCGGGATGTTAACCCTCGCCTTGGAAATAGAAACACTCACCCAAGCTGTGGATCGACTTTTATCACACCCAACACCATGTTTCTGTTCATGGCAAGGCGTACACCGTTGCATTGGTATGTAGAAACCCCTACACGCAGACCTGACTGGAATGCCTGTGCAATCTCCCGCCTTCTTTAGATGCAAAGCCACATCCAAATAACTTAATAGGCTAAGACTATCCCATACCAGCCCTCGTGGTTGTACGAAATCTTGGATCTACCGTCCCATTGCTCGGTCCTTAATCTGACACGGGCTATACTTCACCCTAAACTACGTGCAAATCCCTTTGCACCACCGACTATTTCCAATAATCACCTGTGTCAAACCATAGTTTTATTTTGGGGGTTTTTAACAAACTACCAGCAACCATTTCCCAAAAAGGACCATACATTTGTAGAAAAGACCGAAAACACATGACGAATAGCTTAAGCAAGAGTAATAGGCTAGCGATTATACCCCAAAAGACATTAAGCATGTCTAGCTCATACTAAAGTTTACAAGGTTCACATGTCCATACAGATTAAGGAATACCATAACGTACAGGAGTAACTACCACTTCTACCCAAGATAGCATTTCTATGGAGAATTACCGGAATGCATAATACATTGACAAAAACAACATATTATAGGTAAATTATCAGGTTCAACATGCTCAAGGGGGTGCTTGCCTTGCAGCTCGCTGTCTGGCTCAAAGTCTAGATCTGCAGCTGGATCGTCTTCTTCCTCGGGGACGTCGGTGTCTACGCGTCGTGAAAAGAGGAACACAAAAGAATCAGCAAATTCCAAAAAGGCAAAGAGAAGACAAACAGCCAGATAAACGCAAGCTCAAACTAAAACAGAGTTTGCTTTAAAAGAACTATTTTTATTTAAATTTCGAATTCAAGATACAAAGATTACTTAGATGGACAAAAACATTAACTCAAAGCTACACTGCTAGACAGGAACATAAGAGCAACAAAGGCTCTGCCTCCCTGCACTCCTTTACTGCTCACAAAAGAAAAGTTAAACCATACTATTTAAGGTTGAAGAACTAACAAAATCTACAAGCTAAACTTGAAGAAATAAGGATATTTCTCTAGAATAAGATAGAAAAAACTTAGGACAGCACTCCTAAGACATTTTCCTAAATTTTCTGGTTAAGACTTGACATAAAACTTATAGCTAAAAAGGCTTAATCGAAATTCTAACTTAGGCTACAGAACTGGACCAAGGAAACAAGCTGAACAATATTACTTAAGGGTATTACACTAACAAAAACTAATCAAAGATTAGCTTATTAATAAGATCTTTTCCTGGAACCTAGAAGCACATACTTTTAACATCCTTTCTATGCTATCCATCATAAAATCCTCATTTAGAAGAGATATTCTACACGCTACCAAATATGCTTAAGTGATTCTATTATTTTGAAAACATAACAACTAGGCTTAAGTTGCTAGCTCAATTTAAATGCAAAATTTAGCAAAATGACATTCTTTCACCAGATCCTAATAGAATAAACTGAGAAGAGCATTACAAAGCTGTTTCTACAATTCTTCACATTTAGACACATTATTTTATATGATGCTAAAAGGCCTAATCGACCACAAAACCATCACTACATTATGCCAACTTCTTTCAATTATGACTAGACCACCCATCATCTTTTATTCATTTTCCTAGTATTACCAGGGCATGATCTTATAAACATTTTAAAACTTGTTTTAGACTATTTGCATTTAAGATTAATAGGTTATACCTAAATTGCTTATTATAACGACTACTTTCCTCTATTAGCATAACCCAAACCTTATCTTTTCTCTACGTTTTTCCTCATGAATGGGCTTATACTGGCACATGATCCTTCACAAAACTTTACCTACACAAATGATTATTTATACCAGTTTCACTCATTTATCCCTTTTTACATTGAGATTTCTCTCTATTTGAACTTGATGTATAACAAAGTAACATATAAACATCCTTACATATCTGGAATACTTGCGGATCAGGGATTCCATAAAATTTATTTTATCCTACTTTAGCTTTATCTGAAAACATTTTATTCAAATGGTGTTATTTATACTTACTTGTTTCATTTAGTTTCTAAAATTGTACAGCACTCATATTTAAACTATTTTTACATATTATGAATCTCCAGAATTTTACATGATTTTAGAAATTGGTTTCACTATTTTTGGAGTTACGGTTCAAAAGTTATCATTACTTAATGCTAATCGGTTTTGAAATAAAACCAAAAATTCGAATACGCCTTCGCTGCTAGAAAGCGGGTTTTCATCGCGCGTGCCTGGACGCATTCAAACGCGCACGCTCACTGACAGGTGGGGTCCATCAGTCAGCGACAGAGAACAGGGGGTTTTGGTTTCCGGTTCACCGCCAACGAAATAGCTACGGAGCGGCGAGATGGGTAGCAGCAAAAGCACCAGTGCATCACGGCGCACCTAGGGGTGGTACTATTTCGGCTAACGGCGTTCGAAAGAGTGGTCGCCACCACGAAGGTGCAGCGACGCCATGGCCGAGCTGGCGAAAGCTCTGCTAGCCGCCATCTTTCCGACGAACATGGGTCAGGTGAGCATCAGATATGCAAGAGGATTCGAACTCATGTAAGTTCAAGCTCTATTGGTTTTGGTGATTGGTTTAATATTAATGTTTAATGACAAATCTAATCATTATGAGACTAACATGTTTTATTAAGTCTTATTCTTATTTAGTCTCATACTTGGATGGAAAATGGAAAACCTAAGGTATGCACTCGTATTCATTCTATTATATAAATGCATACTTAGAATTCAAGTTAAAGTATGAACTCTTCCATTGCTTTAGACCAAATATGTGCATTATGTTTTTAATTCATATATACATGAATACACACATCTAGGGGGAGTTTATAATTTAACTTGATGTTTCAATTGTATTGATCCATGTCCTCTTGTCATACAATATAAAGGATCAAGACCTTGAAACAATCTTTTGAGTATATATGACTTGTGTAGTTATATTATACTCATATCAATTTAAATGAAATTTAAATTGAGTTCGATTGTCTTTCAATCAATAAAAGGATATTTCATCATGTGTTGATGGTGTTCCTTGTTGATTAAAGACAAGCGAAAAGTTCTTGAGTATAATGAAGCATTAGTTGCATCAAAGTGCTCAAGACAACAATTAATCATTCAAATTAATTTGGGTTGTGCTCAATCGATCTTGGAGGCATCCATTATGTGTTAATGGAGTGCGGTGATGATTGAGACAACCGTGTTTGTTGGACTAACATCTTCCACGAGTTGTGAAGTAGGTTAAGTCCAAGATGATGATGAATCGGGAAGAAGAAGTCATCATGTATTGATGAGCTTCAAGAGGTGATCCCGAAGTGAAGAGAAGGGCTAGAGAAGGTTCATCATGCGTTGATGACCAAGAAGAAGAAGAAGAGGTGATCTTGGAGAGAAGATGATTGGAAATCATAAAAGCTCCAAGTGGATCAAGTGCGGCAAAGGTATAACTAGCTAGGGCTAAGGATGTGTTCCTAGTCTTTTACCGGTCTCGGTGTTTGGTTGTGAGACCGGGTTGCTTGTTAGGTGCCGTACTATTAAGAGGGGTTGAGTCTTTTAGCTTGAGCTTCATCATGTGTTGATGAACTCGATCCGGTTCACTCTAGCTCACTCTCTTGTTTGGTGTTTGCATGGAGCTAACCATTTGGCATGTGTTGCAAATGGGTGAAGCTTATGCATTGGATTTTGTATGAGCAAAGTATTTGCATGTGTTGCAAATAAGGGTGCTCATACTTGCATCTTATTTGAATCTTATTTGATTTGGTTTTTGCTTGGAGCTAAGTTTTGTGTGTGTCGCAAAAGAAGAGAGCTCAAGCAATTTGGTTTAAAGTGGTTGCATGGAGTTAGAGATTTGCATGTGTTGCAAATAGAGAGTTCATGCACTTGTAATTGTTGTGGTTGCTTACATGGTGCTAGAGATTTGCATGTGTTGCAAATAGAGAGCTCATGTTTTGGTATTGCTTGGAGCTAGGTTTTTACATGTGTTGCAAAGAACAATACTCAAGCATAAAATTGGTTTAATGTGTATTTGCAAGTTCGATGTGCGAATAAACCGAGGTCTATAAGTCCGGAATCCCGAGAGCATGTGAGTAGGGCTTGCAACGGGTGTTTGCAAGTTGACTGGGTCTTGTGTTGACCTTCACATGGCTAGCGGGATTAACCTCATAGACTCGGGTTTGATTTGCTTAATACGTTTTGCAAATAGATCTTGAGTTGTTTACGAAATGTGTTTTCGTTAGTTGGATTTGTTATTTGCAAATGTGTTTTGCAAATGAACTTGAGATTATGGGTTCCGATCCTAAAGCATGTGAATAGGTTTTGCAAATTGACTTGATCATGTGTTGATCATCACATGGCTAAGAGGATTGATCTCATAAGTTCTTGGTTTATTTGCATATGTGTTTTGCAAATAAGTTGTGCTTAATGAGATTCTTTGGAGTATGTGATTAACATATGCAAATGTGTTTTGCATAGTGTTGTGATCATGTGTTGATCCTCACATAGCTCCAAGAATATATCTTTAATGGTTTGGAGAAAAGTTTTGTGTAAAATGTGTTTTCTCCTCGAGGCGGTCGTCTAGCCCTTGTAAGGCAGTAGCACCGGGTCCGTGCTACATGAGTTTGGCGGTAGCACCGGAGGCCGTGCTACCGTCTCTCCGCCGGTGTGAAAAATCAAGAGGGGGGATGTTTTTGGGCGGGTTGGCAGTCCGGTGCTACCGCCCATGGTAGGCCGGTAGCACCGGAGGTCCGGTGCTACCGCCCCTCTGGCCGGTGTGATTTTTTCAGAGAGAGGTGTTTTTGAGTTCGGCCTGAGGCCGGTGCAACCGGGGTTGAGGCCGGTGCTACTGCCGAGCGTAGCACCGCCGCAGCTGGCCGTGCTATCGGTTTTCCGCAACGGCTAGTTTTGTAGCCGTTGAGCGAGGCGGTGCTACCGGTCCCAGAGAGGCTGTAGCACCGGTTTGCTTGAGTTTTTCAGTTTCGCCCCAACGGCTAGTTTTGGCTTGGAGGCTATAAAAGGAGGCCTTGGGGGCAAGGGCGTAAGGTTGGTGGTCTTTGATATGAAGTGTGAGTTCTTGGGGTGTTGTGCATGTGTTGCCTTCTCCCATTTGCTTCTTGAGCTAGTGTGAGCCTCTAATTGCATGTGTTGCAATTAGGAGAGGATTGAGAGTCTCTTGTGCATGTGTTGCACTTGAGGAGGATCCTTGTGCATGTGTTGCACTTGGTGATCACCGAAGCACATGTGTTGTGCTTGGTGAAGTTCAAGCGAGAGGATTCGCTTGTTACTCTTGGAGGTTGCCGACTCCTAGACGGCGTGAGGCGTCGTCTTGTTGGAGCTCTCAAGGTTGTGAGAAGCCCGCGAAGTTTGTGAAGGTTCGGTTGAGCCTACGCGAAAGCGTGAAAAATCACATCTAGTGGATTCGAGGTGGGTGCTCAATTCGTGGAGCCGGTCCAATGTGTTTGGGCTAACCTCAACGTGGACTAGGGAGACCAAAGAAGTCTCCGATCACCACGGTAAAAAGTATTGTGTCTCTTGTGCTTGCCTTGTTCTCTTTATTTATATTCAAGCAATTTACATTCATAGAATTAAATTGATTGATTGCTTGTCTTTAGAATTGCTTTTTGTTAGAGACATAATTAGTTAGTGCATATAGTGAGCCTAGTTGATTTAGGCTTTAATTGTCAAAACCTTAGTTTATCGCTTCCGCATTATTATTGATAAGGTTTTGGCATAAGGGTAATTAGGGGTGAATTGCTTTGTAGAAATTAGAAAGAGAAAGTTTTTTAAAAGCCGCCTATTCACCCCCCTCTAGTCGGCATCCTCGACCTTACAACTCACCAAGTGGATAGGTCGGAGGAGGTCTGAGCAGGGCTGCCATCGCGCTCCGGCCATGAAGAAGAAGGACGGCAGTGCGGGGTTACTGCAGGCAAAGAAGAATGAAAATGAAGGTTGATCAGTAAACCTGCGGTGCTCAGGAAGCTCGAAGTGGAGTCGATTCAAAAGATTGGGGCAGATTGACCTCTACCACTGATTCCCCCCTTTTTCTCAGGTTCTGGCGGAAGAAGAAGAAGAACTGGTTGTAGGGCTCTCGGTGCAAAAGCGAGGCAGTGAGAATGAGAAGGAGTGCAGCTGCGACGCGAAGCAAACGCTTTTAGCCAACGGGAGTGATCGCACTCGCATTTTGGGTGCACGGCCTCGGTCGATTTCTTCTGTGCCGAACGGCAACAATGGCGCAGCCTCACCTCTAGAGAGGCTCGGCCAAGGACGATCAAGCACAGGCGAGGGAGGGCTCTACGCGACATGGATGGTGGTGATCGCGCCCGGATGGAAGCAGTTGCGGCCGAACGGTGAAGGACGGCGAGAAGTCGTCGCTGCGCCTCGGCTGGAAGAGAAAGAGAGGGGAAAAAGGCACCCTGTGGCTGACGAGTGGGTCCAGCCCCATCGTCGCGATCGCGCCGCCCCCTCCACCAACAGATCAAGTGAACCCACCTCCGGCCCAAATTGCCGAGAGCAAATGGAAATATGACGAGACAGCACACAATCCTGCCGGACTTTGCATTAATTCAAGGGTCATTCGATGCCCAAACTTCATGAAAATTTTTCAATAAGGTATAATGGGAGTCAGGCGCCTCTTAAAAAATTTGGGGACCAAAAAACCCTATATATTATTTATGTAAATTCTGACACTGCACACTGCCCAGATTTTTTATTTCGGGTTTTAATTTATTTAAAGCTTCATATTATAATATTTATTTTTGAAACTTTTTTTAATGATTCATTTACTTCTAAAGGTACTAAAATAAAATTTTCAAGTCGAAACCTTGAATATTTATTTTATAAGAATTCTAACATTCTATTTTCTAATTTCCTGTGGCCTCAGTGTTTGAATTTTAACTGGCTTAAACGGTCTCATTAATTTATGAAATTTTTAACAGGGGCATTTTATACACTCAGAGAGCTATGGTAATTTTCTCAGATCCATATAGATATCGACCAATTTCCTTTAAATTTTAATCTTACTGTTTCTAGTCAAAAGAGTGATTATATACTTTATTTATTTACATTCCTGTGCATAAAATTTTTACCTGATGATTATACTGGTTTACCAGCATAGACAAGGTCCCATGGTAAATTTTCCAAGCTTTTACTTCTACCATTTTATCTTTTTACCTTTTTTCCTTTCTCTCAAACTCTTTTATTAAATTCTCACACAATGCAATAATCCAAGAAAACCAAATTAAAACAAATTAATATCAACAAAACTCAGAGAATTTATATTTCAAATTTAAATTCGTACACTTTCACTGTTTTAGATTTTTAGGATGTTACATGGACTTATTGTACCTACCCTTAGCTATTTCAAATGTTATTTACTACCACAGACTAAAGTAAAACACACAATCCAGACATATAACGAAGATAAGCAATGTATTTTTTTAGATGTGTCTTGGTAGAAATACAAAAACCAAGAATGACATGAACCGAGGGAGTAAAGAACTCTTAACTGTTGTAGCCCCAAAAAATTATTTTTTTCATAACTAGTCCCTGTGCGATTTTTTTTTTTTGCAAATATGGCCCCTGGCCCGCAAATCCCCCACACGGGTAGCGCGGCAATTAGAAATGCAGCGCACGGGGAGCGCAAAAATATCACGACGCGACACATGGTGAAAAACCGAATGACGCGCAACCATAAGCAGAACTACCTAATGTTGTGCGATTTTTTTTTTTGCAAATATGGTCCCCTGGTCCACAAATCCCGCGCACGAGGAGTACGGAAATAAGCACGAGATGACATATGGCGAAAAACCGAATACCGCTCAACCGCAAAGTGGAATTACCTAATGCCGTGTGCTACCGGCAATAAATACCGCGCCTCCACTCAACGGATCCAAAAATTTTAAAAAAGACCGCACTCCAGTACAATGCAGTTCTACAATACTGCGGTATTTTTTTCTGAATTTTGGAATGCCGTTGAGTGGAGGCTCGGCATTACCACGTGTCGCGTCGTGGTATTGCCGCGCTCCTCGTTCGTTGCATTTCTAATTGTTGTGCTCTCCGTGCGCGGGATTTGCAGTCTAGGGGACCATATTTGTAAAAAGATGGCACGAAGGCTAGTTATGAAAAGATAATAATTTTTTAAGACTACAACATTGAAGAGTTCCAGAGTAAGAGCGATGAAAAATATTGATGCAAGTGTCCCATCTGTTTTCAATGGGAATTCATCGAGAGGAAAGAGCTCCTTCTTCTATGTGCGCACAGTGTGCTGTGCCTACAAATTAGTGGACAAGCAATGCTGTGCTTAATTAGAAATAAAGAAAGTGCTTAGACCATCTCCAACCGTTTCCCAGGGTTTCATTCCCTTCCTGGCCCCTGAAGGGAATCCCTTCCCAGATTCCATTCCCTTCTCAAAGAATGCACTCCAATGATTCCCTTCCCATTCCCTTCCCTTCCCGTAAATACCTAACTTTTCCTCATCCCTCTCATCCAACCCAAATTCTATATATTGAGGGTTGCATTCATCAGGTAGTCACCCACAACGGATTGCCAACCTCACAATGAGTCAGTTCATTTCTTCCTCAAGTGATGAACAATCATTTACTGATGATGAGGACTCCCTTCTCTTAGCAATCGCAGAGGAGGAGGAGATAGAAGCGCGAGGTAACAACCATCGACGGGGATCGGTTCGAGGCCATGCGGTGATCAACCGAGGTCACGTTGAAGGGGCGGCTCGGCTTTATGGTGATTACTTCGCTTCCTCCCGTATGCGGTGAGGTATTTTTCAAAGTGAGGTAACAAACCAAGAGTCCTAACAAATATGAATGATGTACTTGTCGTTTTCATTATGTCTATAAGTCATTTCGCATACGCAGTTTGGATGAGTCGCTCCCTATTTTTGCGCATAACGAATCTTTGTCGAAGGACACGACGTTTGGTTCCAAAAAGTAGGGATGCAACCGGAAGCTTGGTTTGGCACCTCTTCGTAAAGTAATGCAGCTCTCCGTCAACTAGCTTACGGTGTTCCTCGACGCCGTGGACGAGTACCTCCGTATTGGGGAAAGTACGCCATTGTAGCTCTCAAGAAGTTCGTCAAGGCGGTGGTCCGTGTTTTCGGAGAGGAATATCTCCGATCTCCTAATGCGAAGACATTGGTAGACTCCTAGTTGTTGGTGAGCACAGAGGTTTCCTGGAATGCTTGGTAGCATCGATTGCATGCATTGGACTGGAAAACCGCCCAAAGCATGGCAAGGGGCTTTCACAGGCATACTCGCAAGCCTTCCATAGTCCTCGAGGCGGTTGCTTCAGATGACCCGTGGATTTGGCATGCTTTTTCGGATGCCGTGAAGTATGAACGATATTAATGTGTTGCACCGTTCTAACATATTTTCTCGAGAAAATGATGGTACACTCGGAGGTAAACTACATCACAATGGCAATCGACGACATGGGCTACTACCTCGCGGATGGCATTTACCCAGAGGGCTACCTTCGTTAAGGGATTGCGGCGCCGATGGGAAACAGGAGGGTCTACTTCGCAGATGCAATCCACCGCAAGGAAGGATGTTGAGAGAGCGCTTGGAGTGCTCCAAGCTAGGTTTGCCATTGTCACGGGGCCCGGCGATGTTGGCACCGAGTACGTTAAGGAATATAATGATCGCATGCATCATTCTTCATAACATGACCGTGGAGGATGAGAGGAATGGGGCATCACAGACATTAACTTCGATTTTATGGGAACTCCGTCGTTATGAGGACATCACCCAACGGTCGGTCTTGCATCGCATACAAGCTACTCAAAGGCGGAGGGATCGCCAACTTCACCATCGGTTGCAGGCGGATCTGGTCGAACACCTTTGGTCACGGCACGGGGGATAATGCAAGTGTAAGCTATGTTTCGGTGTGAGTGTGAAATCATGTGCTGAAAAATTGGCTGAGTAATAAAATTGGCATTGTAAAGTGGTTGTGATTATGGCATGTGTGGTGCTTGTGCATGTGCTATGTCTGATGATTATTTGATATGCTGGTGATAGCATGATATTGGTTTTGCTTGATGCAATGCGCTCGTTGGTGTTGGCGACTAGAAGTTGCATCAATTAATGCATACATGTTTGGTGTATGCATGCAAAGATAACATCTAGTAACTAGAAGATAAGTAACTAGAAGTTTTCTCCCTAGCGCCAAGTCCAAGTTACAAGATTGGTCCGGCCTTGAAATCAATTTCCGTCATCACCGATTCACCATCTTGCGAAGGTCATATCTTTTGATCCGTAGATCCGATCGAGTTGATTTTTATTGGGTTAGATTCATAATTGAATCTAGTTTCTACAGCTTAAAATTTCATGTCAATCTAACGGTTGGATCTTTAGTGATCTTGTTTTTAAGATTGGTCCGTCGTAGCCTTTGATGTGTCAAGATTGGTCCGCGTAGCCTTGGAAATCAATTTCGTCATCACCGATTCACCATCTTGCGAAGGTCATATCTTTTGATCCGTAGATCCGATCAAGTTCATTTTTATTGGGTTAGATTCATAATTGAATCTAGTTTCTCAGCTTAAAATTTCATGTCAATCTAACGGTTGGATCTTTAGTGATCTTGTTTTTAAGATTAGTCCGTCGTAGCCTTTGATGTGTCAAGATTGGTCCGGCGTAGCCTTGGAAATCGATTCACATCACCGATTCACCATCTTGTGAAGGTCATATCTTTTGATCCGTAGATCCGATCGAGTTGATTTTTATTGGGTTAGATTCATAATTGAATCTAGTTTCTCAGCTTAAAATTTCATGTCAATCTAACGGTTGGATCTTCAGTGATCTTGTTTTTAAGATTGGTCCATCGTAGCCTTTGATGTGTCAAGATTGGTCCGCGTAGCCTTGAAATCGATTCGCCATCATCGGTGATTAAGTCATCTTGCGAAGGTCATATCTTTTGATCCGTAGATCCGATCGAGTTGATTTTTATTGGGTTAGATTCATAATTGAATCTAGTTTCTACAGTTAAAATTTCATGTCAATCTAACGGTTGGATCTTTAGTGATCTTGTTTTTAAGATTGGTCCGTCGTAGCCTTTGATGTGTCAAGATTGGTCCTACGTAGCCTTGGAAATCGATTTACGTCATCACCGATTCATCATCTTGCGAAGGTCATATCTTTTGATCCGTAGATCCGATCGAGTTGATTTTTATTGGGTTAGATTCATAATTGAATCTAGTTTCTACAGTTAAAATTTCATGTCAATCTAACGGTTGGATCTTCAGTGATCTTGTTTTTTAAGATTGGTCCATCGTAGCCTTTGATGTGTCAAGATTGGTCCGCGTAGCCTTGGAAATCGTTTACATCATCGCTAATTCAGTCATCTTGTGAAGGTCATATATTTTGATCCGTAGATCCGATCGAGTTGATTTTTATTGGGTTAGATTCATAATTGAATCTAGTTTCTACAGTTAAAATTTCACATCGATCCAATGGTTGGATCTTCAGTAATTTCTGTTTTAGTGAATATGTGTTAGGCTGTTTTCATGTGGTCCTACAGAACCGATAACTTGGTACAATACGGACAAGACAAATCGACAAGTCCGAATAAAACTAGATAGTTCAAACATTAAAACAACAATACAA
Source organism: Otatea glauca (assembly GCA_036346275.1). Taxonomy (NCBI): domain Eukaryota; kingdom Viridiplantae; phylum Streptophyta; class Magnoliopsida; order Poales; family Poaceae; genus Otatea; species Otatea glauca. Next base: position 8,009,815 of record CM070728.1, on the reverse strand, counting down.
CAATAGTATTACGCACCCTCACCCAAACAGGATGACATAAGGCAACAGATTATTTATTCATTTGACGACGATTCATCACAATCTCAATCATCGACTCGTAGTACTCGCGAAGCAATCCAAGACACGAGTTCAAGTCGACCTTCATAATCCTTTCATTCTCCGCTTCCTTGGACATGGCCAATTTTTCACGTCAGATTTCTACCATAGCAGCTCTGACTCATTCATCTTGTCGAAATGGTCGAGTACACACCACGAGATGACATACTAGACGAACTAGCACGCTTCCTCGTGGCCTTTGCGGCGTCCCTACCGTGGCCTTTCCTCCTCGGAGGATGCTTGGGAGGCCAGTCAATAGGAATGTCATTGGACCCTTCATGCGTTGCACCATATCGCATCTGTCTTTTGCTTCTTGTGGGACAAGTGCGAAGACCACTTTGATGATCCGCCAAGAGTACCCAACAATGGTGGAACGCGAATGGCTTGCCCTCAATGTCTGGTACATCCTAGCAAAGATGGGCCATCCGCAAAATGAGATAACAATTATAAGACTCGGAGACACACGATTAATTATGAAGTGACTACAAGTCTTGATCAAGACGAGGACATGTCCTTACCCTATCACGCTCGGTGCTCCCACTCGATGTAAACCGTCGGTCCGATTGAGATACCCAAAGATATTTGCTAACACACTCATTTATCAATGACCGTGGTTAACCATTCCTTTCTTCGATCTTGCCTTCATGTGTTCCTTGCTATTGCTTTTGTAATAATGCACTCTGCTCCAATAGGTATCGGACGATTGGTCCTTCCCAACAATGGGGTCTTGGCTCACATTCAACCAAGTCGAGACTAGAACTTCATCCTCCTGCGCACTCCATTTGGTCCTCTCTGCTCGAGCTGTTTTGGTTCCTTCTTGACGTCGTGGACCGACTTGGGGCAAGATCGATCGTGCCCATGCTCGGAGGTGTCAAGGGGAGATAAGTCGTGTACCACAACGTCAAAGTCATCCTGAAGGTAGTTCGATAAGAAAGGGTCCATGTCGTCCTCCCCGATCATTGAAAGCACACACATAGTTTGTTATTACGAAATCATGGCAAAGCAATGTGGGGACAATATGAGTCAACATGGAATGACATCACATTGATGTAAATTACGGTAAGGATTACAAGTTCATAGCCGATGGTGCAAAATACAATAAAGCTCATTTGGCGCTTCAAAGCCACATGGTCCAAAATAACAATATGATGAGCATGGAATGTACATTTAGACCTAAACAAGGTGGCGAACGATCGGACTCGATGGACCAATCGCTAAGTAGACAATCCGTGGAGTAGTCGCCGCCAGGAATCGCTCGAGCTCGTAGTCCGCAGCACTATGTCGTCCGGATGAACGCCCTCGACGGATGCAATGTCATCCATCACGATCGGAGGAGGTGCAAGATGCTAAATTCTATCGTGTCGAACGACATCTTCTCCATGCTCTCGCTATGGACTCGACCAAGAAGTGCGCCGTTAATGTCAATGTCCCAAATTTCATCACTTGACCGGTTGTCCCGGCGAGCTTCCGAGGTGCTCGGCCTTATCCTCCAAAGATATCTCGCAGCTTAGAGATGACGCGTCTCGAAGGGTCTCCGAATCCATCTAAAACAAAGATGTAATGACAATACTTCGCACATGTTATGGCAATATTGAATCATACTACGACGAACCAATTAAATACAAGCATGCGACATTGGTGTGTGTTTCAGATTAGCTTTATTGAATCAAGGTCACACCATGACAATGCAAATCATTGCGAAGATCGGCACAAAAATTGAATCAACTCATCCATTTCGTGTTCCCGAATAACTACTAGTGGACTCGACCATTTGATCTGTGCAAATTGAAACCAATGCTTCAAAGTTGACAACTTGCAACTATATGAATTTGTGCTAGAATTTCATTGCGAAAAAAACAATGAGGACAAAGACACCCATGAACTAAATTTCCTAAACCCAGCAGGACAACACATATGAACTATCGGGTTCACTAATTCAACTAGTGCTCATTCAATCAATCTTCTACACCAATCGGTCATCATCACCCAACGCAAGTTTCCCAATTTTCCTATCTATGTTCGGATCGCCATTTGGTGAGGACGAAATTGATGTATCTAAGCCCCGAGCACATCCTCTGTTTTGGTTCCGCAACGCGTACAAAACAACGAACAGGCTTCGCAAGTTCGAGCACCGAACTTGTCTTCCGAACTTCCTCTCGGCAATCTTGAATTTCGCACGCACACAATACGCTTTGGAGAAAGATTCGCACGCCGATTTTCCTTTTGCGTGCGTAACTTCACACCCTTTTCTATTTATTTCTCAAATACTTATACTCAAACTTTTACATGATAAAGAATCGGACTCGCTTATTAAACCGACAAAGAACTCAAATACTCATCTTCCGTTTCATCGTACCTAATAATCCGACACTATCGCTAACTACAACCCGTATATAACTCGAACTTCTACGACACAAAGAAATGTAACTAGCAAGTAATCAAACCTTTAAACAAAAACTTTAACAAAGAAACGACAAGATTAACTCAACGAAATTACTTGTCCCTAACGACGATTTCACCCCATCCGTGTTTTCCCCATCGAATCGAAGATCCCACAACCTAAATCCATTTCAAATCGGCAAAGATGGTGGTCCTCGTCGCGCACTGAAGGTCTCGATTTCCGTCTGCGCCCTCCTCTCCTACGGCGTGAGGCGGACCACCTTAGCTCGCTCGCGTGCCGCTTGCTTGCCGATCGCCTGTCCTTGCCGCCCGCCGCCAAGCCTCGGCAATTGATTTACCACAAAGAACGGGCAAGGCGTCGGGGAATGGGGAGCGCAGCCCTCGGGAGGATCCTCTCCTATCCCACTGCGTCCGCCGGGGAAGGGAAGCCGTTGGAGGGGCTGGGAACCTTCTCTCTCCGTCGCTTTCCCATGCGGACGGGATTGGGACGACCGACGGGAAACGGTTGGAGATAGTCTTACAGTGATATGCTATGCCTACACAATAGGACGGCGACACAGCTGCTAATATGTAGGCATATTGTTTCTTCTAATAAGCATGCATATATATACTGTCATCATGGTTAATTTCTTATTGCATGGTTTGATCCAGAATTAAATCAAAGAATTCCAGGGTTGGAAAACATCTCCCCGATCTTATATTCAACCAAATTCGTTTGCAAGAGTTTGAATATATATAGTACATCCCATATGATTCAAAACAAGATGAAGTAAATTATTTAACTAGCAAATCAAAATATCCATGCATGCATGCATGCCAGCTGATATGCCCTTTTAGCTTGAGGATTTACTTTTAATTAAGAGATATTATTTACAGTTGCATTGTTTCAATATAATAATAACCTTAAATTGTCAGGTTCATGTGAAGATGGTCGGTCTGCAGGTGGATATATGGAAAACTGCTCAAACAATGATTTTTTTTTTGTTAACTAAGCATTTGGATTAATCAACATTAATTTACATCCAGTGTCCCGAAATTCTTCCACGAGGTAATTCAAAACTAAACTAACGCTTTTTTTGAGAGGAGAATGTTTTTTAGCGGATTATGATAGACCAAATTTTTAGAGGATTGAGAGGAGAACTTACCCATTGGGCTGTACACTTTGGGCCAGCTGTGCACTTGTGCCTACAGGGGGCATACACATACAATCCCCGAGTTGATGTAAGGCTACCGGGCCAGAAATCTAAGCCCCAAATGTTGGGGCCAATCGTGACAACCTGGACCGTCCAGCCGAAATCCAACGGCTTTCATTACTCTGGGTGTACGTACTCTAGTATATAGGAAAATGATTCCATACTCCTGGGTGTACATACTCCCACCTTTAGTATACCGTTTAAATGATGTTGTTATACCTCTTTATCCTTTTGAGTATACTCTAATACTGATTATAAGATACTCCAAAGTAAGTTCTATGAAAAATTTCATTAAAGTCCACCATTTATAGCATAATTTGTTTATATATTCGTTTTACATATGAAAAAGGGTATATAGCAAAAAAGTAAAGTGCTTTGATGAAATTTTTTCAACCATGTCACATTGGAGTATATTAGAATTATTATTGGAGTATACAGAAAGTGATAAATGTGTATAAAGCATTCATTTAAGTGGTATATTAGATATGGGAGTATGTACTCCTGGGAGTACGAAAAAGGCTTCATGTGTATGTATATATATATATATATATCTACTACTTCTAATTTGGAGTTGGTGACGATCCGCTCTTCACCCCAACTCATGTCTATAAAAACAACCACCGCATAAAAAACGGACCGACCGAAAAAAACAATGCTTCCTTTTCGCTCCGCCCGACCACCTCTTCCTCCTTACGCCACCCGCGGCAAAGAGATTTGACGGAGATGGGCGCCGCAGCCGTGGCCTTGCTCGCCGCCGCTCTACGCCGCGTGCCTCCTTGATCTCTCGTTCTGCGCGCGGGCTCCTCGAGGTTACCGTCGCGGCGGAGGAGGAGAAGGCGGGGACGCGGAGGAGGAGGACCAATAGCAGCCCGCCTTCTTGGACAGGACTTTCTCGACATCTGGGACCCGTCCTCACGCTCCGCGGTGCGGCCGCCTCCTCTGCGAGGCGCCGGAGGTGAGCGGGGCTTACGGGCTTGCTAATCTTTGGTTAAAGGTGCGGTCTTTCTGGGTGTGCGGGATATGCTGTAAGAAGTTTTAAATGTTCTTGGGATTAAACATAAATTGTGAGAACGTGTTTCTGGTTCTTTGATGCAGTGGCCCGTGCGGTCATTTTGTGTAATTAGTGCAGAATCCTTCTCCAGATCCTATAGTAGTTTAGTGTCGAAAGCCATGCTGATGCTAATGATAGAGAAAAAAAGTTTGGAGCACTGGCCTCTGAAAGTGGAAGCATTAGCAGATCGAAATGTAAAATCAAATGAAACGCAACGGGATATTCTTCAGTAGCTGTCTGATACTACTCAATGTTAGATGCATCGACTTTTGGTGTAACTTGTAAGCACCAAACAATGGGTGGATTCAGTGGGGGAAATTAAATTTTTAGATTTACTTGAGGCAAGTCAAGCCATCTTTGTAAGAGTAGTCTTTGTTTGGCGGTTCGCAGAATTCCTGTGTTTGTTTGGTACAAGTTTGTTGGCAAACTTCAAGATTTAACACCTTTCATTGTAAGGGACTAGCTTTCACTTCCATAAAAAGAATATGAGACTTCAGTTCTTGGCAACTCATGGGACATAGCAGCTATTTTATCTCATTTTTGTTTAGCATCTTGTGCTAATGATCTAATGTTGTCAACTTGTACTTTTGTCTTTCTTGTAGTTGATTATGAGTCCACCACGACCATTATTGATGGCAAGTCCATTGCAGAGGACATAAGGTTACAGATCGCTGAAGAAGTTCATCAAATGACAAATGCAGTTGGACATGTACCTGTTGTATTGGTAGGCGATAGAAGGGATTCTCAATCCTATGTGCAATACAAAATAAAGAGCTGTGAGAAAGTTGGAATAAAGTCTTTGTTGGCAGAGTTGCTTGGTAACTGTACAAAAGATGAAGTGGTGGATTTGGTATCACGATTCAATGAAGATCCATTTGTTCATGGCATCCTTGTGCAGCTACCTCTACAACATGTAATCTATTTTACTGTTCTGAGTTTCCAACGCCCTAATGTTGTCTACAGCTATGTTGTGAGATAAAATTTCTCATTATCTACTCTCTTCCGTTCGATTCTAGATAAGGCAAGACACTAAATATATTGCTATTATTCCAAAAGGCAATTTAGTGTCATACTCCTTTAATAAACCAACTTTTGTGCTTTTGTAATCGGGAGAAATAGATGTTTGATCTTGTAGTAAAATTTTCGTTATTGCTTATTTTTTATATTTCGTTAGCAATTTATTTTTCATAGCAACGCACAGGCACTGAACTAGTGTGTATGTATGTATATATATATATATACATGTATATATATATATATGTATACATGTATGTATGTATGTATATATATATATATACATGTATGTATGTATGTATATATACATGTATGTATATATCAGTTTCGATGGAGTCATTGTCGCCGTGCGCATCATGGACTCCTCCTGTTCGCCTCTCGTCTCCGGCCGGCCAGTGGATTAATCAGTTATCGTCCGCGCCCTTCGATTTGCAGCTAGCTGCGACTGCAAGCATGCATGCAGGCAAATACCTATTTTGGTGCGTAACTGAATCATCCCGAATCATCGCGTGTGCTAGCTTGCAAGAAAAAATAAAATACATGTACGTGTGTCTTTGGTACCTAAAACCAGCAAGACCCAATTAAAGTTCAGGGTGATCATTAGCGATAAGATTAATCCAATTATGTATGAATGTGTATTTAAACAAGCACTGAACGGATATAATGCTTTTGGAAATAATTGGAGTTTGCAAGTTTGGAATTGGATTCTGTTCGTTGTTGTCGCAGTACTCCTAGAGCATTTTTAATCTTTTACCCTGTCTGAACTAGATGCTCAGATCATTTGGCAGGGAAAATCGGCAGCAGATCGGGGTTGCTTTCAGCAGTCAGCATCCGTACGTTCGCAAGGACATTAAGCCAATCTGAGGCCATCGGAAATAAAATAAAATAAACACGCTGGCAGGCCAGCCTGATTCATGAGGAAATTAAGCTTAGTTAAACTCAACAAAATCTGGGCCTGAAGCCCATTGTCATGACTCATCAACATGCATACAGCTGAACAGTTTCACTGCCATATGTGACAGAGGTTTCAGATGAGTTTGTGATTGATGTCATGTCTTAGGCCATGACCAAAAACGCAGTAGCTTCAGTGAATTGCATCACATCCCCAGATTGCGGTCTTCTATCCGAATGTTGCTGATAATCTTCCAGTGCTAGTTAGCTGGACTTCTTCTTCTGTCAATAATTAAGCAGGAAAGTCTGGACAGCAATATTCTGCAGAATAGTGAAGGAGTTCGCAGTTCTGAAAGCACGAAAGAGGAGAGGGATCAAAGATCTACTACTCAACAAGTTGCAAGCATCAGATGAAATGGGTGGCCACTGTTTCATAGTGGCATGCTCCTACCTGCAATGCAGAGATAAAATCTCGGACGGGCTATCTACCAATGCTAGCTAGCTCCCTGGTCCTGAGCTCCCTTCCAATGAAACACACACCTCAGGAACTCACCGCCGGCCCCGCCGACCGCGACCGTGTGGCTGTCGTCGGCGATCCGAAAGGCGACCTGGTCGGAATATTCGTCGGTCCGATTTCGGATTGAGGCCGCCCGGCCGGTAAATTCCAAGAAGCTAGCCAAGCCACTGTGGATGCGTGGCCCCTCTTAACTACTCTCTCTCTCTCCTTGACGCTTTCATGGACAAACGGACCAAAAGCAGCTGTGGTCCACGCATGGATGCTCATCGATCATATATGATATATGCCTTCTTCTCATGTTCACCATCAGCATATATGAATGTGCATGGCCTTTCAGGCACATGATTAAGAGCTAAGTAGATGCAAGAGTACTGTGCAAAATAACCTGTTGATTGGGGAGGAACAAAATAAATCAATGAAAAGGAAATTAAGCTGAGACAAGGCCGGCTCCTGTGCTTTGCCTTGTTAGGAATGGCACCAAGTACATTTCAAATGTTGCCGGTACCAATTTCAGATGTTTCAAGACTACAAATCTCCATGTTATTACAAATAGTCGTGTTATTCAATAGATCATGGCTAGCTTGTCTGGTTTGTAGCCAGAATGCTTAATCATTATAGATTGGCAAGCAAGATTTGGACATATATGCATTTGCCAATTAATCTCAACTTACATATCTTTTATCTTTTACCACACAATTTATTATATATTTGTCAACTATTACGCAAACGATATAAATTGTCTCAAAACCCTTGAAGTAGAGCTAAAAACATTTTTTTTTCTATAAAAACCCTCTCCTTCTACCTTTTTTTTGCGCAAGTGTGACACGAGAGTGATGTAACACGAGACTTAGCTGCATGCGACTTATGGCGAACATAGTACGCATACCCTGATCTGTGCTGGGTACCTTTCGTGTTTTGACCACAGGGGTAGCTTTGGATATTTTGTACGCTGCAAATCCTGAATTAGTGGCCCAGATTAGAGCCCTTAACTCCCATTTATCCGCACATTTTTGCACTGCGGAAAGAGAAAATCTCCCCCATTCTGTGTGCGCCGCACTCTGATTTGGTACGCATGATTTGACAAGCAGGAGGATCCTCCAATTCTGCTAGCTCTAATATTATCTGCTGAAATTACTACTGCAGCCTCCATGCATGTGTAATACACCAGAAAGCTCTTTCCATGTTCATCACAACCATCATGCCGTAGATTAACAACATACTCAACCGCTATTTCAAGTTTTTGCAATAAGTTGTCTATGTTCTTAATTAGGCCAGTTCGAAACAGAGATAATATAAAACTTCCATAGAATCCTACGAAATTCCTATACATGTTCCGAATGTAGTTTTATGCTGTCTAACTTTGCCACATCTTACCTTAATTGCATTATAGTTTTCTTAGGTACGTAGGTGTTTGGTTCATATTTTATTAATCCAATGGCTTATTGATGACTAGATTTGTCATACTGGTAACGATCAATTCGTTCGCCACATTTTATCTAAGTTTAGTTATGAGCCATAATAAAGTTACCTATCTACCAAAGAAGCACGTACTCTGGAGCATTTTTTTTGGACTCAGGCTGATTAGGTAGCTACACTACATGTGGTTTGGATTTGGTGTGCCGATGTGTTCCCCAATAATTGCGGATGAATGATGAGAACCAGCCATGTAGTACCTTTACTCGTCAGACATCCCGCCATGACTGAAGCAATGAAAAAGAGGAGATTAACCAGCGCCATGGATCGGCTCTCTCTCACTCTCAGGTCTCAAGAAGAGTAACAGCAATGGTGGTGCAAGGTGATGCTGACAAGGACCTAACTTGGGAGCCACCAAGAAGTCAACACCAACAGGTGTCTGCATCCACCATTAACCAGTTTAGTTTTTGATCAGAAATCTAGGAGATAATATTAATAATAATATCAACACCACAACAGTAATAGGTAGGCATGCATCACCCGTGTTCTTGTGCGGGGTGCACAACGCGTTTTTATGTTAAGAAAGTACCCAAAGGATTTGAATCACGAGATGTTTTTAGAGCTGTTGATCATCGAGCAAGACTTCACCTTCCAAGTCGAGAGTGGTAAGGTATAGGATGCTGAAGTATGCCAAGACGCTTTAGTCTGAAGCGATATGGGAGTTGGCCAGATTCTTGCGTGCGCGAGGTCTATCCGGAGTTGTTCACGATGATGCATGTTGAAAATTTTAATTTCGTACCAGTTTCATTCGTTTTTCTCGTGTAGAAACGGCAAGTGTAAAATTCGGAATCGAAATCTCTTAAAGGGGGTAAAAATGCAGTATTACGATTTTCTTGCAATGGAAGAAAGAGGGAGAAACAAAGGGAAAAAAAAAGAAAAACAGGGAAGGGGCGTGCTGGGCCACGACGTACGTGTGTGCTGCTTCTGTGGGAGCCGGACTATAAAGCGGCACGGACTGTATCTTATATATATAACTTCGGAATGACTAGCAATCGTAAGTCCAATTTTTGATATTTTGTCGGACGTCTACAACATTTTTTAATAACGTGTGTAACAATTGTAGTTATCGTGTGCAATAAAACACACAATAACAATAGCAACGTCGATTCGTATCGGCGCAATATTTTTTAACAACGCGTGCAACAATTGTAATCACCGTGTGCAACAAAAACGCACGATAACAATAGCAATGTCAATAAAAAAATATTTCATACAGTCATTACAATTGTTGCACGCGTTATTGAAAAATGTTGCGCCGACAAGTCCGAGAAAAAGTCCAAAATCGATCATCCAATTGCTAGTCCTTCCCATATAACTTAGGATTACCGTCCCCTTGGAAGCGTCGTTTCGTTTCTAGCGGCTGTTAGAATTATTTGGGCTAAAACCCCATTAGTTCACGAATAATTCTTGGAAAATCCCAAAGGCCCATTTGGTGGAAGAGAGGTGAAAATGCAATAGTCTCATATTGCTACTGGAGGTGGATGAAGACCACTTTATAAAGAAGGTTCTCTTCACCATGCTTGAGCATGAGAAGAAGAAGAGAACACACGACATGCACGTGAATGGTGCAACGAAATCGAGTCTGATAGCTTGCGCAGGCGCAGTTCTCTTTTGGCAGCTTGGGACTAAGTGGTCAACACGGTTACGATATGTGGAATTATCTGCACGCAGAATCCGTAACTGACTCGTATCGGGATCCACGATTTTATTTCTATTATATATAAGCAAAACATATATCCATCTATCTCTCAAACCTTTTGCCTTCCCTCAGTACTGTGTTGCATCCGTCTTCCTCGTCCCTTCGTCGGCGTGCACCGACTGTTGGGAGAGCAGGTTTCTGAAATATCCGTCCTTGAGATCCTGCACCGGGAGAGGACGAATCACGTTTTTGGGAAGCGTCTTCATATGACTGCTCGCTGTTTTATTCACCGATGATCGGTTTCGACTACATCGCCTGCTGATCTTCATTGACGTCTACTACCAGTTCGGCCACGTCTTCGCGTCATCTCGGTAAGGCACGTAAACCATCTCTGTATTCTATTTATCTAATAATATGGATGAGATAGACATTGCAATAGGCATATTGCTCCTGTCTAGTTTATGTGTTTCCTCTGCTCTGTCTTGAATTATTGTCATAACTTATTTTCGGAATAAATTTATTATTAATATGCCTAATTATCCAATAATCCAAAAACGTAATAAGCTTTTCATGGTGAATATGATGAAACTATCTGGATTTGCTAAGACAATGAGATCGGATAGATTTACCGGTGTTCACTTTAAGAGATGGCAGATGCAAGTCACTCTGTGGCTCACAGCTATGAACATCTACTAGGTTGCAGCTAGCAAACCTAAAGGAACCCTTACTGTTGAGCAGAAAAAGGAGTTCAAGGATGCCATCACATTTTTTGTAGGATGCGCTCTTAGCTTTCAGACCGTTTTTATGACGTGTATATGCACATGTCAGATGCAAAGGAGCTGTGGGAGGCACTTGAAAATAAATTCAGTGCCTCGGATGCTGGCAGTGAACTGTATGTTATGGAGCAATATCATGACTACAGAATTGTTGAATAGGCTCACGAGATACAGTTCATTGCGAGGGAATTTGATCACCTCAAGTGCATGTTATCCGACAAGTTTGTGGCTGGTAGCATCATTACCAAATTGCCTCCCTCGTGGAGGAATTTTGCCACATCTCTAAAACACAAGACGCAAAAAATCTCTGTTGAAAGTCTGATCGTGTCTCTTGATATTGAGGAGAAAGCTCAGACAAGGATGTGCATCCAAAGGTGGTTGAGGGACAATCCAACCCTAATGTTGTGTAGCGTCCTGGTTCTGGGAAATACAAGTTAAAGGGAAAAACTGTTCAGACTATCAACTTTAAGAAGAAGAAACAATATAATGACAAGCTTTGCTTCGTGTGTGGTAAGATTGGGCATTAGGCAAAAAAATATCGAAGCCGCAAACGAGGAAAGGATCAGCAGGGACAACTCCAAATCTGTCAATGTGACTATTGGCAATGCCGAGAAGGAGACACCTAGGTATGGTAATTTACTCACTGTTCTTTTGGCTAGTCAATCTACCGATTGGTGGATTTATACTAGGGCTAATATTCATGTTTTTGCTGATGTATTATTGTTTTCTTCTTATCAGGTTGCTCGGGGTTCCTCCGTGTTGATGGAAAATGGGTCACATGCTTCTGTTCTTGGTGTTGACACGATAAACCTGAAGCTTACTTCGGGAAAGATCGTGCGGTTAAAGAACGTGCATCATATCCCTTCAATCAACAAGAATTTCGTTAGTGGTTCCCTTCTTTGCAGATAAGGGTATATGGTGGTATTTAAGTCGAATAAAGTAGTCATATCAAAGTATGGACTATTTATTGGTAAAGGCTGTGACAGCGGAGGCTTGTTCCGCTTTTCCCTTGAGAGTGTCTGTAATAAATTTGTGAATCATCTTTGTAACAATGTTATTGGTAGTAAGGCAAGTGTTTGTCACTCACGACTATATCATCTTAATTTTGGTTCTATGTCTCGGCTTTCTAGTATGAAATTAATTTTGAAATTTTTTATTATCAAAGGTTGTAAGTACCAAAGTTGTGTGTAGTCTAAGCAACCTCGCAAGCCTCATAAGGCAGCCGAGGAAAGAAACTTGGCACCATTAGAACTCATACATTCAGATATCTGTGAGATGAATGGTGTGTTGACGAAGGGTGGAAAAAGATACTTCATGACTTTAATTGATGATGCGACTAGATTTTGCTACGTGTATCTTTTAAAAACAAAAGATGAGGCTTTAGACTATTTTAAAATCTATAAGTCAGAAGTTGAGAATCAATGGGAAAGAAAAATCAAAAGAGCTAGGTCGGATCGTGGTGGAGAGTATTTCTCCAATGAATTCTCTCAATACTGTGCAGAGCATGGTATCATCCATGAGAGGACGCCCCCCTATTCGCCCCAATCTAACGGGGTTGCCGAAAGGAAGAACCGCACCCTGACTAACTTGGTTAATGCCATGTTGGACACTGCGGGATTATCTAAGGCATGGTGGAGGAGGCCTTGTTGACCTCGAGTCATATCCTAAATAGAGTTCCAATTAAAAATAGTGAGGTAACTCCATATGAGGGATGGGAAGGAAGAAAACCATCACTATCCTACTTGCGCACTTGGGGATGCTTGGCGAAAGTCAATATGCCGATAATAAAGAAGCACAAATTTGGACCTAGAACTGTTGATTGTGTCTTTCTGGGATATGCTCATTGCAGCATTGGCTATAGGTTTCTAGTAATTAAATCTGAGGTATCCAACATGCAAGTCGGTACGACAATGGGGTCTTGAGATGCCACGTTTTTTGAGAATATATTTCCTATGAAGGATATGCATAGCATTTCGAGTTAGGCTTGTGATACAACTCCTCAACCTGCCATACCAATTGAGCATTTTGAACAAACACATGAACAAACTCCTGAGGAGGATGACAGTGATGCTCCTAGATGGAGCAAGAGATAAAGGACCGCAAAATCCTTTAGTGATGATTTCACTGTGTACCTTGTGGATGATGTTTCCAAGACTATTTCAGAAGCATATGCATCTCCTGATGCAGACTACTGGAAGGATGCGGTCCATAGTGAAATGGATTCTATTCTCGCTAACGGAACTTGAGAAATCACATATCGTCCTTATGGTTGTAAACCAGTTGGATGCAAGTGGGTGTTCAAAAATAAGCTTAGGCCTAATGGTACTATTGAGAAGTACAAGGGCCAGCTTGTGGCCAAGGGTTACAACAAAAAAGAAGACAAGGATTTCTTCGATACTTATTCACCTGTTGCTAGATTGATCACAATACGTGTACTATTGTCCTTGGCTGCCTCTAATGGTCTTCTCGTTCATCAAATGGATGTTAAGATAGCTTTCCTTAATGGAGACTTAGATGAGGAAATCTATATGGAACAGCCTGATAGCTTTGTAGTAAATGGTCAAGAAAACAAAGTGTGTAAGTTACTGAAATCTTTGTATGGCTTTAAGCAAGCACCCAAGCAATGGCATGAGAAGTTCGAGGCTTTGCTGTAAACGAAGCTGATAGATGTGTATACTACCGCTATGGTGGGGGTGAGGGAGTTATTCTATGCTTGTATGTGGATGACATACTTATATTTGAAACAAATTTTGATGTGATTAATGATGTCAAGATATTTTTGTCCCAAAGCTTTGATATGAAGGATCTAGAAGAAGCTGATGTAATTCTGAACATCAAGTTGATAAAAGGTGAGGATGGGATTACACTTGTGCAATCCCATTATGTGGAAAGAGTCTTAAGCCGTTTTGGCTATACGGACAGTAAGCCTTCTCCAACACCTTATGATGCTAGTTTAATACTTTGAAAGAAGAGATCGATTGAGATACTCTTAAATTATTGGTTCACTTATTTACCTAGCTAGCACTACAAGGCCTGACATCTCGTTTGCTGTCAGCAAATTGAGCCAGTTTGTCTCTAATCTGGGTGATGATCATTGGCGTGCTCCTGAGAGAGTAATGCGTTATCTGAGGGATACTATGAGTTATGAAATTCACTATACTAGGTATCCTGGTGTACTTGAGGGATATATTGATTCTAACTGGATATCTGATGCTGATGAGCTCAAGGCCACGACTGGGTATGTATTCACTCTTGGTAGTGCTGCTGTCTTATGCAGGTCTTATAAACAAACCATATTGATGAGGTTAACCATGGAAGCAGAACTCACAGCATTGGATACAGCCACTGTCGAAACAGAATGGCTTCGTGAGCTCTTGATGGACTTATCGGTAGTTAAAAAACCGATACCAGCTATCTTTATGAACTATGATAATCAAACGATTATCGTGAAAGTGAACAATGCAAAAGAATAACATGAAGTCCTCAAGACACGTAAAAGGACGGTTGAAATCTGTCAGGAAATTTAGAAACTCCAGAGTGATAGCTTTGGATTATATCCAAACCACTAAGAACCTGGCAGATCCGTTTACAAAAGGTCTATCACGAAACGTGATAGATAGTGCATCTAGTGAGATAAGAATGAGACCTACCAAATAGTTAACCACAGTGGTAACCCAAGCTATGTGATCGAAGATCCCGTGAATTAGTACCAGGTTGACTACAGTCTTAATGTGTTCTGTTAGTTTTTACACAAACAAAGATACTATCCCACAGAGCATTCTTAAAAGAACACACCTATATGAGTCCGACTGTTGGTCGCAGTCCATGAGACGTGGGTACTCTCTAAGAAGCTCATGAAGAGGCCAAAGAGTATGACTTATACGCTCCACCCGAGGGGTATACTATCAGCAGCCTAATATCAGTCAGGGCCTTAAGTGAAACTCGTATGCGCAAAACTTGCAATTCAAGGCATAGTCCATTGTTCAAGTTGCAGATGAATTTAGCTTGAAGTCCAGGTGCAATTCAAGGCATAGTCCATTGCCACCGAAAGCTGGCATAAAAACAGTACTTTGGAACAGACAAAGACCTATGGGACCTCTGGGATATGGTGGGGATTGTTGAAATTATTAGGCTAGAAGCCCATTGGTTCACAAATAATTCTTAGAAAATCCCAAAGGTCTATTAGGGGGAAGAGAGGTGAAAGTGCAATAGTCTCATATTGCTAGTGGAGGTAGATGAAAATCACCTTATAAGGGAGGTTCCCTCCACCATGCTTGAACATAAGAAGAAGAAGAGAACACGCATGCGTGCTTGCTCACCTAGCCACACCAGGCGGTGCGCGTACGCGACATGCGCGTGAATGGTGCAGCGAAATCGAGTCCGATTTTTGCAGTTTTTGCAGCGTGGGACTAAGTGATCAACACGATTACGATATGCGGAATTATCTGCACGCAGAATCCGTAACCGACTCGTATCGTGATCCACGATTTTATCTCTGTTATATATACGCAGAACAGATATCAATCTATCTTTCGAACCTTTTGCCTTCCCTCAGTACTGTGTTGCATCCGTCTTCCCCATCCCTTCGCCGGCGTGCACCGACTGTTGGAAGAGCAGGTCTCTGAAACGTTGGTCCTTGAGATCTTGCACCGAAAGAGGACGAATCACGTTTTTGAGAAGCGTCTTCACGCGACTGTTCGTTGTTTTATTCACCGACGATCGACTTCGACTATATCGCCTGTTGATCTTTAACGATGTCTACTACCGGTTCGGCCACATCTTCGCGTCGTTTCGGTAACGCATGCGAACCATCTCTTTGTTCTGTTTATCTAATAATATGGATGAGATAGACATTACAGTAGGCATATTCCTCCGGTCTAGTTTACGTGTTTCATCTGTAATGTCTTCAATTATTTTCATAGTTTATTTTCGAAATAAATTCATCATAATATGCCTAATTATCCAACAGCAGCAACGTTCCTTTGTTCTGCTTTTATTTCGCTCTCTTTCTCATCTTTTTGCATTTTCTGGCCGGGTGGTGCTAAGGATAAGATTATGATTTCACGATGGAGAGATGATATATAAATACAGAGGAATCGTTTGTATGTTGGGAGTCCAAGAGATCACGGGGATCTACCAATGGGGACGTGCCCATTGGCAGCCACTCGTCCCTTGTTTGTCTCAGTTACCACAACAAATGGACACAGGTAGCACTAGTCTCTACCCTGCAACATACGTCAATTTGGTCCTACCTAACCAGAATATACAACCAACCATAGGCCTGTCTCCTCTTGTCAATGTATAGTATATTTGCTAATACTTCAGGTATATATGTCAAATCTAAGTACTTTGCATCTAAAAACCTAGGATTTTGAATGACTGATGCTTATAATGTTCAAGTTGCATTTGTGTAGCACCTATGAATTTGCATGGGTTTACACTTCAAAACTAGGAACATTTTCATGTAGAGCCTAAAGATCTCGTAGAGTAGGCGACATGTTGTAGCTAGAAAATTATGATTGACCATAAGGAGCATGAGCATTTCATGTCATGCTTTTCTTATGTAATTATAGGAGTGCAAAAAAGTGTTTCTAAACTTTCTTTTTTTTTAAAGAAAGTCCTTTCACTCTTTCAGAAGAGCAGAAATAAGTGCCCCAAACATTTTTTAAAAAATAAGTCCTTTCACTATTTCAGAAGAGTAGCATTGCGCTTCCAAATAAAATAATGGATTTTCTCCGAAATTGCAAATATTGCCGTACGTAAGACTATATTTTTTCTTTCTAATTTACGCTTAATTAGATATCAAGATATTTATTGATGATCAAAGTTCAACGTTGTATTCCAAATAGATTCTGAAGCATATGTTTCTCAGTTGTTAGTCTACTTCATTATGATAAATGCATTAGCCCTATATTATGGAAGCTATAGTACCATTCAAGGACAGGTTTGTATGGACTTTAATATATGCTCTGGATAGTCCATCACTTTTACTGTGTGATAACGTGTGTGGCCCCAGGATTTTGTGTACGAGCCTCGTGAGGTGTCTGGTGTGCACGTGGCATCTCCTCAGCCACTATTTCCTACATCTCAAACGTGAAGTACTATACATTGGCATCTCATCTCACTGTGTGGTGGGTCACATAAGAAAGTTTTTTGGCTCACCTGTGAGTAACCAGCCCTGGTCTTTTTTGTGACCACCAAGTCACCAACCTAGCCTTTAAGGTGCATGATGTGGCAAACAACAATGTAGACAGGGCCAGGCAAGCAACTCCAGTACCTTGTGCACCATCATCATATTTATCAGGAGAACAGAAAGTTGAGTTGTTCAGATTATATCCTGAAATTATTACCTTTCTTCCTAAGTTTACCTTCTTTTGTAAGTTTATCTGTTCCTAGACGAGAGAATTTAGGTGAAATGTATGCAGATGGCATAGCTTTATAACCGTAGGAAATCTGAAACGCGTTGATACATCAATCAATCCGCGATACAAATCACTTTTATCCTCCTTTATGTCATCAAAATTTTTTTGTCAAAACTCGGAAACCATGAGCTGGAACACAGGATGAATTGATTTGGTGTCATTCTCGTGTTAGTCGAAATCTTCTTCGAGATGTATCCTCTTCTAAGGAAATGATTGCATCATGGATGACTAGCGTATTTGGAGAGGCCAAATTGGGGAGTTATTCTACCCTTACAAACAAGATCGCACTTCTTAGATCTTAAAACTACGTAAGGTTATTGATGGACTGGCACAAATTAACCAGTCTTTCAGCTCGTTGTTTGCTTTAGAAATGTGCACTTTCCATTTGATGGAGCATATACATATTTGTCTATAACCTTTTGTTTTTTATGGAGCATTAATAGTCTAATACTATTGAGATTGTTGCTAAGTTTAGGATCATAAAAATTGCCAAAATATAAGGTCTTGAGTAGTCGTTTGTTTCTACAAAAATGTATTTCGCAGATGAAATATGATAGATAACTTTGAAAAAAAAAATCCAGACACAAAAATTTCTTTGAACAGAAAGAGAAAAGTCCTTGTAAGCCGTGAGAAGCTTTTGGGCACCTTTTTGGCCGCCTATCATATTCACTCTTTTTTTTTCCTTCTCCCCTATAAATTTGTCAAGCTCTATATCACATTGTGAGAGAGAGCAGCAGAGAGAGAGAGAGATGTACTAACCAATGAACTGCTCTTATGCATGCACCAGTTTATCATAGGATTGAGTCATAAGCATTGTTGTTAGGTGCTGCTTCTCCTCTCAATCTTTCTTATCCTTTCCCCCCTTTGCCCTTTAATTTGGATGCGTTGTTGAATGGTTGATATCTCCATCTTTGATTTTTTTTTCTCTGGTCTTGTGGATGATTCGTTCATGTTTTCTATTGGAGATGGCAAGCATTTCATTGTTCTTTCGGGACAATAGATTAGCTGTGACTTTTGTATCCTCCTACCTTATCCTGGACTTGTTCTTGCTCATCTTATATCAGGCCAACAATGGCAAATAGTTATAGTGAATGTGGCTGACCTTGAAAATCCAAAGTGCTAGGTTAAGTTCTCCAAACTAGTAAAAGTTCATGTAAGTTTGGTTGGCAATTAGAGTTCAAAAAGATAAAAGATTCAGATAGCTATTTCTTTAGCTGTATATTCACTGATGAAATTATGGAGTGGTCTTTTTGATGTTATGTTGGTCATAGAAATTGAGCATCAAATTTGATGGGAGTTTCATAGGGAGGTGAAAGATTTCCAACGGATGTGCACTTAAGAAGCAATTTTCTGTTGTCTAGAGAGTCCTGAAGTTGCTTGTTGCAAGTGAAGTGATGCTCTAACATGTCAGTGGAACTTTCACAGGTTTCTGTAAAACTGAAGTCTTTCTTGCTCGCTCATCAACATCTCCTGCACTTTCTACATGGTTTCATGTAGGGGAAGGCAAGCTGTTTTTAATTCTCCGATTGCCACCGGAACCTGCGACTGCGAGGTCTCAACGAGCAACAACGTCGTCGGTTAAGGCAGCCGGCACGGCAATGCCGGTTCCCCTTGCCCCTTATCCAACTCCTCCTGTGCCATTTACACCTTCCAATGGTATGGTTTCCAACTGGCTACTGCAAGAAACACAGCTAATTTTGGCCTTCTTTTTTGTTGGTTGGTCACCCAGAGTGTTAAAAAAAGTATCACAAATTCAGTCTTTACCAAGATGTATAGGTCATAAATTTTACCATGATCCGTAGTTTTAGACTAGAAATCTAGAGACTGCACTTTCATATGCAGCTCTTGACGAAGTTGTTCCATTTGCTGGTTGAGAACTTGCAGTACCTTCTGCTCATATATGTATATTTTGGAAGTTCTGATATAACAAATTAATCTCAATTAAGTTACAGACGTTTCCCTGCTGATTATGTTATTGCAACGCATGAAAGTGTTTTTTCTGAAATGAAACTGTCAGTTATCGGTAAGTGAGTTTCAGCTACTGAAGTGGTGTCTCTTTTCTGCAATTTCAGGGGCTCAAAGCCAGCTTGTCTGCTCCGGTTGCCGCAATCTGCTCATGTATCCAGCCGGCGCGACGTCGGTATGCTGCGCAGTTTGCAGTACCGTGACCGCAGTGCCGGCTCCTGGTATGCACATGAATCACTCATCTTTCTCTCAAGGATTTGTAAGTAATGTGGCATCTGAATATTGAGTTCGAATCATGCAAGATTAGTACTAGTAGTATCTATTCCATTCTCTCTATTCTTTCTACTGTAACAAGAAGTAACATCTGCTCTATGTGTGTGCTTCACGTCTTCTGAACTTTATAAACAAACGAGGTCTTGTGCTTTTTTTTTTGGGTACAGAAATCTAGTTGCAGATTTCACAATAATATAGAGAGATCAAAGGGGATAACTTGTTTGCCCTTGAACCAATGCAAGAAGCTTTTCATTTGCTGAAAGTTGTCCTGGAATGCCGTTTTATGAGGATTCTTCCACCTGGTTTTGGTGCAGGAACCGAGATGGCGCAGTTAGTTTGCGGGGGATGCCACACTCTTCTGATGTACATACGTGGCGCGACAAGTGTACAATGTTCTTGCTGTCACACTGTCAACCTGGCTATGGAAGGTACATCAACCAAAGCTCTTCATTCTCCTCTTCCTCGGGTGCAAATGGTATATTCTGTGGTTTTAATTCCAGTATGCAAAATCCTCCTCGATGGAATATATTCTGAGGCTGAAAGCTATAGCAATCAGTCGATAATAATTAACATCATAGAATTGGCTTATCCTGAAGTCGTACTCATCAAAATCGGACAGTAGGATATCCATTTGTTGTGATTCACAAAAAAAAAAGGTTTTGTCAAGGATATCCTAGATCCACCAAAGTTCGATGAATATCTCCTAGAATTACTAGAAGTCTGACAAACATATCCTAAAATTACTGAAGGTTTCACAAATATTAGCATTGAGTCCTGACTTCTGAAGTTCCACACTTATTCAGAATTGAAAAGGATGAGTGCTCATCTAATCTTAAAAACTCTGAATGATAAATGATTTTCTTGTTCTTCGTGGCAGCGAATCAAGTTGCGCATGTAAACTGCGGGAACTGCCGTATGCTGCTCATGTACCAGTACGGCGCAAGATCTGTCAAATGCGCAGTCTGCAATTTTGTGACGTCAGTTGGGGTAAATATTCGTCATCATCAGAGCACTTAATTTTACACATGTTATGACATTAACATCATCTAATTGCTATAGTTATTGCACTGCAACCTGGAATTCATATGAACCATACTTGAAGAGTGTTCTTTTTTTTGAGAAATTTTACAGTGCATTATACTAGTAGTATATGTTGGGTAGTAGTAATCAAATTTAGCTATTGTTTTGTTGAGGGTATTTCTGTCACTCTACTATCGGTAGAAGTATAAATAAATAAATATTACCTAATATGATTCATTAGATTGAAAAGAATGAACGGTCATATTAAATTTAGTTACCGTAAAAGAGCTCTTTTTTTTACTCCTTTCAGGCCTCACCTGGTGCAGACCAGAAGCCCAGCAACTGAAATCCCGCAAAATTCTGAAGGCACCTTCTCAAAAGGATGCTTTGAGTGCACATGTATAGAGTTCTTCCCTGAATCATTTTTTTTTCTTCTTCTTATCTTCCTTTTCCCCATTTCTCCCTTCGTTGGATCTGGCGAGCTCGCAGAATAAATGAGAGTTTTGGTAATACCTAGTGCTCAAATTCGTCGAATTGTCTGTATAACTGGATCAGATATATACACAAACCTATGGTGTCTATGCATTGCTCAATGTTCATTCGTTTCTCCTTAGGTCCAAATCTAGCTTCTTTTCCCTGTGCTTTTCTGAAGAATTTCTTTCACTATGCTTTATGGTTTGTGCCAATTCTTGAACTGAACTACACTGAAGACACTGGCATGAGCACGAACAATAACATTGACAGTAAGATTGCTGAAACATGCAAACATAAACATCCAAATGCTGCAATCAGAGGGTACAACACATCAGATGGGAGGTTCTGGTCAAGGAACAGTGCTAGTGTTTCTTGCTGGGACACAGGCCTGAGTGCTGGGCACCATCTGTTTGACTCTTATCCAACTATGATGGTTGCCTGGCACCCTCTCCCAGCAAACAGCTTGTAGCAATCATGGCATGTGACCTATTTCAGCCTTGAATGCATTGCCTAGGTGGATGGATCATCCTGACAAAGACTATCAGTCGATGATCACTGATCCAATAATTGGAGAACATAATGGAAAGTTCAGAAAACGCAATGTTAAAAGGCATAGAGGGTACTCAGTCGAGTCAGTAGTACTAGTACCAATTCAGAAACAGACTGAACAACAGCACATCTAAGATACCTGTAGGATTGTGCAAGCATAACAGCACAGGCCTTGTGAATTTTCTTACCAAAGAAAGTTTTTGAGTTGTGATCAAGACGTCATCAGATCGTGCTCTGTAACATCACTCACTAGTTGCTCTTGATTGCGCATTACGCATACATGCTTTGGATAATCTCTGACAAGATAACTAACGGTTATTTACAGCTTCCAAGAAGCGATCAATTGTGTGTTTACATCAATTAAAAAAACCAAGAAGGCAAAGAATGAAACTTGTGTGTCCCTCGCGCCGATCTGAACCTTTGATATCAAGATCGACGGTTCCGGCTGGGGCCTACACCTCTGACGACGGCCACAGCAGCCGCGGGCAGGTGTACCGGCCACGAGCGTGAGGAATATCAGGCACCCGCCGGCGCCGAACAGGATGCAGCAGGCGAGGAGGAAGGCCGTGTGGCTCATATCGTGGACGCAGTACCAGTACACGAGAATCAGGGCGGCGCCGGTGGAGAAGAAGAGGCAGTCAGAGCAGGTCAGCACGTCGCCCTGCTCCGGCATGGCCATGGCGCCGTCCTGCCCCGGCGGGTTCTCCTCCAGTTCCATGGACGCCACAGGCCGGGACAAGGAGCACCAACCGTGCATACACCAAAGCGTATGTGCGTGCGTAGAGATATACGTATGAATACAGGACGAATTCGAACCATGCACGGACTCTACGATCCAGGTAAGTTCAGAATGAATTTAAACAGATAGAGAGATCAAGAACAGTGCAGATCAAAACCGAACTTAAACAGGGGCAGAATGCAGATAAGTTCTAAGAAAGATTATTCCACACAAAGTTCTTGAAATGCGGACGTGAAGTCCGCAGAAGCACCAGGTAGCGTGTGTTCTGTTGGCAGCACATACTGGCATAGTGACATACCCACACGGCCACACACACAAATGTACATCCTATCAGCAGCACACGCCGCAACTTTATCTTGTACGTGAAAATTATTATTATCGTAGCTTGAGGAATCTGGAAACAAATATATACTTGACATTTGATAGAGTTGCACCAAGTATATTAAACTGGAAAAAATATTTATGAATGATCTCGCTTTACATGTGCATCAAGTTAGACAGCAACATAGACAAAATTTATTTGGCAGTTAGACACAATATCTCGAGCTCTCTTCCCATGTTGGGGCTGTGATTTTCCTTTTCATCTTTGTACATAAACTCAACATCCTAAAATTTCAAAAAAAAATTGCATGTGATACATAGGAAAAATATCCATTTTGAAAAATAGTGCTTAGGCACCATGATATCTCACGTAATTATAACCGGCCTCGCCTACAAACGTTAAAAACACACACACCCCGCAACTCACTCCACAAAATAACAATTAGGGAGAAGTGATCTCCGTAAAAAAAAAAGAGAGAGAGAATTTACCATTTTGAGAAATTTTGGTATCTCTCAACAAATTCACGTTCCATGCCGGTTATGATGGTGACGTGTCCGTGGTCCGGCGTGGGATAGAAGTGGGCTACAATTATTTTTCTTTAATTACGCTAACCGGGTTTTGAACTCGAGATCTCTGGCTCTGATACCATATTGAGTTGCATATACCAATCAGATAGATAATTCACTTATACTTCAACACCAGGCCGTATGACTGTATACAGGAGGCGTATATGGACAGTTCCGATCATATCCTAGGCCAAGGAGATAAGATTTCTAGTACGGTAGCATGAGAGATTCTGAATCTGAACAAGGCTGTATACAGATTAACAGGTAACATCTATTGAAATATCATGATCAAATCAAAAGGAAAAATTCTTAATCTCAAGGAATTGCTGCATTTAATCATCAGGAAGTATATATCTATATATCTGCCATTCTTAGCATGAATATTTACTGCCTAGGGATCCTCGCGAAGGATCTCAGCCGTAGAGGTCGAGATCAACGGCTCCCGCACGCGCGCCCCCGTCGACGACCCTGACCTTCCGACCACAGAAACCACATGCAGGTGATCACCTCGACGACGGCGAACAGCATATAGCAGCCGCCAGCCATCCGCCCCCCGATGAGGAGGGCGAGGATGGCCCTGGGACCGTTCTTGTACCCGACAAGGTGGTACACGTACAGGACCATGAAAGCCGACGCCGAAGCCGAAGCAGAGCAGGACGACGTCGAAGATGAAGCAGCAGTGCTTGCACATCGAGGTCTCGTTGCCGTCGCCGTCGTCCGGTGCGGCGTCCTTCCGGCCGTCGCCTTTAGGGTTCTCCAAATCCATGGGAGTAGTAGTACTGGTACACGCGCGGAGGAGGGGGGAAATTGCTAATGCAGTGTTATATATACAGCTCAAGGAGAGACATGTTCCAAAACTGATTGATATAATGCTTATGATCATATACTAGATTTGTAGTCCGCAGCCACATGAAGAACACGGCCCAACATAGAAAGTTTATGACAGATCATATATAGAACCTTTCCTAATAATTAGAGAACTTGGTGAATCAATTTAGTCAAATGTCGCCATGTTCAACAAACTGTTAAAACCATCTTCGACTAAGAGTCACTATTGATCAAACCTCCGTTTCAACACATACAGTGCATAATGCAAACGGTTGACAAGTTCATAGATACAAGTTTCACGGTATTACTGGTTTGGAGCACAAGAATTTTCCAGAAAATAGTTCAAAATTTATCCTGTTTTAAATGGAGTCTGAGTTTCGTTTTTTTTTCGATTATAAGGTAGATGCACACGCGCGCACACCACCACACACTCACACACGAGTTTGCCCCTGTAGCACACATCTAGGAATACAGAGGCATAAAGTTTTCTGACGATGTAATTGAAGGAACCAACACGGCTCTCCACATTCAACACAAACCGGAGAATTAATACCGACGACACATATACAACTGAAGGAAAGATATATCCACTCTTTATGGGGCAACCCAGCCGGTTGGGGACACCCAATTTACATGAAAACTCCGAAAATAAATTACCACAGTTCACCGGGTTGCATCCTAAGTGTGAGTTGTATAGATACGTTGCCAAGATATATATGTTCCAAATTAAATGGAATACTTATGGATAGTTCAGATAATATCCTACACAAAGTGCATGGTAGTGTGTACATCTTACTTGTAATCACAAAGAGAGAGAGAGAGAAGAGAAATGTAGTCCGTTACGACGTCGACAAGACGTAACTCCTACATGTAAACAAGGTGCATAGTCTTACTCCAGACCTACATACAGGTTGTTTTGGTTTTGGTTTTCTAATAATAGAAATCGAGGGCCAAGCACATGTATCAGTGGGAAAAAAAATCAAGGTAAACTATCAGGTAGTATCTGTTTTACTGGCAACGCATGCCTTGGCTTAAGGCACGAGCGATAGCGATTAGCAACTACTTGGGAGAAGTGATCTATTGTTGTTCCGTAGCAACCAGCAAGAAACAATGCACTGAAATACCAAGAACAAATTACACGATCGATCGTTACATCCTTACACCAGAATGGTCGGATTATTAGCAAGAATACTGCCTACACGATCGTTGGGAGGATCTCGACCGTAGATCCGCAAAGATCAATGGTGCTCTATAACAATTCTAGCCACAGGAGCCACGGGCAGGTCCAGCGGACGGCAGCCATGAACAACCCTAAGCATCCGAACACCAGCAATGTGAGCCCCATGTAGAGTTGGTGGAGGGCCTCGTCGACATCGTTCTCGTCTCCGTCGTGGAAGCGCAGGTACAGGAAGGCGCCGCCGCCGATGCAGAACAGAAGGGCAACGGCGAGGGAGCAGCAGCAGTCTTCGAACGCCGTGACGTCGCCGGGGTCCGGCACGGCCAGGTCGTCGTCCCGGCCGTCGCCGTTAGGTTCTCCAGATCCTCCGGATCCATGGAATAATGTAACTTTGAGAATAGAAAGATGATATATATACTTTCGCAGTTATTTATACAGCTGAAACAATCGGAATTAGAATCCTTGTCGACAATTCGGGTCACCGTACGTATCCTGCAAGAACAAGATTTCTAGTCCGTGACAACACCACCAAGAAGTCCGATGATAGTAGAACAGAGATTCCTAATAAGAGATCACCAAGAAGTCTGATGATAGTAGAATAGAGATTCCTAATAAGAGATCATGGTAAAGTCAATTTAGCGAGATGATATCATGCTTCACAAGACCATCTTGCTATCAGAGCTAGTGCTGATCAAACCTCAGGTTCGAACACATTAATCGTATAACGAAAATCAGTTCTCAGATAAAAGTTTCATCCAAGGTTTTATGCACAACGGAATATGTCCTCTGTCACAAAAACTAAGTACTAATTATTGAAAGACTGAAGGGCACCTACACCTGTGCAGAGAGACTTCTAACTGTGTAGACGCTATAACTGACGCACGCGAATGCAACAACGGCTCTCCACATTCTACACAACTGGGCAACATTGGATAAACCATAAACATTTACCAGGAGTCGACGTTATTGTACAGTTGGATGCAAATTGAGAACCACTACTGACTGATATCAACCAAGCGTCACAGAATTGCGCATCGGTTTCTGTGTTCTGCAGGAGATATCGTGGCCTGTTGGAACCTGTTTGGGTCGAAGGTATCCACCCCGTACTGTCACAACACAAGGAACAGGTTTAAAAAAAGAAAGGGCATGTGCAATACAGAAGTAATAAGGATTACTAATGAGTATACCTTTTCTCTCATTCTCTGGCTCCACGCATCATTCCGGATTGGACGGTAGTCAAGGTTGGGCACCCTAGGGTCGGCAAGAGCTTGTTTATTCACCAATGGCTGTCGGACTCCAGACCTTGGGCCGATGTAATCATCATCACTTTCATAATCTGCTTGATTGGCCGACTGCACTATGAGAGCTACAGTGAACAACAGTGCCTGCAAAAGAGGGCTTTAGTTAACAACCATTGCCTCTTACTTCTCTGGCAAGTGAAATCTTGCATCAAATGACGATATGTTGTTGGCTCTCCATTGATAATATTCAGATGGCACAAAAAAAATGTGAGGTAGCTTGATAAGAACACAAGAAATAAAATATATGGGCATTGAAGTGACAAAGTTATTAACAACAACTGCCACTTAGACCACGAAAATCTCAATCAGGTGCAACTCGTTTCAATTTGTACCAGACACCACAATTCTTTCCAGTCAGGTCCACTCAAGTCATCATTATAAATGCCTAATATATGATAATATGACAGCGACCCAGGTCTGCACATGTTAATATGGACTATACTCGTGACAAATTGACAAGGCGTCAATAAGAGTTTTCATTTCACAAATTAGTGCATACTGCATATTGTGTTCATTGCTGTGTGATACTAGTCACCAAACCTAGACCTCAGTCAGTACCACACCTTTTTTGTTTAGGACTCTTCATGAGAAATTATGGAGGTAACCTAAACAAAGCATATTGAAAGAAACTGTAAAAACTGATTATTTTTTCAACAAGTGCCACTTCTTCAACAAAAATGGCAAAATCTCAATCATGTGCAACTTCTTCAATTTCACCAGAAGGCCAAATTCATTCCAGTCAGGTCCAGTAAAGTCATATATCATTAGAAATGCCTAATATATGTTGATAGTATGACAGTAGCCCAGGCCTACACATGTTAATATGGACTATACTTGCGACAAATTGACAAGACATCAATAAGAGCATCTCATTTCACAAATTACTGTATATTGTGTAAATTTTGGTTCTCATGAGCGATTCTAGTCACCAAACATATATCTCAATCATTAACACACCATTTTTTTTGCTTAGGACTCTTGATGAAAATCATGGAGGTAACCTGAAGAGAACATATTGGAAGAAACTGGAAGTTCATGTTCAAAGTTGGAAGGTGTAGAATTTTTCCTAATAGTAAGGCCTACAACAAAATCACTTGTTTTGAAGCAATCATGTAAAAAAAATATAGCAGCAGGAGAAAAGAGGATAGCAAAAATTGTCACAGGGACACTAATGAAGAAAACTATCCTGTTTCATACAGCCAGCAACAAAGATAACATTGTTACCTAAACCCACATATTAGCATGCCACTAAGTTATCTTTGCATAAGCTGCTTAGAATTGTTTTAGTTGAAATAAGTCACAAGCATAGAAAGGGAAACATGGTACAGAATTCTAATTCACCTAACGCGAAAATTAAGATTGCCCTTATTTGGAAAAGTTTTACTAGATATCATAATAACATATTTAGAATAGATAATTTAGGTCAAGCAAACTTAATCAGTTAATCCATATACAAAAATACTTGGTCTCCTATATGCTTCTATGAAATTATACCCAAGGGGTTGTACAGTTGTTCCACTTTTACCTCAAACACAACAGCTCCAAGTGCAACCCATTTTGCAATTCTCCAATTGTCTTTCAAAAAGCTGTAGATCATGTCAAAGTTCCCAGTTTTGTCAACTGGAATCACCTGCACAATAATCAACGATTAAATGCTAAGATTCAGAGAAAGAATCATAGCCAACAAACAAGAGATCAGAAGAACTCACTTCTTTCCAACTATGGTTGAAGAAAATGAAACCTCCTGCAGCAAGCTCTACTAGTATGAACAAAATAACGAGGAACGAATACTTTTCTTAAAGTCAAGGGAAGCATAGCATGCAAGCCTAGATACATAAGGTAGGATATGTTGCATTATCAAAACTTGTAGACTTAACCGCGCAACTGCACATCTAAATATTATGATATAATTGTCTTTGATATACTACTCTACTTCCAATGATTAAAATACAATTGTATTTGTTATATAACTCTATTTATATGTGATTAATCTGCATCGTTATAATCTGACCCCACCAAATAAGTGGTGGAGATCATTTCTTTGATATACAACTCTACTTCCAATGATTGAAATACAATTGTATTTGTTATATATAATTAATCTGCACCGTTATAATCTGGCCCCACCCAAATAAGTGGTGGAGATCCTTCTCTTTTTTTCGATTAATGTAAGAATTTCTAGAATTTAGGATTATTGTGGGATTTTCTTACCCTTAAAACGAAGGAGGTGCCTTGAATATCACCCATTGTTTACAGATATATAGATTAACCACCATAGAACAATAAAAGGATTTAAAACTACATGTCAGACCTTTCATTATTAACTAATCAAACTATTGAAGCTCGAATCAAATCTTGTCTAATGTTGGTCAGCAACAATAAACCTACATTTGATTACATCTAGATTTTTCCCGAGGATAGGAATTCATATGAATGTTTCCTATGGTTGATTACTTGCTCCACAGTGAGTACATAATTACTTGACAGTTGGTAACATAACATGCATCAAAGCACAATAATGCATCTCAAGATATCGTGTTCATAAACATGTATCTACAATTGGATACAAAGGACAAGCAGCATCCGCTCCTAGTTGATGCTCCAGCACAACCGAAGATTGATGTAATGAAGAGTATAGCACCAACACCAATAAAAGCAAAAATAAACCTGCAACAAATAAAAAAATGGAATTTCATCCTAGCTGATGGAACTTCTTGCATGACACTCGCATTCACATATACTGATATACAGCAATTCGAGCAGAATGTTGAGAATCGTATATAGTAGAAAAGGTGTCACTTTAACCAAACTTCAGAAAGGTAATTCACACATACTCCTCGTCTATCATGTTAAGCTCACGCGGTTAATAAGACAAGGAGATCATCAAGAAAAGACGCACCATGCACTGGAGAGCCTCTCCACGGTCCCATCAGACAGAGACACGTCAACAAGGAACAGCAGCGGCCTCCCGAGCCGCACCAGATCGCCACTAGGAACCACCGTCGGCGACGGCGGCGGCGGCGGAGTCGGTGGCACCTGGAGCCACACCACGAGCAGGTATGCGCCGTACCCCATCATGGCCAGCCCGACCGCCATGACCACGAGGTTGAGCAGCTTGAGGACGCACTCGAAGAAGCCCCTGCACGCCATGGCCGGCCGGTGGGGGTGGCGCCTCCTCCTCCGCGGGGCAGAGACTTCACCTCACGCCGAAATCGCAACGGCGAGGCGCATCAATTCCGGAAAAAGACGGCGGATTTGACGGAAAGGAGGCGCCTTTGATTGCCCCGGCTGGGGATTACCCTGCGTTCTTGGTCGATTTGGGAGGGGGAAATTTCGGGAGAACGGAAAATCGAGGTGAATCTGAGGGGATTGGAGTGTTTTTAGGTGGATTGGGAATTGGAACTTTGGTTCTTGCGCGATCCGAAGCGATAAGGGAATTGCGGGAAGAAGTTGGTATGGTGCCTTTATCTCTCTCGTAAATCGTAGCCGAGGAAATGTTTGTTTGATGATAACTTGTGGAGAGATGCTTCAATGCTTTTTTTTTTTACAGTTGCATAAATATTAAAGCATGAATAAAGGGTAGATGGTGATTACTTACCCCTTCGTTTGCTTTAAGATTTGTACAACTTGTATTGAGAGAGAAAGCATTGAAGCATTGCTCTAACTTGTGCTGTCTCGTCTCGCCTGTAAAGCTATGGTTTGGTGTTAGAAAGCAGCAGCAGCAGTATTGTCTCATTTTCTTGGTGATAATTTTTTCTGTGATATATGTATATGTGTACTTTTCTCATAGCAGCAAATTCACCGTATGATGTTGATTATTGGGTATAAATCGATCAATTTGATTACGTCTCTCTCAAAAAAAATGTGTTAGTTTGATGACGTGATTTCACTGAAGTGTTTGACACGTTACATTTTTCCCAGACACGGGCCCTGAGAAGGGAGGGGTGGGAGTGGGACGCACGAGATGACACCGGAATGGGCTGAACCATCCATGGGCAAAGCATCTCTCACTACATGAATAGCCTCCATTTTTCTGCTTCATTATCCTCTTTGGATGCATGCATGCAGGTGAAATGAAATGTCCTGACCTTTTCCTCTCTCTCACCCGTTTGGATTCTTCTCCTCGGTTTCGAATTCTGGTGGGGTGGGTCTCGGAAAGTTTTAGCGGCTAGAGTCAAGATCTCGAGTTTAAATGTCCAAACAATGATTCAGTGGCATGTTGGAGCTTGGCGTTACACCCAAACCAAAGACCTGCTAATTTTTTCCCCATCTGTTTATTTCCATGCAAGTGTCCACTAAGTGTCTTTACAGTTTCAAGAATCTATCCGATTCTGACTTGAAAAATAAAACTACATCATCTGTTATTTAGTCATGTGGTCTCCATTTGGAAGAAAGTAAAAGTACGATCCTACTCGCGCTGTTTCGTTTGTGTATATTTGTTTGCTCTGTCGTCGTCTTTGGTTGGGGTTGGGCCAAAGGAACAAGTCAGCCAGCCATAAAACTGCTTTACTGCAGCAATTTAGCCATAAAAACTGCTAAATGGAGGCCTACCGGACCCTTGTTTGGTTGGATGGAACGAATTTAGAGGGCAAGAGTTATGAGATCATTTGCTTGGTTGGTAGATATGAGAATTTAGATAGGACAAGGTCGAGAGTTTGAGGGTCTAATTTTGCACCGTCTTAAACCCTGGGTGGGGATGGGAATTGAAAAGGAATTGTTGAGCAATAAATCTCAGACCTTGGTCATAGATTTATTGCGATACCCGGCTCCTCAATTGGTGCCCTCGCATGGCTTGGCCTCTAGTTGGAAATGTCCCTCACATATATATATATATATATATATATATATATACGGCAACATATCCAGTGAAAACCATTTTTACCGTGAAAACTCCGTGAAATCCACGTGTGTAAGTTTTTAAAAATTCTCAAAAAATTACCATACGTAGGGAAGGTGAGTTTCTATAATCCTGCAAAATTTGAAGACCAAACTCAATCATATTTGAAAGATATGAAAAAACAAACGGTAAAATAAATAATACTAACAGTGAAAAATCACTATTCAAACTAAATGGGTCTATCCTCGTGATCGGCGGTGTGTCTCGCCGCCAACAGTGAACCCATCTGGGTGGTTCAGTCAGCACCATCTCTGACTAAAAGCCTAGCTAGGGTTTGGCTCTTTCGCAATTGTAGCAGAATTCATTCGGAAGATTTGTAAATCTTTCTTAGGTTGATTATGTTGTGATTTCGGAGGAGCCAGGTCCCATTTAGGTAGACGCGGCTCCTCTGCAGTTTGGGTTGGCTCGACGTATTGCCCGTCTAATTAGGATGTGTCCAAAACGATGCTTCCATACTATAATTGGACACTTGATTTCAAGAGAGTACCTTCTGTTAGAGACATCTCAGACACTAGCGGAGCCGTATGTGCCCAAGCCTCGAATAAAAATTAAAGGTGGTACACTGAACTAAAACATCAGTTTCCTTCTTTTTTTTCCCAGTCTCCCTGTTGACTTCTCTGCATTGGTTCGGTCTGTTCGACCTCTCATTTGTACTCCCTTCCTTTATTTTTACGAGACGTGGTTTAACTTGGTATGATCTTTAAAGTTAAATTTTAATCATTAGTTTCTTTTATAATTCTTTATTAATAGCTATAAAACTATAACAATAGAAAAGTGCTTTTTAAATACGAATCAAGCAATATTACTTTTGTGTCATTAATCTATATATATTATAAGGCTAATTGTTGGTTAAAATTTATAAAATTAAAATCTCGAAATACGCGAAGTCGCGAACGCATCAACAGAGCAAGTGTATTTGATTCAGATAGCGATCTGTCGTAGTAAAGTGCAATAATTTCATTTGGGGCTTTTCGATGTACTGTAACAAAACATGTCAGATGGGTTTACCAGCTTATGTGCTCTCGTACTTTGGTTTTTGATCCGATGGCTGTGGTTGACGTTGCATCACTTCGCACCAAATAGTAGTCACGGTTCAAAAGATAGCAAACCTCTTTTTTTGTTTTTGCTGCGAAGGCATGCATACAGCAACATATGTCACCGATCAGATACATAAACATCGTACCTACTGTACAAGTTTTTCTTACAGTAGTTTTTTTTTTTTGGAGAATGTCTTGTAATAGTCTTGTACAGACAGTTGTTCATGGAATTTATTTTCCTTTAATATTTTTTTAATCTTTTTTTTCAAAACTAGACGTCGGGGCAAAAAATTTACAAAATTGAGTGCCGGTCGCCCTTATATGGGGCGATCGCCCCACGTACGGGCGATTAGTACTACTTTAAACGCGCGATTTTTCCTCTGTCTGCGGTTAATTTCTAAAAAAAATCATAACTTTTTCATATGATGTCGGATGGAGATAAACTTTATATAAAAATTGTAACTCTCGACGGGATCTACAACTTTTGTATACAAACTTTTTCAATTTGAGTCCATTTAGATAGTCAAAAATGGGATAGAATGTTCACATCTAAAAACGGATCTATTTTTAGATAGTGCTTCAATGCTTCAATGCTTTCCCTTCTAATACAAATTGCACAAATCTTGAAGCAAGCGAAGAGGTAAGTAATCTCTATCTACCCTTCATTCATGCTTTAATATTTGTACAACCGTAAAAAAGAAAAGCATTGAAGCACCTCTCAACACTCAACAAGTAAACTTATAAAAACTAAGCCAGAACACTACACTCCCAGAGATCAATCAACGCGACCATGAACTATTGCCATCATGGTGTGCTCGTTTCATCAACGATAATCCTTGCATGTACAGAACAGACTTGCTGCTGATAAGAACAAACCATCCAAAGTTTTCCGAAACCATCCCTACCTGGGACCAAAAACTTTTGGTCGCCCAACTTTTCCTCGCATTCGGCTCCCAGAAACCAATGTCTTCTAATTTCCTAGTTTCCTCAACCGCCTCAACGTTTCTCAAATAAAGAGTACTCGAAAATCGAAATATCTACTTATACTACCTAGCGCTTTCAATTACAATTCCATGATCGTCAAGACAACGGGCCAAAAAAGGTGTTTCCTTCAGGCACTTGAACAGAACTCAGTGCGTGTCTTTGCGGTGCTGCAGCGAGAAAGTGCTGTCATGGTCTGCTTGCGTGTCGAGTGATGGCATCCCGCTGGTCACAGAAGGTAGGTCAGCAGAATCGGCCTCTTCTTCTTCCTCTGGTTCTGGTTCCTCAAGTTCTTCTGCGTGGTAGCTCCCTCCTTTCGTGCTGTTGGACTGGCAGATGTGCTTGTATATCTGGAGAGTCTGAGCTATGAAAGATGATGGGTTGCCAGCGGCGCTTGGAAGAAGAATTGTGTTGCTCTAGATTTTGATAGCAAGATGTCAGTACTTTGCCAATCATGCTAGGAATTGTAAAACACGGAAGCAGAACTTCACGGTCTAACCTTTTTAGCCAGAGAAGCAAATGCTTTGATGTATTGCTCAGCAACTCTCAGGTTCGCAGCCTAATAAGAGAGAGAATGAATAGCACTTAAGTGAGTATGCAAATTTTGAATAACCACCGTTTTGATACTGTTAATTCTATTTGTGATATTTAAATGTGATGATTAATTTGATAACAATATTTGTGAGTGTGTGATGATTAATTGGAATACAATATTTATGATGGATTATTTGTGATGGAAAATAATATTTGTGGAAGAAAAAGATATTGTGTGGTTTGTGGTTTATTTGTAACAAGTGTTGTAGCGCAGGCAACAAGTGGTGCATCGCAGGGATGCGAGATGCACGTTGCAGCGTAAGGATGTGAGATGGATGTACACTACAAGCCGGGAGATTCCGCGCAGGTGGCGCGTAGTCCCAGGAGCAGCACGCGAGGGTCGCAAGTGCAGACGCAGCACACAAGGTCGCAGAGGTGCAGGCGTAGCACGCGAGACGCACAGGTGCAGCGAGACGGGATGTGTAGAGGTCTACGCAGATGGACGACGCAGTGTAGCGGTCAACAACAGGTCGTGCAGACGAGTGAGTCATGTGAGAGTGATAAGTGGGCTGTACGCGTGCATGTGTGAGTTTTGGGCTATATGGATGTATTGGGCCATGTGTAATTGGGCAAGGTGGATATTCATGTATGTATTTGGTTAGAGATAAGATGTTGTTTGCTGAGAATAAATAAGGAGGGGGTGCTCCTGGCTTCGTGATCGCACGAAGGAAAAAATCAGAGAGGCGGCACGGAAAGAAAAGAGAGAGAAGCTCCGGCGGCGGCCGGGGACGCAAAAAAACAGAGGGCAAGCAGCAGTTACGTACGGGTGCAGAGCTTCTCGAGGCAAGCAAGGAGGTCACTGCGTGGGCTGTTGCTGCAGAATGCAGAGGCAAAGCAAGAGAGTTGCCCGAGGCGGTAGGAAAAAGAAGAAAACAGGAAGCTATTGAAATCAAAGCGACGTGAAGAAAGCAACAGGCAAGCATTGCTACAGGAAAGCTACAGGATTTAGAGAAGCTACAGTGCGCGCAGAGAGAAAAGAGATATTAGAAGGAAGAGAAAAGGGAAGAAAAGAGAAGAAAATTAGAGAAAAAATTTAGAGATTATTTGAGGTTTGTGCTTTCATTCAAAGGGATCCATATACATATTTTTTGAGAAAACCAATGAGTATAGGTTCCGATCTACTAATTATTATTTGCGTACAATTAATTTCTAGCATGCGTGTTTAGTCTAGTTTTCTTTCATGGTATTAGATTATTTATCCTAGATTGATTCTTCAAGTTTGGTCATTATTTTATTAATTTTCAGAATTAATAAAAACAAAAAAAAATTACTTCTAGGTGTTAGTTTGCACCAATTCATCCCCTCTTGGTGCGCCTCGATCCTTCAATTGGTATTAGAGCGGGTTTGCTTTAGATTTAATTTAACAATTAATAAGCATGGCGTATGTTGCATCTTTTTCTTTGACTAAACCTCATGTTTTTAGTGGTGATGATTACCTTATTGGAAAGTACGTATGGAGTCATTTTTAAAATCCCAAGAGTATGAATTGTGGGAAATTGTAGCTACGAAATATGTAAAACCTGAAAATATTATCACTAAGGAAGAAAAGGAGCTTTACATCTTGAATCAAAAAGCCATGAGTTATTTTTATAGTGCATTGTCCAGAGATGAGTTTAATAGAATTTCCACATCGTGCTCATGAAATTTGGCACTCTTTAGAGATTATTCATAAAGGTACTAATGAAGTTAAAAATGCTAAAATTGAATTGTACACACGTGAGTATGAGCTTTTCAGGATGAACCCTGGGGAGACGATTAAGGATTTTGGTACTCGCTTTAATGAACTTGTTAATAAACTTTTTGCCCTAGGAAAAGTGCTTTCACAAGAAGATCAATGTAGAAAATTGCTTAGGTCTTTAGATCAAAAAATCTGGCATGTTAAAGTGACTGCAATAAATGAGTCTAAGGAATTGAGCTCTTTGAAATTAGATTCTTTAATTGGTTCTTTGATGACATATGAGATGAGCATGAGTCAATTTAATAATGATCTTTCTAATGATACTTTCATTGCATTAGCTACTGTTGAAAAAGAAAAAGAATCAATATGGATTTTGATGAGCTCTCACTTCTGTCTAATAGAAGGTTTTAAAAACAAAGTTTTCTAAAAACAATGAAAAAGGCTTTCAAAAAGGAAGAAGTGATCTTAGTAATATACAATGCTTTGCGTGTAATAGATTTGGCCATTATAAAAGTCATTGTCCCAAGCTTGCTAACAAGAAGTCTAGCTCTTTTTGCAAAAGAAAATTTTCAGGTAAGAAGATGAAGCATGCACTTCATAAGGCATTATTGAAGATGGCGGAGGAGCTTGATCTCAAGTGATAATATTGCTGATCTATGTCTCATGGGGAGGAACATGGACAATGAGGAGGACGACGACGATGAGGACACCGGCGATGACAATGAGGTAACAAAGTACAAAGTCTGAAATTTTTGAAGCTTTTCGTGCACAAAAAAGAATTTCAAAAGTGTTGATCAAGAAGTATAAAGCATTAAAAATTGAAAAATGATGTGCTTCTTTCTACCACTATTAAAAATGACAATTGTGACTCTTGTGTAGAATTGAAAAAGAAAATTGATATTCCTTGTAAATCATGTGCAATTTTGAAAAATAAAATTTTTGATCTTGAGAATGCTTCTTGTGAGTCATGTGAATTTTATAGGAGTGAGAATGGTTTACTGAAATCTAGTTCTTCAACATGTGACAATTGTCTGATCTTGCAAAAAGAGGTAGATTCCTTGAAAAATTCTTT
Organism: Otatea glauca; assembly: GCA_036346275.1. Taxonomy (NCBI): domain Eukaryota; kingdom Viridiplantae; phylum Streptophyta; class Magnoliopsida; order Poales; family Poaceae; genus Otatea; species Otatea glauca. Next base: position 7,972,870 of record CM070728.1, on the reverse strand, counting down.
AGTAAAAAATTGATCTAATTTAGAGAATCATGTAAATAAGTTAGCAAAAGAATTTTCTTGTGAGGACCTTGCTGGAATTAGGAGAAAATTAATTGAACTTGAAAAGCGTCCTAACACCTTTTTATGTAATAGATGTCCTGATCTTACTCAAGAAAACAATTATTTGAAAATGTCTTTCGAAAAAAATGACAAATGGTGAGAAAAACTTGAATTTAATTCTTGATACATCAAAATGTTCATTTGAAAGGAACGCTTAGGCTTCGATAAAAATTCTATCTCGCAACCAAGCACGTCAAAGGTTATTCCAAAAACGCATGACTTTCAAAGTGGCATTTCTATGAAAAAGATTCAAAATAGCATTGTGAAAAAATGTTTTAATTGTGAAAAACTTGGACATATTAAAACCAATTGTTATGCTAATTTAGGTCCAAAATTTTGGAATAATTTTCATAATGTGAAGTGCTACAATTGCGGTAGGAACGGTCATATTGCTAGAAATTGTTTTATGCATCCTACTCGTTGTTTTGAGGCTAATAAAATTAATTTCCAGCAAATAATTTTTTTATTTTAATCCTAAAACTCCTCGAAAACAGCAAGCAACTTTGGGCATCACACCTTTATATAATACATATGGAACTAGAAGCCCGGTTGAGTTAAATAGTGCAAAAACAGCATGGATTCCCAAAAATTCTTTTAAAAACAGCAAAGTAAGAAAAATGTGGGTACCTAAACATATTCTATCATTTTAGAATAAAGATAAAGAGCTTGGAAACCCGTGGTTAATTGATTTGGATTGTTCAAGACACATGACATTAGATAAAAGAAATGGTTTTCAAATCTAGAAAGTATGAAGAATGATGGTAATGTGCTTAAATATTGAGACTAACCAACTCGAGGTGTAATATGATATTGCTTTTGATGAGTCTAGCCCCTATGCTAGAACTGTTTTACAAAGTGCAGGTTTGCATATAACAAAAAGAGATGACGAGTCTATACCAACAAGAAGTCTTGAACATGTAGTTGATACAAATGTGAATGGGGAACCAATGAATTCAACAAGGTATATGTGCTTTTATCCTATGGTACTCATGACTTTCATTTAGAACTAGTTGGTTATTCTTATGTTGATTTTGCTGGTGATACAATTGATATATGACATCATTTTATTTGAGATCATGTAGAGAAAGGTACCATTACAATTGTTTTTGTGAAAATTGAGAATCAAGTGGTTGATATTTTCACTAAACCTTTGGCATATTCTGAATTTGCAAGATTAAGAAGAGAATTGGTTATCATTCCTTTAAATAATGTTATGTAAATGCAACAATTGAGGGGGAGCATATGCATGTGTTGAAATAGAAACATTTATTTAGAAGTATTATGAGCAATATTTTTTTAAAATCTATTTATATGTAAATATTTGTCGACATCTATTCTTGATAGCGGTGTGTAGCAAGTTACTTTAGACTGTCTAGGCCCCATTGGTTCATGACCGAGATTCTTACTTATTGAATGTTGGGCACTTTGTTCTATACTGAGCAGTATCAAAGACTTGCTAAAATCACATTTAATAATACCATGAGTGTTCACTAGTACTCGAGATTAGTGGGTTATGCTAAATGTAAGTTACTTCCATTACATTCTAATACCATGGTAGTAGTCGACATATGCCTAAGATAACATGTTCCTTTGTCAAGCCCGTGACTATAAGCTCGAAAAATCTAGTAGTCAAATTCAAAAAAAAGAAGAAAAAAAAGCTTCCTCAAAGTGGATGCGAAAGAAGAAAAAAAAGTACCTCAAAGTAGTACAAGTGAACAAATGTTGTGGGCATACTAGACAAATACCTGTGGTGTGAGTGAGTGGGTGGAGTAAAATGATTATGTATAAACTTCTAAAATTTTAAAGGTTCTTGTTTATGCTACACAAAGTTTTATTATGCAGTCTTGATTTTTGCTCATGTGTGAATAAAATGATTTGTGAGTTGAAACGAGGTATGTTCTAGTGGAAGGTTTCTAGATGTTTAAATGTTCCTCTCTACTACTTACTATTGGAGTAGAGGTTGTATGGATATTTGTATTTTTTATTTAACTCGATTGCTCATGATATATCCTAAGTGCATGGATTTATTTCAATTATTTATTGCTCCAATAGCATTTTTTATTCATCCTTGATGTGTGTTTTGACAAAGGAGGAGAAATAGTATGCTACAGTGTGCTTAAACTGAAATAATTTTGTCATTGAGCTAAACTGAGATAATATGATTTGCATATGTCTAGAGGGAGTTATTGTATGATAATTAAGGGGGAGATTGTTGATAAAAATTATGGATTATTTGCATGTTGTCAAATCACTCATCAAGGGGGAGATTGTTAATTCTATTTGTGATATTTAAATGTGATGATTAATTTGACAACAATATTTGTGAGTGTGTGATGATTAATTGGAATACAATATTTATGATGGATTATTTGTGGAAGAAGATACTGGGTGGTTTGTTGTTTATTTGCAACAAGTGTTGCAGCACAGGCAACACGAGGTGCATCGCAGGGATGCGAGATGCATGTTGCAGCGCAGGGATGTAAGATGGACGTACACCGCAAGTCGGAGAGATTCCGCGCAGGTGGCACGTAGTCCCAGGAGCAGCACGCGAGGTCACAGAGGTGCAGGCGCAGCACGCGATAGACGCAGGTGCAGCGAGATAGGAAGCGTAGAGGTCTACGCAGATGGACAACACAGTGTAGCGGCCAGCGGATCGTGCATACGAGTGAGTCATACGAGAGCAACAGGTGGGCTGTACGCGTGCATGTGGGAGTTTTGGGCTATATGGATGTATTGGGCCATGTGTAATTGGGCAGGTAGATATGCATGCATGTATTTGATTAGAGATAAGATGTTAGCGTTTGCTGAGGATGCTCCTGGCTTCACGGCCGCACGAAGGAAAAAATCAGAGAGCGGCATGGAAAGAAAAGAAGAGAGGAGCTCCGGCGGCGGCCGGGGACGCAAAAACAGAGGGCAAACAGCAGCAGTTACGTATGGATGCAGAGCTTCTCGAGGCAAGCAAGGAGGTCACTGCGTGGGCTGTTGCTGCAGAGGCAAAGCAAGAGAGTTGCCCAAGGCGGTAGGAAAAAGAAGAAAACAGGAAGCTATTGAAATCAAAGTGCCGTGAAGGAAGCAACAGGCAAGCATTGCTACAGGGAAGCTACAGGTCGTATCTATATTGCGCGTAGAGAGAAGCTACAGTGCGCGCAGAGAGAAAAGAGAGATTAGAAGGAAGAGAAAAGAGAAGAAAATTAGAGAAAAATTTTAGAGATTATTCGAGGTTTGTGTTTTCATGTAAAGGGGTCTATATACATATTCTTTGAGAAAAACCAGTGAGTATAGGTTCCGACCTACTAATAATTATTTGCATTTGCGTACAATTACTTTCTAGCATGCATGTTTAGTCTAGTTTTCCTTCATGGTATTAGATTATTTATCCTAGATTGATTCTTCAAGTTTAGTCATTATTTTATTAATTTCCAGAATTAATAAAAAAATTTAGTTTTAAGTGTTAGTTTACACCAATTCATCTCCTCTTGGTGCATCCTTAAGATATAGAATATTATACTGATAAAGTCAACGAATTGTGATACCTCAGTGCTGCCTTCAGCTCTCATGGCATCAGAAACCAATTTGATTCCTCGAGCAGTAGCTTGTGACTTCGCAAGAATCGCTGCAGCCTCACCTGAAGCAATCCAATGAAAAGAAACAAAATGTTTCAGAGTAACCAAACCAAACTACACAAGCAATCCAATCTTCAAAAGCAAGCAAGATTATGGTAGAATAAACAGAAAGGATGCATGGTGAATAAATCTACAGCCCAGGTTACCATGAGCAACATCCAAACGTGGACAATGGAAAAGTTCAAAAATGAGCAAGATGACGGCAGAATAAATGGAACAAACAGAAGGATGCATGCTAAACAAATCTATAAACCAGGTTATCATGAGGAACATGGAAAATGGAAAAGCTCAAAAGCGAGCAAGATGATGGCAGAATAAATGGAGCAAACAGAACGATGCATGCTGAACAAATCTACAGACCAGGTTATCATGGAGAACATAGAAAATGGAGAAGTTTAAATGAGCATGTCACATACCCTTAGCGCGATTTGCCTGATCCAACATAGCTCCTGGTAGAATAAATGAAAAGTGTCAAACATAGGTTCATCTTCCATATATTACAATCCAATACTGATCTTGCATACAGGTTGAGATAAATTACGTCAAAGCAAAAGCATTTAAGATGTATTAAAGTAGTTTAAGCTAGAACAGGAGGTGGTAAGGATTTCATATCCAAGTTATCCCTTTTCTCAGAGAGAGTTACTAGAGCCCCACATCCACCTCAAAAAATAAAAAGGATCATGCATTGATCACCTTCTGATTCAAGGACTTGGGCACGTTTTTTCCTTTCAGCTTCTGCTTGCATCTCCATAGCCACCTTAACCCCACGTGGAGGAGATATATCCCCTGCAAAGTAAATTTAAAAATATCAGAAAAACATCAAAACTATGCTTACAGGTATAACTCGATATCTCAAAAGCAGAAAAACATACTGATCTCATAACGGAGACACTTCAGGCCCCAATCTGTTGCAGCTTCATTTATGGACCTCTGCCAAAAATTGTCAGAAAATACATAAAAAGGCAGCTCATAGAACTTATAAATTATAATGAGGTCATGAAAAGCATGAGACAGGGACTACATCCAAAAAAAGAGCATGTGACAACAGCCACTGCAAAAGGTTCTCAAAGAACAGTATGATTAAGTTCTTTGTTTTTCTTTTGCTTGAGTTATCACCACAAGTCGGCTACTTATTTGGGGCAAGAATTTCAACACAACATTATAACCACCTTAACAAAATAAGATGGAGAGAAGTCCATTGCTACTGCAGGTGTTTTGCCCTTTCAGCATAGTAAACATAGTAGTAGACAACCATTCAGTAATTGTGATACACAGAAAAGAATGCCATCATAGGGTAATCATCATGACACTTCAAAGAAATTGTACAAGTGTTCTTCAGAGAGGAACTTGAAACATAGTATTGGTAAATATGAAAAAGGATTCTGTTGTTGAAAACTCAGACACAGCACAGGTCTATTCTTTACCTGCCCCATTTAGCAATTACCATATAAACAATGCTGTAAAGTCCACATTAAACTGTTAAAGTTGAAACTGCTCCCCATGTGTTTCGTATGCTATATTATTAAGGCAGTTCCTGGTCTTCATAAAGATTATTTAATACATCAACATTCATTTTACCATCAGGAGAATATATGCAACCATATTTAAAATAGACTAGCGATTTACAATAAATGATGCATGAGAACATTGATTTCTTCGTATAGCCATAAAGTATAGATTATAGAATATAGTGATACAGTTAACATATGAACACAGTGCATTGCATATGTAAATACTAAACTTGTATGCATTGTTCTCCACAACAATCCACGTGGTAAGGAAAGTAGAACAAACAACTCATGATGTGAACAAGATGTCATACCACAATTTGCTCATTTAATGTGTCCCTCTCCTCAAAAGTCTTGTCTAAGGTTATTTTTCCAAGCTCACTTCTCATGGTTGTTTGTGCAAGTTGAATGACTGCAAAAATTGGATTCTCCACACCATAGGAAGCAAGGTAAGGATCAACAATCTGCGAAGTTCACAACAATGAAATAGGAATTAGCACTGAGCACTTGCCAGCAACAGAACCTGATATGCATAAAGCTGACAGTAGATATGCAAATCCAGAAACAGAGTCAATTATCATAAACCAATTACTTGATATATATCTTAACTATAAAAATGTTCATTTTCCCATTGGTGCATTTGCAGAAAAGTTACATATGAAGAATAACAGGTACACCTGCCAAGTACCCCGGTTCAGAAATATAAAGCGTATTTGACTTTGCACAAGGATTAAGGTTGGGGTGAAATTAAGGGTACGAGTGAAAATGACTTAGATACCCCACTTAATTGTCTTGGAAGATGAGAGATAACTGTTTGTGTGTGGTGGTAATGAATAAATGCATGTAGTTGAGAGAAAATAAATAGGGGTATAATAGGAAAAGCCTTATTAAATCTACATGCAAGTCTTATATTTCTGAATAAGATCATTCAAACTATAGGCCTTATATTTCGGAACGGAGGGAGTAACAGTTACCTGCCCAGCAAGAATGCTCGTTGTAAAGTCATTGAATGCCAAGAGGATTAACACAAATATAACTACCCAAGCTACAGATATTAACAACATCTTTATGTCAAAATATAGTAGACAGGTCACTAAATTGTCTGAAAGTATCTCAGAAATCCTTGTAATGGATAGAGGAAGCTTGTTAACTTGATAATAATAATAATAAAAGAATATCCCATATGGCTAAACTGCTAATCTACATATTCATCACAGTAAACAGTCAACCTGAAGCATGTCAGAATCATCTGATTAAATGAAACCAAGTGTGATGCCACAATGATTACATGACAAAGAAACATGACAAGGAAATAAGCAGTACATTTATACACACACACAATAACTCCTTGCAATGTGCTTTCCCATCTAAATATGCCTAAACCATCAACCTAGGATCTGCCAAAAACAGCATCTGTCTAATCCATGTGAAAAACTAGTACACTGCATTACTGCAATAGAACCACTTAGAAGCCACCTAATTAAATTACAAAATTATGCACTATACAAATTCACGCACTTGCATCAATCCCTCATAATGCAGTATATACATCCATGTCCTACAACAAATGAAAAGTCCCCAAACCCCATACACCCAGGTCATCACGACTTGAACAGGCTTATTTTCAACAATTTCAATCGTTGATTCTATAACCCTATGTCAAACACAGAGCCTTGCTTGTTATGGCAAGGCATCATCTTTGCACATGCACAAAACCCAAATTAACATGAAAACCAGGCAAAATATGAAGGTGTGATCCAACCACCACCATCTCAGTCAAAAATACAATCACCTAAAAGAACCTCTTTTTAAAAACCACCAAATGCACCAAAGTGCAAGCATGACATAAGAGGTTGAGAAGCCACTGAAAAAAATAAAAGCAGTAAGAAAAACCATAGGCAGGTATCGTCTATACCAACTGGAGAGTACACATCATGAAGGTGTGCAGCACCTTGAGCTTGCTACTACCGTTGAAGTGAGCCCATGCATTGATCCCAATCACCATGGACCATGGCATCTACAGCCTGGTAAAGACAGAACAAGGGGGCATAATATAGACATCCTTGAATCATACAGAAGTACTACAGCCTGCGGCAACTGCACGCCCAGTACCACAAGAACCCCACCATCCCTATCCTGGCTAATACTGGGCAGAACAACAAATATCCCATGACTGCTTTGGCCCAATACAAGGCAATGGTGACTCATGAGGATGTTTTGTAAGTGGCCAACTAAGGAGAGCAAAATCTTGAGTTTGCTTGGAAAGCTTTTGCAAGAGAAAAGGCCTAAATAAGCATCATGACATATGTTTCTACGACTAGATGGCTTGGCCTAATTCAAGGGGATATACATTTTACAAGTTACAATCAATTCAAATATAACCCCCTCAACATTCTAGTTCTACCTTTCTCGAGTGAGTTTCAGTTAAATATACCTATCCAGATTGGAGTATACTTAAGACACCTGCACACCTTAACAGATTGGAGTATACTTAAGACACCTGTACACCTTAAAATTATGTGGAACAGCAAGACGTAACATAGGTCAAAATTACTGGCGATGTGATAAAATGGTATGACAGGATTGGTTAACGCAAAACCACAAATACATGTCAGACAAGATTAGAAACATACATACAGGATCAATTGAATGCACAGTTGTTTAGCTCAGTTTGCTCGAAACGTTACTCTCCAAGTCGTCGTGCTAAATCCTGTTCCTATACCATGCTACCTACCAAACAAAATTCCTAAAGCACTAAACGCCACACATTCACGCAAACCAATCAGCCTTCACAACACAAACACATCCATCCATTCCATCTCCTACACCTAAACAGGACATTCACACCCAAAACGCTCGCAATGCAGCATAATCATCAACCAATCTCCAAGAGCACCAAACCAAACTGACTAAACTTCAGATATCGTTACCATATGTCAGCCCACACCAGTCAAATCACAAACTACAATCAATTCACACAAAGCCCTCACCACAATGCATCACGTCCATCAATCCATCTATCTCACACCAACGACTGGAAATTACCAAACTACCAACAGCATCGCTGATGATAAACAACAGGGCAAGGCGAGGACGATGAGCTATATTTGTATACCTTGGTGTAGAGGACGGCATCGATCTGGATGGAGACGTTGTCGTTGGTACTGGTCGGGGATGGGAACATATCCATCCATTCCATTTCCGACACCACCAAACCACATCTAACCCAGACATCACAGCCGAAAACCCCACAATGCAGCATAACCATCGACCCATCTAAAAGATCACCAAACCAGACCTCTAAACAGGACACCCAGACATCCACACCCAAGGCACTCGCAATCTAGCATAATCATCCACCTCTCACCTAGAGCACCGGACCAAACTAACTAAATTCAGAAATCCTTGGCATAACTCAGCGAACACCAGTCAACTCACAAAGTCAAATCAATTGACACAAAACCTCACCATAACGCACCACATTCATCCATCTCGCATCAACAATCGGAAATTAAGAAACTACCAACAGCATTACCGATGATAACAAGGACAAAGCGAGGACGATGAGCTATATTTGTATACCTTGACGTAGAGAACGCCGTCGATCTGGATGGAGACGTTGTCCTTGGTGATGGCGGACTGGTCGGGGATAGGGATGGCCTCCTCCTTGAGCGAGTGGACGTAGGCGATGCGGTCAACAGCGGGGACGAGCACGTGGATCCCGGAGCCGAGGGTCTTGAGGTACTTGCCGAAGCGCTCCACCACGAACGCTTTCTTCTCCGGCACGATGCTCACGCCCCAGTTCACCGGCGTGCTGAGCGCCTCGTACCTTCGCCGCACAGGCAAACGGGAAACGTCAATTTCTTCTAGAACGTCCTACAAGGAAGGGCGGTGCTGGGGTGTAAGACAAGAGTTGGTTGGGCTCACCGTGAGACGTCGTCGCGGGAGAAAGCGCGGGAGGAGGGGCCGAGCTGGCGGGTGAGGAGGAGGAGCTGCCGCACGGGGACGGCAGATCGCCGGAGGAGGGTCGCCATCGTCTCGTCGACGGCGGCGGTGGGAGATGGGAAGAGGTTTGGGGAGACTTCGGGTTGAAAAAGGGATGGGCTTTCGCTCGAGGGTGTAGGCGTGTAGCTGTAGCATCTCTCCTTGGCAGTTGGACCAGCTTGTGTTCCAAGGTCAACATCTCGTTTTCGCTCTAAATTTTGTCCATGGTTAGAGAACAAAATCTCAGTAAGATTTAAAAATTTTGGATAAATTTTAGACGAAATACAAAAACAAAAATTCAAATCTGGTTTTTTTTATCGAGGAAACCGAAATTTCGGCGGTTTTGCAGAGATCACGACAAAATTGCACCGAGCGAAAAATAGATCAAACGATGTCGAAAAATTTTGAAATTATTTTTTTAGGTTTCTAACACATCATTGATGTTCCCATAAAAATTTCAGATGATTATCAGATCTGAGGAATTTTGAAAAATTCAAACATTGTTACTGTCCTGATAAAACACTGACCAGCAAGTTTGAACCGAATGAAAAATTAAACAAACTATGTTAGAAAATTTTTAAATTTGGTGTGCATGGTTGTGATGCATCATAATATTCCCATAAAAATTTCAGATGATGATCAATCTTCATGAATTTTTAAAAATTCAGACAGTGCTACTGTGCTGATAAAAGCTTTACCCGCAAACTTCAACCAAATGAAAAATGGTACAAACCACGTCAGAAAATTTTAAAAAAATTTAGATGGTTTTGATTTATCATCAATGTTTCTATAAATTTTTCATCTGATGATCAAACTTCAAGGAGTTCCAAAAATTCCGACAGTGCTACGTTCGCATAAAAGCCTGATATTCGATACATAGATTTGCTTTAGCAACATAAAATTTTTAAATTTTTTGAAAATTTTGCATAAAGGTTATAAGGAAATTGTTAAGATCTCATAAAAATTTTGAATCATGATCACCCTCCACTGAATTTATAAAATTCTTATAAGTACAGTGTACCATTTATGTTCTTTCTGTTTTTGATTTTTGAAATATAACAAATGAAGTTCAATAAATATATAGATTTGATTGAGCAAACAAAATTTTTTATTTTTTTTTAAAAAAATTATATAATGTTACTTAGTCAATTATTAATCTCTCGTAAAAATTTTGGATCATGATCACACACGAGAAAATTTATAAAATGCTGACAATGTTACTATCCCAATTATGTTCATTCAATTTTCGATTTTTTAAAGATAACAAATAAAATTAAATTATTTTTAAAAAATTTATGTATGATCCTCAACTTCTTAGGATGGTACCATAAATTTTTCACGTCATGATAAATCATGTACAATTTTATAATAATTAATCAGTGTTTCTACAGTTTTTAAAAAATGTCTCAAAAAAATAGTTTTTCCACAACTTATCATAGAAGATCACTTTTTCTAGGGTAATTGACTTAAATCCTGTCAAATCCGAGTATTAAACTTTGAATTCCGGGTTCAAATCCCGAGATACCGGGCGGTAAGGGCGAAATCTCGTCGAAAAAAATGAGATTACTGTAGCAAAACTAATTTGTTTGAATTTTTAAATTCGCCTAGCTCCAGAGAACGAGATCTCGTGAAATCTCGCCGAGATTTCTAACCTTGGTTCCAAGAATACGCTTCAAAAAACTTGCGTTCCAATAATGGTTAGCGTTTCCTTTTTCTGTTTTAATTTCCTTTATTATATTCCGTTCCTTTGTCATTCGTCGAAAAATAGATTATCCCTGCAGAACCACCATGGTTTCGAATTTCGCCAAAATTTCATCGAATTTCAGTGGGTCCTGAAATTTTTTTATCCCGATTACATTTCGGTAGGTTCATTTGAATGTTCGTCAAAATTTGTCATAAATTCAAATTTTGTAAAAATAATCAAATTTTTGGACAACCATTTCGTCCCAAAATTTCCAAAAATACTAATTTTCGATGATTTCGATAAGCGTTGAAAAAAAAATTGAACTGAAACCTTGATAACCATAACGCTTGCATAAATTACCATAGCATAAGTTCTATATCAAAACACACAACTAAAGATATACAGTAGAAATTTATCTGAAACTGAAAGACCATATGAAGATCAATCCATGGATGTGTGATAAGTATTTAATATGTGTTAGGCTTGTTAATTTGTGTGAGTTGTCCATGACTAGTGGTCGGGCCTTGACTGGTCAAAGCCATACGTGGTCAGGCCTAAGTGGTCGTGGAATAAGGTGGTCACAACATAAATGATCCAAGGAGAAATTCTTAGATATTTGACTAGTCAACGAGCCTTGTCAGGTTAATGTTGTGTATTATTTTGAGCAATGCTATTGATGTTGTGCTTGTCTGAGATGGTTGTAGGACTTCGGAGCTAGATCATGGTGAGGCGGAGAAGACTGAGACTAGGCTGGGAGAGCTGAGGTTCAAACTGTCAAAGTGACGTCGAAAGATGACTAAGACTGGAGAGTTGCTGCAAGCCAGGATGACAAATGGATAGATGAGATACTAACTTGAGCCCTACTCAAGCAAAGGAGAATCATTGGATCAAGGGTTCGCGGATGGAGTAGTGGTTAAGTTAGTGTTAAATGATTAAAACTCGTTATGTTATTGGGTTGTTGGTTAGCCCATGTACGAGTAAGGGAATGAATCTCAGCACTTGATGAGGTTTCTTGAGGGCCAAGTGGTCATCTAAAGATGGAGGTTGCTCGTAACATGCTATAAGTAGAGGGGTGGAGGGATGTCTCCCTACCAAGTCTGAGAGATGGATTTTTGGTTTCCATATGCTCCTTTGAGCTTTGCCTACCATGAAGTGTGGTTTTGTAACTATTCCTCTTTAAGCAATTCAAGATTCTAGTTTATCCATATTCTAAAATTTATTTTAATTTTTGCATGATTCTTTCATGAAACTTGAGTTTTGCTTCTTCTCCTTCTACTTATGTACTTATATTGGATTAAGGACCTATAAGAGATAAGGAAACTTATCTAGATCATGTCTCAATCCAACAAGATCCATTAGAACTCGTTCTTGCTCAAGTTACACTTGGTACATCATGTTCTTGTTGATTTTTGAGTTTCCGCTTCTTATATGTTCTTGAGTGGTGGGATGGTTGTATGATTAATAGAAATACCTTGAGAAAGTCTTGTTCCAATCATCTAAATTTCATCTCACTTGAAAGTTTCTCAAGAAACCTGGTTTTTGGCTTGAGGAAGCCTTTTAAAAGATCTTGTTCCTAAGAGTATGAGGCAGTTTCTCGGATGATTTAGCTTGCTATGGTTTATGGGATATCATTCAAAATCATCAAGATCATATTTAGCCCACGAGCAAGCTCATATTGATGTTTGTATTTTCGACCTGTTTTTTGTGCAAATTTCCTTAAAATTGTAAAGATTGAAACTTTAAGGTTAATCTACTTGATTGATGATTGGAATAGGTTCTTGACATCAATAGGAATGTGCATACAAAGTTTCACAGATTTTGGATCAGCCAATCAAAAGTTACACTGATGCTTGATTTTAAGATCGTGATGATTTTATTATTCATCCTGATTTTACTGTTTATCCAACCTGTTTCGACGTGCTCTTTTAGCTAGAGAAGTGGTCTAAATTTCATGAGGAAAATTTTATTTGACTCCTATTCATCCCTCTCTAGTCGCCATTTTAGGTCATACAGAAACATTCGTTTCCATTTTGAAGTTTCCCAAGATTCCACATTTGTGCATTGTTACCTTTATTGAATAAGGTAAAAAAGATCTTCTTCCAACAACAGTACTTATTTTTTTAGAGGAAGAATACTTAATTGTTTTAGTCGCCTAATATTTAGATGATTTTAATTTTTTTTCTTTCAAAATGAAGTAGCCACAAAACAAGGATGGGTGCATGTCCAAACTTGCAAGGCCAGGACTTGGTTTGTGTATCGGGAAATGCTTGTCGCCCTGTCGGAAACTTTGGGTTAGCCCATACACACAAACAGCTATTTCTATCCTTTTCTTTTTAGTCACTTCTTAATGTGTGTAAATTTCTTTTTTTTCCTTGTAATTAGTCCTTCCATGATGAACTGATTACATTCCGTGCACAATACACAGCATTATTTATCTCTAGTAGTATTGTTCTACAAGGGCCTGGATATATCTATCTTATCGTACACGAAAAAGAAGATAGAAATGCAAGGAGCGATTAAAGGCTCGCACAGTATACGGTGGCCAGATAGTAAGAAGTTGAAGGAAAAAGAAAAGCGTGCTCTGCTCGGCAAGGCACAATTTTTTAGCAAGCACTCTAGAATCAACTAACGCGAAGATATTCGACTCCTGGATTCTTCATGGATTAGGGTGTATTTAATTGTTTATACCAAGTGATACATGTATGAGATGGTTAAGAAAAATAGTATCTATATGTTTGGTTGTTTGAATGGAACAATCTCATCTTAAACGGTGTGATACAAATTTAAGTAATATTTACTGTAGATACTAACCATTTCAGTCATCTAAAACAATTGAATCAAATGGTACAGAACTATTCTATCCCATTCAATCTTATCCCCCAACCAAACACAGTGAATCAGAAGAGTCCAGCTTAAACTGCAGTACGCCGGCGATCTCACTAGACAAGCATACATCACGATCATAACACATTGTGTAGACTAAGCAAGAATCGAGGAGTTGGGCAGTGCTGCATGGGACGCACGGGAGCAAAGATCGATCGTAAGCAGGATGCTAGAATGTAGAGAGTTTCTGATGCCAACGCAGCCGGCGCCGCTCCGGCCGGTCTTGGCTCCGCGCGCGAGCCAGCGTGCGGCGGCCGGCGAGAGACGAGAACACCGGCAAACGGACCTGGGGTCGCCGCGCACCGTCCGATCATCTTGTGCGGCTCAGATCGGAGGTCGTAGTGCCATGGATGGTGATGTTTTCATTTCACCTAGCTAGGACCTGGGCGAGGGAGAGGGACACTGCATGCGTTGGAGCTGTTCTATGCTAGTAAGCCATCTGTTGCAGTCGCTCAAAATGCAGAGGTGTTAGCTTGGAGATGGTGTCATGGAGATAGATAGATGTAGACGGTGCTTTCTCGGCTAGCAAGGAATGCGGCTGCTTCTTTTCTGGCAGCAACAGCATGCATGCTGGTATCCCCTTCATGTTGAAGCAAAATGCATGCAAGGATGCTGTATATCAGGGTGCTAGCCGACTGGCGGAGGCGGAGCCACCTCCCGGATAGGGTAGGTGACTGTCCAGGCTTACTAGCGAGATAAGTAATAGAATTCTAGTGCAGTCTAGTCACTATCAAGCACTATAAAAATCACATCTTCCTAAGCAAGCTTTTGATTGTAGTTAGATTTATCCAAGTTTTTAAAATTTCTTAGTTCCGCCGCTTCCTAGTGGGGGGTGTTGATCATGTCATCGTAGATAAGGATTCCCTGAACCTTGTTAATCTGTGGCATTCAAGAGGTGAGCGTAGATCGCTGCAATATAATTCTGCTAGAAATCCAAGACCTTAGCCTTTTTATTCTCTTCTTTTGATATTATTCGTGTAAGGAGGGTAGGGAACTCGTTTGTGCATTCAACAAGCTTTCCCAACTAGAACTTTGTGTAGTTGGAACAAGTACCAAACTTGTTGAAAATATGCACGATACTTTTATTCTAAATTTTATTTTAAGGTAAATATAATCTCTACTGCTTCTAATTAGGAGTTGGTGACAGTGGTCCGTTCTCCTCTAGAGTATCTGATTCGTTGGATCTGACATGAACGACCGAGATAGAAGAGGATTTAATCATATCTTAAATGGAAGGATTTTATCATATCTTTTTTGAATAGAAATATTATTTTAGCATATCTCTATTCACATGTTCTTACTATAGAAAGATGTTATTCATATATCTTATAAATGGAAAGATTTTCTCATCATATTCTGCATGGATAGAAGGATATACTCACCATATCCCATAATACGGGAATTCTATCTCATCATATCTGGAAATGCATAGGTTAAAAGGAAAGAATCACGCAACTAAATCACGTGCCAATCACGAAGATGTCGGGGAGACCTAGCTTCCATCCGTCTGTGTACACTGCCTTCTGCTTTCATCTACTCCCTATTAGAGGGCACACACTCTCATCTTCAGGAGGACAAGCCGTTCGTTGGATCTAACATGAACAGTTGAGATGGAAGGGGATTTAACCCGATAGTCAAATCTCTTCGGAGGAACAAACTTTTTCTACTATTGAAACATAACTAAAATTAGTGTTCTTTACAAATAAATTTTGTATCGCAAATTGAGTTTTCGTTGCAACGCACGGGTGCATGACTAGTAAAGACTATATATATATATCTACGCATAAATTAGCGGTCAACATACTGTACTTCGGGATATGCTCATGTATTGAAAATTAACAGAGTTGATTGATCACATGAACAACTTACGATTAGGCTTGATAAAGAATAGGAAGCAGCGCAGCACAGACGTGGACGTGGAAGTAGTCGATATCAAGAAAGAAGTAGAGCGGTCGTGCAGATCTGTTGCCTACAAACCTTATTACCGCCCTGTGTAGGTGATCTTTACGACAATAGCTCGGAGATATCGCTCACCCTCCTTCATGGTGCACGTCAAGGAGGAAGGCTGTCGAGGTTCAGCTCTTCAACACCATAGTACAGCAATTCAGAGAGGAGGAGAAAGAATGAAGCAGGAATTCAATGTATATGACCTGGACGTCTCCAGATTTTTATATAGACGCGTGTCAGTTACTCACTAGTAATTGATGACATTATGTCAATTTAAAGAGACGTTTAAATCACATTTAAATAGAATGAATAGAGTGATAATACGCGAAAATATGCAAATACGCGAGCGTGTGCTCATGTATGTGTTTAGCTAAAGTCCTCCTCATGCCATGTATCATATTATTTAGGAGTGACAAGGACTGCACATTATAAATTGTCTTCTCTCCACTTAGCTAGACAATATGATACTAAACCATATTTGCTTTGAAATTAAACAAAATAGACCTCATGGACCAATTTCTAACAAAACTTTAAATTGTAATGTTTGCAGCGCGATTGTAATTCTTCTCCTTAACGAAGAGATTTGCTCTTGGTCTCAAAAAAAAAATCTGGAAAGCCATCGAGCCACAGGTCGGCATGACGTTCTCCTCCGTTTGCGCCATGAGCAACTAAGGCATGTATTGCACTTTTATACAAGAACGGGGCAAGAAGAAATTTAGAAGTTACTGGCTACCAATTTATCATATTTCCCTTCTTAAAATACGGTGCAAATGCTAAAAAAACCCGAAGAAACGGCAGCATAGACACAAAGTCAATCTATCTTATGTACCACAAATTTTCAAATATAAATTCAATCAAGAAACGGGGAAAATTGCAAGGAACGATTAGACTTTTGCACATTATAAGGTGGCCAAATAAGAAAGAGGAAGAAGCCATGTGTGCTGTGCTAGCTCTCAAGAAAAATTACTGGTGTACGTATACTTTTTGTAGCAAGCACTGCATAATCAACTAATGGGAAGGT
Source organism: Otatea glauca (assembly GCA_036346275.1). Classification (NCBI taxonomy): domain Eukaryota; kingdom Viridiplantae; phylum Streptophyta; class Magnoliopsida; order Poales; family Poaceae; genus Otatea; species Otatea glauca. The sequence continues at coordinate 7,956,121 of CM070728.1, read as the reverse complement.
CTTCAACTCAATACTACAGAATTGTACGTCAGAATCTGTTCTTTTTTGCCATTACAGTCGGTTCAAGTGACGATACGAAGTCTTTAGATAGTGATGAGGTGGAGTTATCACAGTCGGTTTTGGCCCGATTATGATAAAGCATCATTAGAATCGGTTATTAGGTGAAACCGATTCTGATGAACACTTTATCACAATCGGTTTTTTCGAATAACCGATTCTGATAAAGGTCATCAGAATCGGTTCTTTCAAAGAAGTGATTGTGATGACCCCCTCATCAGAATCGGTTCTACACAACCGATTCTAATGATGGATCATCACAATCGCTTTCTTCTAAGAACCGATTGTAATGGTATGATTATCACAATCGCTTTCGTCAAATAACCGATTCTACTGATGTGGTCATCACAATCGCTTGCTTAAAAGAACCGATTCTGATAAGAGGTCATCAGAATCAGTTCCTCCTAAGAACCGATTCTAATGATAGTGTCATCACAATCGCTTTATTAAAAAAAACGATTCTGATGGGACGTCATCAGAATCATATACAAGAACCGATTCCAATTATGTGGTTATCAGAATCGGTTCCACATAAGAATCGATTCTGATAACCCTCATGGGGGTGTTGCAATTTTGCATATTACCCAAAATAGCACATATTAACAATGGGCATATATCATATTCATAATACAGAACACAAAATGCACATATCACATTCACAGAACACGAACACTTAAATTACAATACATATAGCCCATTCGTTCACAACATACAAACACAAACATGCTTAACAATCAATACACGTGCATATATATCACATTGACATATACAATTAATATTGTTTCCATATGGACTAGTAGGACGCTTCAGGATCTCTAAACCTACCGTCCTCCGATATAACTTCTAACCAGTACCATTGGCATAAATGGTCTCGTAAATTGTTGAGTGCTTTGCTGTCTAAGCTCTTCCGGGGGATATTGATCATTTGCAAAACATAAATGAGTGCATGAATTTAAATTTCAAAATTTGTATGTGAAAGACTAAGTATGCATATACATATATCTTAGGAAAAAGGTGTGAGTCGCCGATCACAATTAACATGTGTTGCATGACACAGAAGGAATGGGTGAATTAACGCAATGAAGTGTTCACGACTGTTAGAAGAGACCAACAACTCTGCAGTACGTCAGCGATAGAACAAAACAAGCAGAGACGACGAAAGATAACACCATATAACGGTTAAACACCTTGTGTAAACTAAGCAAAAAAAGAAGAATGACATGTTGCAGAAAAGAATGCTATGCATTTGGCATTTGGCATGCAGGCCCTCTGAAAGCAACGAATAAACTAACAGTGGCCTGCTCTACTCTATCCTTGTGTTGGTTCTAGTGTTGATTCTTGAGTACTAGTAATACATATTATTTGCCTGCCTTGTAAGACTTATCCAATAAAGATTAGCTTCTTAACCTGCTAGATTTACATATTTTTGCTGAAACCGAACGTATCAGACTACTGAATTAACCGGCGCTTGTCAGGGGGCAAAAGCACAAAAGAAAGAGACGAAAGAAAAATGGATTGGCTTAGCTTGGCCGGCCTATTAAGAATTAACTAGGCCCGGGCCTACAATGGACAGTTTTCCGCCGCGCCGCCCAGAAAACCCCTCCAAAACCCACCGTTTCGGCCGACGCTTGTCGTCCAGCGCCGTGATCCACACCGGCTACTCTATTCTCGTTGTTAACGACGAGCTATAGTAGCCAAAATTACAAGGATTCTACTATAGGGATTGAGATTTGAGATTCTGATAGCGGATGTCGTATACAGGTAGTATTACAGTTTCTACCTACTTCTCTGCGTGTAAGTATGGCAGCTCGATGGCTAAATTGGTGACATAAACAGAAGATTACAAGAAGGTGTGACGAGATGTGCGTGCGTAGTACATGACTACAAACTTCGGTTCGGTGGATCACCGACCAAATCGCATTTTCTTGAGTTTATCTAACAAGTCTTTATGTTTTTTTTCTCGAGAACACACATGCAGTATCATATAACGCTCAGTGTTATAAATAGCTAGCTATAGCTATAATGTAGCTACGCTATATCTTTTTTCAACACTAAATGCAAAGCTACGAGCCGATGTTTCATTATATAAGCTACATACGCTATAGCTATCAATAGCTCTGCTATATGCAGTAACTTATAAATAACGATAACTCCGTTATATGTCGTAGCTTGTAGCTAGCGATAACTACGGTATCCTATATAGGCACCCACGAGTCAAAATATTGGGTCCATTTTGAAATTCAACATTACTAGAATGCTCAAATGTATCTCTTATAAACGAGAAAACACAATAAAAGACTCCATCTCACCCTTTTTCAATAATCCAACATTTATATTTCGTAGTGATTAAGTACTTGTTGTTAAGAACATTGCGATATAATTATCAATTACGGTCTTTAATATGTATTAGCATGTTTGTTGATTTTGGACATGACTCGTATTTTTATTATAAAAATATTAATACCTTATAAAGTATCATAGTTTTATGATTTGTTTGAATGCGACTTATATTATATATATATATACACACTATTTTTTAAAAAAATAATAGTAAAAATACGACGAATGATAGCTTCTATACGTAATAGCTATCGTAACTTTTTAAGATCTTACCGTGAAGCTGCGAAAAATCGTGATTTAAAACGTGCGGCAGGACTCTAGTTTACATGCAAAATGCCGAGTTGCACAGGTGTAGCAACCACGCACGCACTCGATCGTGTAGAAGAACCCAACGACACCCTGCCGCTGCCGGCCACACCAATTAATTGTGATTTAAACACAGGTCGAGTTTAATTGTTAATTAGGCATCGTTTTCTCCAACCTAATCAATCACCCTCATGTCGCAACAAAAACCTAACGATCACACGTAACGTACGCACATAAAACCCCACACGCACCTCATCACTTCCACACTTCTCTAGCTTGCATGCTAGCTAGCTTCTCCATGGCCATCGCTGCCTTTCTCTCTCTCATCCTTCGCCTCTTCGCCGTGCAAGACATCGAGGCGGCACATGGCGGCGGCGGCGGCGATGACGACGCCCTCACGTCCTGCCTCGCGATCACCGGCGTGCGCAACGTGACGACGCACCGATCGCCCGCCTACGACGCCGCGTTGGGCGTCTCCATCCAGAACCTCCGGTTCACCGGCCCCGGCGCGCACAAGCCGGCTGCCGTGGTCGTCCCGGCTTCGAGGGACGAGCTCCGCGCTGCCGTGCTGTGCGCGCGGGAGGCGGGGCTCGTCGTGCGCCTCCGCAGCGGCGGCCACAGCTACGAGGGCCTCTCCTACACCACCGAGGACGGCCGCAGCTCCTTCGTCGTGATCGACCTGGTGGCTCTCGACCGGGTCCGGGTCGACGCCGCGTCGCGCACGGCGTGGACAGAGTCCGGCGCGACGCTCGGTCAGGTGTACCACGCGATCGCCGAGTCGAGCCGGACCCTCGCGTTGTCGGCCGGGTCGTGCCCCACGGTCGGCTCCGGCGGCCACATCGCCGGCGGCGGGTTTGGGCTGCTGTCCCGCAAGTACGGGCTCGCTGGCGACAATGTCATCGACGCCGTGCTGATCGACGCCGACGGCCGGGTGCTGGACCGGGCCGGCATGGGGGAGGACGTGTTCTGGGCGATCCGCGGGGGTGGAGGCGGCACCTGGGGCGCCGTCTATGCGTGGCGCATTCAGCTCAGTCCGGTCCCGGAGCGCGTCACCGCGTTCATCGTCAACCGCCCTGGCTCCATCGAGTCGGTAGCCCGGCTCGTCGCGACGTGGCAGCACGTCGCGCCATGGCTGCCCGACGAGTTCTACCTCTCAGCGTTCGTCGGAGCCGGGTTGCCCGAGTTGAACCGGACGGGCATCTCGGTCACGTTCAAAGGGCTGTACCTCGGGCCGAGTCATGAAGCGGTCCAGATACTGACCGCAAGGTTCCCCGAAATCGGGTTGTCAGATTTGAGCCCGAAAGAGATGAGTTGGATCGAATCCGTTGTGTTCTTCTCCGGCCTGCCCGGTGGAAGCTCCGTATCCGATTTGGCAGACAGGGTGCTCCGCAAGAAGAACTACTTCAAGGCGAAATCGGATTACGTGCGCCGTCCGATGGCCACCGTCGAGTTGACCAGAGCCGTCCATCTCCTGTCCAAACAGCCCAAGGCATACGTTATCCTAGACCCGTATGGTGGGGCCATGTCTCGGATCGGATCCGCCGACCTGCCATTCCCGCATCGTAGAGGTAATATCCACGGCATCCAGTACCTGATCGATTGGGCGGCTGAAGACGATAGCCACAGGGAGGAGTACATGGATTGGTTGCGCCGGTTCTACGACTTCATGGGAGCATATGTGCCGAATAGCCCACGCACGGCGTACATAAACTACATGGACCTTGATCTAGGCACGAACAATTGGTCTGGCTCTGGTCCTCAGATAGACGGCGTCGGTGACGAGCGCCCTAACCCGGAAGTTGAAGCGGCGCGGGTGTGGGGCGAGAGGTACTTCCTCGGCAACTACGACCGCCTGGTGCGCGCAAAGACCGCCGTCGACCCGGGAAACGTGTTCCGCAATGCGCAGAGTATCCCGCCCCTCAGAGGTCCGGGGGTGACTAGGAGTCCACGTGGCATCTCACCCAAGGTTGCATCCGAGGGCAACACATGTGATAGCTAGCTAGGGCGAAACATACGCGCGCATGAAGATAGATAATACACGCTCACGCTGTGTTGTATTTCTTTGCAATGTTGCTTTCGTGGTGCCGTCCCGTCCAAAAGGACGATCTATGCTCCTTTTCCCCGAGAAAGCTGATTTGGATTGCTAGAGCTAAGCGGCAAAGAAGAGGATGGATGGCTAGGTATTGGCATATATATTGTTTGCACCTATTCGCCAAATGGTGCAGATCATATCGGTCTCTAAACAAGGATTGGCCCTGGCTTGCTGAGTTGTTGCTGATGATGATAATTAAGCTGCTGTATTCAAACAAGTATATTCCCTTATCCCTCTTCTTTCTATGATAAGCAAAGGATATTCTTTGTCAGGGTACGTAATGTAACGCTGTGGATGTATGGCACTGAAATTTTGGAAGCTAGAAAAACCGGCGTGATCAAGTGAGGGTGAAAACTTCTTTTCCTCCTAAATCCCTACAGCAGGGGCGGATCTACAGGGTATACCGGGTGGGCCGCGGCATACCCAGTAGATTTGACCTAATCCATACATGATTCTCGTCATAATCTGTCACAGTAATCTTGCAGGGTTTATAACTTTTGATCCGTAGGTCCGATCGTGCTAATTCTTTTTTAGTTACATGCGTATTGAAATCTAGTTTATTCTATTCAAATTTCAGGTCAATCCAACGGTTGGATATCTGATAATTCGTGATTTACCGAACACATCTACTCTGTTTTGTTGAATAGAAGCAAATATTTGAGTCTGAATTGGGGTGAAGTTTTTGTAGATCAAAAATTTGATTTTAGCTTCCACGCAATCATTCACTCCCCTCTGATTGCTAGTTTAGTATATTTCGATTCTACACATATACTTTATTCGACTCCTACTATAGCACATAGTTATATCTTTATTTATTGCTTATCTTAGTTAGTATTTTAACCACTCAATGGACGTATTTTATTTGCAAGGTTTTTAAATTATGAAGAGGAACGGAGACATTGTATCTCTTTTTCGGAAACATGCAGCGAAGAAGGCTTCTGCTACTTCACCTCCTCTCTCGTCACAAACTGCAACATTGAGCGAGATATTTTCTTCAAAATGGAAGAAGATGATATAATCAAGAGTTTTATGGCTATTAGAAGGCGTAGACCGAACAAAAAAAGTAATATTATAGGTATATAAGCTTCTTTTAAATATATTATCTTGTTTTTAATTATTTTTTTACTTGTATACCGAATTGCTCAATAAATTTTAAATCGTTTACCGAATTATTTTTTGATCGGCATACCCTAGGTTTAAATCCTAGATTCGCCACTGCCCTACAGGATGCATGCATGCTTGCGTCCAGACGGGCCTTCGCTAGCTGTTGCACTTTCACTGTGCCGTGCTGATTTTACACGCTTAGTCGCTTACTCTAGCTAGTTGGTTACATTTCAGTTGCCAATGGTGTCCGTATGAACTGTTGGCATACTCTGATGAGAACATGTACAGTTTGGTCCAGCAAGGAGCAGTAGTGCAGGACTTAGGATGAAAATTGAGGATAACTCTTTTGGCCGAGTCGAGGATAAATCACAATTCAATACTAGACGCTCTATTTTGATCGATGTAAATCACAATTCAAGAATGCAAATCGGTGTATCCTAGTTCAATAAAGATCGATCTGATTTGCCTGCCCATTAGTTCTCTAGATGGAAGAGGCAAGAAGCAATTCAACAACTCTAATCTGATCGAGGGATTGCTAGATTCTCAATTTCTCACCATGTCAAACTCCTAACGATATGTCTCTGTCTACCTGAAATTTATTCTGCAGAAAGGCATAGGCACCAGCTAGCTTGATCACCATTTCAAAGGTCCTTGATTAGGCAGCATATGTCTTTTGATTATTTAGCACATTTCTTTTTCAAGCTGTAATTTCAATCGGACCAAGGGAACAAGTTCACGGCACGAAAAGAGCAATTGCCCAAGTTCATTTGGTATCTCAATTGTGCTCTGCTTCTGCTTCTTGGCACTTGAAGCCACAGGCTTTAGTGCTCAACCACCACTCCACCAGCCAGTATCTCCTGCTGCCTCCTCTCCAATGGCGTCAGGAACTTCTCCCTTCCTATACAATGACTAGATCTGTTTTATACTACGCATTTTATACTATCAATATAATACACCGTAAAATTTATCCCAAACTATACTACACTTGTCAACTCCATCCAAAACCTCCGTTTCACACTCCCCAATGTTGGCAAGCCAGTCGTCGTCGTCCTCCCAGGCTCCAAGGATGATCTCAGCGAGCCATTCTATGTGCGTGCAGCTATGAGGGCTATCGTACACCACAGAGAACGATGTCCCCTTCGTGGTGATCGACCTCATGAACTTGAACCGTGTCCGAGTTGACTTAGACTCGGGCACCACTTGGGACGAATCGGGTGCAACACTCGGCGAGTTTTACTATGCAGTCAAAAAACTGGTCCTTCGCGTTTTCGGCAATGTGGCGGTCGGCTTGGAGGTATTTACCACCGGAGGAGGGTTCGGGCTAATGTCGCCAAACATTAACGTGTGATCCGAATTTGTTCACGTCTCCTTTTCTACTCTATTTAAAATTTACTTCTATATATAGTTGATTATGTACTATTTTAAATATGTTCATATAGTCTATAAGATAGAGAAAATGTAATAGAAGAGAAAAGATAATCTTATTATAAATATCTAATACTGTGATATTTGCCTTTGTACGTATGCGATTTTTTTCGAAAGGTCTTTTTCATGTTAAATTTGTTTTTATATTTTTGAGTAAATTTCACAAAACTACAGGTTTCTTTTATAAACTATCAGAAAACTACAGATTTTAGCTTTTATTTCACAAAAGTATAAATTTTAGAAGAACTTATTTCACAAAACTAAAGTTTTTTTGTATAAACCATCAAAAAATTACATATTTTAGCTTCTATTTCACAAAATTATATATTTTAGGAGAACTTGTGTCACAAAACTACATATTTTAGAAGAACTGGTTTCACAAAACTACAGGTTTTAGAATTGATCGTTTCTTGTAACAGGTCTGACAGTGTGGGCCCACATGGCGGTCTCACACGCCCTCACGCGTGAGGCTGTCATGTGGGTCCAGACTGTCAGACCCGTCACAATGAACGATTAATTTTAAAACCTGTAGTTTTGTGATACAAGTTCTCATGAAATCTATAGTTTTGTAAAATAGAAGCTAAAATATGTACTTTTCTGATAATTTACAAGTATTTTGTAGTTTTGTGAAACAAGTTCTTTTAAAATCTGTAGTTTTGTGAAATAGAAGCTAAAATTTGTAGTTCTACGATAGTTTGTAAAATTTACTCTCTCTTTTCTCCGTGTGTTATCTATACCCCTTTATAATGCACCTAAGCATTCTTTTCTACATCCACCCCAAATAATGCACCCCACTAGAGATAGTATAACCTTCATGCACCCAGCGAAACGTCCCCAGAAACTTGCCTCCATCAAAATTAACCTCTCAGATCTTTCCTCAGCTTTACTCACCCACATCCGATGGTCATTGTTTAATGTGTCTAACTCATCCCCGTGGCCACAACAGATCTCCCCACCTCCAAAGATCATCTCAAGGAAAAGGAAACAAATATCCTAAAATTAAGGAAAAGGAAACAAACGTTCTAGAAAAGGAAAAGACCATATATTACGTGCTGGAAAAAAGAAACCGGAAGACAGGGCACTATACTAGTTTGTATAACGTGTTGGATGCGACGTTGATTAATCCAAATTGTACGGCCGTGCGTTGATGGATGACGCTGTGTTGTGGGCCTTAATTTGGTATATGCTTGGAAGCTCCAACTTGTCAATGTTCCTCACAGCATCACTGTTTTCAGCGTGGGTCGAACTGGTCCGGTTAAGCTCATTGCCGAGGTGATGTACAAGTGGCGGTACGTTGGGCCAAACCTCCCTGACGAATTCTCTCCCTCATAGTTGTGGTCCAACAGGGACATCAAATGGTAATCTCTCCATGTTCTTCACTAGTCAAGTTCTAGGACAAAAACAACGGGCCATGCAGTGCTGCGCCAAAGCTTCCCGTAGTTGTGTCAGAGATATCCGAGGCGAGTTGGCTCGAGTCCACGGCAAAGGTCGCAGGCGAATCAATAAAAGCAACACTCGAAGAGCAAATCCGACTATGTGCGTGCACCGATCTCAATGCAAGACACTGTCAAGATCATCCGGTACCTATCGACTGGCCGACAGGCATAGTTGGATTCTAGGGATAGCAATTTTACCTATGGATTTAAGTAATCGTGGGTACCCGACCCGATAGAAGCGGGTATAGGTAGCACTTCAGATCCATGGATTTACAAGTTTAGGTACCCGATAAGCCAATAGGATAGGTGTGAGTGTCAACTTGTACTCATGGGTACCCAATGGGTATCCTATGACATGTAGGCCCACTTTTTAGAGACATAAGAGGAGCCGGTACTCGACCGATTGCTCGACCGAGTCGGCTCCTCCCTAATTCCCCTGACCCCCATCGCCTGATTTCCTCGGCCTCCCTCCCCTCGCCTCTGCCTCCCTCGGTGGCCGACACCCACTCGTCCTCGCCTCGTCTCCCTTGGCATCGGCTCCTCTTATTGCCTCCCTCCGCTCCAGGGCGCACAGTGTCCAAAAGAATAGAGAGAAAGGAGAGACGAGAAGGAGATAGAGGGAGAGGCGACCTCTACTCACTCGGAACGCACTACCCCCCGTACGTACCCCCGAGGTCTAGTGTTCCGACGAAGCCATGGCGAGCCCACGACCGACTAGAAGCGACGGCGTCGTCGGGACAAGGCAATCTGGAGGAAGCTCCACGAGATCTGCTTTGACGAGGAGTCTGTCAGGCGCCGTAACAAGGCGACGCCGCGTCGCTCATCACCTACATCACCCTACTCTCTCCCCTCACTCCTATGGTGTGGTTGATGCGTCGGGTTTTGGTTTCTTGGTTCAATGGTTTGCCGTTTTTGGTATATCGGAGTAGTTCTTGGAGGGTTTCTTTCGGGGAGGAGAGAAGGAACAATATGCGAAAAGAATTGACCGGTCGTCATTAGAGAATCACCCCCTGCCTCGCCGGTGTTGTCGCCTCCTCCGTCATGGCCACTTCCCTTGGCCTCCGGCGTCCGCGAGAGGGGAGGGGAGCATGCGGCAGCCGTGGCACCCCCCACCTCTCCGCCTTTGCCCTTCGGTGCTCGCACACAGATCTGTGCCCGTGGGTACCCATTGGGTATCGGGTACCCATTGGGTATGGACACAGATCTGTACCCGTAAAGCTTAATGGGTTTGAGTAGACGGGATTTTGTTTGAGTTTGGGTTTGGGTTTAAGACAGTGGTACCCAGAGGTACCCACACGATTGCCATCCCTAGTGGATTCGCCTTCTGGGCATTGTGGGCAACTGCCCGACCTATTTGATGACATGTTACAGAGATGTAATGTAGCTTCACTATCGCAAACGTCATAAAAAGTTAAGTTTTCTTGAGCAAACTTTTATTTTAGACTATTAAGTAGTTAGATTTGCTCAGCTTTCTAAAAATATTTGGCTCCGCGACTGACCACGTAGGTCCATCCAGCTAGACCCGTACGGTGGGGCCATGGCTCGGATAGGGACCAGTAAGGTACCGTTACCACACCGGGCTCGGCGGGCTGGGAACCTCCAGTACGGCATCTCCTGGAAGGCGTTGGATAACAATCGTGCAGACAAATTCATCGGATGGCTGCGATCGCTTTTATGCATTTATAGCCTCCTATGTGTCGAAAAAACCACGAGCGGTTTGGGCACAAACGGTTGGATGAATGCTGCAGATGGAGCATCCAATAACTCGGTGGATCAAGCAAGATCATGGGGTGAATGCTATTTCTTGAAGAATTTCGATCGATTGGTTCGCGCCAAGAAAAAGATTGATCCTAGAAATGCGTTCAACAATTCACGAAACATTCATTTGTTCTCCAAAATGAATTGTGATAGATGAATGAATAAGACTAGTATAGTGCCTGTGCTAACGCTACGACGACAGTACACCCGCTTATCAATTAAATGAGAAGATAAGTATGAATACAACACTTAGTAATAAAAGATAAATTTAGAACTCTAAATGAATTTAGAAAGAAAAACGGAACTAAATAAAGGTCGAAGGGGCGAAAACGGGCTCCCAAAAGATTTTAAATCAAGAAAGAGAAAGAAAAAAGAATTTTCTGATTTTAGATTATTTTTTTGCGGCTTCCACAGAGCACAACGTGTCTCTGGGCTTACTGAGGGAGGGGAAGGCGGGGGTGGCCGTACGGTCATGATGGGTCGGCAGCAGTGCGGCGAGATCGTCGACTGCCGGTGGCTGGGAGGAGTCACGGTTGCGGTGAATTTCGTCGGAAAGATGACGGTGATGGCTTGGGTTACCTCCAAAATCCGCGATCTTTACAAGAGGGAGCACTTGGAGATTTACGCAATGCGATGGGTGGAGGAGAGCTCGCCGTCTTTTATAGCCCCGAAACAAGTATATTTATGGAAACCATAATTTAGGATCAAATCAGATTGGGAGGAAATTTTGGCAATAGAGCATGAAATTTGGGGAATTAACACCATAGATGGAAAGAGGAGATTTGGTGCGGGATTGATCGAGCTTTGGAGCTTCTTTCTTGCTTTAATGGAGGAGGAAGAGAAGAAGCTTCTACGATCCGGGCAATTGCTAGAAGAAGCTACAGTGAGTTGCCTTCATTTTTTAAATATAGAAGGATTTTTGAAAAGATAGCACATTAGGTTAAAAATTCTAGAAAAATTCTCAAAAAACTTTCGATTATTTTGTACTTAATAAAATTATTTAAAAAAATTAAATTATAAATTTGCCGAGAGACACGGCACGCGAGGTCGCCGATCAAGAACATCGCCACGCGTCGACAAAGCCACCGATGGCGGCAGTGGAGCCATTGCGGACCTGCGTTCTCTCGCACACCGCCCCATCTCCCGCTTTTCTTTTCCCAAAGACGTAATGTATGGTCCTTTCCTTTCCAGACGTTTGTTTCCTTTTCCTTGATTCCAAGACGTTTGTTTTCTTTTCCTTGTTGATGCTGGAGGTGAGGAAGGTGCATTGTGGGCCACGAGGATGATTTCGGAAAAATATAGAAAAATAAATCGCTGCATGCCATCACCGGATCCGCAAGGAAAAAAGATAAAAATTAAATAAAGCTTTCAATGGCCATTGGTTCCGTGAGAAAAATTGAAAAAATTAAGCAAAGACTCACAGAATCGTTGGTTCCTTAGATAAAAATAAAACAAAAATTCAACGCTCTCCGTGCGCTGAAATTAGGCTCTATGGGGCTAGATCCGTAAAAAAGTCTCAAGAATGGTCATATTCGGAAAAAAAATACGATCACAATGCTAGCGCAATAAAAAATTCAAGTCTTGTTTCCTTACTTGTGGATCCTTCCTGTTTATTTCCTTGTTTGATTCACCCTCCTTCCAAATATGTAGTACGTACAATTTTGACCAGTAAAAAATTCAAGTCTGGTTTCCTTGCATGCAGATCCTCCTTATTTATTTCCTTGTTTGATTCGCTCTCCTTCCAAATATGTAGGTGGGGGAGGTCTGTTGTGGGCCACAGGGATGATTAGACACACTAAATAATGACCATCGGATGTGGGTGAGTAAAACTGAGGAAAGATTTGAGACGTTCATTTTGATGAATGCAAGTTTCTGGGGACGTTTTGCTGGGTGCACGAACATTAGGCTATCTCTAATGAGGTGCATTATTTAGGGTGGACGTAGGAAAAATTGGTTAGGTGCATTATAAAGAGGTATAGATGAACAATGTAATGTTCGGAGAAGAACTCATTTGTTCTCCAGAACGCAAATTGCATGTACGATTGCCAATGCTGTCTTCTGGAAGGATATGAATTTAATAAGATATGTATGCACTTTAATTAGTGGAAAAATATCACAATCCATATGCTATAAGCCTACTTCAGATTTACTCCTCTTTTTCAAGGCAGAGGCAGTAGCAGCTAGGTCCAGCATTTCAGAGGTCATTGATCAGGCAGCATTTCAGAGGTCTTTCTCAAAAACCGTGATTTGAATCAGACCAAGGGAACAACTTCAGGCACGAAATTAAAAGAGCAATCGCCAAGTTCTTTTACTTTTACAGGTTCGGTATACAGTAGGGCTAGCTTCTGGCTAGGAGAGGGACTTGAAACTTGTACAATTCCTTGAGGATATCTCAGTACAAACCACACAGGATCCCAAGGTTTTATCTTGATCTTAACTACTTGCTTGCCGGTCTTCTTCGTTCTGTCTGACCAGTCCTCGTCAGTTTTGATACTTCTAGTTCTAACCAGTCCTTGACATGCAGTAATGCCGTCGCTGGAATGGCACAAAAAGTATGAACCGATCAAAATTGAGATGCAGTCTACCTATATGCTACTGCTGAGTAGCAGTAATTCAACATCTGAACCACTATGCTGCTTCAGGCAACCCAATGAAAATGCACATATGTTGCCCATGCTGCTTGATTATATCGCTTGTACGCCACGTTCAGTTCTAATCGCGACACTCCTTTCCTGTGGGTGTAGGCGTGTGCAGTTCAACGGTGAATGAGGAAAACGTGCTAGCTAGTATATGTAGTAGTGTAGAATTCGTACATCTATACATGAGTATAGTATCATTTAACTGTATAGCATTCATTATACACACTTTGATCATAATATTAAAATTTCATTAGGGTTTTCAAATGTACCGCAGTGAAAATTTGGTGGTCAAAATTGCATCTCAGATAGTACCTTTTTTTTACGAGTTGCGTAGTTGGTGGTCAGAGTTCCGTCAAGATTAAGACACCTAGAGTCATTGGATTAATTTCTTTAGTGAATTATGAGTCCATCTTATATTTTGATTTTTCCCATGCTAAAAGCAAGTGCGCGTCCGATGCACACGCGAAGAAAGTGATTAGAGGCTCCAAGACCTCTATACCGTAGGTACACGCTGTCCCAGTGAACATACACTAAGCGAGTCGATCCCGTGACCGCTCGGAAGAACAGCGTCTACCGAACCAACCGAGCTAACGCCGGCCCCCAGCTAGGTCTCTTTTGATATATAAACCATCACAGTAGCTGCATCAGGACACACCCACATAACAAATCTATAATCATTTGCTCTCTCTTTCTTTCTTTTTAAAGAAAGACGACACTACCAAATGCATTAAGAAGCGAAAACAATAGATACAACTAAAAAAGTAGTACAACGACGGTGAGGAGCCCACCCTTAAGCACTAGGGGGGCCTAGGGGTAAAGCGAAATACAAAAGCAAGGACGTTTCTACGGTTATGCACATCCTTAACGATGTTATCAACCACCAACTGTACCGATCTATACGAGCTATTGAAGATCCTATTATTCTTTTCTTTCCAAAGGTTCCACATAACATACACAAGAATGACATCCACCTTCTTGCGACGCTCCTTAGCGGCGGAAAAGCGGTTTGACCACCACCAAGCAGCGGCTCCTTGGTCAACCAAGGCAGACTCCGGGGCAATGTGGTTTATATGCATCAAGCTAAGAACCTTTCTCCAAACGTGCTGTCGGTGTTTCGAGCACTGACGAGTGAATTTTTTAGTCAAGGGGCCGTGCGTTCCCTCTCCTTGAATGGTTAGACTCAAGAAGCCCAAGATGTATACTGGTTCGGGCCGAATGTCCCTACTCCAGTTCGTGCGATGGTGCTATATTGCTTTAGATGCAGATGACTGCGCTGTGTTACAAGCGACGGCTAAGAACCGAGAAAAGGATCCCGAGAGCAAGAACAGCTTGCCCGTAAGTACCCCAAAAAAGAGAGTCCCCCCTTATCAGAGAACCCTGCCTCCCTTTATACAGTCGGAGGGGGCAGGTTACACGGGGAGTTGGGAGAAAAAAGAATGAGGTGTCCTAGGCTAGGAGTCCTGATTCTTGATCTTGGCAATTTGACCGGCGTCCACTTACCCCACGCCGGGTCGGTGGACTCATCGAGTGGCGCGGTTTTTCGTGTCATCAGGGAATGGCGCTCCTACCCTCTCGTATGTCCGTCAGATGCTGACGCCTCAATGCCTGACTCCGATGCTGCCTCGGGAGGGAGCGCATCCTTGCACTGCGCATGACTGGATGATGAGACTGGAGCTTTGACTTTGGCAACCTCATCGCGACCTCGGGAAGGAGCCACCTGCCCTTGTGAGGTCTTTCCGAGCTGTCGCGTCCGTGGGGCAGGTGGCCAACGGCCCGCAGCGGCCTGGCACTCGGACTCTGGCGGAGATCGCCTCGGCTTGGTCGGGGCTTGTGGGGAGTCCGACCTACGGCGAGGGTCGGACGCCCCCTGATTGGTTTGGTTGGGGACGAGTGTCCTTCGTGGCCCAGCGAGGGCCTTTGGCCAGAGCCGGGCTTAGGGCAACCCGTTCGTCACTCTAGGCCGTTGGGGGTACCCATGGTATGAGTACTCGTCAGTAGTCCCCGAGCCCCCGAGCGAGTTCGTTAGATACGGTCGGGGGTTTAGCTTGGTTGGTAAAACCCGACCGAGTGCGGCGGTCGGACTTGGTCAGCCGATCCGATTGACCTGGTCGGTCAGTTCCAGCCGGGTGCGCTGGAGCGCATCCGGCAGCTGGAGCCCCCGGGCGGGTCGGAGAGCCGGTCGGGGAGGTATCTCCGTCGGCAGAAGCCTTTAATTACTTCGTTGCGCGCGCCGTGCGTGGTTTTGACAACCCTTGACCATACGCCTTCCTGGCCTCCCCGAAATGTGGTGAGGGCCGCTTCGTCTTCCGTGTCTATATTTATCCGGGGCCGTTTGGCTTCCCCTCTTCTGGCTATATAAGGATATCGCTGCTTGTTTGAACGATTATCCCCAGCCCAGAACCTTTCCTCGCAACCTTTGATGGCTTTGCCACCGATCTTCGAATTCGACGCTCCACCGGCGCCCGAGGAGGAGGAGGAGGACCCTCTAGCCGCGCTTTGGGCTGAGTACGACCAGGTGTTGGCCGACGTTGCGGAGGAGGAGGCTGTGGCCCACGATATCGCCGCCGTCGACGCGCTGCTCGAGGTGGTTCCGAAGCTCTTCAAGGCGAGGAGTGCCCTTATTGAAGCAGTCGGGCGTGTGCGCCGGGCGTAGTCGTTAGGCTCTTACGTAGCATTATGTAACGTTCGAAACAGGCGGCTTATAATAAAATTTCTTCCTCTTTTGATCGTGGCATCTGTCTGTGTGATGAGTTTGTTTAGGCACTTTTCCCGACTAACCCAACCCTCGGGGTTGGCAGTCGGTAAGTGGCTGTTTCTCTTAAGCACGGACAATCAGATGCCTTACGCGGAAACACAGATGCCTCTCAGGAGGTTCCGGTGTCCTAGTGCTCGTTTTACGTCGTAGCTGGACGGGGCCTTGGTCGACGCGGACGCCCAGATGTCTCTCGGGAGGTTCTAGTGTCCGAGTGCTCGTTTTACGTCGTAGCTGGACGGCGAGTGCTCGTTTTACTTCGTAGCTGGACGGCGAGGGCTCATTTTACATCATAGCTAGACGGGGCCTTGGTCGGCGCGGACGCCCAGATGCCTCTCGGGAGGTTCTAGTGTCCGAGTGCTCGTTTTACGTCGTAGCTGGACGGCGAGGGCTCGTTTTACGTCGTAGCTGGACGGGGCCTTGGTCGGCGCGGACGCCCAGATGCCTCTCGGGAGGTTCTGGTGTCCGAGTGCTCGTTTTACGTCGTAGCTGGACGGCGAGGGCTCATTTTACGTCGTAGCTGGACGGGGCCTTGGTCGGCGCGGACGCCCAGATGCCTCTCGAGAGGTTCTAGTGTCCGAGTGTTCATTTTACGTCGTAGCTGGACGACGAGGGCTCGTTTTACGTCGTAGCTGGACGGGGCCTTGGTCGGCGCGGACGCCCAGATGCCTCTCGGGAGGTTCTAGTGTCCGAGTGCTCGTTTTACGTCGTAGCTGGACGGCGAGGGCTCGTTTGACGTCGTAGCTGGACGGGGCCTTGGTCGGCGCGGACGCCCAGATGCCTCTCGGGAGGTTCTAGTGTCCGAGTGCTCATTTTACATCGTAGCTGGATGGGGGGCGTCCATCCCAAGTCCTCATCTGGTGAGGGTACTTTTGAGAGGAGTGGCCGCTATCAGTCCCACATGTACGCCCGTCCGCAGGTGTGGGACCTGGAGGGGGTGAGCGGACGCGCGTTTACCCGTGTTGGTTTGAACATCGTGCTCGTGTGAGCTAATAACGGGTGATCCGAGTGGGACCTGGAGATCCCTCCCAAGGGGGACCTTTCCAAGCGGACGATCACGGCGTGGGTGTCCGGCCCGTTGGGGGCGACCCATAAGAAACCTTTCTTTACTCGATCCCGTATCGGACTCTGGGCCGTCCGCCGACCCAGAGCACAGCTGGCTGTTACCCATCGATGGGTTCCACGGGAGAGCGGAAGTATGGTCTCGGACACGAGTTAAGACGATTGGGTCATCAGCTGACCCAACTAGAGGCCCACTGGGGGCTCGCCTTGTCCTCGCCCCTTGCTCAATTTTCCGCTGGGGCGGCTCTGAACCCACTTGGTGGGTCAGGCCTTTGGAACCCGCAGCCTTTGACTGGGCCATGGGCGTGAACTATCGAGCTCTTTTTGCCATTTTGAGGCCACTGCAGCCCAGCGGGCCTTTCGTATCTGTTTCGGCGCAGCCAACCCGGCCCAAAGGAGGAACCCGAGAGGTCGTGGGGCGCGCTGCTCGATACGGTGTCTTTTCGCCCCCTGCTGTCCTGCCAAGATTAAATGCGTAAAGGAGGTGATTGGAAGTTATTACCTTACCGTTGCCGCAGCAGCTGGAGGGATGGGACGCACGATGCCTCACTCGAGGTGTTGTCTATTCGGCTGGTGCCGGTTCGGCTAGCACCTGTTTGGCTCCTATAAATTCGGCGTGGGGAAGCTGGGCAGTCGCTCGCCTTTGCTTTCCCCGCCTTTCAGCCTTTGCCTGAGACAAGAGAAAAAAGAGAGCAAAAGAGTCGGAGAGAAGAGAGCTCCCCACCTTCCTCTTTCCTCACCTTTTCGCTGCTCTTTTTCGGCGATGTCGTGGCCAGAGTGCTCCGCTCAACCCAGCCACGCGCTTGGTTTGTAGAAGGGGTTCCAACCTCCGCGGGATGTCTCGAAGTGGAGGGTGCCGACGGGGGTCGCCGTCCCTTCGCCGGAGGATGAGGAAATCGTCGTGCCCGCCTCATTCTTCGAGCATGGGTTTAGACTCCCGTTGCATCCGTTAGTCCGCGGGCTGCTGCATTACTACGAGGCGGAGGTGCACCACCTAAACCCCAACGGCGTGCTCCATATAGCGGTCTTCATCACGTTGTGCGAGGCGTTCCTGGGGATTGATCCCCACTGGGCGCTCTGGAGGCACTTCTTTCACGCACGGCTGAGGAAGGATAAGCCGACGGACACCTCGGCGCTCATAGGCGGTGTGGCCTTCCAGCTGCGCGGCGGTCGCGGGTCGGATTACATCGACGTGTAGCTGCCGTCCTCAAATCGGGGGTGGCGCTCTGGGTGTTTCTACGTCCAGAATCTGGGAGGCAGCGCCCCGGTCTTCACTGGGCGGCTTCCCGAGGCGGGGCCCCAGTGGACTTAGGGCGTCGACCGGAAGGAGAAGAGCAAGGTGGCCGCGATCATCGACCGGATCAAAGTCCGAGGAGCGGGATCGACCGTGGCGCTGTCGTCGCGCGCGTTCATTAAGATGCACGTCCAACCCCTCATGGATAGGGCGCGCCCCATGTTTCAGTATGAGGGGGCGTCCGATCCCATGAGGATGGCGAGGTCGGAGCTCTCCGTGTCGAAGGTCGAGGCCCGGGTGTCCACTGTCATGGGCGGGAGTGCCACCGAGGCGGCGGGTGGTCACCCCGAGCCATTCTCAGCGCGCATACCCTCGGATTTGGTAACCCGAGCAGATCTCTTCTTTTTCCCCCAGCCCTTAGTACTCGGTCTGACTAGTGTTTCTGTGATTCCCAGGGGCTTGTCGGGATGGTCTCCCGGGCATGGCTGCTGGGGGAGAAGGAGTTGAGGGCCGTGGCCCGCGCGGAATCCGCGCAGCACGAATCCGCCCATAAGAGGCGGAAAGAGGAGAGGAGGAGGAGGAAGAAGAAAGAGCACGCGGCGAGGAGGTCTCCGACACGACCGCCGTCGAATCGACCGGTCTGGGGTTGACCTCCAGTGATAGCAGTGGCAGCGGTGGTGACGACCCATACCGCGGGCTCGAGTTCGGGCTGTCAACTGGTGGCGGTCCGGTCGAAGGGGCCCGCGCGGGCGCCGCCGCCGCCGTGTCTCAGGTGGAGGCACCCCTGGCGAAGGCGTCCTCGGGGAAACGGAGGGGTGAGTCGCCTCCGTGAGGGGGACCAGCGAAGAAGGCGCGGTTGCCGCGCACCCGCCGCAGCGGCGTAAGTGTCCTTCGTCCCCGAGTCGTGTGCGATGAAACGATTCGAGTAGTTTCTAATCGACCGCGTGTGCGAGGCTTACACGGGTGGCGTGGGCGGCGGCAGTGCGCTCGGCAGGCGCCGCGAGGTCAGCGTCGTCCCGCAACCGACGGGTCGAGGAGCCACGGTCGAGCCGGTCTGCCGACGGAGACAACGCTGTCGGCCGAGTTGGTAGGGCCGGCACCGCGGGCGGTGTCGAAGCCGCCGGGCGGTAACAACGATCGCGGTGCCGGTGATCACCGGCGCCGAGCTGCTGGCGGGCCGCAACGATCGCGGTCGCCGGTGACCCGGCCAGTCTTTGTCAGGCGGCCGAGCCGAGCGCGAGGAAGGTCCGACGACCCTTGGCGAGTCGGGCCTCGCCAAAGGCCGAGGAAGGTGGGGGGGGGAGGAGCTCCCGCCGCCACCGCCGGGGAAGTCGTCGGCTTGCGCGATCCGGGTTCCTGGGGGGATCTTGCCGCCACCGCCCAGGAGCCCGCCGGCGGGAGTGGCCCAGGCGTCGGAGGCGATCGTCGGCAGGCCGCCCTTTGCGCTGGATGACCCAGCGGAGCACGGGGAGTGGGAGGCCCTCCAGGAGGGTGTTCGGGACGCTGAGGCTGAGGTGAACTAGATCCAAAAGGGTTTGGCTCTCGCCCTCGAGTCCTCCAACAAGGCGTTGGATGCGATCACCGGAGGAATCCGGCCGATTGGCACGGTAAGCCAAACAAGACCCCGCCTTTGCAGCTGTCGATGTGCTTGCGGTGAACTGACAGGGTATTTATGTTTCGCAGTACATGCGGGTCCGTTCGGGGGACAAGTCCGAGCTCCTCCGGCGCTCGCTCGGCCGGAGGACGGCTGCCGAGGAGGAGTGCGATCGGCTGCGCCCTGAGCTGCGCGATGCTCGGGAGGCCTTGGCTTGCGAGCAGGCGGAGACGGAGAAGGCCCACCTGGAGCTGGGTCAGATCGCGGATGTCTTGCTCGAGGAGCGTCGGACAAACAAGTCCTTGAGGGCGAGGGTGTCCGAGCTCGAGTCCCTCCTGGAGGGGACCAATAGCGCCAAGGACGCTGTTGTCATCGCGGAGGAGACCGCGCGGTCGGAGGCGACCCGCCTCCAAGGCGAGCTCGACCTAGCCCAGGGGGACACCGAACGAATGCGTTCCGAGCGGGACGCCGCTCGGGAGGAGCTGGCCTTGGCGATGAAACTGAGCGAGGAATTCGCAGCCCTCGTCGAAGACCTTCGGAGGGATGTCACGCACGCCCAAGAGGCGCAAGAGCAGGCCTGGGCCAGGGCCGAGGAGGATCTCTGTGCCCTGACGAACTCCACGGCTGGTAAGCGATCCGACCCCTTATTCGTTTTCGCGATTGCGGTCTGTGGGGCGCGCTCCTTTGACGCTGTTTCGGTCTTCAGAGCTGCAGAAGAACTTCAGCGAAGCCGTCGAGGCGCGGAGATTGGCGGTGGACTCTCGCGATGCGGCGTCCACGGCGCGGGACGTGGCCTTAACGGCGCTGCAGTTGGCGAAGAAGGATCGGTCCGAGCTGGCGACCCTTCGAGGGGTCATCCGGGATGTCTGCGACCGAGTGCTCGGGACCGTGCCTGGTCCGAGTTCGCTTGCCACCGAGCTAGCCCGCGTGCCCGAGCACGCCGTGAACTCAGTGAGCGAAGGCGTCGCACTCGAAGCCTCTTCGGCGCTGGTCTGCACCAACTCCGACTACGACGGTATCGACCTTGCCACCGTCAGCGGTGGGATCGCCGGGAACCGGACCGACGAGGAGATCGACAGGTTCGAGTTCCAAGTCGAGCCGCACGCCCGGGTGATCGCGACAGGATATCGCCGCAGAGCGTCCTCCACCGAGAGTAGGAAAAAGTTAGATGTCTAGTCTTTTAGTAATGTAAAGACCTTAGTATGCAAAGAATTTGAAGTTTCGCAAGTTTCGACTTGTCCTCTGCACTTTCCTGCTGTTACGAACACTCGACGACCATAGCTTTAGAAACCACAGGGGTTGTTCGAGCGTAGGTCGGTGTGTTAACATTTGCGAGGGAAGCGCGAAGAGAGCAAGAACTTGGCTACGAAACGCCCAGCCGCACTTACGCGGGATAGGGGTGTTTTCGATCGATCACGGGTCGCTCCGAGTGAGCACTTCCTTCTTCCACGAAGCGCTACTTAGCAACCGTAGCCGCAGGGGTGTAGGCCGTAGCTCTTGGGTCGAGGGGGTTACCGCTTAGGGGGAACCCAACGGCCGGTCGGGTCACCGACCCGCGTGAGTGAACAGGAACTTGGCTAGGAAACGCTCACCCGTACTCGCGTGGGAAAGGAGTGTTTCCGACCGACCACAGGTCGCTCCGTGTGGGCACTTCCTTCTTCCACGAAGAGCTACTTAGCAACCGTAACCGCAGGGGCATAGGCCGTAGCGCTTGGGTCGAGAGGGTTACCGCTTAGGGGGAACCCAATGGCCGGTCAGATCACCGACCCGTGCGAGTGTGCCAACTGGCAGCCCTGAGCGGACTCGGAGGAAGGGAAAAAAGATGCGAGGGATAAGAAAGAGTTTTAGAGATAGAATCGCCTTAACTTTTCTATGTTCCACGCGTTGGAGACGACGTTGCCATCTGCATCCTTGAGTCGAAAGGTACCGGGTCGGAGGACTTCCACCACGGTGAAGGGGCCTTCCCAGGGGGGTGAGAGCTTGTGGCTGTCTTTGTTGGACTGAATCTGGCGCAGAACCAGGTCGCCCACGTTGAAAGACCGGCCACGGATCTAACGACTGTGGTAGCGTCGCAATGTTTGCTGATACTTGGCCGATCGCAGAATGGCCACGTCACGTGCCTCGTCGACCTGGTCGATGGCGTCTTGTTGTGAGTCGAGCCCCCGTGCCTCGTTAAAGGCTTGCAGTCTCGAGGTGCCGTACTCCAGATCGGTTGGCAAAACAGCTTCGGCACCGAACACCATGAAGAATGGTGTAAACCCGGTCGTCCGGGTTGGTGTGGTCCGCAGGCTCCAGAGGACGGAGGGCAACTTGGCCACCCATCATCCCGTGAATTTCTTCAGTCGACTGAAGATTCGTGGCTTGAGCCCTTCGAGGATCATGCCGTTTGCCCACTCGACCTGGCCGTTGGTCCGTGGATGGGCCACGGCTGCCCAATCGATGCGGATGTTGAAGTTATCGCAGAATTCGAGGAATTCCTTCCCCGTAAACTGCGTCCCGTTATCGATGATGATGGAGTTCGGGACCCCAAACCGAAAAAAGTTGTTGCAGAAGAACTTGGCCGCTTGCGTCGATGTAATGCAGGCGACTGGCCTGGCCTCTATCCACTTGGTGAACTTGTCCACCGCTACGAGGAGGTGGGTGAAGCCCCCGGGCATCTTTTTGAAGGGCCCGATCAGATCGAATCCCTAGACCGCGAATGGCCCCGTGATGGGGATCGTCTGTAAGGCTTGCATCGAAAGATGCGTCTGCCGGGCAAAGAATTGGCATCCTTCATAAGTGCGAACGATTTGCTCGGCGTCGGCCACGGCGGTCAGCCAGTAGAAGCCTTGTCGGAAGGCTTTTCCCACAACGGACCGCGGTGCGGCGTGGTGATCACAGATACCACCATGGATATCGAGCAGCAGCTGCCTCCCTTGGTCGGCCAGAACACATTTCTGGAGGACCCCAGAGGGACTCCTCTTGTAGAGGTCTTCCCCGACTAGGACGAAAGATTTCGCCCGCCGAGCTAGGCGCCGGGCCTCGGTTGAGTCGGTGGGGAGTGATCCGTCGATCAACCGATCAATGAAGGGCTTCCTCCAATCGGGATCGGTCATCAGCACGTCGCGGCCCGACCCGAAAAATTTCATGTCCGACCGCTCGGCGGTCGGAGCGATCGCGTCCAACAGGTCGGGCGCCAGCTCGATTGACGAGTCCAGTCGGACGGAAGGTTTATGAAGATCACAAACAAAGATCCCATATGGGACTGGTCCTATACTGGAGGCGAGGTTGGCTAGGTAATCGGTTTCACCGTTGTAGCGTCTGTAGCTATGGTGAAGCTTGAAACCCTTGAATCTTCCTTCGAGCTTGCGCACTTCTCGACAGTATGCGGCCATGCGGGCGTCTCGAGGCTCCGCGGCCTTCATAACTTGGTCGATGACAAGCTTGGAGTCCCCATGCACATAGATTCGGCGCGCGCTGAGGTCGGCAACGATCCGGAGACCGTTGACGAGGGCCTCATACTCGGCGACGTTGTTGGTCGCATTGAAGAGCAGTCGGACGGCGTACTGAAGCTTGTTCCCGAGCGGGGAAACAATGTCGACTTCTGCACCCGCGTCGCTCTTGGTATAGGACCCATCGAAGTACATTGTCCAGTACTCGGGGTCTTCGAGCGCCGGCGGCGCCTGGGCTTCGGTCCACTCGGCTACGAAGTCGGCCAAAGCCTGCGACTTGATCGCCGTTCGGGGAACGTACGATATGTCGTGGACGTTGAGCTCGAGTCCCCACTTGGCTATTCTTCCTGAGGCGTCGCGGTTGTGGACGATTTCGCCGAGCGGTGATGAGGTCACCACGGAGACGGGGTGCCGGTCGAAGTAATGGACCAACTTCCTCTTCGTGATGAGCACCGCATAGAGCAGTTTCAGCACCTGCAGGTATCGAGCCTTGGACTCGGAGAGCACTTCACTGATAAAGTAGATTGGACGTTATCCCTTAAGCACATGGCCCTCTTTCGCTCGTTCCACGATGAGTGCCGCACTGACGACCCGGGTCGTAGCGACGATGTAGATGAGCAGAGGTTCCCCTGGTGCAGGGGCGACCAGCACCGGGAGGGAGGTCAGGAATATTTTTAGCTAGGTGAGGGCTTCCTGAGCCTCCTGGGTCCAGCTGAATTGATCGGACTTCCTGAGCAGCTTGTAGAGCGGCATTCCGCGCTCACCGAGGCGAGACACAAAACGGCTTAGGGCCGCAAGGCATCCTGTTAGCCTTTGGACTCCTTTTAGGTTGCTGACAGGGCCCATCTTCATGATCGCCGAGATCTTCTCCCGATTGGCTTCGATGCCACGCTCGGAGACGATGAAGTCGAGTAGCTTTCCCATGGGGACCCCGAAAACACATTTCCCGGGGTTGAGCCTTACACAAAACTGTCGGAGGTTCGCAAAGGTTTCCTCCAGGTCGACGATGAGGTCACCGGCCTTCTTAGTCTTAACGACGATGTCATCGACGTATGCTTCGACGTTACGGCCTATCTGGTTACTAAAGCACGTTTTCATACATCGCTGGTATGTAGCGCCCGCGTTTTTTAGACCGAATGGCATCGTTACGTAGCAGAACGAGCTGAAGGAGTGATGAAAGAAGTCGCGAGCTGGTCGGACTCCTTCATTGCTATCTGGTGATAGCCCGAGTAGGCGTCCAAAAAGGACAGGGATTCGCACCCTGCGGTGGAGTCTACGACTTGGTCAATGCGGGGCAAAGGGAACGGGTCCTTGGGACATGCCTTGTTCAGGCTCGCGTAGTCAATACACATTCTCCATTGCCCGATTTTCTTTTTTACAAGGACAGGGTTGGCCAGCCACTCGGGGTGGCGTACTTCTTTCACAAACCCTGCAGCCAAAAGTTTGGCGATCTCCTCCCCTATGATCCTGCGCTTCTCCTCGTCGAAATGGCACAGGCGTTGGGCGACCGGCCGTGAGCCTGGTCGGATGTTCAAGGAGTGCTCGATGACCTCTCTTGGGATTCCTGGCATGTCAGAGGGCCTCCATGCGAAGACGTCTCGGTTGGCGCAGAGGAAGTCGACGAGCACGCTTTCCTATTTGGCGGGGAGCGCGGCTCCAACCTACACGGTTTTGGCCGGATCCTCGGGATCGACCGCGACCTCCTTCGTGTCCTCGGCGGACTTGAAGGAACCCGGCCCTGACTTGCCGGAGTCGGGGGCGGATTCGGAGGTTTCCCTCCGGAGGTTCGCGAGTTCGGCAGATGCGATGACCGCCGATGCCAGCTCGCAACTGCTTCGCTCGCAGTTGTAAGCAAGCTGAAAAGATGAGGCCACGGTGATTACTCCCAGCGGCCCTGGCATTTTCAGCTTGAGGTAGGTCTAGCTGGGGATCGCCATGAACTTGGCGTAACACGGCCTCCCCAGGATGGCATGATTGGAGCCGGGAAAATCCACAACTTCGAAGGTGAGGGTTTCGGTGCGGAAGTTGTCTGGCCCCCCGAAAGTGACGGGTAGGTCGACCTGCCCGAGCGAGTGAGCCTGCTGGCCCGGGATGACACCGTGGAAGGGTGCCTTGCTCGGTCGGAGACTCGAGCGGGGAACCCCTATGGCATCAAGCGTCTCGACATACAGGATGTTGAGACCGCTGCCACCGTCCATGAGCACCTTGGTTAGGTGCTTGGTTCCCACGATGGGGTCAACAACCAGCGGATATCTCCCTGGCTGTGGAATGTAGTCGGGGTGGTCGGTTCGATCGAAGGTGATCGGAGACTCCGACCACCGAAGGTACGTGAGAATGGCAGGAGTCGCTGTGTGGACCTCGCGGAAGGCGAGCTTGAGCCGCCGCTTGTCGGCGTAGCACGCCGGTCCGCCGAAGATCATCAGGCAACCGTCGGGTTCTGGGAACTCAGCGTCCGCCCTCTTTTCCTCGGCACGTGGTGCCGAGTCTTGATTCTTCCCCTTGCCCCGTGACGATGTGGGGGTGCCGGAGAGGAAGCGCTTCAGGACTTCGCAGTCCCGGTATTTGTGCTTAACGGAATACCCATGGTTCGGACACGGGCTCTCCATCAGCTTCTAGAAGTGGTCGGGCGCCTGTCGTGCCTGCTGCTTGGCAGGATGGTCGGCAGCCGCGACCAAGTGGCCTTCGCGGCCTTGTTTCCCTTGCCGCTTTTGCGAGTCAGAGCGATCGGAGGGGGAGCCGGTTTGAGCGCCGGGCTCTCGCTCGGCCTTTCCTTTCTCAAAGATGGCTCCCACAGCCTCTTCGCCAGAGGCGTGGTTGGTTGCGATGTCCAGGAGCTCCTTGGTGGTCCTGGGCTTGACGTAGCCCAGCTTGTGCACCAAGACTTTGCAGGTGGTACCATAGATGAACACCCCAACAACGTCGGCGTCAGAGATATCGGGGAGCTCATTGCACTGTTGGGAGAAACGCCGGATGTAGTCCCGGAGAGTTTCCCCCAGCTGCTGCTTGCAGCTCTTCAGGTCCCAGGAATTTTCGGGGCGCTTGTACGTGCCCTGGAAGTTTTCGACGAAGAGGTTCTTCAAGTCGGCCCAGTTCCGGATGGTCTTCGCGGGCAAGTACTCGAGCCAGGCTCGAGCTGAGTCTGCAAGGTAGATGGGGAGGTACTGGATGATGAAGAGGTCATCAGTAGCTCCACCCGCCCGGCATGCGGGCCGGTAGTCTTCCAGCCAGACGCTGGGGTTTGTCGCCCCTGTGTACTTGGCTATGTTGACCGACGCCACGAACCTGGCGGGGAAGTCCGCGTAGCGGATCCCCCGGCAGAAAGCCCGTGGTCCTGGGCCATCGGGGCTCGGGCTACATTCGTTATGCCGACCGCTGTCTACGACCCGTGATCGGGCCGCCTCGTTCATTGCTTTTCTCCGTGCCTCGAGGGTGGCGCAAACGTCGTGGTTGTTGTCGAGGTGCTGGCGCACCGGGGTGCGTGAGGCCAGGGGCTGCTCGTCCTGTGTCACCGTCTTTGCCGAACCCCGCCGGTTCCGAGTGGGGCGCAGCTCGGGCGGCTGGAGGAGGCGCCCGAGTGGTGGGAGCCGGAGCCTGCATGTCTTTGCCGCGACGCAAAGACGTTCCACCGATCCGGAGGTTACAGTGCGTCGCCTTGGCCTCTGGGTCATTCGGCTCAGGGATGCGACGGAGCAGCATCGCGGTTGCGGCCACGTTTTGGCTCGCGTGGGGAAAAATGGGAGGCCGTCGGATTCCTCCACCAGCTGGTGGTGTACCTGACGTGCGCGTGCGCGCGCGGCGCCAGGCGCAAGTGGGGGCTCGGGCTGACTCTGCTCCAGGTCGGCCTGGAGTTTGTCAAGCTCGGCCCTTCGAGCCTCCAGCTCATCGCGCTGTTGCTGGAGCTCGACGCGGCGAGCTTGGGTGCGTTCAGCCCACTCGCGCTGATATTCCGCTCGCTGCGCTTGGGTGAGTCGGACGAGAGTTCCCGTACTCGCGGGGGTTGCGGCCAGGTTGACCGTGCCCGCCATGTTGCATTCGCGGGAGTGCGGTCCGTCCGCAGTACGTTCCGCGTCGGAGCTAGAGTCGTGGCTGGGGGAGTCCTCCAGTAAGTCGTGGACGAAGGCCGGCACGTAGCCGGTCATTGCCACGAGCTGTGAACCTACGGTGGGCGACGTCGTCGCCCGCTCGAGTCCACGGGCGCCGCTGCCAGGGACGGTGCAGCGCTTGGTGGGCTCCGGCCTCGGGGTCCGCAAGGGGGCCTCGAGCCGGAGGTTGCCAAGGTCGTCGAAGATGGAGTCCAGGCTCCTAGCGGATGCCTGGTCTCGAGAGGTGACGGGGATGAGCACGAGCTCTCCCGCCGAAGTGGCGACGAAGTCGAGGGAGCCGAAAATGATCCAGCTCTTCGATGCAGACACGCCGTCGTGGGTGAAGGAAGCCATCAAGGAAGCAAATGGGAATCCGGAGATGACGATGAGGACGCACGAAGGTATTTCGAGCACCGGCGAGTGAATTTTTTAGTCAAGGGGCCGCACGTTCCCTCTCCTTGAATGGTTAGACTCAAGAAGCCCAAGATGTATACTGGTTCGGGCCGAATGTCCCTACTCCAGTTCGTGCGATGGTGCTATATTGCTTCAGGTGCAGATGACTGCGCTGTGTTACAAGCGAGGGCTAAGAACCGAGAAAAGGATCCCGGGAGCAAGAACAGCTTGCTCGTAAGTACCCCAAAAAAGAGAGTCCCCCCTTCTCAGAGAACCCTGCCTTCCTTTATACAGTCGGAGGGGGCAGGTTACACGGGGAGTTGGGAGAAAAAAGGATAAGGTGTTCTAGGCTAGGAGTCTTGGTTCTTGGTCTTGGCGATCTGACCGGCGTCCACTTACCTCATGCCGGGTCGGTGGACTCATCGAGTGGCGCGGTTTTCCGTGTCATCAGGGAATGGCGCTCCTACCCTCTCGTACGTCCGTCAGATGCTGACGCCTCAATGCCTGACTCCGATGCTGCCTCGGGAGGGAGCGCATCCTTGCACTGCGCATGACTGGATGATGAGACTGGAGCTCTGACTTTGGCAACCTCCTCGCGACCTCGAGAAGGAGTCACCTGCCCTTGTGAGGTCTTTCCGAGCTATCGCGTCCGTGGGGCAGGTGGCCAATGGCCCGCGGCGGCCTGGCACTCGGACTCTGGCGGAGATCGCCTCGGCTTGGTCGGGGCTTGTGGGGAGTCCGACCTACGGCGAGGGTCGGACGCCCTCTGGTTGGTTTGGTCGGGGACGGGTGTCCTTCGTGGCCCAGCGGGGGCCTTTGGCCAGAGCCGGGCTTAGGGCAACCCGTTCGTCACTCCAGGCCGCTGGGGGTACCCATGGTATGAGTACTCGTCACGTGTCTTGCGAAAGAGCATAGGAGGAGATGATTTGACGATTCAAACTCTGTTCCATAGAGTGCAGATAAAGTGCTATGAGGCCATCCCCTGAGTGCCAACTTGTTGGCTGTGAGTATCCTATTTTGCAATAAAAGACACGCGAAGAACTTGTATTTTCCTTCCGCATTAGCATGCCAAATAAGTTACTGGTCCATTCATTTTGGATCGAATGCCTAAGAATCACCAAACATCTCTTATTTTGGATTAGAGGGAGTAATTATGCAAAGAGACATATGTGGGTGTGCAGCTTATGGGTAGGGACTAGTGAGGAAAACATTCTTGTATATTTAACGGGTGATTATAAGATACTCCAAAGCGAGTTTTATGAAAAATTTCATCTAAGTCCACTTATATAAGATGATTTATATATATACTCTTTTACAGATGGAAAAGGGTTATATAGCAAAAATAATGGGCTCCAATGAAATTTTTCAATCATATTGCATTAGAATATCTTAAAATCAGTATTTAAATATACCGATAGTAATAAAGAAGTATAACACATTCGTTTAAGTGGTATATTGGAAGGTGGGAGTACGTACGAAAAAGACTTCCTACGCACACAAAATTATAGTATTTCATTCCCTAAGGTATTCAAATTAAGATCTTCCTAATTAATAGGCATCGTGAGATATAGTAGAAGGGATTGATTAAGCAAATTAAAACAATTAATATGATGTTACGATTTACTTTGAATCTAGACAATGGATTGCAAAGTCTAGGGCTAAAATTTTCTATGGATGCTTCAGATCTTATCTGTAATCAATGGCCAACTCAGCAAGAAGGAAAAAAAAGTTAATGCTTTTAAATTGGCAACATATCAAGTGAAAACCTCTTACCGTGAAAACTTCGTGAAACCCCGTGTACAAGTTTTCAAAAAATTACCTTACGTAGGGGAGATGAGCTTCTTTCGACACGGTAGAGAGATATTTATCTATCTCTTAGCTCTAGATATCTTAAACTCAAGTACTTGTCAACTAAGTAATATTGAAGAACACCTTCCTCACGATATAAATACCACCACAGGTTCAGAAGTCTTGGAGCACAACGAGAGAAAAACACTAGCAGCAAGTAGTTGTCTCGTTTCTCTTTCTTTTATGTGTGTTTAAAATTTAACTAGATACTTATACGCTGCGTGCCACGTCGTGAGCGTCGCTCCCCACACGAGCAAATCAAAAAAACGCGCGATTGCCGCTTCCCTACACGAGTAAATCGAGAAAACGCGCGAAAAGGACCTAAAAAGAATTTTGTGTTTTCCGCAAAAGGGCTTAAACGTAATGCTAGAAAAACGCAAAAAGGACCTAAATGCAATGTATATTTTTTTTTAAAAAAAGGGACCTAAACGTATTTTTTTTCCGAAAAGGACATAATCGTAATTCCGTTTTTTCTTAAAAGGACCGGAGCGCAATGCTTAAAAACGCATAAAGGACCTAGACGTAATATATATTCTTTTTTCGGGAAGAGGACCTAACCGTAACTTTTTTCCGAAAAAAATCTAATCGTAATTTTTTTCCAGAAAAAGGATCTAAACGAAAATTTATTTTGAGCCGGCTCAAAAGCTCCTGAAGGCGTCTTCCATCTATAATAGATGGATGATTTGCACCATGGCCAACTCCTAAAAGCATAGTATATTTCTTTGTCTGCTTAAAATTTATGCTTTTGGTCCAATTTACTTGCGGTTTTAATCCATGCACATAAAACAAGGGGAGTTAATGTTTTCACATAAGTTGCGTTAAACTAAGTATATTAGGCATAACAAGCATTTCGTTCTTGTAGAGTAGATAATTGGATTTTGATTGAGTTATTTTTCTAAGGGAAAAAGGAAAAGGCGGATTCTAAATCCTTTTTTCTTCGGACTTTCCCAAACACAAAATACCTCCTTGTATTCGCACTCTCAAATGAGAATGGAAGAAATTCGACTTTCATATAATATCTTAATAGAATTCCATGTAATGATCAATGCATTTTTTGGATTCTATATTATCTGCATGTCTAGAATCCTAGCAAGAGAGTATCCCTCATTTTTTATGTAATTGAAGTGGGATTGACGAATAACAAAACAAATAAACATAATAGTGATCTCTACCACCACTACCAAGAAGAAATCCAAATGAACATTTTTTTAGATTTTTTTGTTTTTAAATTAAGATAACAATTATTTAAAAAAAATTAAAATCAACTTGCTAAAACATCTTTTATCTGTGGGTGGGGAGCTCACGGGGTTGGGACTAGCGAGGAAAACATGCATCTATAACTCTTTATAATGCACCTAAGCAATTTTTCCTACGTCCACCCTAAATAATATACCTCATTAGAGATGGCCCAATGTTCGTGCACCCAGCAAAACGTCCCCAGAAACTTGCATTCATCAAAATGAACGTCTGAGATCTTTCCTCGCTTTTCACCCACATCCGATGGCCATTATTTAGTGTGTCTAATCATCCTCCGTGGCCCACAAATGACCTCCCCACCTACATATTTGGAAGGAGAGCGAATCAAACAAGGAAATAAATAAGGAGGATCCGCATTCAAGGAAACAGACTTGAATTTTTACTTGCCAAAATTGTACGTACTACATATTTGGAAGGAGGTGAATCAAACAAGGAAATAAACAGGAGGATCCGCATGCAAGGAAACAAGACTTGAGTTTTTATTGTCCGGCATTGTGATCGTATTTTTTTGAATATGACCCTTCTCGAGACTTTTTACGGATCTAGCCCCATAGAGCCTAATTTGGTATACGGAGAGCTGAATTTTTGTTTTATTTTTATCTAAGGAACCAACGGTGCAGTGAGTGTTGTTTAATTTTTTCAATTTTTCTCATGGAACCGGTAGCATGAAACTTTATTTAATTTTTATCTTTTTCCTTGCGGATCTAGCGGTGTGAGCGCAGTTTATTTTCCATATTTTTCGAAATCATCCTGTGGCCCACAACAGACCTTCCCTCACCTCCAGCATCAACAAAGAAAAGGAAACAAACGTCTTGGAATCAAGGAAAAGGAAACAAACGTCTTGGAATCAAGGAAAAGGAAACAAACGTCCTGGAAAAGGAATGTACCATACATTACGTCTTTGGGAAAAAGAAACCGGAGATGGGGCAACATGGTCGGAGAAGCAGGTCCGCAATGGCTCCACGATCGCCATCGCTGGCTTTGCCGACGTGGCGAGGTTGTTTGGTCACGACCTCAGCCTACGCCGTGCCTCGGCAAATTTATAATTTAATTTTTTTGAAAATAATTTTATTAAGTACAAAATAATCGAAAGTTTTTTTGAGAATTTTTTAACCTAATGTGCTATCTTTTCAAAAATCCTTCTATATTTAAAAAATGAAGGCAACTCACCGTAGCTTCTTCTAGTCGCAACCTGCACTGAGAAGATTCTTCGCTTCCCTCCCTCCATTAAAGCAAGAAAGAAGATCCAAAACTCCATCAATCCCGCACCAAATCTCCTCTTTCCATCTATGGTGTTAATTCCCCAAATTTCAGTACTCTATTGCCAAAATTTTCTCTCAATCGATTTGATCCCAAATTATGGTTTCCATAAATATGCTTGTTTCGGCTATAAAAGCCAGGTAAGCTCTCCTCCACCCCATCGCATTACGTAAATCCCCAAGCGCCCCTCTTGTAAAGATCGCGGATTTTGGAGGTAACCAAGCCATCACCGTTATCTTTTCCGATGAAATTCACCGCAACCGTGAGTCCTCCCGTGGCGCCGATCTGGCGATCTCGCGCACTCAAGGCCACTCCATCATGACCGGTGGCCACCTCGCCTTCCCTCCCCTTGCGCTGGCCAAGCCAGAGCACGTGTGTGCTCTCTGTGGAAGCTGCAAAAAAATAATCTAAAATCGTAAAATTCTTTTTATTTCTCTTTCTTGATTTAAAATCTTTTGGGCCCGTTTTCACCCATTCGACCTCCATTTAGTTCTGTTTTCTTTCTAAATTCATTTAAAATTCTAAATTTCTCTTTTATTATTAATTGTTGTATTCATACTTATCTTCTCATTTAATTGATAAGCGGGTGTCTTGGTCAGTAGCGTTAGCAGGCACTATACTAGTGTATATAAGTATACTAGCATCTTGGGCGCGGCGTGCCACGTCATGGTACCGACTTCCACAAAAGAAAGTTGAGTTTTTTTCGAAAAAGGCTTAAACTTAATGGTAAAAAAAGAGGAAGAAATATATGTTTTTTTCGAAGAAGGATCCGTCGGTTTTTTTCATTGAAAAGGACCTAAACGTAATCTTGATTCTGTGGAAAAGGACCCGAGCGCAAGCATTAAAAACGCATAAAGGACTTAAGTGTGATATATATTTTTTTAGAAAAAAAGGACCTATTCGTAACGTAAAATGACCTAGATGTAATTTTGATTCTGTGGAAAAGGACCCGAGCGCAAGCCTTAAAAACGCATAAAGGGCCAAATCATAATATATATTCTTTTTTGGGAAGAAGGACCTGTTTGTAATTTTTTTTACGAACAAGGACCCGATTGTAATTTTTTAAAAAAAGAACCTATCCGTAAATAAAAAAGGACCTATCCGTAAATATTTTTCTACTCGGCTCGCGGCTCGAGCCGAGCCGGCTCCGGCGACACGTGGATGCTCTCCCCATCCAGGGATTCTTCCAGGTATAGTAGGGTTATAATTCCATATGTACATAGCTAGAATTTCTACATGCATACTTAACTCGAAGATAATATAGGCTTTGAAATCAGCATTTTCGTTTTTTTTCTCTAAATTCAATATGATCAACACAATTATAGCCTTTCCATCACTAAGATTTTTGGATTAAAATCTTACTAATTAATTAGTAGGCACCATGAGGTGTCTTTGTAAATATTTACATCGTTTTGGAAGCCTATAAATGTTTGCATGGGTAACATGAAAGATGTAATAGTAGACCGGTTATTAAGAATACGTACTTTGGTAATTCTATAAAACCGCTGTGCTCCATAAATGTATTTAAATTTAGTGGCCAAGATTTCAAAAATAATAATTCAGTGGTCGAAATCACACCTCATATACTTCTGGGAGTAGCTGTTGAGTTACATCCAAACTAGCATGCATATTAAAACACAGCTGGCTCTGATACATTGAAACAAGACAGTAATTTGCTCTTACACACCCATTAGTATATTATATACATTGATTCCCCTAGTGAATAATAATATCGTCTTTCCCATGCATACTAAAAGCCAGATAATATTACATCCAAAGATAGTAACTTTCAAACAGCAACCACAGACTGGACCAACAGAACTGCCCATACTGTCTACTGGATAAGTGTGCATCACGACACCCACACACGCATTATATATATATATATATATATATATATATATATATATATATATATATATATATATATATATATATATATAATATAATTACAGAGACACCATGGTGCCTGGGCACCATGATTTAAAAAGGATATTTTTTCTATGTGTTTTCATGCGATTTTTTTTGAAATTTTTAAGATACTGAGTTTAACCAGTTTACTAACTAGTTCAAACAAGTTTGAACTGAAATTCAAAATATAATTTCCCTTTTTGATGATAGTTTGGTTGTAGGTATGTGCTGATTTTATATATAAATCAGCAAAGCATGTGATCCAAACTCGTTCAAAATCTTTGAATTCGAGTATATTTTTTCAAAGATATGTGTTTCATTTGAATTGTTATAGATGGGTATATACCCTAAAACTGAAATTTTTGAAAATTATACTCGAATATGGATTGAATTTGCGCATTTGAAATCATGGTGCCCAGGCACCATGGTGCCCCATTCCGGCTTCCTATATAGTCTTCCTATATAGTATATATACATACATATATATATATACACACACACACACGATGACGCTATTCTACTCCCGAGCGTAGAATAGCTATTCTGCGCTCTGAACGAGAAGTAAAATTTACACGCTGGTCGAAACATAATGAGTTAATGCATTTCAAAGAACACCAGTAAATGCAGTCTGGTAGTAAATCACAAAATATTTTACTACAGAACAACAGATGAATTTACTAGCAAAAGCATACAAAGCACACATGAATCCAATTCAGTAGTAAATCATAAACACGTCTTCTATAGAACAACAGATATAATTACTGCCGAATTTGTTACTAGTTCATACGTTGATAAACACAACTAGTTAATGTGTATTGTAGTTTGTACACAAATATGTTTCTTCTTTGTCTTTTTCATATCTTTCAGATGGTATTGATTTTGATATTCAAATTTTACGAGGTTTTATAATCTCACTTTCCCTATCTATAGTAATTTCTTCAGAATTTTCGAAAATGTGTACTATTGATTTTCATGAATAAAAATTTGGTTCTGTCTGTCGAACCAGCAGTAAATTATTTAAAAACTTCTCAAAAAATTACCACATGTAGGGGAGTTCAGCTTCTACAATGCTGTAAAATTTGAAGACCAAACTCAATCGGACTTAAGAGATATGAAAATAACAAAGTGGCAAACAACAGCATATACTATCTTTTACTGTAAAAAAAATAACATTTTACTGCGAAAAATTCTCAAAAAATTATCACACGTAGGGGAGGTAATATTTTACAACTCTATAAAATTTGAAGACCAAACTCAATCAAATTTGAGAGATATGAAAATAATAAAGTGCCAGACAGCAGCATATAATACTTTTTACTGCCAAGAAAGCTACATTTTACTGCTAATTACTCAATGAGTTACTACATGCTGTACACAGTAGCTATATGGTGTAATATACATAAAAATCATACGTATAAGTTTTCTAAAAATCACAAAAAATTACCATATGTAGGATAGATGAGTTTCTATAACTTTACAAAATTTGAAGACCAAACTCAATCGCATTTTAAAGATATGAAATTGACAAAGCACTAGACAATAAAAAATCACTAGTCAACCGAATTTGTCTTTTTAATATATTTCGGATGGTATTGATTTTGATCTTGAAATTTTAGAGTTGCATAATCTCACCTCCTAGATCTATAGTAATTTGTTTAGAATTTTGAAAATGCGTACTATTGGTTTCATGAATAAAAATTTGGTTCTGTCTGTCGAACCAGCAGTAAATTATTTAAAAACTTCTCAAAAAATTACCACATGTAGGGGAGTTCAGCTTCTACAATGCTGTAAAATTTGAAGACCAAACTCAATCGGACTTAAGAGATATGAAAATAACAAAGTGGCAAACAACAGCATATACTATCTTTTACTGTAAAAAAAATAACATTTTACTGTGAAAAATTCTCAAAAAATTATCACACGTAGGGGAGGTAATATTTTACAACTCTATAAAATTTGAAGACCAAACTCAATCAGATTTGAGAGATATGAAAATAATAAAGTGCCAGACAGCAACATATAATACTTTTTACTGCCAAGAAATCTACATTTTACTGCTAATTACTCAATGAGTTACTACATGCTGTACACAGCAGCTATATGGTGTAATATACATAAAAATCATACGTATAAGTTTTCTAAAAATCACAAAAAATTACCATATGTAGGATAGATGAGCTTCTACAACTTTACAAAATTTGAAGACCAAACTCAATCGCATTTGAAAATATATGAAATTGACAAAGCACTAGACAATAAAAAATCACTAGTCAACCGAATTTGTCTTTTTAATATATTTCAGATGGTATTGATTTTGATCTTGAAATTTTTTAGAGTTGCATAATCTCACCTCCTAGATCTATAGTAATTTGTTTAGAATTTTTGAAAATGCGTACAATTGGTTTCATGAATAAAAATTTGGTTCTGTCTGTCGAACCAGCAGTAAATTATTTAAAAAATTCTCAAAAAATTACCACATGTAGGGGAGTTCAGCTTCTACAATGCTGTAAAATTTGAAGACCAAACTCAATCGGACTTAAGAGATATGAAAATAACAAAGTGGCAAACAGCAGCATATACTATCTTTTACTTTAAAAAAATAACGTTGTACTGCAAAAAATTCTCAAAAAATTATCACACGTAGGGGAGATAATATTCTACAACCTTATAAAATTTGAAGACCAAACTCAATTGGATTTAAGAGATATAAAAATAATAAAGTGCCAGACAACATCATATACTACCTTTTATTGCCAAAAAAGCTGCATTTTACTGCCTCTTACTCAATGAGTTAATACATGCTGTACACAGCAGCTATATGGTATAAAATCTACGAAAATTATATATATAAGTTTTGAAAAAATTCTCAAAAAAATACCATACGTAGGGGAGGTGAGATTCTACAATCGTGTAAAATTTGAAATCAAAATTCAATCTCATTTAAAAGTTATGGCTAAATAAAAAAAAAGATTCATATACAAACTAGAAGTAGCATTTATTAGCCATTTGCTGGTTGGTTGGCACGAACCGTTTGGTTGAGGAGTAGAATAGGCTATTCTACACGCAGCTAAAGAATAGCGCGTGTATATGTGTGTGTATATACACACACTTCCATCTATCAAAGTTATTTCTATGTGTGCCACAATTGTTCTCTCTCAGGCATCATGATGCATAGCACTACTGCAACACTGGTGCTCGGCCTCTTCTTCTTGCAACGAGCTGTGCTCTGGTTCTTGACACCTGAAGGCAAAGTCGACCTCTCATCCTGCTTTCTTTCCAGTGGCCTCAGCAACTTCTCCCTCCCTGCATCTCCGAGGTACACCACGCTTCTCAGCTTCTCCATCCAAAACCTCCGTTTCTCGCATCCCGGCATCGGCAAGCCGGTCGCACTCGTGCTTCCAAACTCCAAGGAAGATCTCCAGAAAGCCATTCTATGTGCAAGCGGAAGCTCGCTAGCGATCCGCGTGCGCAGCGGTGGCCACAGCTACGAGGGGTTGTCATACACAACGGAGAATGACGTCCCTTTGTGTTGATTGACCTGATGAACCTTAATCGGGTCCGGGTCGACTTGGGCTCAGGCACTGCTTGGGTTCAATCGGGTGCAACTCTAGGCGAGCTGTACTGCGCGATCGGGCGTGCAAACCGGTCGTTGGCGTTCCCAGCCGGGACGTGCTCGACGGTTGGAGTAGGAGGACATATCGCCGGCGGTGGGTTCGGGTTATTGATGAGGAAGTTCGCACTCGCTGCTGATAACGTGTTGGATGCAGTCTTGATCGGTCCTAACGGTGTTGCCTTAACCCGTGAGTCGATGGACGACGACGTGTTTTGGGCCATCAGAGGAGGCGGTGGAGGGAGCTGGGGGGTGGTCTATGCTTGGAAGCTTCGACTCGTCTCGGTTCCTCGCAGCATCACCGTGTTCACCTTGGATCGGATCGGTCCGGTGAAACTCATTGCCGAGTTGATGTACAAGTGGCAACACATTGGGCCCAATCTGCCCGATGAATTCTATATCTCCGTGTACATCCCAACAGGGGGGTCATCAAATAATGGTAACCTCTCCATGACCTTCATTGGCCAAGTGTTGGGACCAAAACAACTTGCAGTGTCACTGTTGAGTCGGAGCTTCCCTGAGTTGGGCCTCACCCACTCGGATGTAGTTGAGACAAGTTGGCTGGAGTCAACAGTGAAGTTTGCAGAACTTAACTCAGTCGCTGACCTCACAAATCGGCGATTTGGAATGCAAGGATACTGGAAGAACCAATCTGACTACGTGCGGGCACCAATCTCGATGCAAGAGACGACCAAGATCATCCGATACGTATCAACTGGGCCACCAGGGCTCATCCAGCTAGATCCCTATGGTGGGGCCATGTCTCGGATAGATAGCAGCGAGACACCGTTCCCGCACCGTGCTGGCAACCTGTATAGCATCCAGTATGGTGTCACTTGGAATGCATCGGATATCGACCGTGCAAGTGAACACCTTCGATGGCTGCGATCGTTCTACGCGTATATGACCCCATACGTGTCGAAAAACCCACGTGCTGCATATGTGAACTTCGTGGACCTCGATATGGGCACGAACGGTTGGATGAATCCTACTGGTGGATCATCGAACAGCTCGGTCAATCATGCAAGGTCGTGGGGTGAGCGCTACTTCTTGCAAAACTTCGACCGATTGGTTCGTGCCAAGACTAAGATAGATCCTGCGAACGTGTTCAACAACGCACAGAGCATTCCTCCTTTGCTGTTAGGCAGGGGCGGAGCCAGACCCGAGCCTCGGGTCGGTTTGGAGTTGGCTCAAAAATTGTTGGTCCAATATATGAATTTTAAAGAAAAATTATATAGAATTTTGGACCAGGCCCGAGGCCTGACTCCGCCCCTGCTGCTAGGGGGAATAATAATAAATGAATGAATACTACTGTTTGGGGGAAGAAGCCATTAATTTGTTCTCCAAAATGCAAACCGTATGTACGTATGATTGGCAACGCTACCTGATGGGAGGATATGGATTGAATAAGATGTGAATGCTCTTTAGTTAGTGGAAGTTATCCCGGTTCATATGGTCTGTTCAAAATACAGTTGACATTAATTGCGGAGCAAATGAAGCCTATATATCTTGCTTCCTGTGCCAGTTCAAGGTGTACTTCGGCAAAGATGAGATGCTCTGGAGGCTGAAACTGAAGCATGCTTACTACAAGCATCTGATCTTGGATGGGGTAAACAAAATTGGAAACGAAGTTTTTTTTTTGAAAATTCTTAGCTTGCTACTCTCCAACTTTCTGAAGCAAAGTTCTAGCCATCAGCCTGAAGACTGAAGTTTGCACTGGAGGGATCGAGCAGATTACAATCTAGGACGGAACGGACTTGTTTTCAGAGAAACAAAGTTCTTGTTACTCTTCAACTTTCTAAATTTGGGAGCGACTAGCGCCTATACGTATGATGGGAACGTTCCATCGTACACCCCATCTACCCGTCGGATCTTACTTATAGACATCTGTTCCATCCGTTTGTACACAAGTAAATCTCTCCACCCCCTCCCCCTAAATGCAACAAAACGTTTCATGGTGCAAAGCAAATACAGGGTGTGCAACAAATAGCTAACTCTTCCGTGAAAAAAACCCAACTCTATGCCAAAAAGCAACAAAGACTCTTGATTTTCTTCTCTATCAATAGTTCCGAAAAAAAAATCAAATGAACAGTGCAATATTTTAGACTAACTTGTACAACATTTTCATTTCATATGTGCAACAATGAGTAGCAACAGTTGCGACATCAAGAAATTTTTTAGAAAAAAAGTCCACTTCAAAAATTTGTTATTGGAATATCTAGAAGATATAGTGGCAACATCTCAAATCACCTACTACAACAATGAGCAGCATTAGTTGCAACATCGAGAAATCCACTTCAGGAATTTGTTATTGTAACATCCAGAAGATATATATAGTTCCAACATTTCAAATCACCTATTAAAACATTGAGAATCTTTTGAGAGAAAAAATCCAGTTCAAAGCACCACAACATCTGAAAGATATAGAACATTTCAAAATCATCTATTGTAATAAAATTCTTAATTACTTCAACAAATACATGAGACTAACCAGCCTCGGCCTCGGATAGTGGGGGCAGCACACTCGGGTAAACAGACAGCTGCTCATAGTAGCATATAGAAAAGGCAGAGAAATTAGAGAAGGAATAATGAGAAAGGGAATAAAGCAATGTACATCTAGTGAATGTGTGGTGAAAAAAAGGCAAAGGAGAAAGGTGTACATGACTTAGGTGGATTAGTATAGTGCTTGTGCTAACGTTACGACGACAGTATACCTGTTTATCAATTAAATGAGAAGATAAGTACGAATACAACACTTAATAATAAAAGAGAAATTCAGAATTTTAAATGAATTTAGAAAGAAAAACGGAACTAAATGGAGGTCGAATGGTAAAACGGCTCCCAAAGATTTTAAATCAAGAAAGAGAAAGAAAAAGAATTTTACGATTTTAGATTTTTTTGCGGCTTCCACGAGAGCACATTGTGCTCCGGGCTTGGCCAGCGCAAGGGAGAGGGAAAGCCGGGGTGGCCGACCGGTCGCGATGGGTCAAGACCTTGGATGCGGCGAGATCGCCGCAGACCGGCGCTTGAGGGAGGAGTCACGGTTGCGATGAATTTCACGAAAAGATAACGGTGATGGCTTGTTACCTCAAAATCCGACGATCTTTACAAGAGGGAGCATTTGGGGATTTACGCAATGCGATGGGGTGAAGAGAGCTCACGGCTTTATAGCCCGAAACAAGCATATTTATGGAAACCATAATTTGGGATCAAATCATTGAGAGAAATTTTGGCAATAGAAGCAGAAATTTGGGAATTAACATTACAGATGGAAAGAGGAGATTTGGCGGGATTGATGGAGCTTTGGAGCTTCTTTCTTGCTTTAATGGAGGGAGGGAAGAGAAGAAGCTTCTCTGGCCAAGGTTGCTGTTAGAAGAAGCTACAGGTGAGTTGCCTTCATTTTTTTAAATATAGAAGGATTTTGAAAAGATAGCACATTAGGTTAAAAATTCTAGAAAATTCTCAAAAACTTTTCGATTATTTTATGCGTAATAAAATTATTTTCAAAAAATATATATTATAAATTTAGAGACACGGCGATCATGAGATCGGGCTGACCAAAGAACCTCGCTGTCGGCAAAAAGCCACCGATGGCGATCGTGGAGCCATTGCGACCTCGCTTTCTCCCACGCACGTTGCCCCATCTCCCTTTCTTTTTCCGGACGTAATGTATGGTCCTTTCCTTTTCCGGGGCGTTTGTTTCCTTTTCCTAGATTCTAAGACGTTTGTTTCTTTTCTTGTTGATCTTTGGAGGTGAGGAAGTGCATTTGTGGGCCACAGGATGATTTCGGAAAAATATGGAAAAATAAAGCTGCGCCACGAATCCGCTGGATCCGCAAGGAAAAAAAGATAAAATTAAATGATTGCTCACGGTCATTTGGTTCCAGAGAGAAAAATTGAAAAAAATTAAGCGGCACTCACATCATCGTTGGTTCCTTAGATAAAAATAAAACAAGAATTCAAGGTCTCCGTATACCGAAATTAGGCTCTATGAGGCTAAATCCGTAAAAAGTCTCGAGAAGGGTCATATTCGGAAAAATACGATCACAATGCCGGATAATAAAAATTCAAGTCTTATTTCCTCGCATGCGGATCCTCCCGCTTATTTCCTTGTTTGATTCACCTCCTTCCAAATATGTAGTACGTGATATTTTGGCCATAAAAAATTCAAGTCTGGTTTCCTTGCATGCGGATCCTCCTTATTTATTTCCTTGTTTGATTCACTCTCCTTCCAAATATGTAGGTGGGGGAGGTCTCTTGTGGGCCACAGGGATGATTAAACACACTAAATAATAGCCATCGGATGTGAGTGAGTAAAACTGAGGAAGGATCTGAGATATTCATTTTGATGAATGCAAGTTTCTGGTGACGTTTTGCTGGGTGCACGAACATTGGGCCATCTCTAATGTGGTGTATTATTTAGGGTGGAAGTAGAAAAAATTGCTTAGGTGTATTATAAAGGGGTATAGATAAAGAATGGGTGGTGGGAATACACCAATAAGTGAGTTAGGCATTTAATGCATGCGGACACTCGAAACGTATCAATTCTCTCAGAATTTCTAAGTATCTTTTATGTATTTTACTACTCTGGATCTTTTAACGAGGTTTAATGGAAACTCTAGATTTCCATCCTAGAAATAAAAAAAGGTTATATGGTATCGCTCCCCACGTGAAGATATGGTTCATACCCATCTGATCGTGCGATATATGATGTAAACTTGGCTGTTTATGATTCACTTGGGACCAACGCTTGGAATATTTTTATAGTAACTTACAAGCCGGCCATTCATCAATAGAAACTTGCACCGCTATCTACCAGGAAATATTTTTTAAAAATAATATCTACCAGGCAATCTCTCATATCTGAATAAAACACCTCGAATGAATTGATTTGATTCATAGCTCATCTGTATAATCAATGGCCAACTTAGGAAGTTCAGTTCGTTTCTCTATAGTTTCCCCTAAGAAAGAAGTCTGTATCTTTCCAAATAATCCTACATATCTATACTCCTTTATAATTCACCTAAGCATTTTTTTTCTACGTCCACCCCAACTAATGCACCCCATTAGAGATGGCCCAACCTTCATGCACCCAACGAAACGTCTCCAGAAACTTGCCTCCATCAAAATTAACCTCTCAGATCTTTCCTCAGCTTTACTCACCCACATCCGATGGTCATTGTTTAATGTGTCTAACTCATCCCGTGGCTTTCACAATGATCTCCCCTACCTCCAGCATCATCTCAAGGAAAAGGAAACAAATATCCTGGAATTAAGGAAAAGGAAACAAACGTTCTAGAAAAGGAAAAGACCATATAGTCGGGGATCGGACATCCTGACACATGTCCGTACCCCGGGGGTAGGGCGCCGCGTCGGGGACCTTAAGCGGTCCTCCCGACCTCGGCGGCAAAGTAATGAACGGATTGCTCCAAGCCCGCCTCCGACCAAAGGCCCCGCAAGGCCACGAAGACACCTCATCCTCGACCTAACCGGTTGCTCGAGCTCGTCTCGACCAAGTGAGCGTCGATGACCTCCTCCGCGGGTCGGACTCCCGATCTCCGACGATGCAGTGATCCTCACCAAAGCGTCGTGCATCGGGCCCTCCGGCGAAGCCACTCAGCCACGTGCCTGTGACCACGATCCGTTTGAAGTGACCACCGCAGGGCCGGGTTGCTCCTTCCCTAGGCGGTCGAAGGTTTGCGGTGTCGAGAGTCGATCTCCGTCCATCGTCTAATCCGCGCCTTGATATGAGGATCACGCTCTCTCGGCGGAGCCGGGACCACGCATTGCAGCGTGTGGCGTC